>OX376696.1:69507237-70154214 GCA_947389925.1 Coelopa pilipes
AGAATAGTCTGGAAATAGTTTATTCATGCCATTTGCTTAAGAAGTGCATTAGGGGCTCGTTTGTTGCTCCGGCCCTCCAGCCGACGGCCCTCGACACCGCTGCATGTCCAAGGAAGTGTTGTTGACTCTCGCCTCAGGGTCGGCGACAATGGAATCGTACACAGAGTGGGGACAGAGAGAGAGAGAGATGGAGATCGTACTCGAGTGCGATGTGATGCAGCGACAAGTGTTTGTTGGTCGATATGGGGAGCGTTTTTGGCTGTTCTCAGTGGAGACGAGACGTCCTGATGTTTTATTCATTGCTCGTCATCGACTAAAAAAATGCTGAGTGTCGGCCGCCAAATCGCGGCATTTTTATTGAAGCAAAACTCCAAAGGTTTTCCGTTCTTTTGGGCTTGAGGTCGGGAATTTATACGACGTCTGTCATAATTTTCAATTGCGTCTGATTACGCGTTGTAATTGGGATGTCGAAAGCTCTGCACAGGCGCTGTCAAGCAGTCATCGCTGTCTGTCTGTTTGTCTGTCATCTGGCTGTCTTCGCCATCTAATAATGGCAAACAAACAATGCGATTTATGTATTTACGACCAATTATCATCGCTGACTCCAAGGCTTGATAGCGTGGGCTCCATTGCGCCCATTGTAAAGCCGATGGCACTCGATGGCACCGATGGCCAATAAAACCACACAATTACCATGTCCAAACAAGAATACAGAGATGTACAGTGGATTCATGAGACACGAAAGGCTATTTTCCCCCAAATTGATGGCTCCATTTCGAGCTCTGTGCCCGAATTTCGCAATGCCCGCAATGGCTACAACAAGCAATTTGTTCCACCGTGCAGGAGCCGGGGCCGGGGCCGCCTGTTTCAAGGCCACCCGGCACACCTGAGCCCACCCATGTACGCTCGCGGCCCATGGGACGTGTGAGTGTTTTATTGTGCCCACAACAATAACCCGAAAACCCAAGAGAGCCCGAAAAATTCATCCAGTTCCGATCGGCGAAAGATCACTAATTGCCGTTGGGAATTGCTTGAAAATTAATTCGGCAAACATTTCAGATAACTTTCGAGTTCTACGACGTGCGATAAGCATCCGAATTCGGGAAACCGAATCTGAATCTGAATTCGAATCCGAATACCTGCAGGAGGGGGGAGGGTCTGATAACGGGACAGCAACAACAACAGGGCTCTAGAATAACAACACAGACAGGGGTGGCGGTAACAACAACAAGAAGAACAATAGAAACAACAAGAACAACAAGAACAACCAGGCCAACATCAGTAGGAACCACCAGAACAAGATCAAACGAGCAATAACAACAAGAACAACACGTTCGACAAGAACAACACGATCTACAAGAACAACAAGGCCAACAAGGCAGCAACAACTCGAGGGCCGGGGCTCCGGCTTATCGTTCAAGTGACTCGCACCCGATACCGCGACAGCGCCCATGACGTATTCCGGCGATAATCGTCCGCCGTCGTCACCGATAGCGGTGAGTGGGGCGATCGATCGAGCGATTGACCGATCGACCGAGTGGCGGGTCGGCGGGTCGGGGTCGGCAGGTTGAGTGTCGGCGAGCCACTTGAGGCCGTTGATTGGCAGCGGTAATCGGTATCGGATCGGGTATCTGGTATCTGCGGTAGCTTCCTCCGATAGGCCTCGCCATTCGCGAAGTCTCAAGTGTTGTTTTTCTCGGTCGCCTCCCAATCGACGGCATCGATCGGGACGCCCCGGTCTGTTTGCAGATATTTTCCATTAATCATTGATCACGATTCGTGATCGAGATGCTAAGGTGATCGATCCAGTGGGAGCCGGGACAAAGGTGGTTAATTTTGCGACAGGACCCCACCTATCGGGATGTGTCGAGTGTTTTCGAGTCGCTCGAATGACGCACGTTCTAATTGAATTAATCGCATTCCTGCAGCACGTTTCGTGTATCGCAGGTGCCGATCTGATCTCGATTCTGTTTGCGTTGTTTTGTTCTGTCCATGTCGAGCGTTCTTGACAGCCGAGGACGTCACAGCGTGGTCGTCACAGCGCTTGGGCGTGCCAGGCGCTGCAGCCTTTGGCGCTGGAGGGTGTGACAGCCGTATAATATATGGCCGGCGGACGTGATCAGTTATCGGCCGATAGGCGGGGTGCACCGAGGGTCCCAAGGGAGCCTCTGCAAATAGATTTCGGCGAATCAGAATGCGTGAAGAGCTCGAGCTGGGTCTTCAATCAATCGGTGGTGACTCGAGTGCCGAAGTCTTTACCGGAAATCGAGTCGCTTCTCTTCACTTGGCCAAGATATTGCATGGCAGGTGTTGTCATTCCGAAGGTGACGAGGGATCGTCGCCCAATCCGGCCGAAATCGACATTCCACTGAAAGGCTGTCCTGGATTCAAGCCTTGTTCGAATGCTCTGAAGGAGTTCAAGAACTTGAGTCCTTTTTGCTGGAATAATTTTGCATTTACCCCAATCGATGGGAGCAAGAGCGCCTCGCAACAGCCGTTCGTCCCTCTCACTCTCCCTCTCCCTCTCCCTCCCTGCCACTCGACACGGGTTTCTTCCGTCCCCGTCGCGACCGCCTCTGACGCAGTTCCTCCGCCTGCAGGAGCTTTCCGCAAGTTGTTTGTCGCCCGTCTATCGGCGGATTTCGATACGAGCCGCGGCCCTTGCGGCGACCGCACGATGTGTTAATTAATATTTTAATATTTCGAAATAGCCACCGTCCATTGACGTCCGTTGCGTGACGCCTTTTGGTATTTTGGGCGCTTTTCGATGCGATGTCAACTGAAAAAGTGACCGAACTCGTCACTTGATTTTCATTAAACGCCGTTCCGAAGGAGGGAGGGGGCGAGAACGAAAATCGCACCGAGCGCTATTAAACAACAACGTTATAATTGTGGCTTAATATGCGTTGTTTATTTGGCCGTTTATCGGATTGCGGCGATCGTGCTCGCACAGATAAAGTGTTAATTTTAGAACCCGCTGTGGGTTTTATTGCCATCGCCATTGGCTGTTGGCCGTTGGTTGTTGGTGGCTCGATAGCACGTGCTGCTGGCGGTGGACCCAGACTCGCCTCCCCCTCTCTCTCTCTCTCTCTCTCTCTCTCTCTCTCTCTCTCTCTCTCTCGCATCCCTCGTCCACCGACTTTTGCGCAACGCCATCAACGTCGATCGCTACATGCACCGGATCATCCTTGCCATGCTATTTGTATTCTCCATCGCCTTCTTATCTGATCTATTGTTGCTAAATAGAGCTCGCTTTTCGAAATCAAATCAGTCTCTGTGCTGAAGACGGCGAAAATTAAATCGCGGAAACGTCCAATAAAAGCGTTTGCGCGTGCGATTTTTTATGCGATCAAGTGATTTTTACGATCAGTCGAAATATCGAAATAACAGAGCAGTTGCAATTTATTGGCAAAGTAAATTCCAGCACCTTCGTTGCTCGTCCCTTCACGGGTGTGGTCGGATCATGATGGAGATCTGGTTCTCGATGGCCTTGAGGGATAGTCGAGCACTTGGGAGTTCAGCTAGTTAAAATTGTGGGTCTCGTTGACTCTGGCTCTGACTCTGACGCCTGCCCTTGGAGGTCCTCGGTCGATCACCAGCACCACTTACTGAATCGAATCCCACTCGTGGCCGAATGCTTCTCACCTTCTGTGATGGATCACGGAAATTCCCGAATGAAAATTTGCCGGCCTCGGAAAAGCGCGTGATCCTCCTCCAACTGACGGCGACCGATTCCAGCTGCCCGGACCAGCGTCAGAGCCCCGCGATCGGCCGCCTGGGGCAGCCACAGCTGACTTGTGCTGATTGGGTCCCAGAAACAGCTGGTGTGAAACTATCGGCCTGGCCACTGTGGTCGGCGGTTGTAAGTGTGTTGGGCATCGTGGTGGTGGTGTGGCCTTTGGGTGTGTGTTGCGTCTGTCACTGGTCTGGGCTCGGAGTTATCACCGGCAGCACGAGTCAACGAACGGCTGACGTCTGTGATAATATCGTCGAGAACACCATCGAGTAGGGGCGAGCGTGAGAGAGACTGCTTATCACCGATAATTTATCGCCGTCCTCTCCCTCTCTCCTCCTCGTCGCTCTCCTCTCTGCACGCCTCTGGCCTCCTTCTCTACTCCCCCTCGCCATCTCTGCTCCACCTCTGCTCCGCCTGTCAAGATTCGCCGAGAAAGGAAACTTTACTCACTTCGTCTGACAGCTCGCCGTGGAGTGTCAAAAAATTAACTGTAACAACATAATGACAATGAATGATTAACGAAACTCAACAGCAATAATAACAACAATAACAACACTAGTAGCAACAACAACAATGGGCACTTGTGACGTCGTCACGTCTCGCACTCGAGATTAAACTAACTAATTTAATCGTTTATTAAAACATTTTATGGGTTTCTGATTTGATACGAGCTGCGAATTGTTGCCGAATTTCCTTTCGTTTCGATCGATTTTCGCTCTTTTATTTCCCTTTCGCTCTTGATAAGAGAACGAATAACAACATCAGCAATAACAACAACAACAACAACAAGGGCAACAGCAACAACAACAACATAAAGAACATGAGTAAATTAGCGAAGCAATATCAGTGAAAAGAGGGAGTTCGCCGGGCTCACGGATAACAAATCTATGGCTCTGGTCGGATTGTAACGAAAACGCAACAACAACTACAACAAGAACAACAACAATATTCCCTATAAAGAGGCAGACAATTAATGGGAAAACAGAATTAGTCTGCGTTCGGCCGGGGTCCCGTCTAGACCTGCTTCTTAGTATACCGCGAGTACCAGGGCGGCTGACGATCTACAATTATCGCCGCGCAGACACGAGACCTCTTCCTTTCCAACCCATTGCAACTAATGTAAGTAAAAGGGTAAATGAAGAATATTGAATTAAAAATCGTCTGCAAAAATCGTACAAAAAGCTCTAAACTATTTGAAATTGGCAACAAGTGGCAACAAGAGCGCCGTCTCGAAGAGCCAAAAAACAGACGCGAGTTTTTCAAGTGTTTTCCGCGGAATCATAAATTTCCGCTGCCAGATAAATGCAAAATCGATTAAAAATATGATCGTAAATTCCGTCGAGGAAAAGGAACATTTTTTAATTTACAATTGAATTGCGGCCCAGTTGAGGGTTGGAGTGGACAATAAATTGCGGCGAAGCCACGTCCAACGTCCACGGAACGTTTGAGGGCTAATTGCGAATTAATTGCCACCGAGCCTGAAATGGTTTTGTCGAGATTTTCGAGCTAAGATTGCACTGAATTTTCCTTCGACTGAAATCGCAGCGATTTCTTATCTGTAAGTGGCGATGAGGAAACGCGATTAATCGTTACATTTCACACAAAGCGCCGCGCCTCGCCTCGCCTATGTCGATCGTTACATGGGCCGAGTCTCGGCTCGGAATCGTCGCGACGGGCTGTTGGGATCATGGCCGGTGGTTGGCAACTCATGTCGACGGTTCCTGGGCGCGGCAATTTCACAACCAATCGAAACGAGTGGTTCCGAGACGATTCTCAGTTTCAATTGGGGAGATGAGAATCGACTTCGCTGCACTTTGGAGATTCGCAAGGGCAATCGATGCTCGATTATTCCCCTTGAAGGACCTTTTGTCTTCCTCGTCCCACCTTCTTCATTTCATTCCGCACCGCTTCGATCCATTTTGTTCCATTTGTCCGAACGTGCGATGACTGGACTGTCGCTGGTGGGTCGCGAAGGAACAGCATCGAGGCGTCATAAATATTTAATCTGCGTCATAAAGTGGAAACGACACTGGTCCGATCGTTCGTGTTTATCATCGGCAAATATCGTTTTATGGCTGTTGTGGAGTTTTCCAAGCGGATTGAAAAGGCTCCATCGACTGAAAGAGCGGGATTTCGCCACAGAGAGGTCGAGCTCCTGGTTGTGAGTCGGACTCCGAGACTCCTTCCTTCCTTCCCTCCTTCGAGCATGCCTCGATCGTCGCCCCTCGTGAACGACGAGATTTTTATGCAAAGTCGTGAACGATTCGCGATCATAACAAAATGCGAATAAATCGTGGGCAAGTCGAGAAAACAGAATCGCTAATTAAGAGACACACGTGTTGGGTCGTTATCCGGACCACAGGAAGCCACCGGTCGGTCGGAGCAAGACCGTGACAAATGCACAAATGCACTGGCCGAAACGAAAAACAGATTGACAACAAATAGATAAAAAAAAAAAACGAAGATAATAAAAAGTTTCATCGATGGCATTTTAATTAATTAAGAATGCAAACGGCGTAAAAATATTCCGCATTTGACTGTTATTTGATTGTAATTGATTTCGCGCGCCTTCATCCCGGCTGGAAGTTGGTTCGAGGGATTAGGCGTGGGGTCGCAATCGGATCCGGCAGAGGCACCGGAGCCAGAGAGGGGCGGGAGCGGGACAGGATTCTCTCATTAGGGACCGTCAGACAAACAAACAGACGGAAAAACAAACAAACGGAGAGACGGACAGATGAACAGACGGACGGACAGACACGTGTACGCCGGCAGATCGTCACATGAGAGACGAACCCGAGCACATTTGGCGACCTCTCGACGCCCACAGTGGGCCGAGTGCTGGAGCTTGTGATGTCGGATGTGCATCAAGGCAGTTGTTGTTGTAACTACAACATTGTACAACGATTGTTGTTGTTGTTACAGCAATTACCTTTAAAAAGAAATTAACATTTGCTAGTGGGAGTCAATTTGTCACCCACTCCCCTCCCTCGCTCCCCGCTAAATTTGCCTCCAACCCACCAATTATTCCCATTGTCCGATGCTCGACCTCAGCTCGGTATGGGGGAGTCCACTTGGGGGCCTCTGTGTGGATTCATTATGAAGCTGCTCTGGTGAATACCGAGATTAGCGACCGGTGAGGGTGACGACATCGTCTAATTAATTATAGACGATCATTTCGACCTGGCCAACGATTATTTGGACCTCTTGTACCTGACGGTTTAACATTCTCGTGCAGGGAAATAATGAATAAAGGATTATTGCTATTAGTGGGAGAATCTCGAGCCAAATATTAGTATCATTTAGGAGTAGATATCGGTGCCATAATCGCCTCGTGACAATTGGAGCCCAAAACCAATCGTTTCAAGGTATTTACTGCCCCATGACTAGACTAGGGCGTGGTTTTATTTGCCCTGTTTAATTGTGGTTTCCTCTTGAAAAAGTTCCCATCGACATGTTGACGCCCGAAATACTTTCGCTATCGATTTAATTTATATTTTATTTTCAACCCATACTTGAATTGATCAATTATTTGTGCGTTGCTATCGATTATTTATAAATATCACTTGGGTTCCTTTGATTGGTTTTAAAGTGCAAAATAAATCATTTCTTCGAGTTTTTTTAATCTGCGGCAAGTAAATTATTGCGATTTTGATTATCATTACTAGATAGCGCTGCCAATCTCCTTCCACTGTCTGTCTATCTCCCTCTCTGGCCGTGTAGACTAGTTGTCTATGTCTGAAAATAGATCCACCTGGCTTTGCTCTTCCTGCCCCGTTCTTTCCTCCTGTTCGCTTCCCTTCCAACCGAAGTCCCTGAAAGAACTCTCCGACAATCGACGACGGCGATTCGTCAGGCATCGGCAACTATTGCCAACTATTGAAACCAGATAAGCCCGATGGCTATCACGGCCAATCGGACGGCTGTCGACACTGCGACAGGCCGATAAGGGCCGGCGAGAAAACTCTGGTAACGCCATATAATTACAACAACCACGGCGCAAACAACACAGAAATTAATGACAATTACGTGAAGTGGTCGAGTCGGACTCGTGTTCGGGCTCGGGCGCGACTTATGTTTACAGCGTTTTAGTGAGTTTTCCATGTTAACGTCGTTGCACTGGGCAAACATTTGGCATTTAATTCAATTAAAATTAACGGCGAAAATGCTTCCGACTCGATGGACTCGCTGAGCATTTTCGCTGTTTATAATGTGGGTGAATGATTTGATAAATGGCTGCATTAAAGATGAAAGAAAACACGAACGTATTTTTATCAGATTCTGATTCATCTCCGCTGGTTCTCACGGCTGGCTTCCGAAATTTCCTCTACACCAATTACGGCCCATTGTATGGAAATGATTTCCCCGAAACGCAATTTCCCATTGAAGGCATCGCCAATAATCCGACGTCGGAGGCGGCTCTCAGGGAAGTCGTCGTCGTCGCCGTCTTCTCTGGAAATTGGCTGCGGCGACCTCTGGCATTCTCTCGAATTTGCATGCGAAATTTCACTGATTGTTGCTTCCGATTCATTCTCTTCCTTTCATTGCAGGCCGTGGACCATGCATTCCTCAAGCGGCGACGATGAGGCACCCAAGGACCCCAGGATCTGCGAGCAGGACTTCACACAGCAGTTCACAGAGAACGACTTCGAAGGTATGCCATCCAACATCATTCATTTTTGCCCAGAACGAAAGGTTCTGATCGACAACGCTTTCCAACACGATCCACGTGCTGCGCGCTCGATAAATCAATTGATGAATAATACATCGCGGCATTAATGCATTATTCCGAAAAGACATTGAAATTATCTTCCTTAAATAGAGGCATCCCGGTAGAACGAGAGTCAGAAAGAGAGAGAGAGATTGAAAAAATATCCCACGATGCAACAATTTCTTCAAGCCAATTTGCATTTCAAAACGGAGGCATTTAACTTGTGATGCCTGGGTTCAGGTCCTAGCACGAGGTTCCCATCACAACCGATCTTCCTATGGCTTGTTGTGATGCAAATCGAATGCAAGTACTATGCGATGAGCTTTTGTTCCGCCTTTCATGGCCTTGTTATGCGGCAATTAAAGTCCATCCGAATTCCGTCACCTCTTGCGAACAGTAAACAGTTACAAAGCCAGACGAACAAGTGTTTTGTTTAGAGGAAAAGACGGACAGAGAGACAGACCGATGAACAGACTGCCGTTACCGTTAGCTTCAGTCCCACGCACATCACGCGATGTTTGTTCCACTTGTGCGCGATAAACATCGGCACAAGACAACGTCAGCCACCGACCAGCTGCGCGCTCATCCGTCCACCTTCCACCAACAGCCGAAACTTCGGTGGCGAGTGCAGCGAAACCACGAAGCCACTGGCGGTTGTCAACGTGATCCGAAACCCGTTCGTTTGGGTGTCAAGATATGCAAATCGGCCACTTGACCGATTCGAGCGGTGGCCTAGTTGCAGCCGACCGGTCAACAAGTGGCTTGGGCGAACTGGTTTCGGATGCAAATGCAAATGTGCGCGCCTTTTAGAATTTGTTTTCGATTACGAAACACTCGGGCGTATACGTGACAGCAATTAATGCGACAGTAGCCGATACACTGAGAAAACCAAGCGACCCCTGTTAGGAGTTTTCTTCAAGAATACTTCCGAACTCCGGAGAAAATATTATTGGCCTCTGGGGATGTCACACACAATGCTTCTTCTCTTGTCGTATGCGCGATTTCCGAGAAAAACCCCCGAGATGGTCTGGCGAGTTCAGGCGGAAATTTTTCAATTGCTGCCTTATCAGCGACTGTGACAACGACGACAGCGACATCGGCAACGACAACAACAACGACGACAATACTGCTGATATGCAAAGACGCCTGCTTGTCTGAGCCGCGACAGGCAATGTGCGAGCGAAGAAGTGTATTCAAGAGACATAAGTAGGGACAGACAAATAAGTGAAGAGATTATGGTAGGAAATATGGAGATATGTAGTCAGCACCATGGGATGGAAATATTAATTTGTCTTCCTATGACACATTAATGTTTGTTTCCCGGCGACGGGGATGAGGACGAGGAAAAAGACTAGGATGAGTCTGGGATCGTGTCATGAGTTGCATCTTTTCCGGCGGAAGGAGATGCACTCAAGGAGATTCATTTACTCGAATTTTAATGTACCTTTCCTTCTTTTCTTTTCTCTCCCCCCTTTCCAGGTCATCGCGCCCACACGGTGTACGTGGGCGTCCACGTACCGGGCGGCCGCCGCCACTCGCAGCGACGGCGCAAACACCACCACATGAGCAAGGACATGGACGACGACAAGTCCGAGGAGTTGGAGCGCCCAGGTGAGCACTCGTCGCCCTAGTTTTGTTTCATCTACGCCATGCCTGCATCATGTCCATTACTCGAATGCAGCCGTGTCATTGCGAATTCGGAGCTCTTGTCTCGGGAACCATCCGTCGTCAGAGGTTTTTGGTTGCACGGGACCGACTCTAATCCCTCGACCTCCCTGTCATCTGCTTCAAGTGCATCAAGGGCTTTCAATTTACTCAACTAGCAATTCAACAATTTAAGCTCGTGTGGAATTTTGACCTTTCGAAATCGTCCTTCGTTCGTTGCGAAATTCCCTGAAGCTATTTAAACTACATTAATCCGTCCCTCCACCCTGCCTCGTGTGGGCCGCTGCACGATCGGATGTAGCGAGGTCGGGTGTTTCATTACGGCGGACCTGCGTCGCTTTAAATTGCGTTTGAAGCTGATGCGAGCCGGGCACGTGTCGCCGACGTCGTCATCGCCGTCGACTCGGTTCCGCATCCAGTGTTGTCGGCGCCCGCCTCCGTCGAGTGGCGCCTTTGGTGAGGCGAGGGGCAAAATTAAATAAATTTCGCAGAATTCGCTTGCTTGCAGGCAGCCGGATGGCGAGGTGGAGGCGGCGGAGGCGCCGAAGTCGGGTCGTTGGAGGCGTCCTGGTAAATCACAAGCCAGCGCCTGCAATCAAGGGCCGGGCTCACAAGTGAATGTAATCAAGGGCGGGATGAGCCCAGGCAGCAGGTCCTGAAATAACAGGCCTTGTGGTCCTGGTCGGAGCCCTGAGAAAGGAGGCAAATGATGTGAAATCGGTAGAAGGAACCGAGATCAAAACCTAGCCAATTGAATTCACTTGAATGGGACTTGGAATCGAAATGGACCGAGTTCGCCAGGGCGTTCGAATTTTTTGTAATGAAACGGTTTTTGTTTTTCAATTTCTTATTCTTGTTCTCTTTGTTGTTGTTGCCCACGCAAAGGCAGCCATAATTAAATCTGTCACGAACATGTAATCGAGGCAGATGTCGTTGACGACGCCGCAGATGAAAATCAAAAGCGATTTCTACAGTTCTGAAAAACAAAAAAATTAGGAACATAAAGTAAAAAAATATACAAATAAAAATTAACAAAGAATAATAAATAAATAAAACCATAAAAAACGAGAAAAAAACCCTCATGACTCTCATGAAATGAATCTTTAATTCTCCTACACGCCAACCGCATCCCATCTCATCGCCTCATCAACAATTCACACGAATCCACCACCACGTCGGCGTCCGCCAGTGTTGCTCACTCAGCGCATCAGCCTCACAGACGACGGTGAATATTGTCCGTAATTCGGAAAAGAAATTTCGAAATTAAAAATGCAAAAGAACCAAAGCTTAATTTCCCTCGCAGAACCCACAAAAACCGAACATTTTTAATTGCATTTTTTTATTTTCCTTGTGAACAAATTTGGCACTTTTCCCATTCCATCCCACTCCATCCCCGAACACGATCCCCAACCCCATCCCGAGTGCGAAGTGACTTTCGCCCAAACGCCGTGATTAACTTTTGCCTTCTCTGTCCCCACCGCCAGTGACTCCGCCCGCCCAGCGCGTCCAGTTCATCCTGGGCGAGGACGTCGACGACGGGACGCACGTCTCGCACCCGCTCTTCTCCGAGATGGAGATCCTCGTCAAGGAGGGCGACGAGATCGAGTGGAAGGAGACGGCCCGCTGGATCAAGTTCGAGGAGGACGTCGAAGAGGGCGGCAACCGGTGGTCGAAGCCGCACGTGGCCACGCTCTCCCTGCACGCCCTGTTCGAGCTGCGCAGCCTGCTGCTGAACGGCACCGTCATCCTGGACATGGAGGCCACCAATCTGGAGCTGATCGCGGACCTCGTCTGTGAGAACATGGTCAACGCGGGCACCCTGCCGCCCGAGACGCGCGACCAGGTGCGCGACGCCCTCCTGCGGCGCCACCGGCACCAGCACGAGACCACCAAGAAGACCCGGCTGCCCATCATCCGCTCCCTGGCCGACATCGGCCGCAACCACTCGTCGTCGAAAAGTGAGTAGTCGTAGTCTTTCGATCATCGCCATCGCCATCGAGTCTCATCATATCTGGGGACCGGGGTCAAGGACGGGTGCAGTGGACGCTCGTGTTCTGGGACGTCGTCGAGCCATCGCCATCGGGACCCGCGCCCACTGAACCCAACCCACTGTCCCGGTCACCCCGGCCATCATTCATTTCGTTTCAATCCACGACATCCCTCGTCCCTCGAGAGACCTGCGTGTCTCAGCTCCGCCCAACTAACAACAACAACCGTCTTCGCACCGCTGTCTGTGCCCCGGGCCCATGGCGCCTAGGCCATGCCGGAGCCCTAGATCTATCTCTAGATCTGTGTAACTAACCCTTGTGTCTGTGTCTCGAACTCATACTAACAACCGTCATCATAAAGAGAAGTAGTCAGCGACTGTCCGAATCAGCCCCGATTGCGATTCGGATGGATTTCGTCCCAAAGACCTTGCGAAATACTTGAATTCAAAATAGATATCAAAATCACTATCAACCCGATCCTACATACGTATAGACCTACAGCAACAAGCACACTCAGAGCACCCATTGCATGCCAGTGCAACCACCGTCACCGTCACCGCGACCGCAACCTCGACCGAAACCACCAACAGCACTGGAGTCATGGAGGGAGCCCCAGCCCCGGTGTCGCAAGCGTTTGCTCCCGGCAAGGATCGACGAGGTTGCTACCTCGCGGTGCCCACAGGTACAGAACCGTCAACAACGACCACCACCCCGCCCCCAATGTTGCGATTGAGTTGTGCCCCTTAGTTTTTAAACGTGTGTGCGAAATCCAAACAACTTTGAGCACAGCCAAGTACAAGAACACCTTAGTTAGAGCAAGGCTTGTAGCACTAGACGTCTGTGCGAAACTGCAGGCGTGAATATGTGTGTGTTTTCTGTACAGCCGATGTCGTCAGCTCAAGTGTAAGAGCATACTTTGTCCAGACCCCGTCCACCAGCCTAGTAGTAGCCGTACTACAGCACGCTAGCCCCAAGAAATAACTCCGTACTTGCTCTGTAAATGTTGACAACGCCCCGTGCACCCGACACCCCTACACGCCCTAAGTAACATCCGAGGTCACGACTCGTAGTTTGAACCCCAAAAACTGGAGAATAAACACAATGGTTCCTCGCCGTCACCACAAAGGCCTTCTTCATCCACCTGGCTTCCATCCGCCAATATATCACTTTTGCTTTTGCCTCATCATCAACCACAACCACATCGATCCGTGACCATCTCATGCGACCACCAACCATCCATGCCACGCATCGCAGAACATCCATTCATTCAGTCAGTCACTCAATCCTCCCATTTGACACTCTCTTCCGGGCCATACGTCGACCAGAGCCCGGTTCGATTATTCTTTTGCCCCGACTATTTTGACCTGTTGACTCCGCCGTTTCACCTCGATTCAATTTGTCAAATCCAGCTGTCTTCGGCGGCTTCGCTACCACCCATCTAGGTGGCATCGGTGTGACCACCTGGTTCCATGCCGGCGCCTCGCCGAGCTCCACCAACAAGGCTCCCGGCCAACAAGGATCTCCCGAGCAGCAAGCCAGAGCCAAAGGTTTCTCATTCACTTAGTTTTTTTATCTCTCCCTCTCGTTTTCTCCCACTCTTATCACGATGTGCTTGTGTTTTTCAACTTCTGATGTGTGGCAGATGTGTAAAAACTAGACTATATGACAAGACGTCCATAGTAGAAGTGCAATTATTATTCTCTCTGTTGTTTTCGTCTCTTTTTTCTTACACCTCTTAAACGTGCTCCTTCGTCTTTCTCTCTCTCTCTCTCTCTTCCTCCCGCCGGTGGCTTCACTTTTTCCTTGTGTATGTTCAGAAATGTTCTCTTGAATGGCGCCAGTTATCGTCTCTTAAGTGTGAAATTTGTCCGATATTTCGTTTGATTCTTCCACTCCAACACATGTTTATTTCGAACACCTCTTTCTTTACGTTTCCTTACCACGATATCTTGAGTCTTGTGTATGCGTTTTGTAACTTATTTTGAACTCCCGCCTTCTACGCGACCTCTTTGAATACGGAAGGTGGCGAGGGCAAACATAAATAGCGACAAATCGAACAGTCGTAAAAATCGATTGTTCCAAATCATAGCAGGAAGTATGGAGAGGTTCCCAGCAGCCGATGCCTGTAGAGAACGCACACAAACACAATATACATATATATTAATTAAAGCAATGTCCAAAAGCACCACCATGAATCATCTACAACAACATTTCAGTGGATGATCAGTCCTCAGTTACGGCACCGGGTATAGCGACATCGCCCATGTCCTTGACAGCAGGCAACGGCAATAACGGTAGTGACGGCCATGCTGGACGTTTCCTCTCAGTACCGGGAAAGTTCAAAACTCTGGCCTTGCCCAACGGTAAACATGCATTTCTCAATACTCCCTCCTGACCAGGTTATTGTTTCGTTTTATACAAAGTATTTCGATTCGAGTTTTGGATTTCTTGGTTTGTGATTTGGTTTTTGTATGATTTAGTTTATGCCAATTGGGAAAAGTGAGCTGAAACAATAGATAACAAAATGTACAAATGTAAAATTCCTATGCCAATTCCAGTACTGCACCCTAACGCCTCGGTTTTAGTCCTTTGTTTCAAAATTCGTCCTCCAGTCTCCAGTTTAGGCACAAAAATTTGCATGCGACCTCGAGTAGACCACGTTAGATGTGCCATCGTAGTCAATCACATATTCCTAGCCTATCGAAGCCTGCTGAGTGACAATCGAAATTGGGAATCAAATGTAAAAATACCAAATCAATTCCTATTTGGGAACTGAAATTCCGAATCGCATCGATTCGTCAGCGGATGTAAAATAATTAACTTGTTCAAACACCTCGAATTCCATCGATTATTAATGCATTTTTTTATGAAAACAATAAATCTGTAACATTTTGATCTTTTTTACAATTTGTTCTGCACTTCCTGTTCTGCACTCATTAGTTAGTGTTCCTCCTCTATTAAGATTGAATACTTCAATTTTGTTTTCATGCGATTACCTCCAATCTACATCTCCGTTTTCACTTTCACTATCACTTTCACTCTCTGGCTTTATTGCATGCTCTCACACTACTACTAACACACACTCTCTCCCACTCGATGTTCTCACGCTCTCCCATTTAGCACTGATTTACTGCATGTTAACCCTAAAATTTGATCCTTATTTGTAGCTGCTTAGACTTGAGGTAATTGGTATCCTAATGATTTCTTCTTCTCTTTTTTATTTATTTAACAATAACTTTTTGGTTACCCAAATATGCTAAATTCTATTATTTGGACCATGTTTGTATGTATTTGGTTGGATATGTAAAACTTATAACGCAAACTACCATTGACTACACTGAACTCAAACAATACAATACAAAACAATACGAAATGAAACCAATTGTAGAAAATACTAAAGCAAACAAATCTAATTCCAAATATTTGCGGCGCAAAAACAAAATGCCACCCATCACAGAGGACATGATCAAGAGTCCCAGCAGCCAGTCGATGCAGCGCAACATCAGTTCCAACGAGCTGAACGACCATCGTGGCAACACCCACTTCATGCGCAAGATCCCCCCGGGCGCCGAGGCCAGCAACATCCTGGTCGGCGAGGTCGACTTCCTCGAGAAGACCCTCTCGGGCTTCATCCGCCTCAGCCAGGCGGCCGTGATGGGCGACCTGACCGAGGTCCCGGTGCCCACCAGGTAGGCAGCTCCTTCAACCACCGTCCACCAAACCCACTCACCATATTCCCTGCTTCACTCGTCCCCCTTCAGGTTCATCTTCATTCTGCTCGGCCCGCCCGGCAGCCAGAGCAACTTCCACGAGATCGGACGCGCCATGGCCACCCTCATGTCGGACGAGATCTTCCACGAGGTCGCCTACCGCGCCCGCAAGCGCGACCACTTGCTGGCCGGCATCGACGAGTTCCTCGACGCGGTCACGGTTCTGCCGCCGGGCGAGTGGGACCCGACCATACGCATCGAGCCGCCGGCCGCGATCCCCTCGCAGGACCCCCGCAAGCGGCCGCCCGAGCTGCTCAAGGAGGAAATCGACGAGGAGGAGGAGGAGCAGCGCCTGCGCGAAGAGTCGGGCCTGTCGCGGTCCGGTCGCCTCTTCGGCGGCCTCATCAACGACGTGAAGCGCAAGGCGCCCTGGTACTGGTCGGACTTCAAGGACGCCATCTCCATGCAGTGCATCGCCTCCTGGATCTTCCTCTACTTCGCCTGTCTGTCGCCGATCATCACCTTCGGCGGGCTGCTGAGCGAGGCCACGGGCAAGAACATGGCGGCGATGGAGTCGCTGATCTCGGGCTTCATCTGCGGCATCGGCTACGGGTTCTTCTCGGGCCAGCCGCTGACCATCCTCGGGTCGACGGGGCCGGTGCTGGTGTTCGAGACGATCGTGTACGAGTTCTGCCAGAACCAGGGCTGGGACTACATGACCTTCCGCTTCTGGATCGGCACCTGGATCGCCGTCATCCTGCTGATCCTGACGGCGATCGACGCCAGCGCCCTGGTCTGCTACATCACCCGGTTCACCGAGGAGAACTTCGCCACCCTGATCGCCTTCATCTTCATCTACAAGGTATGTCGACGCGAACTCGCAGCTCCGACGATTTCGCTGACCATCGAACTCTCTCCGCCCTGCAGGCCGTGGAGAACGTGCTGTCGATAGGCAAGAAGTTCCCGGTACACAACCCGGTCTACGACTGCATCTGCACCCCGCCGCCGGGCAGCAACAGCACCATCCTGGATTGGGCCAAGTACGACAAGACCTCCTGCCTGGTCAGTATTTTTCGCCTCCCTCCACTTCCGGACCCCTTCACTCACACTCATTCACAGGCCAACAACGGCACCCTCGTGGGCATGGACTGCGACAACCCGGAGACCTCGAACGTGTTCCTGATGTCGGTGATCCTCTTCCTGGGCACCTTCACCATTTCGGTGATCCTGAAGGACTTCAAGAACGCCCTCTTCTTCCCGACCATCGTGCGCCAGTACATCAGTGACTTTGCCGTGATCATCGCCATCTTCGCCATGTCCTTCCTGGACTTCACCATGAACGTGCCGACGCCCAAGCTGGAGGTGCCGCACGAGCTGAAGCCGACGCTGGAGACGCGCGGCTGGATCATCCCGCCCTTCACTCCCAACAACCCCTTCTGGACGTCGATCATCGCCGTGTTCCCCGCCATACTGGGCACGATCCTGATCTTCATGGACCAGCAGATCAGCGCAGTGATCATCAACCGCAAGGAAAACAAGCTGCGGAAGGGCTGCGGCTACCACCTGGACCTGTTCGTCCTATCCATCCTCATCCAGATCTGCAGCATCATGGGCCTGCCATGGTGAGTTCTGACTTCCTGCTCGATGCCTCTGAGTGTGAAACGACGTTCTAAAAACACTTTTCATCGCGACCAGGTTCGTGGCTGCCACCGTCTTGAGCATCAACCACGTGAACTCCCTGAAGAAGGAGTCGGAGTGCTCGGCGCCCGGCGAGAAGGCCCAGTTCCTGGGCGTGCGCGAACAGCGCGTCACCCACATCATGATCTTCCTGACCATCGGGCTCTCGGTGCTGCTGACGCCGGTTCTATGCCACATCCCGATGCCGGTGCTGTTCGGCGTCTTCTTGTACATGGGCGTGGCCTCGCTGAAGGGCCTCCAGTTCTTCGACCGCATCATGATCATGTTCATGCCGGCCAAGTACCAGCCGGACTACATGTTCCTGCGTCAGGTGAGTGGGGGTCGGAGTGGGATCTCTGTTAGAGTGATCTGAAGGGCTTCTGGCTGCTTCCCTTTCCAGGTTCCCATCAAGCGAGTGCACCTGTTCACCCTGATCCAGCTGGCCTGCCTCATCATCCTGTGGCTGATCAAGTCCTTCTCGCAGACCTCGATCCTCTTCCCCCTGATGCTGGTCGTGATGATCGGCATCCGGAAGGCGCTCGACCTGGTGTTCACCCGACGAGAGTTGAAGATACTCGATGACATCATGCCGGAGATGACGAAGCGCGCGGCGGCAGACGACCTGCACCAGCTGGACGCCGAGGTGGGCTTATGTCAGAGGTTGTTGCCTTGTTTCGGGGGCGGGGCGCGCGGCAAGGGCGCCAAGGGCGGCGGCAAGAGCTCTAGCCAGAGCAGCAGCAATAGTGGTAAATTGAACCACGCCAACGAGAAGGAGCAGGAGGCGGCCAGCAGCCTGCTGAAGAAGTGAAGTCGCGACGAGGTCCCAACGCCGAGTTGCGCCCACGTGTCGAAGCCTGGCGTGAGCCGTGGGCGGGAAGGGTGGCAGCACTGTCTCATCAGCTCACTCACTCGCGCACAAAGTTCTCCTCGCCGCACTCGCACCACCCCCGACAACCAACGCACCTGTGTATGTGTGTGTTTCTGTGTTTCCCTGCACAACCAAGTCACAATCACAGCCACAACTACAACGAAAAGTCAAGTCAACTAGATTACAACTACACTTATTTGTACTGCTATTTTTAAGCCCAGATTCAGCAAGTTTCTGTTTAGTTCAAGCACCGTAGTTTGTGTTTTTAATTTGTTATAGAAATTCGCCTTTTATCTAAATTCATTATTTTTAGACAGAATCGCAATAACCGTAACATGGAACATTGTTTGATCAGTATTTGATTTTTGTCGTTTTGCTAATATTGTTGTCATTATTACTTCTCTAAATAATAGTTTAATATTACGATTATTATTTTACCGTAGAAGAATAGTACTGTAAGAGTCTTCGAAAGCAATCGAACCCATGAAAGTTTCGCCCGCATGCTTTCATCATGATTATTTTACACACATGTATTTTTATAGTTTTACTTTCGAACTGTGCCAATTTTAGCAAAATATTTATGCATTAGCCAATGTTGTCGTACATCGTATTGTCTTAAGTTCAACGTGAGCAATTGCTGCATTTTCGAAGCTAATCGCTACTCTAAGTCCTCAGTTTTAGAGCAATTTAAAGGTTTCGCAAACATTTTATTTCTCTAATTTATCATAATAACATATATGTATATTTTATTTGATCCTAGCCAATTATGTGCTTTCAGTGTTTTGTTCTTTTTCATACTTTATAAAACTAGTATATTTGTTGATCCTTAACCAATTCTAATGATTACCGTTGCGTATTATGTATATAATTCGTTACTATAAACAGCAACTTTACAGAGTTATTGTTAATTTTAAGAGTACATTGAGAGAAACTATAAATGATATTAGGAATAATATTGATACACTGTTGAACGAAAGCTATTGCTAAACGATTAAAGATAAAAGATACTCCGTGTTGGAGGAGGACGAGGACGACTCAGCAACAGAAAGAGACAGCCTCACGTCTACTCATAGGGCGATTCTGGCGCCATCGAAGTCACTAACACGTCAGGGCCTAGACTTAAGCATCCTCCTAACCGACCTCCTACTCCAACTCTGGCTTTCCAGACACGTGTTCGACCAGAGCTCGACCGTTGTCGAATCCTGTAAACCTATTGCAATCATTCCGTTCTACAATTAGCGCCATTACTTTATTTCTTTCTTTCACTTAATGTTAGTTTATCGATATGATATAAGTTATTCTATACGCACAATTACCTACATATATCTGAATACCTAGATCAGAAACCTGATGATTATAGTCAACATATGAAACGCAATAAAAAATTGTTTTTTAAAAAATACACATATCTCTCTATACACAAAATGCAAACCACACTTTTTTCCTTCCTCAGTTCGCTCGCTCCCCACATAAGTTTTCCATCAACCCTCCCGTTTCTCTCCCGTCCTCATCATTCTCTTCGCCACCGGACTCTGTCGTCATCCTCATCGAAAGCACTTCCTGGTCCAGATCGAGCGGCTTCCGTTTGCCGTCTCCTACCCACAATTGTCGATTCTTATGTTCTCTTTGCTCCACATCAGCTCATCACAGACACAAACATATTAAACGAATCAAACTATCAAACAACACCAGCTTGAGTGCCATCGCGAACATGAACATCTCACGCATTTATCTCGAGTATGAAACGAGCACTTGTATTGTATTTAAAGGACCAGCAGCACCACCAGCCGAACTCCTCGAACGGAGTCTACCCGGGCGGCAGCGGCGCCACCGGGCCCACCACCATCCACATCCCCCTGGCCAACGGGGCCACGGCGGCGGCGGCGAAACCCGCCGGCCCCCAGCAGAGCCCCATGAACATTTCGCAGGAGGTGAACCGGACCACGATCTGGCAGCAGGTCAATAAGGACGGCGTCTCCGACCAGCTGATCATTCCGGTCACCCTGAAGGTGCGCCAGATCAACGGAAGCAACCAGTAAGTTGTTTTCCCCCACTCTCTCTCTCTCTCTCGTTCTCTCCACCTCTCTCTCTTTCAAACGCACTCCCTTCTACTCTTCCTCCCCACTCTCGGTCTCTCCAAGTAATCGACATTCGCTTGAAAGTAAAGCTTCCCATTCAATTGAATCAGAATTATAATTAGAAAGCGTGCTTTTGCTCGTCGCCCAGCCAATCATGCTCTTTCATTCTCTTAATATTGCTTTCTCTCTCTGACTCGCCATCCTCTGTGTACAAATGTCATAAACACGCACACAACCACAGCAGCGTCGGCGACAAGAACCCGACTCCGAACCCCGCCGCCACGTCCGCGATCGCCAGCCGCCTGTCCACGATGAACGAGGAGGACGAGGACCGCAAGTCATCGGAGCGGACGCCCACGATCACGGTCAACATGGAGGGCGCGAAGCATTCGAAGCTAGAGCCGCCACCCAAGCCAAGTAACGACATCACTCCAGTCTAAGCCAAACATGTGTCTCGTGTCCCTCACGCCATCCCCCTCACTGCGTAAGCGATCGACCAATTCGATCGTGTGTTGCTCACCGTCAGCGCATTGTGAGGAAGTTTAAGAACGAACCATCTTAGCTCCATGGAACCACTGTGTTCGCAAATGAAAACAAAAAAAGAAAAAAAAAACAGAATGCAACTTTTTTATTAGTCACAGAAATTATGAACTAAATGTTAAAATATACATTTAAATTTATATGTCGACTAGAGACGATAAAACATACCATTCATATACATAAATGTAGAAGTCCTCATAGGCTATTAGTAGTGTCGTGGGGTGATTTCGGTATTTTGTTTTTTTTTTTTGTTTTTTGTAATAAATAATGTTTTGATGTTTGCTTGATATTTTTAGAATAATTAATTCAATCCGATTTCACACCACAGTCTGCAGAAACCCGTTTATCGACGCGATCAACCGCCCCACCCTACCCTAACTTTAGAGTTTAGAGACCAGTAGATATAATTAACTTATACACTTTACTGTCAATTGAAAATACTTCAGTTTACTAAAATACCAATGTCAATGTCAGATCAAACCTATATTATATACATACTTATACATATATCGCAGAAGGTATCTATCTACTCCATGATGGAAAAGTCGATGGTTAATGTGCTTGCATGACTACATACTTACTATATTCCATATGTATGTCGACACTCTTGGGGCAAATTATATTATTTCGGAGATCATGCAATCGAACATTATTTGTATGCGCGGCTGTGTTTAATACGATGTGTTATAGAATTTCTTATATTTACAATTTACACATATCATAGAAATCGGTTACAATCCATCTTAAGTCTAAGTTGTTATATGTATACATATTCCTATGTTTCCTTGATCACATGCCTACATGTGATTTTGAACAAGCACAATGTTGGATTCTCTAGTTAGATCCTGTTTTAGTTTTTCACTCACCCCTTTTGGAATATATTTTTTATTATCGTTACACTTGTATTGCTATTCCTACATGAGTATTAAATATCGTAATTTGATAAATAAAGCCGATGATCAATTAAACGAAAGTATAAATTTAAATGTTGTGTTTTATTTTCGCTCTTGGTATGTTTTGCATTGTGGCATCTCTTTGTTCTATGCGTATGGTACGTTCCTCCCCAATCTCTCAACCCCCAAATCTATGTGTTGTAATGAAATCATCATCTCTGTACAGCATTGGCCATCACAAGTGCACGATCACCGTCATCATCACCATCATCCATCACAAGGAAGAGACGAAGATCACGCTCATGCATTCGACTAAGTGTTCTCCTACTCCTTCTATGTAATTAGTCAAGCTCTGCTTTTCCATGTCTCGACAGATACTCGATTAACCGTGTTTTACCTGTCTGTCCACCGTTTCAGAATAAGGCGTATCACACGTCGAAGCCAATTTGGAGGGGATCTGCAGATACTCGACAGTTCATTGTCACGACAACAGAAACTTCTGTTTGAGTCAATGATTTGAGTTTTGGTCATATCGTGTAACTGATATTATTTCCAGGTTTCCACCAGAAACGATCGACAAATCAACTAAGGGAATCTGTTGACCGATCAAATGCATTGTTTTCATTATACCAATATATATTGATGTAAAACAATTACAAATGTTTCCTTTTGTTAAAGTGTTTGTTAAAGAGTTTCGTTGAAAGTACAACATTGTCTAGCACATACACATATCCATGGAATTTTGTTTTGTCTGCGTTGTTGTTAAGACGTGTAAAATTAAATCAAAAATAAAGATAAAACATTATTGTTGTCGCAAGACTCGTTATGTGAAATATGGGGTTACTTCTGGAATAAGAGAAAACCTGATGTCTTTTAGGTGTATAAAGTTGGTTTATTCGAACAATCACTTCATCCATCTTTTTTTTTTTTTGTGCTGCGTTGCTATCCCTGGGTCTGTATACATTAATACAAAGTTGCCGCTCATGGAAACCAACGTGAGTATCGTACATGTCATTTCGTGAGAGAGAAAAAAACGTTCTTCGTTCTCGGGCCGTCAAACTCAGCTGTTGTGGTTTCGCGTGCTTCTCTTGGGGAAAATCAGAAAAATTGTTAATTTCACTGAAAAACTCTAAATTAACAATAACAAGATGACAATCGTGACCAGGCTTCTAGCGGGGAACCTTACCCTACGGATGGGCGCAATAAAGACCCTGCGACAAGTAAGTAAAACTTAGTGGACGACACCCACCCGAAGATGTCTCAACGTTGGGTTATGTAATTTCCAAAATTATAAATTAAAATGTATGTTTCTTCCGACCGTAGGGATACTGCACGCATTTAAAATTTGCTGAACACAAACCCATTGAGAAAATTCGCAATATTGGTATCTCTGCCCATATCGACAGCGGCAAGACCACCCTGACCGAACGCATTCTTTTCTACACCGGCCGCATAGCTGAGATGCACGAGGTGCGTGGGAAGGACAACGTCGGCGCCACCATGGACTCCATGGAGTTGGAACGGCAGCGCGGTATCACCATTCAGTCAGCTGCCACCTATACGATTTGGAAGGACACCAACATCAATATCATCGATACTCCCGGACACGTGGACTTCACCGTAGAAGTAGAACGCGCCCTGCGTGTGTTGGATGGCGCCGTGTTGGTCTTGTGCGCTGTGGGTGGTGTCCAAAGTCAGACATTGACAGTGAATCGCCAGATGAAGCGGTACAATGTCCCCTGTTTGGCCTTCATCAACAAGCTTGACCGCACCGGCTCGAATCCTTATCGTGTTCTCTCGCATATGCGTTCCAAAATGAACCACAACGCGGCTTTCATTCAACTACCCATCGGCATAGAGAGCAATTGCAAGGGCATTGTGGATCTTGTGGGTGAAAAGGCAATTTACTTCGAAGGCGCTCATGGTATGGATCTGCGTTATGATGAAATTCCTCAGGATATGCGTACTGAATGCAATGAGCGTCGGCAGGAGATGATTGAACATTTGTCGAACGTAGACGAGGTACTCGGTGAGATGTTTCTGGAGGAGAAGGGAATTACGGAGGCTGATATTAAGGTACGAGTTATATTCAGGAGATATGTTTTAGAATAACCATTGATTATAATTGCAGGCTGCTTTGCGTCGCGCCTGTATCAAAAGAACCTTTACTCCAGTTTTGGTCGGCACTGCCTTGAAAAATAAAGGGGTCCAGCCTCTACTGGATGCTGTCATTGATTATTTGCCCAATCCTGGAGAGGTTGAGAATATTGGTCTTGTTGAGAAGGAAGGTCAAGAGCCCAGCAAAATAATTTTGAACCCCGCGAGAGATGGAAAGGATCCATTTGTTGCCCTTGCATTCAAACTCGAAGCTGGACGTTTTGGCCAGCTTACGTATATGCGTTGTTATCAAGGAGTGCTTCGTAAGGGCGACAATATTTTCAACGCTCGTACCAATCGAAAGGTCCGCATTGCACGTTTGGTGCGCTTGCACTCCAACAACATGGAAGATGTGAACGAAGTCTACGCCGGCGATATATTTGCTCTGTTTGGCGTTGATTGTGCTTCCGGTGACACATTCACTACAAATCCTAAAAATAATTTGTCTATGGAGTCCATATTTGTACCAGAACCTGTTGTCTCTATGGCCATCAAACCGAACAATCCCAAGGACAGGGACAACTTTGCTAAAGCTGTCGCACGATTCACCAAGGAAGATCCGACCTTCCATTTCTTCTACGATAATGATGTAAAGGAAACTCTGGTATCTGGAATGGGTAAATATAATAAATATATTTCCTATAAAGTAAATGCATTTTAATATTTTTCAGGTGAACTCCATTTGGAAATCTACGCTCAACGCATGGAACGTGAATATGGCTGCCCTGTCACCTTAGGCAAGCCTAAAGTCGCGTTCAGGGAAACACTTGTTGCTCCATGCGAATTCGACTACCTCCACAAGAAACAATCGGGTGGCTCAGGACAATATGCTCGTGTTATTGGCTTAATGGAACCATTGCCTCCCACACAGAACACTGTACTAGAGTTCGTAGATGAAACCGTTGGTACCAACGTTCCAAAACAATTCATTCCTGGCGTCGAGAAGGGATTCCGTGAAATGGCTGAGCGAGGTATGTTGTCTGGTCACAAATTGTCTGGCATTCGCTTCCGTCTGAAGGATGGTGGTCACCACATTGTGGATTCGAGTGAATTGGCTTTCATGCTCGCTGCACATGGTGCCATTAAAGAAGTATTCCAGAATGGGTCCTGGCAAATCCTTGAGCCCATTATGTTGGTCGAAGTTACAGCGCCCGAAGAGTTCCAAGGTGCTGTGATGGGTCAGCTGAGTAAGCGTCACGGTATTATCACGGGCACTGATGGAGCAGAAGGTTGGTTCACCGTTTACGCTGAAGTTCCTCTGAATGACATGTTCGGCTATGCAGGCGAATTGAGGTAATATAAGTCATTTAATTGTTACCTCTTTCTTTAATACCTACGTGTCTATATTAGGTCGAGCACACAAGGCAAGGGAGAATTCACGATGGAATATTCCCGCTACTCTCCTTGTTTACCTGAAGTACAGGAACAAATTGTCCGCCAATACCAGGAATCTCAGGGCCTGGGTCAGCAAGAAAAGAAGAAGAAGAAGAATTAATTGGCAATATTTCCATATTAATCTTTCTACTTCTTAAGCCGAATAATCTTAACTTTATATATAACTTATAAAATAGTTAATAATCTATATTCATAAATGACGAAAACTTTCTTTTTATACACACTGTGATACAAATAATACAGAGAAATAAATCGAGATATTGCAATATATGCAATAGGTAAACTATTTTGTATTCGTATTAAAATAAATAATTTAAAAAAATAAAATGTTCTCCGCAGTCGCTGGGAGTTTACAGCACATTTCACTCCAAGTTGAAGATTCCACGAAAATGGGGATTCCCAGTATATTCGCTATCGGCTCTATGACAACATATACAATTTGAAAGTTAAGATTTTATTTATTTTGTTGTTAGTTATTTTTAAGTATTGATTTAGATTTTGAATACATTTTGGTATGTCTAATAGATAACAGGAGAATAACCTTTTCTGATTTTGATCCACCCTGCTTTTTTCGAGAACCAAAATACATTGCTAGAACATTTCGTTGCTAACTTCACAGACAGAAATTTCTGATCGCTTAGCTGTTTCTGCAGCGCCGAATTGTATTTTTAGGTAAACCAAGAATTCAATCTATTGTCAATTACACTCGAGATTGCTAACTCTTGCAGTTAACAGGTAGAAATCATCCTCCTTTAAGGTAAATTCTCTGCCTTCTAAATCGACCAAAACGACTCTCATTAAGCGAATTCTCGCCGATATCGCGAAGATATCACAACGCCAAATCCACACAATCCGCGGCAATAAGATGGTTGTCCAACACAATGTTAAGGGCTACGAGGAGTTCTCTCAGTTGATTGAGAAATTGGAGGATTCCGGTGAGCCGATTCATGTTCTCTTTAGTGGTGGAAAGGACGAAAATGGTGAAAGCTGGTGTCCGTATTGCGTCAGAGGTATGTGGAAATTTAACATCTGTCTGAATTTAACTACATATAAATTGACCGCGCTTGACCTTGCAGCTGAACCTGTGATTCATGAGGCACTCGAGAAGGCACCCGAAAAGTCGCATTTCATTCACGTGGAAGTGGGGGAGCGCGCCTAGTAAGTTTATTGCTTTCATTGTTTAAATATTTGGGTAGATAATGATAAGAGCCCGGCGTAGAGATTGTGAAATATCAAAGGGGGAATGGCAGGGTTGCCACCATAATTTAATTATCTTATAAGTGGGCGTCACTTTTAGCATGAATTTATTTAATTGCATGCCTATACACAATTAATTAGTGTAATTTAGTATCGGCAATATCGATTTCGTTTTAGCTGGAAAGACCTGAACTGCCCATTCCGCAAGGATCCCAACACCCATTTAGTATTTTTGCCGACTTTATTGCGTTGGAAATCCCCACAACGCCTGGACGGAGAACGTTGCTCCAACAAAGACCTTGTTGAAATGTTGTTCGATGACGAAGATTAACCAAACTTCTTTTAATTTAATACAATTTACAAACTTGAATATTATTTTAAATAAAACAGCAACGAAAGTTGTTGATGAAATATACATATTTTAAATTATAAACTATTGGAAATGTTATGAAATTCGATATCAATTTTCAGATGTTTGCGATTTTGCATTTAATAATTACTTTTGTATTTCTTAATTTCCACCATCACCACATGGATATTGGTGAGCTGTGCTCGTGCGTTCGGAGTCAACAACTTATGGAAACGATGGTAATATTGCACTAAGCTGCTCAACGCCAATTGCAACAATTGCGACCCCGTCAACAGTGAAGGAAACGATAAAAGTACCTCCCGATTCAACTCTTCTAGAGACTTTTTCCAATTAGCAGAAAAGCTTGCAACCAGAGCAAGACTTCGGCGCTCTTGCTTTCGAAGCTCATCCATTTGTTCCTTTTCAAAAAAGTGTTCGCACTCCTTGACAAATTGAATAATTCCACCGAAGTGCGGAGCAAGTATTTCTTCTACATATTCGGCACTTCGTG
This sequence comes from Coelopa pilipes, assembly GCA_947389925.1. Taxonomy (NCBI): domain Eukaryota; kingdom Metazoa; phylum Arthropoda; class Insecta; order Diptera; family Coelopidae; genus Coelopa; species Coelopa pilipes. The sequence goes on from OX376696.1 coordinate 69,534,710, forward strand.
CATTCAGTTGTTCTCGGAACGCCTCAGCCTCCTTGGAATTATCCCGCGTGTGCTCCATCAACACTCCCAGCACTAAATCATAATTATTTATTAAGTAAATAAGTTGCTCCTTGCGTGTGGGGAATATGGCCGCCATGCGCAATATAAAGCACTCTACTTCGTTCTGAAGCTCCAATAATAGTCGACTCACTAACTCATTAGGAAAGTGCTCCGAAATTCCCACAATTGCAGCAGAGAATTCTGCATATCGACGCGTAATCTGAAGAGAAGGTAAGGAACTTAAACGTTTCCTATAGGGAGGATATTTAATTTCAACTTACATAATGTGGACCCATTTCTTTGTTAAACTTTGTTGGGTCGCAGTCATGAATACTTTGTATGTTTAGACAGAACACTTGTTCAAACCTTGGCCAAATAACCGCTTGAAGAGAGTCCCAATACCTAAATTTCAAAATATGACATTATTTGAAAAAACTTAGAATTCCAAATTAAATTCTCACTTATCCAATGCCGGCACGCAGCGTTTATGGCACATAAGTTGATAGCGGAATATCAACTGAATGCATAGGAACATTGCAATGGTGTCGTAACAATCCTGGATAGTCGCCTCAAGATTTTTCTATAAGCATACAAGAAAATTATACCAATCTTCGGATATTGATGTGCTGAATTATACTTACAATCATTAAAGTTAATGTTTTGCCCATAATTTGGTTGAACAGATCCTGGGCTTGTGTGCCTCGTACCATAAAGAATTCCGTTACAAATAAATATTCTCGACAGGCGTTATCAACTAATGCGTATTGCTCTGAACGAAATAGGGCTTCAAAGTTATACTATGAAATCAAATACACGAGTTTGTAAACAAATATTAAAAATAATTAATTTGTGTTCTTACCCTATTCTTCAGCTGTGCATGAGGAACTATAATAGGAGCCTCCAGTTGCTGATTAAGTATTTCACCGCGTTTTCCGATGGTAAAGATTGTGCTTTTATGCTTCAAACTTGTAGTCTTCGAAAACAATCCTTTCGATACGTTATCCTCAATGCCCATCAAGTCATCTTTCGTGCAGGCCTCTTCAAACTTTAGCCCGGATAAGCGTGAAGAATAGCTCTAAAACAGAAACTTTAATATTACATATGACACCTTAATGGGAAAATAATACCTTAAAGTAGCTGTAGTATATTTTGCTCATCGTATCCATGTATTCGCTGCAGATCTCTTGAGCGACTTGTCGTTCATTAGATAGAATGAACTCAAAGAAGAACTTGTGCTTCAGCATCGCATTCTGAGGAATCTGATAATTCGTCATGGGCTTTCGAAACTTGTAGATTTGTTCTAGCAGATAAGTTCGAATCTTTGTCATGGCCTTAATTTTTAATTTGTGTAGGATCTCGCTGACATCGCCTGTCGATTTCGAGTCCTTGAAACTGAGCTCTTTCACCAACGACAACTTATGATTGAGCACATTCAACTGGGTGCTAAAATCCTTTTCCGTAACAGGTGTCTCCATTATTATGGAAATCATGTCCTCCGACACGGCCATATCCTCAATGAACTGTGACAGCTGAGCCTTCACAGATTGTCGATTTGTTAATTGGACCGACATGGACACAGACTTTTTTTGCAGTGTCGTTATTTCGGAGCTGATGTTGCTCAGCACATTCTGAAAATTCATCAACATCGATTCCATACGCTCCAAAATGCCATCACACTCTCCTATTTGGTTATGCAGATTGGCTATGTTTTGAGATTCTGCTATGTAGTCTTCAATGGACTTGTTTTCTACTTCCTTAAACTCCTTCTCGATTTGTCGCGAGTACTGGCGCAGATCCGTTGTGTTTTTAAGAATTTCACGCACTTCCTCATTGTCCAGCTGCTCGGGAAGCCCGGACTCAGTCTGGCTCATTTTTGCACTGTAAGTAGGAATTTTATTAATAATATCTAAAATTTTCAACAATAAGCCAACAAAACATTTTCACTGATGCAATTTAACAAAAATGTATTTGACAGCAGAACAGCTGATTATGTTAAGACTGGAAAATAAAGCAGGGCTGTAATTTGTGCTTAAAGTTGGTTGGAAGGAGAGTGAAGTGTTTTCCAGTCCTGCTTGACTGATGTAAATTTCATTGTGATAGACACACATGAACTGTTCTGGGGAGTTGTCCACTCGCACGAAAAAAATGGATAAAAAACATACGCGAATCGAATAAATGAAATATATTACACCATATAACAACAAAACTTTTGCACAGAATTGTGAACAACCTTGACGTCGAATCATCCTCAAAATATGCAACAGTTTCTTCACCTTTGATATCCATCTAAATCTTAGTGCAACTACAATATATCCTTCTGCTTGGAAAATAAATCTCGAGACTTTTTGTATTTTATTTTTTTAATTGAATATATTTTCTTATCCTTTTTTGTTTTTATTTCTTCTATTGAATTTTTATATTGTTTAAAATGTTGTGCTCAGATACGAAATTAATTATTTAGCCGATCCGGAGAGTATCATAGTGGATATAACATAATTCTGGAAATTAAAACAAAAATTAAACAAAGAAATGGGTATATTAATTTAAATGATTCATTTAAGTGGCTTAAGTCGGTTTTCACTCTGTGGCATCAATTGTAACGAAAACTGCCGTGTAAGAAATTTCAAAATTTTATCAAAATCGTAATCATCAATAACAAATACGCAACAACAACAACACGAGTATTACATAAAATCCGTTGGCACTTTTGCCGCCTGACTGAAAATCTCCCCAAACCAAAGACACAGGCCACAAAAACTTTCATTCTTGGACGTGAAAAATTCTCCGATGTCAAATCAGATGTATTTTATTATTTTATCTACCCGAAAAAGTGAAACTCCTTTTGCATTAAGACAAATCCAGCAACAACCACAGAGCGTCATATTTATTTAAACAATTTTCAGTCGTTAACGTATTTGGACAATTCATCTAAATCGAGTCAAGACGCTTACGACACGAACTGCTTCCTTGGCTCGAGCCAGAAGACGCAAATAGCAAGAGAAAGGGAGAGAGAGGGAGCGAGAGGTAAAGACATAGGCAGAGAGGTAAAGAGCGAGTGCTATGAGCGAGAAAGAGAGGGCGTCGTTTAGCACTTTACTCGACTTTAAATGCGACCTGAGCGTGTTTTTCTTGGTTTCCTCGCTGGTGTGTTTGTTGTTGTTTCGTGCTCGGCAGCCACACTAGGGCAGTGGGGACGGGTGTCACATTTCGGGCCATAATCACAGAATGGCGATAGTAATAATTTTTTAACCACTCACTCTGCGCCGACTGCTGCCATTCGCGACGCGCACGGCGAACGCAGCGGAACAAGATATTCACGGATCACCGATCGCTCAGCGACCGCACCACGATTCCACGGAAGCGGATACTCGAACGCGCACACACACACACGCACACTCGCTCTCTATCGCAGCGGAAGTTCGCGTATTTGGCGTTCATTCATCTGCAGGCGAACCGACACCGATTCGACGATGAGGCGGCTCGGAGTCTACGCGTTGTTGCTTTTCGGAGTGTTTTACTTCTCGGAAGGTACGGAAGGTACCACAAGTGCCCCTAAGGACTCTCACACACTGCGGACACTCTCAGTGAAAAATACCTTAAAGGATTAGTGAACAGTTCTAGCAAAAAAATAATAGTCAATTGTTACTTGAGTGTTGATTTGAATGGCTTTGAGAATAATTGAGAGTGACAAGCATTCAAAGAAAAAAAGAACATATAGAGAAATGTTCCCTTAGTTCCCTTAGAGTTGTGTGAGCGGTGAATTTTTAAACTAAAGTTTGCCACGCAGTCCGAACACCTTTCCTTGCTGAAATTTTGACTAATGACTTTCTCCACAGGTAAACCATGCCCGGAGAAGACGCGTCCACACAAGACGCGCTGCGACGTCTACTACAAGTGCCAGGAGCTGCCGGCGCGCACCCACGTCTGGGTGCCGACGAAGTGCGAGGAGGGCCTGATTTACGAGCGCCACTTGAAGCTCTGCGTGCTGCCCGAGGACGACTGGGAGTGCTATCCGCAGGAGGAGGATGCGGCGGCCCCGGGCATCCCGCAAGGAGGTCCGCCGGCGCCAGATGCGAGCACGCCGGGCGCACCGGGGACGAGGGACTCGTCCGACGTGGTCATTGTGAGGGACGACCGAGGGCCGGAGCCGCTGAGCCCGAGGATCGACGACAGCGTCCAGCTGGTGGCGGACGGGAGCTTGAGCAGCGAGGAGGAGGACGACGAGGACGACGACTCGGAGCAATCGGCGCAGCAAGACGACGATGATGAGGAGGAGGGAGGAGAAACACAGGAGGAGGAGGAGAACGACGGAAGCGACTACGAGTCCAGTGGAAACGGCGAGGCCATGACGCAAGTGAACGGCATCCTGCAGGCGGAAACGAAGACCGGCAGCGACCTCGCCATCGACATCGAGCAGAAGCAGCCGAAGGAGCCACAGCCGGAAGCGGAGAACGAACCCGAACCGGACTCAACTCCGTCGCGCATCGACCCGAAGCTGACGGCGCACCTGCAGCGCCTCTCGCAGCTGATCGACGGCCTCAAGCAGACCTACCAGAGCCAGGACTCCAAGCAGACGGACCTGCGGCCCGACCAGCTGAACGCGTTCCTGGCCCACTTCAACATCAACAACAAGTTCAACCAACTGGACCCCGAGCAGGACTACAGGCCCTCGGCCATCTCGTCGACCACTCCGCCGCCGCCTCCCAGCAGCACCACGGCGCGCGCCCAGAGACCGGCGTCGCCGAAGAACAAGACGGACCTGCAGGAGCACCCGAGCAACCAGATGCAGCCCGAGACGAAGGTCGAGCTCTCCAGCTCGCTGCCCAAGCGCTACGCCACCGGCAGTGGCGGCTACTCGAACTCCCAGATAGTGGTGAACCACCCCGAGGGCTCGGTGCTCTTCAGCCTGCCGCCCTACGGCTCCGACGCGCACTACGGCGACCATTCGCAGGACTACAGCTCGCACTACTCACCCAAGATCTCCGAGGACACGTTGAAGACGGTCCTGGAGCTGTCGAAGCAAATGATTTCGACGCAGAATGTGCCCAAGGTGATCCCGAACCCGGCCTTCTACCCGCAGCCGATCCTGCAGCCGCTCTTCCTGTCGACGGCCGCGTTCGGAGGCTCGCCCCAAAGTCCATTCTCGTCCTACCTGCCCAGCAGCAACACCCACAGCAACCACAACGGGGACTACGAGGACGACAACGACTACGGCTTCCCCTCGCCGACGCCTACCTACTACAAGCCACAAGGACACAAGCACGGCCACAAGAAGCAGCGGCCCGGGGGCTACGCGAAGCCCGGAACGACGATCATCCACAACAACGTGATCCCGCTGCACGTGAACGCCGGCGGCTCCGGCGAGAAGGACGTGCTCGACAGCTACGGCCAGAGCCTGGCCGCCTACCCGCCGCTGGGCCCGGGCGACCACGGCAACGGCGGCGGCTACCAGGTGTCCACCAGCGGCGGCATCAACAGTAATCAGATCGTCCACCAGTCGCACCGCTTCGAGAACAACAAGTTCGTGGCCAGCGTCACAACGATGCGGCCGGCGGTCTCGAGCACGCCGGCCACCCACTACTCCGGCCAGTACCCCTCGCCCTACCCCACCGAGATCAGCGTGACCACGATGCGGCCCTTCGAGTTCCACCCCTCGCCATCCACAGTCGCCGAGTTCTACACGCCGAGCCCTCACCTGAACGACAACAACGTGAACGAACTGTACCGGCCCTCCGACCACTACCCCACCGTGCACTACACCAGCGGCAACAATAACAACCTGCCACGCCCGATCGACCCCAACCGGCAGCAGTCGTCGGTCTACCAGCAGATGGAGCGACCCAGCCAGCACCAACAACAGCAACATCAGCAGTTGTACTCCGGGTCCCAGGGCAACCTGAACACGCTGTTCCCCACGATCGCCTCGAACAAGGTTAAGATCCGACCGAACTCGCAGAAGGTGGAGAGCATGGAGGACGTGTCCGAGGAGGTCGTGAGCTACGACGAGCGGCCGTCGTCGTCAGGCAGCCAGCTGGGCAGCTCCTACAGCTACAGCAGCAACATCGGAGGCCAGAGCGTGCAGCAACAATTAGCGCAGTCGCAGTTCGTGGACCAGTTATCGGTGCTGACCAGCAGCAGCAGCAGCAGCAGCAGCGTCGGCGGCAGCAACAAGCAGAAGCACCCGTACATGCCGCGGCCCACGCCGTCGACGTCCTTCGGAGCCACCATCTCGATCGCGTCCAACAAGCCGGGCCAGCTGGCGGGCTACGGAGGCGGCGGCATGTCGGGCAGCCACGAGGGCGCCCAGCTGGTGAACGTCGGCGGCAACTTCATACGGTACGACGTGTTCCAGAACACGATCCTGCCGCTGCTCGGACACTCGCCGACCGGCGACGACCTCAACAACGTCGAGGTGATCACGTGCGCGACCGGGGTGCGTCAGCCGAACGCCACGGACTGCACGCGCTACTACGTCTGCAGCAAGAAGGACGGCAAGGTCCTGTCGTACTCGTGCCCCCCCTTCACGGCCTTCAACGCGCAGACCCGCATCTGCGACGCCTACTCGTACACGGTATGTGCGCCGGGCGGCCTCGCCAGCGGCTACAACTCGGTCACCGAGAACAAGCGCCTCCAGCTGGAGGCCCTACAGGCCCTCCAGGAAGCCAAGCGCCGGCGGGAGCAGGCGATCAAGGCGCAGAACATCGCGAACCTGCTGCAGCAGTACGGCAGTCAACTGAACGTGCCCGGGCTGGAGTCCGAGGCAAGCGGCAGCCAGGAGAAGGACGTGCTGAACACGTACGTCCAGCAGGCGGCCTCGCTGGCCTCGGTGGTCAGCAGCACGCCGAAGCCGGCGAAGAAGCGCAAGTACTACTGCAAGGAGGGCGACAAGATCCCCGACCAGACCTCGATCTACAGCTACTTCGTGTGCTACAAGAACGCCCAGGGCCAGATGAAGGGCCACAAGATGACCTGCTCCAAGGGCCTGCTCTTCTGCCCCAAGAGCTCGATGTGCACCCTGGCGACCAAGTGCTCTTGAGGCGGCGATCGCCGAGGGAATTGAGTTCCAGGCAGGAGATTCGAAAGGATCCCAGACCCAGAACAGCTCTGTGAAGAGGCTTCCGTGCAGGAGCTTTTATGCTGAATTTATTGCCAATGGTTTATTGATTTATATGTGTAGCTCTTAGGTCTTTAGTCTGTAGTAATTTATATATACAAACGAACAAAACAAAACGAAATAAAATCAAATCAAATTTTGTACATAACGAACGAACGAGTTTCGTCTGGCTGACCCCAGTGACTTTCCAACTAGTTCATTGCGAGTTCATCGCGCTGGCCACTGGTCGCAATTGGACCAAGTGGCCAACTTTCCATGTGTTTGGTTTCATTTTTACTAGAGCTGTTTATGGCCTGTAGAACATGCTGTCGAATTTCAACGAGTTTCTACTCTCGAGCCCCGAACCCTGCGCGTTCCTCAGGCCGACTCTTCCTGAAATTAATTTCACTTTTCGGTGCTTGTTTTCGCCAATTAAACGGGGACAACAAGAGGGGCTGCGAAAGTTGCTTCGAGCACAACCTCGTTGAGTCGAAACCGAAGTGTCGGAAGTGGTTTCCACGACAAGTGGCCCGAACTTCGTCGAGGAAGAACTTGACGAAACTCGTATTTGGGATGATCATGTTCTCGTCCGCTAATTTGTTATGGGCAGAGTTCGTCAATGGACTCCACTCAGTCTGCACATCCGACCAGCACACATCACTGCGGCCAATCCCTGCCCGGGATCCACCACACGACCGAGTCACCGTCGTCATGGCGATCCGCACTATTGCTGGCCCTGGCGAACGTGACCGAGTGTTTAGCTAGCCTCGCACATATTGACACACTACGACCGTCGCTGGCCACATCATAAAAGAATTAGTCAAAGTAATAAAAATATGAAGAGAAATTTCACCGCACTGCGACGGTCAGCGACGGCCAATTACAGCAAAAATAGAAATGAGATTGAAGGGAAAAAGATTGAAATCATGTGTACAAGAGAACAAAAAACAAAGAACCTGCGTTGACACCTCACAGGTAGCTCCGTAACTCAGTTAATGGGTATGTGGAGCAATTATAATTGTTAGCACGGCCGCACACCGGCCAACAACAACAATCGGCATGCGACTAATTAAGTGTTAACCAGGTTTCGTCCGGTCAACTGCAACAGTGTTTGCTCCGGTGCTAGAACGTGGTCTGATCTGGTCGGGTTTTACTTTCAGGTTCTCGAATGGCTTTGACTCCGAGACCTCCCCTGACGAAACCCTAGCGCAGAGTTAGAGATCGTGTTAGCCTCTAAGGGCCTCCTTCTTTATGGGTTTCTTTTTGGGAAAGTGTTTCCTGAACTTTGTGCCCCGCTTATGGGTCAGGAGTCAGCACGGTTTTCGAAAAGTGCGTCACTTTCTCTTTCATCGGAGACTCTTTGATGTTGCTGCGGTCGGCTGATGACAACTCAATCGCAGTCTCGATTCCCCGATCCGAGTCAGGCGACACCGAACACGCGCCGCCCTAACTGCTTCCGCCTCCGCCCCTCATCCCTGCATCCCTCCGCCAGACGCAGAATCGGCTCGATTGTAATTTGTTACTCACGCATGAAACTCTCACTGGCGAGCTGTGAAATCGATCTCTCGATCTTCCACACCCAATGTGGGCTTCATTTGCATTTCAATCGATTTGCTCAAACAGTCCACCGTAATGGGGCAGGCGGTTGAAAACGAGAACGAGTGAATGAGTGAACGAGGAAGGGCAAAATCGAATCGAACCAGAATAACCTCCTTCGAGAAAACTTTTAAGTAATCCTGAAAAAGGAACCATGACCATTGAAACACCAGATGTTTAGGATTTATCTCCTTCTTTAAATGAAGATTTATTTCTCGATTCACCACTTCTTCCTCTACCGTCAATAACTACACTTGGTTACATGGTTTGGTAGCGAGAACACTTTGCATTTCAACTGGCGATCGTTGCAACTCGACTCACCAGATCGAACGTGGCAAGTGGGTTTCTGCACCTGACTCCCTTCTAAATAAAACTAAATGATTGAATTACAATAAATGCTCTCTCTACTCCTGTGTGAACAATTCGTCGATTCAGTGACACCCCATAACAACAGATAGATTATAAATAAGTTTCTCTTGTAGTAATATTTGTTAAAAGGTTGCTTGCAATTTTCTTTGTTTTATCACAATATTTGATGATATTTCGAGTTTTGCGTTTGCTTCTACAGGATTATTGCTCTCAGTTAATGTTTTTTATTAATAAATGGCTCTACTTTTATTTTAGTCTCTAGTTTTAAAATAATCTCACACTATTTAATGTTGTGCATTTTCAACTAATTTTCGATTGTTGCTGCTGTTAGTCTAAAAAAAGAACTAAAGAACTCGCTTCTCAAGTTCAAATTCACTTTTATTAATTTTTTCTCTCAATATTTCCTTACATGCCTTTAGCTGATTTGAAAAATAATGACTATGCGCAGCAACGAGATAATTAAGTTTTCTAATGCATGGTAACCTAATTAAACAGAGTAGAAATCGTTGTTGTGATTGTTGTTAGTAATACGCCGTTGGTGAAAGCTGAATGACAGTTTCTTGCTATGTTACATTTCCGGACGCTCACGGTAAAAACTAATATAATACTTCCATACAGTGTGTGTGTGTGTATAACTAATGTCTAGATACAAAACCCAATAAATAGCAGCATCGAGCGTTTTAATACTAGAGTGTTTTGTGCGCCCAGACACGCACGAGATCCGCCTCAGACCATTCCAAATCCTTCGCTGCCCTCGCTGATGGCCAGCAGCAGAGCCTTCTCGAACTGCTCGTAGCTCTCATAGTCCGGCAGGCAGAGCTGGTTGAAGCTGTGGCCGGAAAAGGGAAACGGAAAAGAGAAGCGAAAACACCGACAATGAGAGGTCTGCCAACGATAGATGGCGGCAAATGTTCGCACATTTCTGCTGACCCCTAATGAATTGAGCATTGCCCAGGTCAGCCACCCGACCTCCGCCCACCGAACTTACCAAGTGTGCGCCGTCGGCAGGTTGCCGAATGTCGGGGCCGCCGTAATTTGGAACTGCGGGTTCAACTCCTGGAACCCACCCGGCGGCAGCTGGGAGCAGCCCGTGGTGAACTGCAGCAGCCGCGCCATCTCGGTCTGGCTGAAGTTGCTGACGCCGGCCCAGAACCAGCCCAGCACACGGCGGAACTCCGCCGAGTTGCCGTTGGCGATGTGGTGCGCCTTGAAGTCGGCAATGGAGTACTCCCCGGTGCCGCACATGAGCAGCTGCAACGGCAACGAAATTGAAATGCATGTTAAACGTACGCACACTGCACGGACAGGGTACACAGGGTGTGGGAAGTGGGTGGGGTTGAATTGAATATAGAAAAATTGAACCCACCTCGAGCTCGTTCTCGTCGAATATGCTCAGCAAGTTGTCTGGAATGATGCCGTTGAGGCCCTTGAGGAAACTGTCGACTTCGTCCTTGACACTGTTGCAGAGCCGCTGCTGGGCCAGAGCGTCCAAGTATTGATTTTTGGTGGCGTTCGTGACGCGCACCTTCGACCCGTTCGGAATGAGCTCCATGGTCTTGGTCAGCTGCCCGCTGTTGTCGTAGATCTCCTCGACGAAGTACAGCTCCAGCGACTCGCAGTTGTCCAGGTCCGTGTCGAGGATGTACTTGATCTTCGACAGGTACAGGTCGGGGTCGTCCTGCTCGAAGTACTGTAGAAAGATTGAGCGAGGGAAAGGAAGAAAATACATTGCAGGACTGAAGGACTCTTCGCTCTCGGACCCACCTTGTAGTGCACCCTCAGCCCGATAAGTTGGGCCAGGAAGGAGCGCGTGAAGCGCGCGCGCACCAGCTGCCGGTAGGAGCCGCCCAGGGCACTCTCGTACATACACTTGCCCACGATCTTGCCCGCGAATTCGAAGTGCTTCAGCTTGAGGCTGGACGGCCGATGGGGATTGGGGTGGACGAGCGCCTGGTGCTTGTCGTGGAATGTACAGAAGAGGCCGCTGCGCGGGTCGAAGAGCGCGCTGCAGATCAGCTCGAACCACTCCCGTCGCAGGCCACCCCAGTCGATGCCTGCAAGGGGTGCCGTGAATTGAAGGATTTCATCGGAAGTCGGTAGACAGAAGTCTTGTTGACCACTCACCTTGCTCGCCCTGGAAGGTCACCTCGAAGTTGCCGCACCAGTCGGACACCGAGAAGCCCTTGGTGGCCTTCATGCTGCTCTCGAGGATCTTCTCGCGCTGCACCTTCAGCGAGAGCTTCTCATGGTAGTAGTTCGCGTGGAACTTCCGCACCTCGTGGTAGAAGAAGTCCTGCTTGTCCTTGAACGTCTCCGAGCCGCCGATGTTCTTCAGCAAGAAGTGCGTGAACGTGGCCGCGATGATGTTGCGGTCCTTCGAGGCCAACTCGATCTTCGGCTGGGCGCCGTCGTCGATGACGAACACCGGGCCGTGGACGTGCGTCGCCAGCTGGGGCAGGAAGTGGAACTTTGTCGACGGACACAGGCGGAAGGTGGCGATGCGCTTGGGGATGAACTTCAGGATCATCTCCTTGATGGTCACCTGGAAGTTGAGGGACTTCTTCTTTGAAAACTCCAACCGGCTTCGCAAGGGCACCCCCAATACTGGATCGAAGGATCGTCGATCACTCACCTGCTTGGGCCCCACGTAGCAGAGCACCTTGCGCGGCTTGCTCCTGGTCGAGCCGAAGATGCTCAGCAGCTTGGCCTCGTAGCAGATGTTGTGCTTGCGCGAGGCGATGTTCTTGTGCACCAGCGTCGTGTCGCTACCTGGGAGGGCCGAGGAGGTTCCAAAGAACGCATTTAGTATAAAGTGTAGGAAAATGAAATGTAGGTTTTGGGTGTTGTTCGGAACTCACTGCTCAGGACGATGATGTCGAAGTCGCCGTTGGGCAGCTTCTGGTCCAGGTAGCTGATGGCGGCGCGCAGGCAGGTCGGCTCCGGGAAGAGGGCGGTGACGGAGACCCGCGAGTTGACCCGGTCGTAGGCGAAGGCGATGGCGTGCTGCAGCTTCTCGACGGGGCTGCCGCTCAGGTCGAACACGTCCACGCGGTAGCCCTGGGTGGGATGCAAGAGAGAGTGGGTGAGCATTTGGGGACCATTTGCTGGGGATCGGGGTGTGTAACGAACCTTGATGGGGTCGTCGTTCTGCTCGAAGACGCAGGCGTTGCCGAACTCGTCGCGCGGCTCGATGTGCAGCAGGGTGGGGGCGCCGGCGCAGCAGACGACGGTGCTGGCCGGCCGGATGAAGCGCGAGCGGCGTGCGTCGATGGGTCCAGGGACGAAGGACTTCATGAAAGGCGAGCCGGCAATGTGGCTGGACCCGATGAGAACGGAGATTTTGTATTGGCCCGCGGCGCGGACGGTGAACTTGACCTTGGCGATGTTCGCGTTGTTGGGGTCAGTCGAGGAGCCCAACTCGCTGATGGTGACCACCTGTGGGGAGAGCGACCAATAAGCAAATGACCGCGGCCGGGTCGAGAGGGTGGTGAACCTACTTTGCGCGTGCCCTCGGTCACCTCGACGAAGAACTGGTCTGTATCACAGATGGGATAAGGCTGTCCATTGCGCTGGAAGAACCGCACCACGAAGCACATCGTGCCGCCGACGACGGCCGGGTCCTTCCAGTCCCACTGTACCTTGCAGTTCGCCGGCAGCAGGTACTTCCCGGTCACATACTGCAGCAGCGAGTGCCGGGCCTCGGGCGCGAGCGAGGGCTGCGTCATCGCGGCCAGGGTGACGAGGCCCGCCACCGAGACGGACACGACCAGCATCCCGCCCCACGTCCAGGCGTCCTGGTGCTGGCTGGACTTGACCACCGTCGACCAGAGCTGGGCCTTCAGCAGGTCCAGCTGCGCCTTCGAGGTGGGCAGGTTCTGGCGGGCCTGCGACCAGATCTGCCAGTCCTTGCCCAGGATCTTGCTGGCGCGCGAGTCCTCCAGCCAGTAGACGTCCTCCAGCGAGGCCACCTCGACGGCCAGCAGCCGCGAGTAGTGGTGCTGCAGCCGGTGGTCGCGCAGCCATTCGCGCAGTATCAGCTTCTGCTGCAGGTGCAGGGCGGCCCGCTGGAGGCGCTGCTCGTCGCCGGCCGGCAGCTCGGGCAGCCGGTCCGGGTCGCCGCAGCTGGAGAGTGACGAGATGCCTGCGGGCGAGAAGAGGAAACCGATAAGAAGAGGTTTACCTTGGAGTTGGAGAGCCGGAGGTTGAGCTCGAGGTTGACCCCAGAGATAGAAGGACATTCCATCGATCAAGAGCAACTGTCGCAGGCACGACCCAACGACCCCTCGACCCAATCGGGGCTGATTGTCGGGCAATCAATTAGAGGTGTCGCAACCGGCACCCAACTAATTCGGTAACAACATCGCAGTGCTGTTTACGAAACACACCAATCAATTATTTCGCCATTTCGTTCCACTACCACCAGAACTCGCTCGTCCCGTCACCGCCGCGCCACGGCCTTTGGGTGGGGGCCGATGGAGCGCTGCCAGGACTCTTATCGAGGCGGCCATCGCAACGAGGCGGGCCCGACCTCCGGCGAGCGGGAGCCGCGGCCCACTCGACCCAGCGAAGTTGCCATTTTTAATTTCATTTATGGTTAACGATGATTTCATAAGCTCGCTGGACGGACGGACCGACAAGGTTAGGTTTACGGACGGCCGGAAGGCGGTGGAGGGGGTGGTTCGATGGGGCTGGTGGTTGGCGTCGGCCTCAACCACCTGCCGAGCGCGGAGCCATGGGAGTAGGAACTTTTGAAATTCCTCGCAGAAATCGTCGGTTTGCGTGCCTGACATTCAATATGCTAAAACGAAGAACTTCCGTCTTCTTTTTGCCGTTTGTGCCCTTGTTTTTACTGCTGCTTCTGCTGTCGCTGCCACAAATTCCACAGTTGGGTCGGGAGGGGGAAGCGATCCAAAGGCCTTACGGCTCACAAGTTCAAGTGGCATCGTCGCAGCCGTGAATGCCTTCGAGAAATTTAATGCCGATTTCATTGCCAATCTAACTTCGAGGCGCCTCGGCAACTTCTAGGTTTGCGCCTAATCAATGGCTTCAAGAGGTCCCAGGTTAATGGTTTGTTGCTCGGGTCAAAGTTTCTAAAAGGATCCCCTTTGAGTGGATAATTCCCTATATAGGATTCCATCAGCTTCCAACTTTACAGAGTAATCCGATTGATTTCGATGATTCCTCGCAGTGGAAGCTGAAAGTGCAAAGTTTTACGGCCTGATTCCCATCAACTCGTAGGACATAAAGAACCGACGGAGGACGACGTTTCCCAGCACTTGTCGACGGATCGTTCGAGACATGCTTCCATGTCTCCGGTGCAGCAGGAAGTCGTGTTATCGGCACATTAAACACACATGTAGAATGAATTTGAAATTTTCACCCATACAAATGGGCTCGGCGTGAGATGCACGGGGCAAGGAGAGGGAGAAATAAAATTATTTCCACCTCCTTCTCGCTTCGTCCTCCTTTCACTTTCACTGCTCGGGCCCGACTTAGAGGCAGAGGTGAAATTTATTTGCTTAAAGGATAATAAAAATTGTCAGCACATAAAACACCAGGATACGAGTGGCGTCGTTATGTGGTGCCATAAACAACGGGTGCATCGGTGTCGGCCGGTGGTGGGGCCGGGGGCGACGTGTTCACGTTGTGGAACTTAAATGGATGGGCCCGTGGTGGGCTCGATGGACAGAGAACCCGCCCCATTCGAGCTGGAGGGCAAGGGAAAAGCCATTTGAGACAAGTTAACTGTGACGTGATCAGTTGCTCGGGCTGATGCAAGGGGAGAGAGGAATTCCTCGACTCAAAGTACTTGGAGGCATTTCTGTAGAGCATGGTGAATGCGAGGACTCGAGGACTCCCCAATAATCCTTCTGCTCACCGATATCCCTAATTTTCCCAAGCAAGAGCTCGATTTACATTTACAGTATTCGGCTCATCCATCATAATTGGGAAGCGCTTGGCAAGGCAGCGATAAATCATTATTTTATGCAAAAGGCCCCAATGTGTCAACGTGTCCGACGATGGGACGGACGGACCGACGTAGAGATGATCCAATAACAACAACAACAACAACCAAGGCAAATACAATGCGTCCACCACTGGAGCGACGTCAACGAATATTGACCCGAGTTGGAATGGTTTATTCATCGAAGCTGTTCTCGAATCCGAGACCAATATAAGTTATGGCGCAATGCATCCACCCATTGTTATTTTTATCGCTTATCGATTTTCTTACTGTGTGCCAAGGAAACGCCACCATCACTCACACAAACACAGCTACTCCCACACACACTCACGCTCAGTCCCGCATAAACAATTCCGAATTCCTTCGTGTTTCTCTCGTGATGCGTACAAAGGAATATTTCGACCATATCCTATTTTTCCATTCGATTGTGTCTAATTTGTGTTTGTCTTTCTCCTTCTTCTCCTCCTTCTGCTTCGCGTGCGATGGCGTGTTGAGTGATACAAGAAAGCGGTCGATCGTGTTTCACTCAGCAACCGCGTGAATTTAGCCAAAAAGACACAACAGTAATCTAAACGATCTGAAATGTTCCAAACATTATCATATCTGCTGAGAAATTGTGTTTCTCACTTCCACGCAAATCTAGTTGACGTCCTTTTAGGACACATTTCAGCAAAGGACCTTTGCAATTTTCCCGCCCCTGCACTTTCGCCGCATTAATATTTAAATTAAAAGCACTCGAGGGCTTCTGGCGAAACGTTATTTAATTTGAATTTCATGCCTGAACATTTTATGCAAAATGATTCCTTTATAATTTTGTTTTTTCCGGCCATTTCGCACCCATCTCCACCCTGCACTGCCCCCCTGAGTGAGACGTCCTCTGTCGGCTGCCGTCCCATGCACCACAATCCTAGTAATGTCAACAAAGTCAAGGTGTCATGCTGGAGCTTTTACCGCATGTTTTGCATACACTCTTTGCAGTTGTGGAATTCATTCCCCCCTTTCTCTCTCTCTCTCTCACTCTCTTTCCGTCTCTCCATCTCCCTCTCTCTGCCACTCAGCTCTTCCCCCAAGAGTATGCTTCTTTTCTTTCGATCCCAGCCCATTTTGCTACGAGTTTTTCACCCCTCCTCTGCCACTCCACAGTAGTTCCTGCAGCCCCCACTCCACCCTGCTCACACTCGTCCACAAAGGGCTGAGTCGCGAGTGGCGAAAGTGTGTGCGTGCGTCCGTGTGTGGTGTCTGTGTGGGTGTCGGTGAGCGGTGGGACTCACATGTGTGCGCGCGCCCTTGCAGAACGTCCCGAGAAGCGCCACTTGAGTAACCAACTGGGAGGGGGCGCCGTTGCTGGAGCTGGAGCTTGAGCAGGAGGTTCTTGAGTCGCGAGTCGCGTCTGCGAAACGACTTCTCCTCGCCGCGCCGGGAATCCATTTCGGCGGAAGCGTTCATGCGGACTGTTGGGACCGGTCTTCCTCTCCTCCCTCGAGTCGCTTTCAGCAATTTAGGAAGAAGCGAAAGCTAAGTGTCTCCTTGAGACCGTCATATTTACACGGATAACCTTCCGAAGTATCCATGCATGATGGATGGTCGGTAGACATTTGCCAGGGAAACACCCGAGTCCACACTAGTCCATCATCGCCGCCATGCCCCATGGCCATGGCCTGCGAGTTCTTCTCCATCATTAACGGCCTCGCGATTTAATGCGATCGCTCGACTGCCGATTGCTCCGTGGGCCGCGGAATTGCACATCATTAGCCTTTCTCGGGTCTGCAATCGGAGCTTGAAATCCCCCGAAATTCTCACAAAAACTCCACTCCAACGGAACCTAATCTCAATTACGATCGGGCACTTGGAAAGCCATTAGAAAACGTGAAGACTTTTTGCTTTCGGAGCATTTAGCATTTTAAAGCCAGCTCCAAATAGAGGAAAGAAATGCAAATTAAAAACACATTTTCCTCGACTTTAGTTCTGGTGCTGTGGACGAGTGAGCGAGTAGTCCAAGGTCCAAGGATTTCCAGGCACCCGCCCACACATGCACAAACACACATGCATGGGACGACAAACCCATAAACGAGCATTAGAAATGCAAATGCGAGGAATAAATAACGGACCCGCATGCGAGTGACGAGTAATGGCCGAGGCCGAGGGTGGGAGAGGGTCCCGGGGGCGTCGCAGGAGTCGATGGATGGGGGTCTCGAACCTGCAATTTTAATTGGAAATTGCGCATTGAATCGAGAAGGATGGAAAGCACGAGCATTAGTCTCGATCTATGGCTTTGGTGCCAATTAACCCAATGCGATTACGTGATTCAGTCCGGTCACTGCTGGCACAAATAGGTCGCCAACCACATCCGCCGGGAGTGGAGCCAGAAGCTGAAATTTAATCAAGGGCCCCAGTGCATGCCCACTGTTTTCAAGCCCTTCTTCGCCTCGCTCCCTCTCCTCCTTCCGGTCCCGTCCACTCCAGCCAGCAAAATATTATTTTTAAAATAAAAGCTGACACCGAAGGACGCTGCGATGCAGTCATGTAGAATGTTCATCTCTCTTCGACTCACTCTTGGTCTCTCTTGTGGCTGCCCACAGTCAATTTTCATCCATCATTCGCTGGCGGTTCGTAGCAGGGGCTTCGGAGCTCGGGTTAGAAACGAAGCTCCAAAGGGAGATCAGGTCAAGGTCCCGATCCGATCAATGCAGAGTGCTCCAAAGTTCAGGCAGAAAGAGAGAGAGAGGGCATCAGCCTATTGTTTGTGAAAATTGAATCGTTTTTGAGCAAAACTGGATCCCCTCGTAGCTCGCCTCTGATTTCTATTCCGAGTGACACAGAGCAGCAGAGGATCCTGGGCACAGATCCGAGCATTTGTTTATAGTATTTTTTGCGGCAATTAAGGGAGCCCTGACGGCTGCTCGTCACAACAGCCACAACAGCAAAAACCGAAACCGAAACCAAAACCATCTGCAAACAATGGAAAACGGCAAACAAAGGCGGTGGAAAACTATTCCATCCAGCACTTGCCAAAAAAGCAAACAAAGGCGCCGAAAAAGGGGAGAAAAAACAAAGACACCGGCAAGGCGATACAGAGCGAATGGGGCCAAGGAGAGGAAAAGAAAGGAAAGGGTATGGAAACGAGCAACTGATGATTTTTCAATTCCTAGGCACCGAGAGACCGAGGAGCCTCCGCATGCGGCCTGCTGCCAGCTGCATGAGGACGATAATCAGACGATGACGATGAGGACGGATGCAAAGTTCAAGGGAATCCGACCGGGGCACGAGGGCATATAGATCGTCCGCCCACGGCCGGGGCGACGGACGCATTCCTCTGCAGTGGAGGACTTGCCGGCGGTTTCTGGCAGATGAAAAATTAATTTCCTCTGCCTTTTAATGGCGCGTGGCTGACTCGCAGGCTTTTGACTGAGCGCCAGCGATTTATGGGGAGATTAAGTGCCAGCAGAGCGGGAAAGTCCACTTAATTAAGGGGAATTACGGACAGGGCGAGCGGATTTTTCTCCCCTTATTTGAAACAAAAACTTCCGCATGATATGGCTGTAAAGGTATTAAAGTTTTCTTTGTATTTAAAGTGTAATTAAATTTGTTTTTTTATTTTAATTTATATTCTCTTAAATCTACTTTCACCCACCTGACGATGAGGACTGCGAGTGGCGCATCGTCGTCGCCATTGCAATGGAGTTTATTTCCGATTCCGGTGACCACATTGTGGCTGTGCGTTGTTTTTGGTTTTGCTTTAGCTTGATTAACTTCGCTAATAAAATTTAATTCTTATCGATTCGTTGTGTTGTAAACTTATATAAATTTAAGAAATTTCACACTCCAATCACTTCACTAGTCATTGTAAAGTGTTGTTGGTGCGTTTTCTTCAGCGTATTTGCTTACAATGGATATTGTGAACATGAACGGCGTCATTTTTCGTCTTAAAACTTCGAGTCATTTTGCGATTTGAGATTTTTTCATTACTTTCTGCACTGAGAACTGCAAGGATTGAAAATAGAAAATGTGGGGAGGGCAAGGGAGGAAAAGGATCTGTGAGGAAAAGGATCAAAGTGGAAATTGGACCATCATTCATTAACTGCGAGCCCCGACCCAGGGCCCAAAACTCGACCATGGGCCGTCGCCCAGTAGAGTAAAAAAACGAATTTAAAATTCAATAAATGTCAAAAGATGAGGGAGTTTTGTTTCCATCCTACGCCGACCCCTCCCCACAACGCCGCCGCCGCCTCCGCCGCCACCGGTGGACGAAAGTTTAATCAAATCGCCGTTGGTGTTTATTAATTCAGGAATTTCGTGTGGAAGTCGGAAAAAAGCCACACGTGCACGAAATGGACGCCCACGCAACATCCGGTGGCGGCGGCGGCTGAACAAAACTGAACAAGGACGAGGAGAGGACGAGGGACGGGAGGGAGGTAGGAGGGAGGAAGACATATCGACATTATAAATGTCATATAGCTGTCGCCTTCATGTTGGTGTCAATGTCACAAACGCAATTACTTCAACCAGCAACAACTACGAGAGGAACAAAAACAAGAAACAACGACAGATAATACAACAACACCAACACCGTACAAACATCACCGTCAAGTGACTCTTCGGTGCCCGAGCCTGTGAGTGTATGTGTGCTTTAACAGGGCTCCTGAGCGAGAACACGTTCGCTTTCATTGCCTTCGAGGACCAAAGGAGGACAGGACGCCGACGACCGACCGACCGACCGCCCGCCTGCTCGCCAAAGAGGGGCGAAGGAGAGGAGGGAATGGAGGGAATGAAGAGAGCAAGTGGACGAAGGATTAAACGGCCTGACAGAGGGACGGACAGATGGACGGACGCTCAGAGCGATGAATACTAAAGCCACAGCAGCCGCTACAAAGGCGCCTTGAACAACAGCACCTACAACAACAGTGCCTACAAAAACAACAGTGCCTACAACAACAGCAGTAACACCCAATAATGCCAGCAATGACGACCGCAACATCTTCGAGAGCGAGGGCAGGTTCGTCCGCGCCCCGACGTCCTTCCTGCGGCCGAGGGGAGCCTGCAGGCAAAGTAGAGAAGGGCGGCGGCGGTGGCAGGGGGGCTGTGGAGGGTCCTGGACGAACAGCGACGATGGCGAAACGATGAGAAGTGGTAATCAGGAAATTATTTATTTATTTATTGAAGCTCGTGTCGACGTCCTTGTGACGGTGGCCGCCCAAGTGACCGCCATCCAACCGAAGCCTGTTCGAACGCTCGACCCGCCAACCACGTTCGACCCCGCCTCCTCCGGCCGCCGGTCGTCCCGCCTTCTTTTCATTGCCCCCTGCCCCAGTCCCCCGACCCCGGCGTCCGCTCGTCGCCGCTCGTTCGTTCGCTCGTGCAGTAGTTTCTGCCGTACGTGTTAATGCGACCCGAAGTTGGCTGCAGTGAAATTTTGATTTTATGGCCGACTATGTGTTTGTGCCTCTCACATCTGACACATACACACACACATGAATATGGGCCAATCTATGGGCACAAACACTGGCGGTAGAGGCGAGGCAGGAACAAAGCGAGAGTAAGAGTAAAATTTCCTACTTTTTGGAAAGAAGGGATTTTGTGAACGTCTCACGGCAGAGCGATTTGTTGTTATGATCGCATAAATATTTGAGCAATTTCATTATTTCGCAAAAATGTTCCACAGAAGTTGGAGCACAATGAAATTTCAAAGTAATTACGAAAGGACAGAGTGTGAATCAGAACCTAATTCTCGAGAATACTAGATATCATCAACTAGATGTGGATAGTAGTGGAAAAGTAACCAAAAACAATTTAATCAAATCTGGTCGTGGACGGAAAATTTCGTTTCGATGATGGAGCTCGTGTTCGAGCGAAAGCACTTGCGAAGTTCCGAACTTCTCGGGCGCCTGCAGAACTCGAACAAGCGGATGAATTATCTATTCGAGGCTCGAGAACAAGGCGAACGTGGGAATGGGAAGCTCCGATGGCGAAAAGGTTTGGGACAAAGGCGTCGTCGCCGGCACTCGTTGGCTTTGTTTTGGAAGTAATTTAATTAAAGGAGCTACAACTTTGGGGACGCGGGGGCGCCCACTACGCCAGCAACAACAACAACAGTCGCATCAACATCCGCCACGAGGATAACGAGACACGGCACACACACATACACACGCACACGCCAGAGAGACCTGAATGGCGCGGCATCCGCCCTGAGCCGAGTGCGCCACGTGTGTGTTCGCCGTGTCTGGCCTGAGTGCCTGGGCTCGTCTATGTGTGTGTGTGCAGTGTTGTGCTCGTGTGTGCGTTCGTGTTCGTGTGTCCGTGAGCCATGAACACACCACATCCTGTTCGCTCGGAAACGAGAGCACATCGCATGGCAGTCGCGCCCTCTCGCTCCCACCCACGCGGTCAGGCGTCCGTTGTCGCTTGTCTTGTTCTTATATTTGTTGTTTACGTTGCTGTTTTGCTTATTGTTTTTGAATTGGTGTTGGTATTGTTGTTGCTATAGTTGTTGTTCATATTGTTCGTAATGTTGTTAATGCCGTCATGTGCTGTTGTTGTTGCCTTTTATCCTGTAAACGGCGACATTGAACGTGTGCAGTTGTTGTTGTCATTCGACTTCTACATAAATCTATCTGTGTCTCTGTTGTGTACTTGTCCGCCTGTCTGTCCGTCCGTCCGTCTGTCTGCCTATCTTTCCCTTTCTCCGTCCGTCCCCACGCCTTCCGCGGCCTCTGCGCCCCGCCACCGTTGCTTCAGTAATGAGTTTGGCAAATACAAGCGACGCGATAGCGACAGCGCGAAGAACGCTTTCCAAGCAATCACTTAGTGATCGCTAACTAGAGATAGACTCATGAATAATTCATATTCTGCCAATATAACATCGGTGGCGGAAATCGACGAAGCGAAAGCGGCGGCGCCGGAAACCGCGCGGAAACATTTAGGTCTGCCATGGCGAGAAATGGCCGCCGGAAGTCGGTCCACCACAACCAGGGCGACCACAGTCCAAGCCCCGAGGCTTCCGGCCACAGTTCGAGAAGCCATCGCCAAATGATAGCCAAACGAAAATCGACCTTTTCCTTCAAATTTCCCTCCGTCGTCTTCGTCGGTCGTGGGTTTTTGTCCGTGCACAACGGGAGACAACAGGAAACCGCCATCGCCATGGAAAACACTTTCCCACAACAACTTCCTGCAAGGCCGACCAACGGTCGAGTCCTCGCCGTGGGAGACAAATTGAAAGCGCCTTCTAATCCATCGTCAATCGGAAGCCGAGGAAAATCGAAATCAAAATCAAAACCACGACGAATTTATGTCCAGTCAAGGAAGCCGTCAATCAAACCCTAGGTGGTTTGAGCAAATATCAGGTGTCGAAAATTACTGCAAATTCGCCCACGTGTGCTTGAACATTGTGCAATATGAAATTAAATAGTAGACCTTGGGCAAGTGGCGTCCTCACTTCTTTCGTAAGTGGAGAAAAGTAACTAATTAACTTTGGAAATGACTTTGTGCCAGAACTGTTTCGATTCACTCCATATACCTGGGAAAAGTTCCTCCGTGGACAAGGCTTCATGCCTTGGAGTTCGTCGTTAAATGAGGAAATGAAGGGTGAGAGAATAAATACAAAGGACGGTAGATTTCGATACTTAAGACGATGCCTATTATATTCAGAAGTTATTTTCAGCTATTCCTATTAAAGTAGAGACACTGTGGTAACAAAAGTGATGAGTTTTCAAAGGTCTCTTCACATTCAGATTTGGGAACTAAGTTCAGAACGAAATTCTCAGTCCATTTTCGGCATTTGCCATGGAAATTACTGCGCGAAGTTCGACGATGACTGGGCCCCATTTGTCGATTTTCCGGCGAGAGACAAAAGAAGCGAAAGAAGAACAACGTTTTCGCATCGGTGGCCGCGACCTGCGACGCCGTTCGAGAGGCTCCGCGAGCACCGTAGGACGACATGGCGACGGGGCGCGCGACACGACGCCGCGCCGAGGCCTTTGAGGTCCTTTCGAGGACATCCAGAGTTCAAAGAGGCAAAAGGCGAATTCGGCGAATTAAAAATTAAGCGTCGATTAATGAAGCAGACGAAATTACATTTATTAGCCTGTTATGAGGAACACACAAACACATTCGCACACACACACTCACACCCGGGACATGGCCCTGTAACGGTTGATGTATTACCGTTGGATGGAAAATTCACACACGCTAGGCGAAACGCGAGGTGGTGAAGCGGACGAGAGAGAGAGAGAGAGAGGGGAAGAGGCGTGAGGGGAATTTGGTGAAAAGTAAAAAGTGGGGACGAAAAAACAAAGTCACAGCACGCAGTGCCAAACACAACTACACAGAACGATGTGTGTGCGAGTGAGTGAGTGTGCGGGCGAGGGTGACGCAGAGCGAGTCAAGCGTGGAAAATTGTAATAATCACTTCCAGCGACACGCGTTCGCCGCAAAATGCGGAACATCACGCGGCCCGACCGGGACCGTGGAATGGGATGGCCTGGGGATGGGAGCGGAGGCAGGATCCGGGACTCATCCAGTCACAACACACGAAGCACGCCGAGCCAGAATATAGGTTATGGTCTCCGCGGATGGGAGTCTGAGGCTGGGTTTCCGTGTGTGCGTGTGGAGTGACTTCTGAGGAGCAGGCGAAAATGTGGGTTAGCGGAACGATACACAACGGCACTCCAAAGGACTTCCGGCGCTGGCTCCGGCGACCGAACCCGTTCGCACTCGACGCTCTCCGACTCTGACTCTGACTCGCGACGGACGCAACGCGAACTGAGCACGGCAGGACCTTCGCCATTGATTTTATACGCCAGCCGAGCCGCGAACTTTGGCTCCGCTCGGCTCGGATCGGATCGGCTCGGTCTCGCCTCACGCGATGTCTCTCTCAGGCGAGAGGGAGAGAGAGGGAGCTTTCGTTGGTCCTTTGGGCGAGCTTTCGTTCCTGGTCACACGCAACGGATGCGACCCCGTGCAGCAGGTTGTTGTGCGAGGCCCTCGGGACGGGGCGCAGGTTGTTGGGTTTGGGAGCCCAATCCGTGGATGCCACGCGAGGCTTGTTTTTTATGGCCGCCGATTACTGCACAGTGGGTTGGTCACAGTGGGCTTGGGTCGGGCCCCGGCGGGCGGCTTCGGCGTGGGAACTTAACGGAAATTACTGGGGTGGGGAGCGAAACGGGGTTCTCCTCATAAATTATGAAGCATATTTCTAAAATTGCAGTTTAAACCGGTTCCATGTTCGATTACTTCGAGGCACTTGAAAGGCTTGTGCTTTATGGCTTAGTTCGTCATAAATCAGGCCACATTAATAATTTACAAACACCAGGGGGTAATTAAAAAATAAATACATCAATACTTTGCCACATAATATCTAGTATTATTATTGAAAAGGTCTGTCTATAGTTTTTATTGATGGAAACAATCATTGATTAACTCCACACCAAATCAAACAAAATAAGTTTATCTTCTCCCTTTCTATTTTCACCCATTCTTCCGTCTCTTCTCCCATGGCCATGAATTCGCTGACAATCGTTTCGTCGCTTCGTGTATTCCCTTCTCACATTATTCACATTCAGAGCATTCGTGATTCACACGATCGACTCGCGATCGTTGTTTTTTCCACTTGGTTGCTTGAAATTGTTATTTAATCGTTAATATATCAACTGGTTCCATGGTGTAATGGTTAGCACTCAGGACTCTGAATCCTGCGATCCGAGTTCAAATCTCGGTGGAACCTAAGTATATTTTTTTTCAAACTTTCATTTGGAAAAGAAAATTGAGTCACTATAAGTTTTCAAACTCATCAGAGGGTGGGAAAACAAAAGCTCACCATGGCGCTCGACCGTTATTCGACTGCTGATTACGAGATACAGTGAACATTGTAGTGATGATGCGCAAGTCGAAAAAATAATGAATTCATTTTATTCAAGGCGTAGAAGACGTAGCAGATTACATCATGCTTCCCTCACAGCGCGACATAAGTTGACATCGCCGCATTGATCGCTTTAAACGAGAGTCAACTGTGGCCTACCTCCGAACAAAGTTCGACTGAACACACCCCACGACTGCAGCTGCAGCTGACAGCAGAAGCTTTTGATAAGAAACCCCAACGAGGCGCAGCCCTCCACGAGAGAGAACGTGGAGAGAGATCGGGAAGAGTGAGAGCGACTAGGTGTGGGAACGGAGCTATGGGGAGAGAGCGAGCGCGCTGCATTTTCATATACAAACACGACGACGGCGACGACGACGTCGAATGGCTGGCTGTCAATGCCAAGTGGGATCAAAACAAACAACTGCTGTTGCGAATATTGACCAATGCTTCCATATATGAATCTGCAAAGTTTGCCCTTCCCAACACTGGCAAGAGGACGACCTGGCTCACCTTTGTCCCGGAAGAGCTGCTTGTAGTCGGTCAGGTTCTGCTCCTCCAGCCACTGGTCGACGCTGGGCAACGAGTGGTCGCCGTCGAGGCCGTGCAACAGCCACGGATACTCGTGCCAGATGAGCAGGACGAGCTTCACCAGCGACACGGTGAACATAAGGCTGAGGACGACAGCCACCAGCACCTTCATCACGCGTACCACCACCATAATAACAGCAGCGCCGCCTCCAGCGGAGACAAGCGGCCGACGCGATGGCCCAAGCACAGTTATCTCGCGCGAATTCCGAAACTGCGCCACCGCCACCTCGAGGGGACTCCGCGCGTTCCCCCCCGACCGACGCGTTCGAGTGCGTGGAGCGATCAAGCCCGGCGTCTCTGCTGTATTTTCCACATACGTCTCCACTCTATCGCTTGCCCTGTCACGGAGTTTTCCTTGCTTTACTTAAATTTCACCCTTGCTTTCGTTGAATTGTTAAAACTGTTGTCGGCCTCCAGCGCGGACTCCCATCAACGCGGCCTGCGAAAATCTGCCTCCAACTCACGAACACAACTGATTCGGGCTCGTTCTCCGCTCTCGCCGTTTGCCATTCTGTCTCCGACGCTGCTGTTGCTCCTCTCTCCCTCTCTCTCCGGCGCGTGTTTGTTTTTGCACAGAATCAGAAGCGGCATCGCTCGCTCTCCACGACCCGCCATCTGGTCTGGACGGTGCTCTCGAGGCTTGTGGGCGGGCGGTGTTGATGGGCGCGGCGGGGTGTGTCGAGCGCCCTCGCCGAGTGAGCTTCGGCTCCATGATGTGGGTTGAATGGACGCTTCATTGCAGCAACGTGCTCAACGACTGCGACTCGTTCCGGTTTTCAGTATAGTGGGTCAAGAGAACACATGGGCGCTGGAGCTTTGAAAGCCACCTCGTACATCCAAGACACGAACCGGACGAGATTTATTTGTTTTCATCTGTTTTGACTAAGCTTTTAGTACAAAAAAAAATACACAAATAAAAAAGAAGAAATCTCTTAGGTTCCACCGAGATTTGAACTCGGATCGCAGGATTCAGAGTCCTGAGTGCTAACCATTACACCATGGAACCTCGCGACCTTCACACAGCCATTGATGAACTCAGTGTGCTGTTACCAAAAATGTTAACAATTTTGAGGAGAAATTGGGAACAAATACAGTATAGCCTCGACCCGGTGAAATCTGGTATGTCTGAACAGAAATACAATACATTCACCTTAGTCGATACATGTTGTTTCTATACAGACAATATTGCTAAAATAGAAAAAATAAGGGAACAGTAAATATATTTTTCAAAACAATACTAACTAATATTAGAGAAAAGTAAAATCCACTTTCACAATTCTGAATTCAAAATAACTACAAACTCAAAGCTGTCATACCTTCCTAAAATCTTGTAAAGCATTTAAAAAATATGTTCATAAGAAATTAATTGTGTATTGAAAGACGGGTTTAGTTACAGAATCAAAAAGAGGAACATAAACCTAAAAAAAAAAAGAAATCCTTAGGTTCCACCGAGATTTGAACTCGGATCGCAGGATTCAGAGTCCTGAGTGCTAACCATTACACCATGGAACCTCTTGGGCATTGGTGGCCAAATAATGATCGCAGCCTGCCAGCTGAGATTTATTTTGACTTATTATTCAGACATTTTTTTATATAACTTTAATGTTAATTAATACTTGCTGACACATCATTTTATGTATACAAAGCAGATACGACGATAATTGTTAATATGACTACAGAAAACCCAAAGGAACGGTTCTGCTTACAAGTAACAAAACTAAATATAAATGTGAACCAAGAACTTTGTTCAGGTTTCCAAGTCTTCATATATTGTCTGTTTGTACTTCTGCGTATGTATGTAATAAAAACAACCTTAGAAGATTTCCATAAATGATTATTTTCTTATATAATTCATGACATCTGTATATAATTGAATTCAACATGTTCGTATGTTTGTAAACGCGTGGGGTCTTGAAAAGAAATAATTATTATATATATTAGTGATTAACATTAAATTAATGGGTGAATGGAAACACATTAAAAAGTATATATGTATCTATCGATCTATTTACATAGTACATTCAATATATTTCAATATATATTTTTTCGAAAAGTCCAGGCTCGATCCCTCTAGTTCAGTTCAGTTATTATAATTATTGTAATTTATTATAATATAATTATAATTAACATGACACTCAACACAATATATTTAAAACAAAATAAAACAAAATTGAATTATTTGTACATATCATAAAAAATATGTTTAGGTCAAATTGGAAAATAGTTAAATATTCCCTTAGGTTCCACCGAGATTTGAACTCGGATCGCAGGATTCAGAGTCCTGAGTGCTAACCATTACACCATGGAACCAGATACTTTCGGGTATGCATAATTATTTATTTATATCCAATTTTAGCAAATTATAGAGAATTTAAACAAATTTGATAACACAGAAGTATATAGCAGAAATTCAAATCTAGTCTTCTTTTTAAAAGAAATATAAAAAGATCATAATCAATAAAAATTATACAAAAAGGAAAAAAAGAAAGTTGCATCGGCCGGGAATCGAACCCGGGCCGCCCGCGTGGCAGGCGAGCATTCTACCACTGAACCACCGATGCTTATACAGAAATGTTCGCTAAGTCCGGCTAGTTTAGCAGACCGTTGGAGAAAGTTTGTGAAGATGCCGAAAAAACAGGTTACGGCCAAATGAAATCAAGATGATTTGAAGTAGGAGGAAGGAGAAAGAGAGAGGAAAAGTATCTGAAATAGAAATTATATCTTCCACAAATGAATTTCACGTTGAATTTTGCTGCAATAATAATTTTTTTTATATTTTGCGTATTCTTCACTTATTTTCACAATTGATATCTAAAATTAAAGCGACAAGAATCAATCCGTTTGCATGTCAGTGTCCGTTATGCGTGGTCCTGCGCCTCCTTCCACTCCTTCACGTCGTCATCTCCAGCGTGCTCAGCCGTAGTACGAGTAGGGCGAGGCGTAGTAGCCGGAGTAGGCGTAGGGGGTGCCGTAGTAGAACTGCGGAGCCGGGTTGGGGTTGGGTCCGGGCAGCGGCGAGGGTCCGGCCACGGGGGCCGGGGCGGGGCTGGCTGTGGCGACGGCGAACAGCGCGGCGAAGAGGAGAACCAACTGCAAGGATGCCACACAAGAGCAAAGTCAATGAAATGTCCGTCAAAGGATCGAATCAAATACAAAATAGTTGCCCATTGCACTCACAAGTTTGAACATGTTGCTGATTGAACTGAAACTGTAGTTGTTTTCTGAATGCTCCACCACAGCCCGGCGTGTTCTATTTATACTGCCGGCCGAGCAACGGACAGACGCACGGTCGGACGGACGGACGGACTCATTGGTTTCACTTTCAGAAGCTTCTCAGCCACACGGACTCCACTCGCGTCCGTCCATCCGCGTCGAATGCAAAATAATCTCGATGAATAATGGTTTTCGAGCCAGGCTTCCAATTCATAATTAGCTTTCTAATACTGCTCCACATGCCGAGTGGGTGTGAGTGGGAGTAAGTGTATTGATACGGATGCTCAAGTGTATGTGTGGAGCGAATTCCTTGCTCTCCCAAAACCCATTAAAGCGCGCCAACGAAAACAAACCTGACCTTGCATCGCTCGTGGCTCGTCGCACATCGCGCTCCCCTGTGCGAATTCGTCGCCGGAGGACGTTGCGAGAATTTTAATTCCCTGCGGCTGCGAGCAAAACAATTGACAAAACCGAAATATTCTGTCTGTTTATTGGCTCCATGTCGAACGCCGTATGACGACGGTTGGACATTTCGCAGTTCCGTTTATCTCAGAAATTCAAATTCGATCAGTGGCTCCTGCGTATTGATTTCGTTTCCCTCCTTCAGTAAATGGAAGGGCTCCGGCATCCATCAATTCGAGCCTTGCTTCAACTGTCTGTCAATCGACGGCTTTCCTGGCCTGGCCCAGGAACTGGAGAGACCGCGTGATCCATTATCTAACGAGCGATAAATTATCACCGATCGAATTGGTATGCGGTCGGCAGAATTCCGATTCTGATTTCGATTCTAGTGCCGGAATCAAAATCGCATCTCGCATGCTACCATGGCCAAAATCGGCCGAAGTCGGCCAAAAAAGTCGGTATAAATAGACCAGGTCGGGCAGAAGTGGAGCATTCGAAAGCCTTCAACAGTTTCGAAAGCAATATCAGCCAGCAGGATGTTCAAACTTGTAAGTGCTCGCTTTATTTCATCACTTCATATTATACTCCTAATCCCCTTCATACGCCATGATATCCTTTATTAAATCCTGCCCTTTCTCCACATCGCCAACGCCATCGGCCCCATCTCCTCCTCAACGTCCTCCGCTGGAACGACAACAGTTGGTTCTTCTTTTCGCCGCCTTGTTTGCCGTCGCCATGGCCGGGCCCTCGCCGCTGCCCGGACCCAACCCCAACCCCAATCCAGCCCCCCAGTTCTACTACGGAACCCCCTACTCCGCCTACTCCGGCTACTACGGCTCGCCCTACTCCTACTACGGCTAAGCGGAGCAACGCACGTAGGGCAGCAGGAGCAGGACTCAGGACTATGGAAGGAGGGTTGGAAGGATTAGAGGCACTCGACCCGGAGGATTTCCGGCTGCTGCTGCTGGTAATGGAGCACTGTTAATGGATATTGAATATGCGGACAAATGGTTTTAATCGTTGCGGATCTTAATTAAGCTTCACTTATTTTCATAAAACAATTGATGGAAAAATAAATCAAAAATTAACATCATTGCAACAAAAAGTAGCACGCGATTTTTTCTCTCTGCCATGAGTGTCATGCGAGATGTTGAAAGAGTTCACCAGGGAAGAAAAGGAATTTTAGAACTAGAGTTAGTTAAAGACTCTAATGATTTTTTTCTGAATTTAGTAGAGCTGCCCGATAACTTAGAATATAGAGAAAATAGTATAAGACAGATTTAGAGATTATGTCAATGCCAGAATTAGTTTTTTACACGAAAATCTCCATCGATAAAAATATGGTAAAATCTTGTTTTATTCACGCTGATTAAACTATAATTTCGGCAATTCAAATACGCAATAGTATTGTCTAATTAATCTTCTATTAACCGATTACTACTCCATTATGTCACCAAAGTGCACCCCAGTCGTCGCACCATGTTAATTATGAAATCATTAACACAGAGAAATGTTTAAATAGAAGCATTAACTGGAACAAAAATAACTTCGTTAATAGCCCGACAATAGATATGATTGATTACAAAGCCGAACGTGAGCAAAATGAAATGATTCGAGAGACGAGAACGCGAAGAAAAACGAGAACCGAAATTAAAAGTCACTCATTAACAAAACGATAAAAGGAACGAGGCGGAAGGCGAAGGGAGGCAAGGAAAGGGTAGGGAGAAAATCGCGAATAATCCAGTGTTTTGACCAATAGTCAAGTTGTCGCCAATTTTTTTTTTTTTTTTTTCGTCGTTGCAGAAGCCATTCGTTCAACGATGACTTTCGGATGACGCTATCGCCATTCAGCGGCTCCAACTACGGGCGAGAGGTAGAGAAAGAGGAGGAGGAGCGGGTGCGAGTGAAAGAGATGGGAGACGCTTGCAAAGTGATTCGAATTGGTTGCCGGATGCACCCGGAATAATTAATGGAGAATTCGGCAGCTTTATTAAATGCCGTCCACAGAATGTCAAGAAGCTTAACAATCGCCGCACAGCGTCTCGAGATTTCTAATGAACGACGCCACATGAGGATCCCTCTAAGACCCTCTCTCCATCTCTCTCCTTCCCTTTTGCCCACCCCCATCCCGTTCCTTGTGTCTCCCGGGAGACGAAGACAACGACGACGATGACAATATCGAGACGCCATCATCATTATCTGGCCAAGATCGTGTGCGAGTCGCCGCCGAGGCGAATATAAATACCGACCAGGGCCCGTACCCCAGACCATTACCGCAAAGTCGTCGTCGTTGCATTCGTCGTGACTGCAGCTCGTCTTAGACAAAAGTGCAATCGGAAAGTTTCGTCCCGAAGTTCGCCAGTTCGCCAAGATGATGAAGATTGTGAGGAAACTTTAAATATTTTCGTTTTTAGCCTGATTCGTTTCCACATCGATTCATCCCCACCCCCCACCTCTCACTCACACTCGCATGTGTTTCTTTCTCTCTATATCTACCTTTCTCTGTCATCCTTCTCTTCCACAGATAATCCTCCTGGTCGCCGCACTGCTCGCCGTCGCTCTGGCTGCCCCGTCGCCCATCGCCAGCCCCGACCCGCGCCCCAATCCGAACCCCCAGTTCTTCTACTCCGGCTACCCCGTGGCCTACGCCTCGCCCTACGTCTACTACGGCTGAGCCCCAGAGGGGCGGGCCGGGTGAGGGCGGGGAGGCACCATTTGGCCACACAACGTGATCTGATTGACAAACTCGGAAACGGCTGCTGCTCGTGGTTCAATGATTCTGACATTCGAAATGCATTAGTCTAAGCCTATGTTTTGCTTTTTCTTTCCTTTTGTTTTATACTTTTATTTCAATAAAATTTATTGCACCGTTTGGAAAATCAAAAACGTTCCATCAGAGATCCGGGCTCGGCTTCGGCGGGCTCGTGATTGGCTTAGTGAGGAGGAATTCCAAAAACAGAGTGTCCAAGGACGATTCTTCGAGCATTCGTCGAGGTTCCCGCAATAAGTATCCTTTACTATTGTCAAGCCATGATTTACGCGTTCGGCCAAGTCTCTCCGATGACGTTACCGAAAGGGGTGGCGACCGTTGCGAGAACTCGGCCGGAATCGAGAAAATGACCACCGCCGACCAACCATCCGATGTCGATGTGTCAAAGCAATCACGTCATCCACCGGCAAGGCAAATGTGAAGCGTGAGGTGGGCGCAGAGGAGGGCGGGGCCGAGGGGCGGTTGAGCCATTCGGTGAGTTTGTGGCTCGAATATTAATCACGGTATTTGTGGTTCTCTAACGACAAACAAGTGTTTTTATCCAATTTCCAACTTGGCTATCTGCAATTCAACCGTCGCCATGAAGATGAGGGAAGTTTGCGAAGGCGGAAAGCTGTGGCTGTGGACAACCGGGCCCAGGGGGAGCGAGGTCAAAGAGCGCAAACTTCGGCCGTCGCTTCCGTGGCGCGCAACCGGAAACCCGGTAAATAGTTCGACCCAGACTGGGTTGGCTTGGCTTGGTGTGTTGATGGGACGCAATTAAAAGGCTGCCAGGGGTATCGCAGCTTAGTTCGGAAGTTGCGGGAAGTTTAATGAAGTGGAATATTAGTTCGATTACCCGGATGCCGAGGCTGCAACTGCGGTCCTCTCAGAGGACCGACTCGGAAAGCGGTCTTTAGACGGTGCTCAGGGATTAGGGACCGGAATTTATTTCGAATATTGGCCTTAACATATTGGTTTTCTTTCTTTGATTAACGAGAGGCATTTCCACCCTAGGCGTACTGCTTGTAGATGTCGAAGACGAACTCGCCGAAGGCGTCGTAGAGCATCTCCATGCCCAGCCAGTCGGAGAGCTTGCGCATGCAGCAGACGATGGGCCGGGGCAGCGGCGTGATTTCGCACACGTCGCTGACGATGTCGACGCGCCCCAGGAGACCCGGGTGCCGGCCCAGCTGCCGCTCCAGCTGCTGCGTGTCCAGCGAGATACCTCCGACGTAGTTGTCGAAGAGCATGAAGCACTCGACGTTGAAGCGCGGCAGCTGCTTGCCCAGCATACGCTCCACCTCCGGCGACGTCTTCCAGCAGAGCTCGGGCCGGACGTAGATCTTGAACTTGTACTTCTCGGCTAGGTCGAAGAACCGCTGCAGGTCCTTCTCCTGCGGCTCCAGCGCCGTGTTGATGCGCTCCAGCAGCACCGCCAGCAGCAGGTTGCTCAGCTCCTTGGCCTGCCCCTGGGCGTACTTGAGGCGGCGCGGCGACGTCTGCTTCGGCTTCCCTTTCGCCGAGGACTCAACTGGGTGCGGGTGCGGGTCCGGGTTCGCGTCGTGGGGCTGGGGTTGCGGCTGCAGTTGCGGGCACGGCGCGGGTTCAGACTTCGGTTCGGAGCCACCGCAGTCGTGGCAGTCGCCGCTGAGCACGTTGGCAAGGTTCGCGATGATCGCCGTCTCCAGGGCCACCGTCTTCAGGTCGATGTAGCGCGTGCCCATGATGATGCAGTACTTGCGGTAGCTCTTGCTGAACTGCAGCTGCGACAGCTCGCGTCTGGTGATGCTCGTCATGCCGAGGTGGGTCTTCGCCGTCCGGTCGATCACGTGCATCTTGTACTGGTGGCGGTGCTTGCTGGAGGGCGTGATCAGCAGCAGCACCTCCGAGGGCCAGCTGTCGCTGCGAAGTCGGGCGATGATCTGGTCCAGCGCCGTGTCCGAGCCCCGCTTCGACCGCGTCGACCGGCGGAAGCTCAGGGTCGCCGAGCCCTGATCGAGGCTGATGATGTGCTTGCTGATGAGAGGCGTCGGCGTCATGCTGACGGTCACGTTGCGCACGGTGCGCGACATCCGGGGCTGCACCTCGGCCGAGTCGGAGCTCTTCTGCCCCGTCATCCCGACGAACTTCGTCTCGCACATCTTCCGGATCCGCTTCTTCAACCCGCTATGCATTCGTCGGTGGGCGAGTTGCGCCGCGAGCTATGAAGGATTAACTGGTGGGAGGCACTGGTGGGACGCACTGGGGTGGATGGACGGATGAAGGTTGCGTTTGGTGGATTTTGACGGGTGATGGCGGGGTTTCTATTTCAGTCCTTCCATGCAATTACGCGAGTTTTTCGATTAATGGGGAAAAATGAAACTATCAACGGGAAATGTTTTTAAAAGACTTATTTAAATTCTATTTTGACAACCACCTGTCATTCGGAGCTTTAGACGGTTCAAGTGCGCGATGAATCGATTTGAGTTCGACTGAGTTTTCGATATCGAATCCCTGTCGAAAATGTGAATTTACACTAAATTATTGCCATTTATCTGGTTCTGAGTCGTACTGTACCGTGAACAGCCAAGCAACGTTTCACTCAAACCGCCATAATTCCTGTTTCACTCATAGTTCGAAGTTCGTAAATGTTCTACAGTTATACCAGATAACCGTTATACGTGGTTTGATGACAGTTAAATGCACTATGAAACTGAAATACAGAGCAAACTCTCTCATCAAAGAAGAGCTTTTCGCCTCCTGACACACATCCGACTCCCGCCTTTCCCTCTCCCAATACTACTCCATCTTCCTAGCAGTCGCCGGCGCCTTCCGCCCATCGAGAGGCGGCGTCGGACTCATGTCGGCGCATGATGCCGGAGATGACATCATCGCATCCTTTCGAGACTCGCGCAACATTGGCGCCGCTGCCAGAAACTGTGTCAACATTTCGCATGAACTACATTCGGGCAGCAAAATAAAGGATTTAACAGGATGCAAAGTGGCCTCAGTTCATTTTTGACATTCGCCGAGATTTGAACGTGTCCTTCGGTGCTCCGGGACCCGTTTCGTGTCGTCGTTTGGCGCTGTCGTCAACACCGGTTTCGGTTTGGTTTGGTTCGGTTCAGTTCGGCTCGTTCCGTTCGGTTTGACACACTTCGGGGCGACTCGGTTCCGCTCGACACGACTCGATTCGGCTCGTCTCGGATCCGGACCGACGCGGCCGGCAGGACCTCTGCGAGATGCACGCCATGGCTGCATCCGCCGTGGACGCCGTGGCTCCAGCCCAGCCTCAGTTTCGCTTCGACACTCGGGCGCCGTGCAACGACATGGCGCGTCTTCCGCAACCACTCGGCGCCGCCTCGACCCCATCCAACAGCAACAACGACCAGGACAACGCTAGCAACAACAACAGCGGCGACAGGCAGTTCCTTTGAGTGCGCCGGGATGCTCGCGGATAACCCGATTGTGGCGCATTCGAAGTAAGGCGTCCGTCGCGACATCGCGCTCTCAGTCCCGCAGCCGCCTCGCGTCCACCCCCTCCTTCGTCCTTTGTGGCGGGGTTCGCGCGCGTTCTCGCAATCGTCCCGGTGACGAATTCCGTTCGAAGGAGCTTCGGGAGCTCGCAAGGACACGTCGTCGTCGTCGTCGTCGTCGTCGTCCGAGATGTTGTCACCGCTTAACGCTCGCCCCATCGTGGTCGTTGACAGACAAAAGGACGAACGCACTCAATTAAAATGATGTCATCCGCCGAGCCAACTCAAGGAGGCCTCTGA
Organism: Coelopa pilipes; assembly: GCA_947389925.1. Lineage (NCBI taxonomy): Eukaryota > Metazoa > Arthropoda > Insecta > Diptera > Coelopidae > Coelopa > Coelopa pilipes. Next base: position 69,570,332 of record OX376696.1, read on the forward strand.
GGACGCGAATCCTGCGAGTGAACGCCGAACATTGTCCCCGAGTGGACTGTGCAAGTGAAAGTGAACGGGAAAGTGAAGTGTCAAAGCAAGGATATCAAAAACAAAATAATAATAGAAAGAAAATAATATTAAAAAAAAAAAACAGATATGGTGTTATCATAACTCCGATAAAATAGTAATTGAATTTGAATATCTTTGCACTCGCAAGATTATTTGAAAGCCCACGGCCACGGCCATAATCGTGCAATGAGAATTGATTAAGCCAACGACTTAAATGTGCTCGAGTGAATACGCTGCGAGACTCTAAATGGATTAAATTGCCCGGCAAGGATTACGCACGCCGTTGTCATTAAAAGGATATCGCGCGGACATTAAGCCGTCTCATCATCGCCATGAGACGAGTGCTCGCCATGGACACGCTCGTCGCCTCCTTCCTCGTGCCATTGAGCCTGGTCTTCACTCTTAATGGTACGCGGCTCCCGCCACATTCGACTTTGCCTACGACTGCGACTTCGGCTGTGACTTCCAGGACTACGATTAGGTCGAAGACGATGAGTACGAGGACGAGGACGAGGACGATGAGGACGAGGTTGAGGATGAAGAGCACGCCATGAACGGACCGGACTTGCGTGAAGGCGAAGAATTATTTCGTTCCATTTCGCTTCGTGTCATAAACTCAGGAATTCTTCGCTTCTCTTCTGCCCCTCCCCTGCCCCTGTTTTGCTTTTATGGCCGCTTTTATGATGGCCGTGTTCCGGGCCGAACACGCAGAACTCCTGCATGTTTGACGCCATTTTTATTCATGGTTCCCCTCGGCCGCTTCCGCCACTTCCCGGAAATTCTTCTAATGGATGGATGGCCAGATGTTCAGGAAGCGGGTTTGCATCGACTGCAGGGTCCGCTGCCTTTAATTGAAAGCCATTTGCAAGTGGTTGCCAGGACATCTCATCCTGACTGATGGCTGTTGACCAATTAATGGACGATAACGGACAGATTTCGGTTCACAAATCGCACAAACCTCTCTCTCCCCCTCCCTCTCTCCCACTCGACGCTAACGACGTTATTCAGATTTATGCACAAAAATTTGGCGAAGGCTTTAATTGGATCGAGGATGGACTTTCAATAATTTCCCGAGTCCCGAAGACTCAGGGGGAGGGGAGCAAAAAATGTTGAAAAGCAAAATCCCATATAAGTCCTAATAAGCACTCGTCAGCACCCTCATCGACAGGTATTTGCATATTCCCATGAATAATGGCTTCATTTGTTCACGACGCAGACGCCTCCAAGGCGATCAGTTGAATTTGCACTTTCCACTCCCCGACACGCCCTTCGCCACATCCCCCCACCCCCACTTCCTTCGTAACGCCCGAGTTCGAGGGGGCTCCAACGGCATGTTTGGAACTGTTTTATGAGGGCTCCTCGGGATCACGTGCCGCGCCACGCTACGATACCGTGCTACGAGTCGTGATTTTACGGTCCTCGGCTGCCATGCAAGGGATCGTAAAATGCCCGAGATTAAATAGTAAAATATGCAATGCATCGGTATTTTGCATAAGTTCATGTCGAACAGAGCATTGTTTTGTTCCGCTATCGAACAATTAAAGGAAGTCGAGGAGGAAACGTGACGGGAAGTCTAATTAGTTGGCTCCATTTCGGGGACTTTTGTAGATTTTGTTGCTAAGTAGAAAATCTTTGAATCGGGACACTTTTGCATACTTCTTCACTAAGTAGAAGGTCGAGGAATCCTTCCTCCAGTGACCACAATAACCGCTGTAGCAGCTGGGACGAAAGTGGGAGCCAACTTAAGACGAGGCTCGATTTTCTGTTCCTTATTCTCCGAGCAACTTCAATTCGAAGAATGGATGTAGCATTCCTTTTCCCCACTGCTTCATTAGGTCAGTATTTAGTAGAAAACTCCTCCTGGGCCCTGCACAAGAAAGGCGAAGACATCAATCAATGACAATGACAAACTTTCGCTCCCAGACCCAACATGTGACTGCTGACCTGAGCCTGACCAGGTACAAATGGATTCCTAACCACATGCCTTGTGCAGTTTCAGCTCTCGGCCAGCTGGGCGACGGCCTGTTGTGGCTGAAACCGTCGACGCCATCGATAACGCACTTCGTGAACGACTCGTTCATCATTTTCTGCGAAACAGTACAAAAGGACGTCCGCACCAAGTGGAAGGACCCGGCCGGCTCGCCGCGGGAGAACACAAAAGGACGCGTCCACATCGAGAAGAAAGCCGGTAAGTCGTGGCCACAATCGGCCCATCTCGCTGGGGCATCGATCGAGTGGGTTGAACGGGGCGACTGCGAGTTTAAGCCAAACCAAGTTGGTTTAGGTTCAACTAGTCGAGTTAAATCTGACATACAAAATTCGTGAAAATGTCGTTTGAGTTGAATCTCTGAGATGTTGGATAAAGTAACAGCAAATTCAACTCCTCAGGTCTCCTGGCGCTGGTCTTCGAACATATCGACATAGCGGACAAGGGCAACTGGACATGCGAGGCCACGCTGGCCGCGGACGGCGGGGCGACGGCGGTGGCCCCCGGGGATAACCGGAAGTCGTTCGAGCTGCTTGTGAATCGTATGTGGATCCAACCCCAGCACTTCAGCTGGCCGAGTCTGAGTCTTGTCCAACTTATTCTTGATCGTCTTTTGTCTTCTGTCTTTTGTCTCTTGTGTTTTTGCTTTTTCTCTCTTCTTTCTTCCCACTCCGTACCTCTGTTGATATCGCGGCGCCATTTGGATTGCAGAGAAAATCTCTTTCGGGAACACGGAGCTGGTGCAGTCGGCACGCGAGGGCCGCGACGCGACCGTGAGCTGCCTGGTGAGGGGCGACCCCGCGCCCGATGTCTCCTGGCTCTACTACGGCGAGAGCATCAACAGTACGTATTTCCTCCCCTCACTCCGTTCTCCACCCATAACCCAGGAGCACAGGGCATGGGCCCATGTGACTAGTTAAACTAACGAAACCAAACTAACTAACCGACTAATTAAAACGCATTGAAACACCCCATTTTGAAACTACTGTGGCCACAGACGTCATTTCTGCGTCGTTTCCGAACCCTTTGGCCAAACCCTTGCACCGAAGGTGAATTCCCTGACATTCCTTACGGCTTCAGATGGAATGGCTTGATGGAATATATTTATTGTGGAAGTGTCCAATTAATTAATGTTCAATTAGAACGACTGTTTGTTATTAATTAACACAAATCACAATCACCACAAGCCTCAAGAGATTCGCTTGAGTAGCTGTTTCCAAAGGATCAGCATCCACTGCCCCAGGCCTGAGCCGAATTCCTCTCCCATATGCCGTCTGCATTCCCAGTAGTTCGGAATTTGAACCGCCCCGCCCATCCCACACTCCGCTCTCCGCTCTCGTTTGATTGCAGCCTCCAATTCGACGAAGCACAAAAAACTCTCCGATGGACTCTTCATCAAGAACGTAACCCAGGCGGATGCCGGCGAATACACTTGTCGTGCCATGCGGATCACGCCGACCTTTTCGGACTCGGACCAAATAACCATCCTGCTGCGGATACAACGTAAGTGAATGCATTTAAATGACTGCCGAAAGAGTGGCCCAAACGAGTGGGCGTGGCATCCTGCAGGATGGCTGCATCCAGGGCGAGAGCGGATGCAGGAACCAGTAGGCCGAGGGCTTACACAGGGATGAGCCGAGCAAACATGGGTGACGAGGGGACGGACGAACGGACGAACGCACCGGGCGACAAGGAGGAGGGGATGATGGTAATGATTCCATCAGATATAATTTACCATGAAATTTATTATATTCTCTGTTTGTTGCAGTCATCATTGCTGATAGGATCGATGCGGGCTGCGGGTGGGGCTGGGACTCGTAGGGTTTGGGGGCCGAGGGCCGTCGTCAGTTGAGTGGGCCGTGTCCGGCCCTCTGGGGCGGTTCGTCTGCTGGCGAGGCTCCGGCAAAACACAATTTACAACTGAAAACAAATTGAAATCCTCGATGGGATGGCACGAAATGGAGTAGGTTGGAATTCGGGCGGGGGCGTGCGAGTTCGCTGTGGATGTTTGTCCCCCATCTGGCTCCTTCCGGTCGTCGGTCGTCGTTCGGGCCGCCCAATGTTTGTCTATGCATTTTTCGGTTCGGTTCAAGTGTAGCCATTGGGAATCCAAAGGAGAATTTATTAAATTCCGTTTATTTTGTGAATTTCACAGTTATTGAGCATATCTTAATTGCTCAAAAATGAAGATTGAACGCCGAAACCTCCCTGTGGCGGGACGAGTAGACGGATGGATGGATAGCTAGATGGATGAAGGGACGACGATGTGGTAGGAGTCGGTGGGGATTATGAAGTGCTTTGTTGGTGGTCTTTAATGAAGCTCCGATGCAAAGGCAGCTTCTTTACACAAATTTCTCGCACACATTTCGGGCATGCATAAATATCAGATATCCGTCATAATCTCGAATAACGAATGCCGGAATAACCGAGCGGAGCTACTGAGAACAACCTGCAGCCGTCAATTAAATTGACTTGTTTTGCCAGGATGTGCATCTGCATGCAAATCCCATGGCTGTTTTCGTTCTCGTCGGTGCCATTCGAGGCACGACTTTGTGTTTGTGGCCAGAAACGTGCGGATGTCGTGCTCGCCTGGCCCGCCCTCTCTCGCCTGCCCCTCGCATCCGTTTCCGCCCTGGCAGCCATCGGAGATGCTCGACGGCGGGATTCGCATTTTATGGATTGGCGGCCGAACCAGCTTCGGATGTCGGCAGTCGGCCTCGTTCTACACAACCCAACCAAGTCGGCGGGGTTCGGAGCAGCATTTCCAAATCCGGTGACCCCAGAGAGCCCCGACTTCGCGCGAGCCCCGAAGGACCGCCAAGACGACGACGGCAACAAACGATGGAGTCGCCTCGTCCTCGTCGTCGCCGCCCTGGGAGTCGACGGAGTCGGGGTTCGAGTCGAGGTCGCTTCAATCAATGCGAAATCCAACTGAGATTTAAATTCCCGAGCAACCGCCTCGCATTATCCCCTCACTCCCCCCTCTAACCCGCTCTCTGATCTCTCTTCTCTCCTCCGCCTTCGCTTAGATAAACCCCACTGGTTCAACAACGACTCGGCCACCGTGCAGTACGCCTACGTGGGCGGGGCCGTGAACCTCAGCTGCGAGGCGATGGGCGAGCCGCCACCCTCGTTTACCTGGATCCACGAGGGCCGGGCCGTCGCGGGCCCCAACCACCGGATCTTCTACGCCGACTACGGGTCGACGCTGCAGATCAGTGTCCGGAACGAGTCCCAGTTCGGCGACTACAAGTGCAAGGTGGCCAACCCGCTGGGCATCCTCGAGCGCGTCGTGAAGCTGCGGCGCGGCCAGAAGCCGGTCGGGCCCTCGCGCCTCCAGCTGAAGCGGCACTTCACCGACGGCTTCGAGCTGGACATCCGCTCGGTGAAGTACTCGAACGTGGAGGAAAACATGCACACCCTGGGCTACCGGGTGGAGTTCATGAGCGACGGCGACTTCAAGTTCAGCGCCGGCAACTGGAGCTACGCACGCAGGGTCGACTTCCCCTTCCACCGAGGTGAGTCTCGCCCTTGCCGGGGACGTCCTTTCATCCCCCTTTCATCTGCCCCTTCGGCCTGCGCAGGTGTTCGCTTCATCATCTCGGACCTGGACCGCAACACCACGTACTTGATGCGCGCCGCCTGCCGCAACCTGGCCGGCCTCAGCGACTGGAGCTCGGTGAAGATCTTCACCACCCTGGCCAGCCTGGCGCGCCGCTCCTGGGACGCCCTTCGCTGGCCCGCCGGCCTCGCCGTGGCCTGCGGCCTGCTCCTCAACTACTGGAGGCCCTTTCGCCTCGACGACTCCCACTTTTAAGGGCCACGAGGGCCGCCGACGATGCTTGTTAGGTCAGTAGGATTCAGTCGCCTTTCAGTTGTTATTTGCGGATTAGTAGCGGATTTAGTTCAGTGTACCTGAGTTGTTTCCCTATCAACTATCACTGTCATTACACTTGTCATTGTTATTTATAGCGAAAATCTATTTTCTTCCATTCAAGTACTTCGTAAAGTAACCAAATCAAATCAAATCGAACCACAAGATTTTATACTTTTTTATGTCAATTCATTTACGAAATGTTAAAATACTTAATGGATATTGAAAATTAACTAGAGAGAAAACAATATGAGAATAAGAATCGAAAAGAAAAATTAGAATAAATTTCATGAAGATTTTACTACCGACAGTCCAAAATTAATAAATAAATAAATGCGAAAACTAAAACGTAACTAATAACACATAAAGAACATAGCTAAATAAATTACAGTGTAATTATGTGATTCATCATTAAACGAAAACAAACACAACAGTCAGACGCAAATAAATCCCATTCTATTAAATGTGAAACTCAATGGTTTTATTTATGTTTTCGCGGTCGACGCAACAACAACCTGGCGACGCATCATTAGGAGACTGTGTAAAGTGGGTTGCAGCAGTGGGTTCAGGGGCTCCGGCAGTTCATTATCGCTGGTTTGGAGCGCGAACTCTCATCTATTAGCCCTAATAGGTTGGCCACAACTCCATACAAACCAGGTAATCGCTCCATGGCGCCATGCGACGCGATCGTAAATCGTTCGGCCCAATCGGATGCGTGTGTTAAGGGCGTGATGGTAGGAGGCAGTCATATAATTACGGCTCCTTTATAAATATGCAGCATTAACGGACTTTTAATTAAATCCTCGGTGATGGATTAAAGCCCATTTACTCGCTCAAGAGTAAATGTTATTTCTCAGCCAGCTCGAGCCCGACATTCTTTCGATCGTTCCATCCCCGATATTAAGGCCATTAACAAAGAAAGCGGTTTATTACACACACACGCCCACCGTGGCCTGCCACGCACTGCACCGGACGGTCGGTCGGACGAACGGTCGGCATCCCTCTATCTACATATGACGACCCGTGGCCCTGATGCGTCCATTAATATTCCGTCTACTGAAGTCTTCGAGGCTTCCACATTTGCGCGACGGCCATGGGGGATAAAATTAAGTAGGAATATTTAAATGAACTCGTGTCGGCTCCGAGCTCGGCTGCGTAAATCAAGAAACCCTGCGACTACTCGGCGACCGGGAGCCGGGCGCCGGGGACGCCACCGACCCACCGTCGGAGTGGGCGTCGTAATGACGGGACATTTTTGCACGTGGGCCGGACATGTCGGTCGACGTTGAAACCTTTAATTACTCGACATTTCTCTGTCGTGTTTATTTTTTCCCGAACCCGAACCCGGACCGAGGCAAGAAATGAGCCAGGTTGTGTACTTGATGTGCTGAAGAATCATTCATTGCCCTCACATGCAGCTCTTCGTGTCCTTCTGCACGTCTCTCCTCCGTCCACGTCCTCCTCGATGGACTCGTTTTTTTGACAGCCCTTGACTGGATGTGGAATTAAGAGGCTTTCCGAGGCTCGGATTGTTCTTGCAGTGGCCCAAGTGGCCAAGTGCTTGTAATTCGTTTCCATTTCCGTTTGCGCTTCCGCTTCGATGTCCGGCGTTCGATGGGAAATTGCTTGGGTCTCCCCCTCGCGCTTTTAACGGATCGGGGGAAACCGAGCCGCCAGTGTTGCACACTTAAAGGTGTCTCCGTCGGAGGGAATCCGACCGAAAGTACAAAGTGGAAACCTGGCAAAGGCCAGGGGAGGAGATGGAGGAGGACGGGGTGATTAAATTTAAATGGAAAATCTCATTCGAGCACTCTTCGTTTTTTTCTTTTTTTTCGTTCGCCCTCAATGGTTTCTACTCTCGGATTTACGAAAACCCTTTGTTACGCTGATTGTATTATTCGATAACATGGATCTTGCGGTATTTAAAAAATGTAATTATTTATGAGAAGAAAGGCGTTAAATTGCTATTTTTATATTTTGTTGAATTAAAAAAGAATTAATTATTATTTTTTTATTTTTATTCCCCGCGGTCGTTTTTTTATGCCAATTATTTTCGCAAATTTTTTCGTCTATAGATGTTGAGTCGTGTTAACCGCAACAGATAATTTGCGTTCTTTCATCATGTAAATTAATTATTTTTTGTGTTTTCCAATGCAATTGCCTTTGTGCGTTTTCGTTCTTTGGTGAAAATACAAAAGCAAAAAGAAACGAAAAAAAAAAGAAAATACACAAGATCGCAATTTAAAAATACCCACAATTTGCATAAATTTCATAATGCGATAGTCCGAAGGAAGTAGAAATTTAATTAATTCATCGCGGCAGTTGGCGGTCGACGTGTTTTTATTGGTATTGATGTGGTTGCCACTGCTACCGCCGTCACCTATGGGTGTGTGTGTGTGTGTGTGCGAGGAGGGCTCATGAGATTCAGTGGTCACCACCAGGGCTACAACATGTCAAACGTCAAACGGTGGCAACGGCAACGGCGACTGCAAAAACAATCTCACCGGAAATGCCGATTGAAATCAACGCGAGACATTAATGATTCACACATTAATCTGTTACGATCGCGCTCCATAATTATTTAATTTGCTCTCATCCCCTCCCCGCCGTGTCCTCCACCTCGCCATCCCCTTCCCTTTCCTCATTACCCTTCCCTCCTGCCCTACTTGAGAGCATTTCCTGGGTTTCTGCGTTTTGCAATTACGTTCTATCACCTCGACCCCCACCCCCTGAGACAGGTTTTAAATCCACAGTTTTGTTTGAGCTCTTCACGACTTGCTGTAATGATTAATTATTGACGTGCATTGTTTTTATTTTAACATAAATGTTTTTATCAACGATACGTGTGTCGCGTTTGGTCAGGGCAGGGAATGAAGGGAATGAGAGCCAGAGACGAGCGATGTGCGATCGAGATCGATTGATAAGCATGATTTATTATTTTAATGATTTCGCTTACAAACTGAGGGCGGCCCTGAAGGACTCGCCCTCCCACTCTACCACTGCCGCAAAGAGCAGTTGACAGTTGAATTCCATCCCGTTTTTCGCATTCATATCCTGTCGCTCGGGATATTTTCCGCTTTTATTGGCTATTCCACTCCATCGCTCGCTGTTATGTTGCTAGTGTTGACATGTGCAGTGTGTGTGTGTATGAGTGTGTCTGTAATAGAACCTGTCGATAAATTAAGGGCTTCGATTGGTGGCGGTCGGGGAACTCGAGAAATCAATGAAACTATCACAAATGTAAGAGTGTGATTTTCCCTCATCCACAGTGGAGCCTCGACTACTCTCATAGAAGGCGAACTCACTCCCGTGTACGAAATTCGATGATCTCCTCAGAGAGTTCACCGCGATCCTTCCTGAGGCAAGTCACCTGCCGGCTTCCACCATCCCCGCATCCACTCCTTCGACATCCGTCGCCGGCATCCCCAAAGTAAGCAATTGCACTTTTCCCGGAAATTCATATTTCAATTTCCGCAGGGGGTGGGGTGGCCGAGAAGGGGCGGCAGCCGAGATGAATCGTAAGGATTTGTGAGGCAAATAATGAAAATCGCCCCGCGGGCAAATTGTGAATTATGACGAGCGAACAGAAATTGATGTTAATCGCATTTCACATTCCTACGTGCACCAGGTTGCCAGAAACGACCCGATCCGACTCGACCCGGGCCCTTCTCGCCAGCCCTCGTCCTGGGCCGCCGGGAGAAGAGACGTCAGCCGCCCCTCGCCTCGCTGCTCCTCGGGCACGGCAGCCGCGCCATGACACGTGGACATGTCGTGCTGACTTTGTTGTTTACGTTTACGGCGACTGCAGCGATTTTCGCGGAAAGGAACAATGAAGCCAAAGGAGAGCGGGAAAACCGAGCCATGAATTCTGCTCCCCTCTCTCTCTCTCTCTCTCACTCTCTTTCGCTCCCGCACCCGCACCCGCTGACTCTCGCTGACGTTGCTCGCAGCGTCACGAATAAATCACACGGAGATATTTATTTATGCTTAGATATTTCTTTGAATATGCTGCCAATTTTTTGCACCCCGCGTTTATCGTTTATCGCGCGTCGCTATTGTGTGTTGCAATTTATATGACATCGATAAACCCATCCATCGACCCACTTGTGTCAGGATCCACTTGGCTGGCGGTGAAAAAGCGCAAAAATTGTGAATCCCTCACTCCGGCGCGGGCCCCCACCTGGGTCGGGCTATTTCGGAGCTCTCAAATTGATTCCTATCTGCCCGCTATTCGGGCCAGACCCGGCTGCTTCACTCAGACCTCACATGCACTTCCGTAATTGCCTCTAATCAAAAGGTCTCCATTGTGGATAATGAAAAGTTAGCAACGACCGGGCTGATCGGCCTGAAGAAGAAGAAGAAGAAGAAGAAGAAGACGACTACAGGACAACCCGAACGAAAGTTAATCTTCCCTAATTTCGTGTCACTACCAGAAGCCCAAATGAATTCCCCTTTTTTCCATAATTTTTGTTTTATTTTCGTCTCGACCGAATCAGGAGCAGGAAGTTCAACTTTATTGAGAGCTTACCGAGTATGTTTGTCTGTGTGTGTGTGATTGCGAGTGGACGTATTCGGTGTGTGCGATGGGGGGAGGTGTAAAGGGTGGGGGGGAGCTCTGGCTTGGCCATAATCCTCCGCTAAGCCGCCAACAGTTGAGCCCACAACAAAAACAAAAGCGCACATTTCCGGTAATTTGACTCGCTCAACTTAGTTTCGTGGGCGTAAATTTGTCGAATTTTTCACATCCGCTCGTTTAAAACTTTACTCTTTTCAGCGGAGATTTTCCGTTTTTTGGTCTTGGTCTCGGTCTTGTTGTTTTTGGTTTATTGTTATTTTTTAATCCTCGCTTTTTGTTGGCATCGGTTGGTTGGTTGGGTTTTTGTGGGCGTGCGATCTGTGTGCGAGAGTTATGGAAAAATAAACTTGTATTTGCGTTGTCTTCGGCGTGGTGAAATAAAATACCAACAACAACATACTGGCGTCCATCTATATGTATGGGTATGTACATGGAAAGAAACATTCCACCCACTATATAGTTCTATATCTGACTCTCGATTGTGGTAAAGTTACAGCCCCGGGCCTAGTAAAAAGTACATGTCAAAGGAACAAAGTCCAGCCCACAGGATATAGGAGGCAGAATGTTGGAATTAATTGAAAGCCTGAGGTGAAAAACATTCACACCCACCACGCCCCACTCAATGACTCTCCCGTTCTGTTAACGATGGAATGTAAAACGGTTTTTAATTTCCCATGATGGATAAAATTTATGAAAACAAATAAATTAACATGTATGTTCTGATTTTCTTCCTATTGGTCTTCCAAAATTACCTCAATCATAATGTGCTGCACTGATCGCTAAATTGCTCCACTTCCAGAAACTTCACATGGAAATTGCGAACCGCAGCCCTGGTCAGAGACTTGTTCGCGTCATCGGAAAACGCTTCGATCGCATTTAAATTTAGTTCTCGTGACATACGTTTTCGCTGAACACTTGAATAAAACTTAACGGCACAGGTGGCAGGAAGAACAAACACAACAACAAGAGCAACTTTGGCCGCCGAATAGCAACTGGAGCAAATTTGTCAGCTCGTTTATCGAAAATGGCGTCAAGTTAAATGGCAAAATAACAACAACTACATACACATTTCCCCTCTCTCTCTTTCTCACAATGTCTATCTTAAGTACTCGCTTTTCGTACGAGACGTCGATACGTTATGTATTTTCAATATGTTACCACGTAACTGCTAACCTCGAGTCCTGGCGGTGGCCGCAACATTGAGCGAAGTTCTGCAGGCGACGGCGACACCGGTGTTGGCGCTAGAGGTGGCGATGGACCGGTGAGGAGGGTCGCGTGGTTGGCCTCCAACTGCAAGTGTGCGAGTGCATGCGGTTGGGAAAGTGTTTGGTATTTGCATCGGCACGGGTTCGGAATGGCCCCGGGTCCCGGTCTGGGTCTCGGGCCGTGATACCGTGCGGTTGCTGAGAAACCGGCAACTTTGTAAAAACTAAAGTTTTCCGAGAGGGAAATGCATCGTTAAAGTTGTTCAACACACACACACGCCCACAGCCTCACAAAAGCTTCCATGCATATGCACAACACAAACCCACATATATAAGGCTGCACATATAAGGCTGTATTTATTATGCAGCAGATGCAGGATTTTTTCCTATTTCTTTTCCTTTTCCCTTGTTTCTATCTGACTTTTTCGTGTGTTTTGTTATTTTCTCCTAAGCTGGTAGCTGTGAAATCATATGCAAATGAAGTAAAAGTAACACAATTTCGTCTTGGCTGCTTTGCATCTGCCGCTCGCCGAGTTCGCATCCAAGTTGCGACTCCTGAAGTCACAGTCGTCCTTGTTGTCCTTGTGCACTGCGTTGGCATATGTTGTCGAATTGCGGTCCAAAAGGTGGTGCATGTGGTAGTGGCTCTTGCGGCGCTCTTCTTATTGCTGCAGTTACTGTTGTTTCCTGTTGTTGTTTCGGTCCGCCGATGTTCTTGTTGCACCGATCATATTTGTACATTCTTGTCCTGACACCGCTGTGACACGATAAGAAACCCCAAACGTCTACCGAAATACTCCCTCTGCAGCTTCTTGTTTTATACTTTTACAACTTCGCTAATAAAACTGACATTTCCGTCCAAAGTCTTCCAGCAACATCTTTAAAATGTCTCTTCATCAAAATTTACTCGAACGCGTCTGTCGTTGACATTAAAAGTAACCCTTCGAGCGAACTTTCAAACAGATAGTTGCGGTACTTGTGGAAGGGGTTTATCTTTGAAACCTTTAATTTAAGTTTATAATGATAATACATCAACGTTCTATACAATTTTGGAACTTTAATTATAGTGGATAATAAATATTTCAACAAAATGAAACCAATTATAAATAATATGGAATGACCGATTGAAAGATAAAAACTACAATTTACTGCATCAAAGTGAATAGCAAATACTTTCAATAAATTTTCATTCCTACAATTTGCTTCAATCAAAACTAATCAATTCAGCCGTCGCAGGCTCCTCTGGAGCTGCAGCCGCAGCAGGTTCGGGGTCGGCCTGTGGGGGTGGAGGTGCCGCGGCCACAGCTTGAATTTGCGAATTAGCCATAGTGGGAGTGGGAGCCGCTGCGGATGCTTGATGTATAGTCTGCATTGTAGGAGGGGCGCCTGTCACCACTGCGGTTGGCATTTGGGCCGGCGTCGGAATTGGCGGTTGAGTTTGCACAACATTCTGGTGCTGCAACATGACGTGAGTTAATTGAGGTGCTTGCTGCTGTTGGTGGGGACCACCACCAGAAATAGTGGTAGTTAGTTGCTGCTGCTGTTGATGTTGTTGTTGCTGCAGTCCTACAGGTTGTTGCAAATGATTAGCTGTGAATAAACATAGATCATTGCTAAATATTGGATACGATGTATATGTATTTGAGTTTATCTAACATTGATTGCCTGGCATCCCATTCTCGGTCATTTGTGAGGTTCCCATCTGCTGCTGCTGCTGTACACCCGGCTGTTGCATACCACTTGCATTCATCATTGGACTGTTGGGCGGCATCATCCCGGGATTAATTTGTCCTTGCATCATAATGCTTGGATGTGGTCCAACCATACCGGGCGTATACATTCCAGGCAGCGCAGTCGGAGCTCCACCACCAACGTTCACAGGCTGTCCTGAACTGTATGGCGCGCCAGGAATTGGTCCTGGAGAATTGGGATTATAAGCATACGGATTATATACGTTATTCATCTGATGTGACGGTGATCCATGAGGAGCTGTGTTCGAAGGCATAAATGGAAATGCTGTTTGACCCATGCGATACTGGGCCTTTTGTTGCTCTTGTCGCATTTGCATTTCATGCTCTTGTTCCTGAATACGTTGCAAGGCCAATTGGCGTTGATACTGCAGATATTCTTGTTTCTTTTTGCGCATTATCTCCAATTTCTGGGCCATTTGAATTTGACGCTGCCGCTCCTGCTCTTCAGCAATGCGCCGTAATTTCTCAACGTGCTCCTGACGCAAAACATCCAAGGCGGCACGAGAGTCTTTGATTTGCACAAGTTTGTCTTGCAACTGTTCGTACCACATACGTTTATCATCCATTTCTTTGATATAAGACAATTGTTGGGAATGCAATGAGGTTAGAGTCATGAAAAGAGTCTGTACAGAGCTGTCGTTGGCAATACTGCGTCCGCGACTTGAATTTGATTTCATGCGGTTCACAAAGATCTCAACTTGGGTACGCATATTTGACGCGAATTCATCGATCTGTACTTCATCAGCCGTCTATTGAAATTACAAGAATAAAATTCATATTTTCTTTATTCAAAGAATTCTCTACCTTCTGCTGCGGTAATGTTTGCTGCGGCTGTGGTGTTGGCATGGGACTCGGAGCTGATGGACTAGCCATCGGTGATTCAGACACCTTACGCTGTTCCCAGTAACCGCGATTTAAATATTTTGCCAAGTCAGGATTTTCCTCTGGCTGGACCTCTCTGGGTGCGGGCGGAGCCTCAGGACTAGGCGAGCGTTGTTGGATCCGATAAGCAGCAGCAGCCAACGTCTGAAAAACGAATTAATTACGTGTATAAATAAAACTACAAACGAACTCTTGAGTATGTTTCGGATCGTTGACACAATCAATTTGAGCCATTTTTCGACTCAAGACTTGAACAAAGATAAGATATGAAATTTAAATGCACTCACATGCTGTTGTTGATGTTGTTTCTTTTGTTCCGCCTCTGACTGACTCAGTGCTAAAGCCAATTGTAATTCTTCTTCTTCCTTCAACTCTTGTTCGGTTTTACGTGGTGGCGTCTACAGTATACAAAGAAAATACCGATAAACACTCATGTTTTTTAAAATAATAATTTAACTCCACACTCCACGTTATATATATATAAATACATATATATAACTCACCTGTACCTGCTGCGCTAAAGAGCTGTTCAAGTATTCTGCGGGTAAATCGCTATCTGTGGAACGAGTAGTAGACTTGGCACTAGAAGGTCTCTGCAAACTAGCGAAACAACCATCGCAAACTCGGACCTAATATATATAATTAATATTATAACATAAATTTACTTAACATTATATTGTCTACGTACGTCCTTTTCAATGCCATACTTTGGCAATGGGCATTGTTTGGCAGTACATTGGCCACAGAAAACTTGCCCACAATTTCGACAATGGTGTTTCCTATTGGTGAATGTGAATTCCACGCGACAACGATGGCATACTTTTCCATCAGCCCAGTTAGGTGCTATATCCGCAGTAAACATTGCATCTGCTTCCTTCAGTTCCGGAAATGTATGTCCTTTCGTCTTTAAAATCGTCATTGTATCCTTGAAAATAAATGTTATTAAGTTTTTTGACTCGATATACTCTTGGAAGACAAATGACTTCTTCATTAAATTGCATTTCCTCTTCAGAACTCATATTTTGTAAATTTAAATATGATGTGACACATATGAAATACTCAGCACAAATGGCTGACGTTCAGTACGCCACAACTTCAAATTGCATTTAATTAAATTAGTCGAATCTTTTATTTTCAAATGTCATTCGTTTACAGAATATGAATTTTGTTTACGAAAGCAACTAATACAAAGAAAAACGAACCTCCCTCCATTATTTTTAAATCAATAACTGCTACAGTTCATTGCTTACCTTTATTGCTTGATACTTTTCGGAAGAGCGGAACGCATAGGCCCACGTCTGTACTAATTCCAACATCTTCTGGCGCACATTTTCATGTGGCGTCTGTTCCAAAAAAGTGCTGAACATTTCGCAATTTTCCTTAGTGAAAACCTCTTCGTGAACGGGTGAACCACAGTTTTTCACAATACTCTCCAACACCAGGAGAGCGTAGCAAGCAGAGTGTGGATTGGGTGATGACATCTTTTTCTTGATTGCCGCAAATGCATTTTTCGGCCTGAAAGCGAAGCATTATAATTCACATACAAGCTTGAACAAACTAATGTATACCAACTTACGTTACATCCTTTTGATTGATTTCATCGCAGATCAAGAGAATTGATGGCCAATCTGGCTCTAAGAGCAAATGGCTCGTAGCAGTTTCTATACGAATATATATTAAATATAATATCAACAAATATATATATATGTATGCATATATTATAAAGAAGAA
This sequence comes from Coelopa pilipes, assembly GCA_947389925.1. Lineage (NCBI taxonomy): Eukaryota > Metazoa > Arthropoda > Insecta > Diptera > Coelopidae > Coelopa > Coelopa pilipes. The sequence goes on from OX376696.1 coordinate 69,586,398, forward strand.
GAAAAATAAGTCGATCAGTGTTTATTACAGATTAGTGATGAGTCACTTTACTGCATATATTTAATCTCTTGGACGAACATTTTATCCAAACTTACCCAAGTATTTATCGAAATTTGAGCGAAACATATTCCCTTCTTATACTCTCTATGGTTCTTCTATAATTTACTATATTCTTTGTTTATTTATTTTATTTATTTAATTCGTTAAATTTTCTCTGAAGGCGACTGTAATTATATTTTCCAATTGGACAACTGCACTTTGACGTTTAACAGATAGCGACAGCAGTTGTACATCTGCCAAATCAGTTGTAATAGACTATTAAATTGTAATAGATTCGTAGAAAACTTCAATTCTTTTGTTTGCTTCACTCATCTGATTGTCGTCCATGTTTCATCCGATTCTCGAGTAGATTCCAGCAAACGAATTCGAGATAACCCTGATGTCGAACTTCCCTTAAAGTATGCAATATTTTTTTTCATCTCGAATGTCAGCTGATATCGTTAACACGAATGCATCAAACTGACTGACAATATCTTGACAAAATAAGCTTTATATAAGTTCCAAAGCCATTATATGCGCTTTAATTTGGTCACCAGATTTCATTCATAACAAATTAAAATAGAAGAATATCATATATATTTTTATCTAAAATCAGTCTAATAATTATATTTTGAAAAAACCAGATTTTCACGATTAATTTTGCGTGTGATCTCTTGTCCGTCTTAGAACATTTAATGCATTTCCGGATATCAACCAAAACAATAGGTCGCGGGTACTGTATTGGTTGGATTATTAGCGGAACAAATGGGTTTGGAAATAAAAGAGTACTAAACGTGAGCTTTTTCGTCTCACTTTGTATGGTGTAGACAGAATTGTGAATCGTAGTGTGCAGCTTTCGGTGTCAGTGAGTGAAAATGTTGAGGTAGGTTCTGGTTTTGGCCCGAGAATGATCAAATACGAGATTGCACAAATCATATTCCAAAAGTTACCCGCTCTGCGCATGTCCGTCACAACAGCAGAATGAAACAAAACAAAGAAATTAATGCAATCGTGAAAAATGATAAACATATTAATTTAAGGTGGAATTTATAAATATATTTCTTTAAAAAAGTATATAAAAAATAATTCATTTTGTTTTTGTTTTGTTATTGTGATGATGTTCTAGATGTTGTTCAATCATTCTTGGCTTAACGAATAGAACCTAATGTTAAAATTTTAAGTAAAATGTGAGATATAATGAAATAACAAACAATAAATGTTGGTTAAACAATATGTATACTTTTATTAAATTTTGAATGTTAATTAAAAACAACCGAAAATATCCCAAAGGCATTCACTTTGCCGCTGCGAAACTTAAATTATTGAGTTTCCAGAAGCAAACTTTTGGTATTTGCAACAATTATTTACATTTTAGTTTCGTAGTTTACATATATAATTTTTTGTATAGACCATGTTTAATCACAGTAAATCTAAATAAATTGGTAATTATATTTTCACATATTTATGTTTATACTTTTATTAAAAATACGTTTTCCACAAAATTTTTTTAAAATCACAAACAAAGATTTTTGTACATTTATGACTATATAAATATTTCTATATATATATATATATATATATGTTTTGGAATAAACATATATAAGTACAATTACGAATTTACTATCATTAAGGTTTATTTTTATTAACTACGAATTGTCCTTACAATACGATTCGCTCTACTTTACAACTAAGCTCTAATTTATATTATCACACGCCCTTTGTAGATTTAACTTATGGTTAATTGACCAATATACTAGTACAGGTATAAATTACAGAACCGTTTACATCGAAATATATACTCGAACAATTGAAATTTGACGTTCCTGCTTGGAACCTGGAACACATCGTGTTCTCCTGAGTCTACGGCTCGCCAAACTATTGGCTGATCTTCCGTTTAAGTGTGAAATATGCGAGGCTTTTGAATACTGCTATTTGCGCCAGAATCATAAGGATGTTGAATCCGTAATTTCCGTCCTCCATGCCAAAGCTCTTTAGGATGGTACTCGAGTTCCTATGATGATAATGATGACATTTAGCATTAGGCCAATACTAATTGTCGATTCCGATTACTCACTTGAAATGGCAATAGATGACATTCGACGGGCACACAGTGTTCTCCCGATTGTTCGAATACATGGACAGCACCATGCACTCCAGGGCGTAGCGGATGGGCGAGAAGTAGGACACGATCTGCATGAACTGCGACATGTGTGTGAGGAGGATCAAGAATCCCGAGAAGATCAGCATGAAGCAGGTCAAAACAGCGCCAATAAATGTGCCATTCTGCAGAGAGAGCGAGAGAGAGAAAATTAGCACATAAAAACAGCTGATATATACTACACATGTATTAATCTTAAAAATGTCACCGCTGAGAGTCGTCACTAGATGAAACAAGTTCACATATTATCAACAAACAAGTAGGTTTAAAATACCAACACTTTTTTTCCATAGGGAGAATATTATATCACAATTATGTACACAAAATATTCTAAAGTGTTATTCGTTCATCCGATTGGAGGTCTGATCGGTAATAAATTGTAGACATGCTTCGACCTATTTATTTCCCTGAATTACCGTCTGTCCGCTTTTATTTTAATAGCAACCGAAAAATGTATTTTTGAACTTTCGCAGCCTTGTACATGCCGAAAAATGTTACGATTTTTGCTTCCTAATCACATTTATATAATTTGCAAAACACCACATCTAATCTTATCGCACCTTACGTAAGGTACACAAATCGAGAGCTTGCCGCACGTGCCCGGTAGGCTTTCAGTGTCAAACCGAATCAGTGAAGTCGTTAGATTCACAAACACAACTACTCACAATTGGGTTCATCAGGGTCCCCAGTAGAATGCCCAGCCCGTCCGCGCAAATAGTGACCACAACAGCGGTCAGCATGAACTTCACGAAGCGCTCGATCTCGAAGGGTTGATCCGTCATAAAGTAGGCGATCGTTATGTAAGCCGTCGAGAAAATAATCTAAAAAGCCCCCAATGCGAAGGGAAACAAATACAATGGTGAGCAATTCTTTATTTTTAGCATATTCGTAACTTACATGAACCGGCGTCGAAGTTATCATAGTCGCCAGGTAGAAGGTCTTCAGTCTGTACCAGTTGTTGAAGGTCTCCTTCTTGATGATGTTTATCTCCTGGGGAACTGCAAATGAGATGTTCCAGTAGTTAATGATCAAACTTGACAAAATTCATTCCAGAGTACTTACACCTGAGCACGCCGGGCATCATCGTCGTGTACCACAGGTACACGCAGTGTATGAGGAAGGAGCCCAGGTTGGAGAGCTGCTTCGTCGCATTGGAGCCGGAGTTGCCGAACAAGATGCCGATTACGATGGCGCACGCCACGTGGATGGCGAACTTCAGGTAGGTCACTGTCTGCAATGGGGGACCAGGTGTTAGAAAAACGACTGCGGAGAAGGGGGAGAAATTCTCGGCTCACCCAGTCGCGGAAGAACTGCACGTGGCACCGACCGATGAGGATCCACAGGCGCATCCATTCGGGCGGCGGGTAGATGTGCTTCGTCTCCAGCGGAGGCGTGATCGAGGGCCGTGGACGCCTCGTCGAGTTGGCCTCCATCATTTTTATCAGCTGCGACTCGCTCAAGCCGTTCGAGTCGGCGACGTTGTGGTCAAACAGCCACTGGGTGTTCGCGGCGCACTCGGCGAGGGCGGTCGTATGTTCGCCGTACTCGCCCGTGACGCATTCCATGACTGTAAAAAACAATAGAAATTGTAAAATAGCTGGCCGATCAGTGTGCATTGACGGCAATGATAACTTGAGGAGAGTTGTTATTTTGATGCCAACGGAGCTGAGTCCAGTACGTTATCAAATGTGCATCTTCGGAAAATATACGAGATCGCTTTCACTATCACGACTCGCATGACAGCGGCGACCTCGCAATGAGTCGCAAAATACAATGACGGCAATCAAGTAATGACAACCCCTGATTACGCCGCACGTTAGAATTATCGTTTGGTTTGAATAATTCAACAACGCCCCGGAATAAAACCAAACTGATTGGACTTACGGAAATCCGCTGGGTTGTGATACGGCGGACATTCCAATCCAATGGTCTTCAGAAAACCCACCGTGTTGCGAGGCGTCCCCCGGAACATGCATTGGCCCTGGCTCAGCACGAAGATTTGGTTGAATAAGTAGTAGATGTTGGACGACGGCTGGTGAATGGTACACACGATGGTCCGTCCCTCGTTGGCCAAGACCTGCAGAAGCTCGATCGTGTCGTAGCAGGTCGAGCTGTCCAGGCCTCTGCGAATGACAAAAAATATGCATGCAGGAGAGTGGGAAAAAGATAACCGAGGTCGTGCTTACGTCGTGGGCTCGTCGAGGAAAAACACCGGCGGGTTGTCGATCAACTCCAAGGCGATGGACAGACGCTTCTTTTGACCACCGGAGAGGTTGGAGCACTTGGTGCGCTTCGCCTGCGACAGCCGCAGCGTGTCCAGCAGTTGCTCGATCTGACGATAAATGAAGTTATAATGAATGAAATCTGCCAGTTCACTTTTCCCAGTGGCTTCGTACCAGAAGTTGTTTTTCCTTCATGTTCATGGAGTTGTTGGAGATTTTCAAGGTGGCCGCCAACATCATCGTCTCCTCCACGGTAAACCAGGAGTAGAAGTGGTCGTCCTGCATGATGTAGCAGCAGACTTTCCGGTTCTTCGGCACATCGCCGAACGATATCGAGCCCTTCACGCCTTGCTTCCTGCAGATATTCGCCATTCGGTTATTTTGTTCTCTATGAGCACGAGGCTGAAGGCTACTCACGTGAAACCGGTCAGAATGTTCATCAGACTGGACTTGCCGGCACCCGATGGCCCCATTATGGCAGTCAACTGGCCGGCTTTGAAGGTTCCCGATATACCCTTGAGAATGGATTTCTTTTCTGAAAATAATACGAAGCCAATATAGTAATGGATAAGGGCGACGGGTCTCGAAGACTTTCCGATCGGTCGTGGGCAATGCAAAGTGTTTCGCAAAAACCTGGAAATGTAGCTTACTCTTGGTTTGCGTACGCAAGAATCGCGATAAATGCAAAGTCAGTATTTGCTTCTCACAGTTGATTGTCATAATGACGCATACAAATACGAATATAAATGATGTACAGGTAAATCGCGTCAACACCTACTTGACGACAGTATTTTGCCGTTTATGATCTCGTCAAAATCAATACATACAAAAACGAAGCCAGCAACTACTCAAATAGTATCTAATTATTGAAATCAACAAAAGTTAACGATGGTTTTAACAAAATTCATCAACTAATTGTAGAAATGCTATCGAAAAAAAAAATGCATTGAAGTAAAAAATCTAGGATGTTTCCAAACCAGAATACCATATTTTATATTATATGATATAACGAAAATGTGAATGAACCATCGAAATCGAAAGGGTTCGAACGACAAGAAATATTAATTGCAAATTTTGGGATCGATATGAGTTAAGTCGATTTAACGAAGAAGCTGCAGACAATTTAAATTTTGAATAATCGTAGTACATTGAATTTTTAGTACAGCCGTACTCCTCAAAACCAGAATACCATATTTTATATTATATGATAAAATAAAAATGTGAATGAACCATCGAAATCGAAAGGGTTCGAACGACAAGAAATATGAATTGCAAATTTTTGATTTGGGATCGATATGAGTTAAGTCCATTTAAGAGGAAGCTGCGGACAATTAAAATTCTGAATAATCGTTGTATATTGTATTTTTAGTACAACCGTACTCCTCATCGATATATCACTCAAATGAAGATCAATTATATCGAGGATTTCAAAACGAGTATGCACATCAAGTCGATAACCCGTACTGAACGATTATTGCAATCGGCTCCTAATAACTCCAGTGATTTGAACATATAGGAAGTCAGGCGCTGTACACCGGCTTGAACTAACCTTTGCTATGCAGCACATCCACGTCATAGGTCAGGTTCTCGAAGTGTATGTCGACTGGCTTCACTCGCTTCTTCGTTAATCGGTTCTCCATCTCGATGGCCATTACTGCTGTAACTACTGTAACCACTACTGGTCGGGGGGAGTTTTTGCGTTACGTTATTCTTGATGTTGTTTTCGTTTCGTTGAAATAATACCTGAAATTATTAATTTTTATTTACCACATTAGCATCACAAACACAAATCATGTTAATATGTCGTCTGTCAAGTTGGAATTACATTCAAAGAGACACCGCTTACCGCCCGACCTTAACATTGAAAATACGACCGTGCATTTATTGCGCAATTAATCTTAATTTTGTATGATATGTTTTTATAAATGTGTTTTTTTACAATTGACATTTTTAATGACCGAATAAAAATCTCTGCATGAAACATCCGTCTCTTGCTGTACGTTGTCTTGCTTTTATTGCCGAAGTCGTTATTGTGGCTCGCATTACGATGACTGGAGCAATTCTTTATTGCTTCCAAACCTCGAGTATTTAATAGTAATATAATGTACTAAAATTGTTCAGGAAACCTTTTGTTGTAAGTAATGGGGTTCGGCGTTTTCTTTGATTTTGCTTTACATTTTCCTTTTGTTACGAAACCACAACGACAATAATAGTGTTAATCTTTTCATTTTTAAACTTTAATCTGTCTCAATCTTTTTAATATACTTTTAATTGGTTCGTAGGGTTTTTAGTTTTATTAGTTCGAAAAGATTTTTAATTAGTCTGTAAAACTTGGGACATAATAATAATATGATAATATTTCGAGCTGACAGTGTGAAAAGGTACGAATTGTTTTATTTTGTTACGCAGTTGTAAGAGAAACCAGAAAGTTAGTTTGTTCATATGTGAACGAAGTTTACAATTTACATTTCTTAGAATACATTAGGTTCAAAATTTCGTAAGATGTTCATTCGCCGAAAATGAGACAACAGATCATTATATATCATATGAAGAAATAAAATATATTATGCAAAAAAATATTTGAAAAATTCGTCCTTAGAATCGTTTAGTGAACTGTTTAGTATTTTTTATATAAATTGTTGTTTTTGCAACATGAACTTTATCAAGAACAATTAAGTTTAGCAAAAATTATTAGCTAGTTAATTTCTTAATAATGGTTTATTAAAATGTAATTAAAATTGGAAGTATTCCATTTGGACCAGGGCTTGCCTTGTCTTGCTTTACGCTTTACCGCTTTTCTGCCGATTATTTTCATTCACACAGAAATGTTATTCAACAATTATTTATGTATCTATGTGCGAATGTCCGATATTTCTAGAATTTCCGTCGTACACTTCTTCAATTAACACCTCCAAGCACCCTCTGCCGAGAGTGGGATCCAACAATGCGATCGCCAGACGTAACGATACTCAGTTTATGCCAGTCGACGGCAGCTGCCCAACTACATCCTACCCGGTAACCGCACGGCTGAAAACTGCGGAAGCAAACAACTCCAGCTCCAAGCCAGACCCGCCGCGGCGTAACCAAAAATTGGAATTCGCCGATGCAAAACGCGTCACTCGCGTCCGTCGGCTGCCTGCGGCAGTCGCCAGCCGTCAGCCGCTCGCTGAGACAATACGAAGCGGAGACGGCGGACGGTAGCGGGGTCGAAGTCGGAATCGGAATCGGAATCGGATCCGAGACGGCGATGGGGAACTTGGGGAGGCCAAGCCGAGCTCGGGGCCGAAATTATGCGGAGCGCGTTTCGGCGTTTTGTTGTTGCCTTAGCTATATATAAATTTAATATTTTGTTTACGAGGCGACTTATTTCCGAAAAGAAAACTACACAGCAAAGATAATAACGCAGCAGCAGCAGCAGCAACAAAACCGACAAGACCGACAGCGACAACTACAACTACAACAAAACGAAGTCAGTAACCTTCAAATTTACAAGGTAACCACCAGTCGACGAAAATCACGAAAATGTAGAACCAAGTGGAGGCGAAGAGAAAACCTGTTGAGATTCATCCACTCCGTGCGGCCGACGCCGACACTCTACGAGGTATCACGGAATCATCTGGTACGACAGCGAAACAGACATGCAACAGACGGATAGGTGGACAGACAGACAGACGGACGTAGTGAATCCGCCGGCTTCGATTGCTCCCTTCCTTCCATTTTCCTTCAGTTCTCGTCAGACCGGATTCTGTGTTACAAAGAATTTTCGCCCCTTTTTGGCTCCTTTTGTTCGCCATTCTCCGGGCTTGCCTTGAGATCCTGTCGTCGATTTGATGCGTATTTATATAAACAAAGGGTTCGGAGAGAATTCATGGTAAACACGGAAACGAAGGAAACAAAAACCAAAGTCATTGGTGTTTACGAATATTTCACGCAGTGAGAATAATGAGGGTATTGGCTTATTATCATTCACACGAAAGCACCGGTAACCTCCAGAACGCGCGAAGCATTGACTCCCGACTGATAATAATGCATGGCCATATATAAAGGCGTCGGTTGCGTGAGACGGTCCCAACTCGACGGCTGCACCGCGGAAACTAATCAACTTATATTCACATATTTGCATTAGGCTGGGATCGCGAATTTTCGCAGGGATCGCATCATGGATGGATGCATATTGACAGCTTCAGTGGATCGGCCTTCATGGTCGAAGTACATGTGCACAACGGTGTTATATTAAGATTGACAAAACTAGTATGATATATAGGCATTGAGTCATTGCTACTTGCTAATCGCTTGAGTGACTGACTGACCATAGACTCGGATGAAACCTTTTGACCGAATTCCATACTTGGGTGCTCCCCTTAGACGACACATGGGTAATCAGTTTCCGTAACTCATTTTATTGCATCACTTCAAAGGGAACTGCCTAAGGTTAGAAGTTCACGAAGGCGTCGCCATCAATCGTTTGATCTTTCCGCTCCATATATTTTGATGAAGATGATTGGCTACGACTTTGTGTACTCTATAATAGTTTGCAATCTGACATACTGAGCTTGGCAGTGAATTAGTAATAGCTTGAAAGAAATTATCTAAATTAGGGCTACACATGATAGCAATCGGTAACGATAAAAATGGAAATTAATAGGTTCAATTAAATTGAAAATTATTGAGTTCCCTGAACATTGAAATCATTAGTTTAGATGGATATAAAAAGGTAATTAAAATAAATTCTCTAGAATTCTAAAGAATCTAGGTATTATATACCTAATACCTAACTACTATATAGATATATCTACTGTTGTATGGCTTACTGCGAAGACTGCATAATAATGGATTGGTTTAATGAGAAAATTCCACTTACAACTGCATGTGAATAGGGTAAGGGAAACGTTTGTGTACAACGTGCGAGCATCGTGGTAATGTGAAGAATTATATATTCAATGTTCCAGCTAAGCAGCAGTTCGACATACTCCAATGACTCGCTGGGAAATCCTGAACAACAAGTGCTATTTTTCCCATGTGACTGGAGGCAACAGTCATTTCTTAACAGAGTGTTTTGTGTTCACTCGCTTCTATGTAATGTATGCCCAGGCCTTCAGGCCAAGTTAGTTGCACTCGAACCAGTTGCTCGCTGGAGTCACTTCCTCATACTGGGTCGAATCGTGAACTGGTCCACAAGACCGAAACCACAACAAACCAGATGATAAATATCGACACCAAGTACAATAACAACGATGGCTCTAATATTTGCCTCTCTGTCGGGCGCATTGCGAATAGACAGAGCGAAGAAGCAGACACGTAATTTCCTTGAACTTGTTGCTCAAACAATAAAACCGGCAGCAACATCACCTGTGGTCACAACAAGAACAACAACAAGCCACAACAATACGTTGACGGCAATAACAACATCACGACTGTAAACAAACTCCCCGGACGTGAGGGAACTCGCAACGCACCGCGGTTGGCGTCGCGGTCGACATCACCAAACCCTGGTCACTCACTCGGCGCAGTACGCAGAGCACAGTTATTGAAGTGAATTTAATTATTTGGTTTTAGTTTTGCCGCCACCACCGCACAGTCGTTTTCCTTTAACTCCAGGACACACACACATATTTAAATATGGGCCACTCACGCTTTAAGGTCCTGCGAAGCGAACGAGTTTTCGTTTTCTTTCGGAATCGGAAATGCTCCACAGCAATTTTCGTGTAAGCGCGAATCCCCGAGCTCAGCAATGACATTCAGTTGGCTCCAGCGATGAGCGCACACTGCAATGGAGAAGCGCAATAGACAAAAGCAGAGCCTCGGGGCCGGTCAACAGCGGCTGCGAGGAACCCTACGGCGTGCTCTACCCCCTACTGTCTCGCGGCACCGAGCAGTGCGCGTGTCGTGTAGAGCGAAGGAGATAAACGAAATGACACACAATACATACTTTAGAAATGTGATTGCTTCGGAGGATATGAAGAAGCGACGAGAGCTTTTGCGATTAAGTGCGAACTATATAGTTTATGGACACTGATAGACGCCCAATTGTGCACGATAAACAGACGGTCGGACGGACGGACCGACGGACAGACAGTTGGAAACAGGGTGCACTTTAGCCGAAATTAATTCAGCTGTTCCTACGTGGTAGATAGAATCATGCTTACTTCGCAAAACATAAACCGGTATTGGAATGCGATAACCATGTAGAGTTTTACGGAAATATGAGTTACGACGACCGTGCTCAGTTCCATTGCAACTTAGTGATATCTACATATATGTGTAGCTAACACCTACATGAATATATCGAATTTTTGACCTTATGTTGACCTATAGAACTCGATTAAGGAGATGTATCGATATGTACGTAAGTAAGTACAAGTTTCGATGTCTGTATGTCTTCAACTGGGAACCTATGAAACTCCATGGAAATTTCCGCTGTACTTCTAGATTATACACGGGCTTATAGCAACCGGAATTTAATATAAATGTTACTAAATGATCTCAGCGTTCCACTGTAAGTGCCACTATAGGGGAAATGGCTCTCGATCGCAATCTCGAACAGATGCACAGTGCACAGTGCAAGCTACATAACGAAGTTAAAATTTGTTCTGTTTCTGGTCTTAATTACAGCGTAATTACCTCTGTATTAAATTAGACTTTATTCCAAATTAGCTACTTGTTATTATATTCGATCGAACTACATTGGAGTGTTGGAATTGCTTGACGCATATCGGGTTGGAGAATGTTGTGAAAGGTCTGACTGTTCAGACTTCTGATTGAAACTGATGGTTATGAAAGGATGCCTATTAGAATTTCAATTTTTAGTAGATCGAGTTAATTGCGGTCGCGTGAACGGTGTTCAAGGATCGGATTGGGTGGAGCTGACCTCAACCTGGATATGGATGGTGATCGTAATTAGCAGGCGGAATCATCTGACTGAAGCAGTAATATGTTTTGTGACATGCATTAAATTAATTGTATTATTTTGCACTTGAGCTCATGACAGTTGTTCATCATCATGTGATCGTTGTTACAGTAGACATGTAATGGAGAGTATATTAAATACGTTAATGAAATGTATGTATTTTAATGCACACCCTATGCTGAGTCTCATCATTTGAAAGAAATTGGATGCATGCATGATGCAATCACCAGTCCATCGGCCCATCAATCGAACCAAGTCGACTGCGATGACTGTACGAAATAAAGAACATTTCACGGAAAACATATTAAAAATTATTCAGTACTTGTTTTCCTTTGAAACAAAATAGTTAAACACTAAGTCATTTTCTATGACGGATGTTCAACACGTGCACGATTCGCTGTGCTTAATTATTTATTTTTTAATTCCAACTTGACTTTTCCATTATGTTTTCTTTTCTGCTCTTTTTATTTTTGCATGTATTTGTCTACCTGCTTTTTCCAAGTCTATTTACAAAATCGCAGTTGCTTGGACGAAGCGCTCGATCTCACAATCTCACTCGCAGCAATACTATGGCTATGGTTATTTTCTCTGTTGGTTCGCGTATTGAACATTCACCACCGCATCGGTTCAAATATTGCACTCGACTGAATTATACTCGCGATTCTTATTAGTAAATAAATCGTATGCATCTCGCACTGAAGTGACAACACATTGGGTCTTACGACTCGGGAAGCGATCGGAGAATTTTATTCGCACAACCAGCACTCGACGCCTCTACCTCCTGCAGGCGACGGCGCACCATAGAGTGATCGTGGGACTCTCTCTCTCTCTCTCAAGCGACTCCTCACGCCGTCTCCACTCTCTCGCTTTTTCTCTCCCACTGTCGACTTAGATAGTTGCCTCCCAATGCTTTGAACTATAATCAGCGGGATAAGAAATATTTGCTCTATATTATTTAAGTATTTGATTTCAATAGTGCAGGCCACTGGTGCTATTGCTAACTGAAATTAGGTTACCTTTTCCAAATGCAATTTCGTAAGTTCAAATTAAACAGTTTCAGTGGAAAAATTAGAATTGTAAATTGACTATTTATGAGTTCGGTGTAACAACAACCATTCAGTTTTCCTTCCATTCGCTGAACATTGCTGTGGCATTAGAATCGGATTAGGGAACGGCGCCAAAGATCTTCCAGGCACAAGCAGCCCCGATCGACTTCAAAAAAAAAGAGCAGTATATCACTGGTACTGGGACGTTCCTTGATCCAGGGCACTGCTCTCGCGGATGTTGGTCGGTGGGTCGGTGATCGAACGAGCGGTCAAGTTCAGAAGCGTAGTCTTTGATTGCTCTCTAGAAGAGCGGTCACATACGTTTACAGCCAGACATTTATGCAGATAAAGTGAGAAAGAACGACCAGGAACAAACAAATCTAGCACAAGTGATAGCAATAGGTTGTGCCGAGAAGGAGAAGGAGAGAGAGAGAGAGCGAACAACGCGGTGAGAGACTTGTTAATTTTGATTACACAAAACCAATAAATTGTCAAATTCACTGTATAGTTGCGAAAACTCAGTTCTCATTGGTCTTCTCGAAGCGTAAACACCCTACGGCATTGCGAAGAGTTTTTGCTGTTCGTCAACTGGTTCTCTAGGTTATTTAATTTCAGAGAACCATGACATCATTATTAAAACTTAATGTTATTTACATTTACATTAGCAAATAGCAACAAATGCTTTGTGTAAATAATTTTGTTGTTCTGTTTCAAATGCACTTATGGATAATTAGGTTTTTAACTTTGGCACTAAATTTTTTATTTTCAAATTATACAAACTGGGTTTTTATAAGAATTAGACATACAAATTAGTTTTTAAAATTAATATGTAAATGCAATGCTTTATTTTAAATAATACTTATACATTATTATAATAAAATATAAAAAAAGCAAAAAATAAAAAAACATGTTTGTGTCGAAGAATTATATACATTTTTTATATTATCTTCTTTCCAAAATTTAACATTATTTAAATTTTTGCTCCAATATGTCGAGAAAATCCGAAATATAAAAAATACACATCAATGTTTTAAGTTTCTTATTTATAAAAATCAGTCGTAATCTGATCAATCTACCAAATGTCGATGAGGATAACAAAATACCCATGTTGTAAGCTTTGACGATTTTGTGCATACTTCAGTAATGTTGATATATGTTGCCATACATATGACGATGTTATCTACTTTTGCTCCGAATTTTCAGACAGTGTTCTACTTAAGTATTCGTACAACAGCTGATATTATGTTTAGATTGTATGGCTCAATAACTTTTTTCATTAAAAACTTTTTATTTAAAAAAAAGGTTGTTTTGAAGAAATCTGAAAAGGATAATGAAATGCATGCTCCATATTACTCATTTGCCTTAATACATTTAACTTTAGCTAAGGTGAACGGTGAAAGAACTTAAGCCACGTGAATAATATAACCGAATAAAAGGAATGAAAACATAATTAAGTCTAGTCATTTAAAGTGGAAGCTGTAATTACATCCATTAAGGTACATGTGCTTCGCAAAACCAACAAACTCCTCTATAGGTCAAACGTCAAAATCAAATGAATTACACCCGTTTTATATATATTTTGTATATATATTTGGCGCCCCCAACTACATCATTAAAGATTGCATGTTTAACAATGCAATATTAACAATCCCTTAAATACATTCATTAGTCGATTAATCTGTTAATAATTCACAATGGAGGCTTTCATTCATATCCGACATTAACGATCAAAAGACATGCATGTCAAAATTTATAGGTAATACCTAGAACCTTCACAAATTCATTTTGAATTACACATTGTGACTATTTTAAACCCCCAGTGGTTAAATGTTTTTTAATGATTATCAAAATAGAACTAAATTAATGATGATAATAATAATAATATGATCATAATGTTCATAAAAAAAAAAATAATAATAATAATATAATAATTATAATATTATTAATAATAATAATATTAATAATAATAATATTATAATTAATAATAATAATGATAATAATAATGATAATAATAATAATAATAATAATAATAATAATAATAATAATAATAATAATAATAATAATAATAATAATAATAATAAAATAATAATAATAATAATAGTAATAATAATAATAATAATATTAATAATTTTAATTATAATAATTAATATAATACAACTTAGATTAATTTCAATGGTCACCTCTAGAATGACTTTTACTCATACACAGACTGTAATGTATACAAAATTCCATCTGGCAGAATATCTTGACATTTTTTTATATATCTGAGGAACAGTTATAAACATGAATAATTTATTAAAGCATTTCATGCAAAATAAACCCGAGATTCATTTACCAATTTCAGAATTTTCATGACTTGGCAGCACTAGGTAACAGCTGTCATCTGATAAACCTTGCCAAATTTCTTTACATTCTTTTGGCAGCACTTCTTTGGACGTGCGTTATTTTTTCACCGAATAGAGGCACGAAGGAAAACTCAAGAAACATTCTTGAATGCAGTGCAAAAAGTGCTGAAATAGCCGCACAAATATACAAAATCTTCAATAAAAAATTGTGTGTGTTGTTTATCAGATTGTCATAAAGTTAAAATAAAATGGAAGCATTAATTCCAGTCATCAATAAGCTACAGGATGTTTTCAACACAGTGGGCTCCGATTCCATTCAACTGCCACAAATTGTTGTTCTAGGAAGTCAGGTAAAGAAAGCTATGGATTAAATTTAAAAGTACACATAATATGTTCTTAGACATATATTTTCTAAGAACATGTTTATTGTTTTATCGATTGAAACTTAACTCATGCATACCGCGAAAAATAGTCCTCCAATTGGGATGTGTTTTCTTTCATGAATTATATAACTTTTTAATAAATCGCCGGCAACTATTCAAAAGGAATCTGATTATCTTTTAAGGATGAAGCCTTTGTCAATTTTTAAATCGTAATTATTTATATAACGCAAACAATTCGGTTGAAAAAATCAATACTATTCATATATTGTTGTTTTTCTTTTGTGTTAACAAATTTCTCGAAGAAATGACTAACATGTAGTGACGTTGATAGCAGCAGTGGTCTGCATGTGGAAAAAAGAACTTGCTATCACATTGCGTTACAGTTGTTGCTTCATTGTTGATACCATTGTTCAAACTCATCGATTTCGTATTTTCTGGGTTACTGTGTAACACAGTGAAATCAAGAACAACAAATATTTTTATTTCATAGTTGGGTTGTAACCTAAAAATAGGTGTCCAGGGTATTTATTGTACTATATTCATCAGTTAGTCCAATTTATTTGTTGTTCGAATTTCTTGTCGTTAAGAAGCTAAATCAGTAAATTTTACGCCGCCTCGAAATTCGGAATATAAAGTTTTATAATGCTTTCATTAATAGAGTTCAGGAAAAAGTTCAGTTATCGAGAGCTTAGTTGGTCGTTCATTTCTACCACGAGGCACTGGCATTGTTACACGAAGACCATTGGTTCTACAACTGATTAATTGTCCATTGGGTGATCAAGAACACCGATCAGCTGAAAATGGTAACTTTGGACCTTCAAAATAAATATTTATTTTAATTAAATATGTTTAATTCAACAGGAACTGTTAATGCGGAGGAGTGGGGCAGATTCCTCCACACCAAAAAGACTTTCACAGATTTCAATGAGATTCGTCAGGAAATTGAAGAAGAAACCGATCGTGCTGCTGGCAGCAATAAAGGCATTTGCTCCGAACCTATAAATCTCAAAATTTTCTCGACTCGCGTTGTTAATCTAACACTTGTGGACTTGCCTGGAATCACGAAAGTGCCTGTTGGCGATCAACCAGAAGATATCGAAACGCAAATAAAAGAATTAGTATTAAGATTCATTGAAAATCCGAATTCAATTATTCTCGCAGTCACTGCAGCCAATACGGACATGGCAACAAGTGAAGCTATAAAGCTAGCCAAGGATGTTGATCCCGATGGCAGGCGAACTCTTGCGGTAATCACGAAATTAGATCTCATGGATGCTGGAACAGACGCGATTGATATACTTTGTGGTCGAGTGATTCCCGTTAAGTTGGGCATTATAGGGGTGGTGAACCGTTCCCAGCAAGATATAATCGATAAAAAACACATTGACGAACAAATGAAAGATGAAGCTGCCTTTCTACAGCGTAAATATCCAACATTGGCAACACGTAACGGAACACCTTATTTAGCGAAAACTCTTAATCGTCTATTGATGCATCATATACGGGATTCTTTACCAGATTTAAAGGTTTATTTTAAATTGTTCAAATTACCACACAACAATACTAATGTTTTATTCTTATAGACTCGAGTCAACGTGATGTCTTCACAATTTCAGTCCCTATTACATTCTTACGGCGAAGATGTTTCGGACAAAAGTCAAACTCTACTACAAATCATCACAAAATTTGCAAGTGCCTATTGTTCGACTATTGAAGGCACAGCACGTAACATTGAAACGACTGAGCTGTGTGGTGGTGCACGAATATGCTACATATTCCACGAAACTTTCGGACGCACTTTAGACTCTATTCATCCTCTATCGGGACTTTCAAAAATGGATATATTAACAGCAATTAGAAACGCTACAGGTCCCAGGCCAGCATTGTTTGTACCAGAGGTATCCTTTGAATTGTTAGTAAAACGACAAATTCGTCGCCTCGAAGAACCTTCATTGCGTTGTGTAGAATTGATACATGAGGAAATGCAACGCATTGTACAACATTGTGGCAACGAGGTGCAACAGGAAATGCTACGGTGTGTATTAAAAATTACTGATTTATTTTATAGTATATTCGTTAATTCGTTAATATTTAAGGTTCCCGAAATTGCATGAAAAAATTGTGGACGTTGTAACACAGCTATTGCGACGACGTCTACCAGCGACTAATGTTATGGTTGAAAATTTAGTTGCAATCGAATTGGCTTATATAAATACAAAGCATCCTGACTTCCATAAAGAAGCTGCACTTGTACCCAGTCTATTAAAAACGGATAATATAATCGAGCCTTTCTCTCAATTGTCTGCTAATCAACGTCGTGCTAACACTCCACGAACAACAAATTCGTCTCCTCAGGTTATGTCGGGACGACATTTTCAACAACTTCAACAACAACAGCAACAGCAGCATGATGGTCAAGAACAGGTAATCACGTATTTTGTTTAAAAAATCTTGTCTGACAAAGAGTGTTATCAGTTGATACTAATCTTTGAGCTTAAAGCACTTAATTTGGTTATGAAATATTTAAATATCTATTTTTGTGAATTACATTTTTAGAACCACGTTGGTGATAATGCGCCAAACGCCAATCCCGAAAGCGTTGAAAACTCAATAAATAACACACCGGTTCACAATAACATGAGTCCAGTTAAACCTGTGAATTTGTTACCCGATATGCCAGCTAATCATAACTCAAGGCGCCTAACTGATAAGGAACAGAGAGATTGTGATGTTATAGGTATTTGTTGATATACACATTTGTGTTTGGAAACATAATTATTCATTTTTTTATTAATTACAGAACGTTTGATAAAATCGTACTTCTATATTGTACGGAAATCTATTCAAGATTCTGTACCGAAGGCAATTATGCATTTTTTAGTTAATTACGTTCAAGATAATCTACAAAGCGAACTTGTCACCCATCTCTACAAGTCGGACAGAGCTGAGACTCTTCTAAATGAATCAGATCATATTGCAGTACGCAGAAAGGAAGCTGCTGACATGCTTAAGGTGAAGCAAAATATTTATGAAATTGTTCATGCATTAATGTCATTAATTATTTTCTTGTTTCAGGCTTTAACACGAGCAAATCACATTATTAGTGAAATTCGTGAAACACATATGTGGTAAATTGTTGAAGTGCATTTACTGAAAGCTAAAAATGTATTTATAATAAACAAGACAAAACTTAGAACTCATTTATAGTCCTATATTCAATTGTTAAGTTTTCTTTAGAACCTTATTTCATTTGAAACCAAGTGGAAAATGATATTATCATAAAACTTTATTTATCAATTTTGGTTTAAAAATATTTATCGAAGTGGCATAATTAATTTTAATGTGTTCAGAAGATAAAACGTGCGCTTTATTAGGATTGAAGGAGTTTCAAAAAATTTTATCATTTAACTACTTATTCTTTGATGTTTTTGCTTTGTCCTTCACTGTTAAATCGTTCAGCACTAAGGCGATGAAAAAGCGCAAACCTACTTTTAAGTTGTATTATTCATACTACAATTAAAACGTACCTCTTGTAAGCAGATCGAATACATTAACAAAAATCGAAACTAATGTATTACATTTCATGGCTTTGGATATAAAACATTTCATTACAATAGTTTTAAGTAATCATTCCCAAAAAGTTTGAAGGAAAATAAATGAAATTACGTTTCATTAAGATGTGGGTTTTCTTTAGTATTACATAGTGATATTCCAAAAACACCAACTATTTATTCTGACCAAAGAGAGAAACATATATATAATTTGAAAATTATTTTATAATTTGAAAGAAATCAGTTTAATTGGAAGCATGTTTCATCAAATTATTATTGTATGTAAAGCACAAATTAAAGTGTCTTAATATTTTAAGTATAAAACAAACATTTTAATACTTAAATTGTTAATAAAGGAAGTATGCAATGAATAAATTCTATGATGTAGGTAAATGTTTGCTCCCTGTTGCACTAATTGAAAAAAGGGAAATACACCAAAGGATAATCTCTCGAAATGTATTGGGGTCTTTCAGATTACGCGCGATTCGTATCCGAGATGACACGAACAATGCAACCGACTCCACCTTTCGCAACTGCCTTTTCATGCCACTGCAAGAGATGACCACTAGAGCCTTCGTTCTTTCCGGGAATTTCAAAGCCACGATAGATATATTTCATTAGAATATCCAGCAAATCGTTCTGATCCAATATTTCTACAGCTTGATCCATTTGTGATGCTTTGAATGAAAGGAGAACCCGCAAGGTGAGACTCAAGGCGTGGTCCTGCAAATATTTTGAATAGTTACATAGTACAGAAACTAACAATGCAAACTTACTTTCACATGTTGTTGTTTACAACGCAAAGGTGCGTTCTGGAGTACATTGGTCAACGCTTCAATGTACTTCCCCTGAGTCAAAAGATTTGTGATTTCATTTTCATCAGGACCCACTACCGCTGAAAGATCCGTTTCATCCTCTTTGAAGTTGTCCTCGTTGTACTGATCGACATCGATTTTTCGGAATGCTGAACTAGAAGTGTTTTTCGCCATATTTTTATTGTAGTGTTTTAATCATAAAAACTTTGCTATTTTATTAAAAAATGCAAAATTACAGAAAATATATGATTCACACACGAAAAATAAAATTTTTATCGTTTGTCAAACTGACATTTATGCAAAACATAAGGGCGAACTACAATCAAAACACCAGCGCTAAGATAGCAACGTTGCTGAACTGTCAAAATCGCCAGCAACGATATAACGGGAAATTTCACAGGGCGAATCAGAAATTCAAAAACTAGCAAAAAAAGGGCATGGTCAGGAGGAGATTTCCACCGTTGCTGGGCGTATCCTTCGAGGGTGACTAAAATTCGAGTATCAGGGATTGAAGAGGACATATCCCCCGATATTTCTGCATACTCCAAATGTTCCTGTCAAACTTAGTATAGGAGTTCCAGAGGAATCTATGAGAATCCTCCAGTTGGTCAGGAATGGTTTTTCCGCGTTGCTGGGGGTACCCTTCGAGGGTGACTAAAATTCGAGTATCAGGGATTGAAGAGGACATATCCCCCGATATTTCTGCATACTCCAAATGTTCCTATCAAACTTAGTATAGGAGTTCCAGAGGAATCTATGAGAATCCTCCAGTTGGTCAGGAATGGTTTTTCCGCGTTGCTGGGGGTACCCTTCGAGGGTGACTAAAATTCGAGTATCAGGGATTGAAGAGGACATATCCCCCGATATTTCTGCATACTCCAAATGTTCCTGTCAAACTTAGTATAGGAGTTCCAGAGGAATCTATGAGAATCCTCCAGTTGGTCAGGAATGGTTTTTCCGCGTTGCTGGGGGTACCCTTCGAGGGTGACTAAAATTGCATCGGGTTAAACTTTTTTTGCTCTCAATGGTATGAATTATATTATCCTTTGATCAAATGGTACGATCAATTTTTCTCTCTATTGAAACAAAACAAGTTTAGCTCGATGCAAACATATTATTCGATTTCTTTAAGATTGGTTGAAAATCGCGGGTAAAATGCTTCTATCACATCGTCGCACAAGTACATATCTGAGGCAGCGGCTATTCGACTTGCTTGATATCCAGAAGTAACCATTCACAATAATAGTATAAAAATGAGATAAATGAAAAAAAACGCAATAAATAATTTAAATATATGTTCTAATTTTAAAATATTTGAATTGAAAATTTTTGTATGCAAAATAAATAAAATGTACTTCAATCCCAGATACTCGAATTTTAGTCACCCTCGAAGGGTACCCCCAGCAACGCGGAAAAACCATTCCTGACCAACTGGAGGATTCTCATAGATTCCTCTGGAACTCCTATACTAAGTTTGACAGGAACATTTGGAGTATGTAGAAATATCGGGGGATATGTCCTCTTCAATCCCTGATACTGGAATTTTAGTCACCCTCGAAGGGTACCCCCAACAACGCGGAAAAACCATTCCTGACCAACTGGAGGATTCTCATAGATTCCTCTGGAACTCCTATACTAAGTTTGACAGAAACATTTGGAGTATGCAGAAATATCGGGGGATATGTCCTCTTCAATCCCTGATACTCGAATTTTAGTCACCCTCGAAGGGTACCCCCAGCAACGCGGAAAAACCATTCCTGACCAACTGGAGGATTCTCATAGATTCCTCTGGAACTCCTATACTAAGTTTGACAGAAACATTTGGAGTATGCGGAAATATCGGGGGATATGTCCTCTTCAATCCCTGATACTCGAATTTTAGTCACCCTCGAAGGGTACCCCCAGCAACGCGGAAAAACCATTCCTGACCAACTGGAGGATTCTCATAGATTCCTCTGGAACTCCTATACTAAGTTTGACAGGAACATTTGGAGTATACAAGAATATCGGGGGATATGTCCTCTTCAATCCCTGATACTCGAATTTTAGTCACCCTCGAAGGGTACCCCCAGCAACGCGGAAAAACCATTCCTGACCAACTGGAGGATTCTCATAGATTCCTCTGGAACTCCTATACTAAGTTTGACAGGAACATTTGGAGTATGCAGAAATATCGGGGGATATGTCCTCTTCAATCCCTGATACTCGAATTTTAGTCACCCTCGAAGGATACGCCCAGCAACGGTGGAAATCTCCTCCTGACCATGCCCTTTTTTGCTAGTTTTTGAATTTCTGATTCGCCCTGTGAAATTTCACGTTATTTCGTTGCTGGCGATTTTGACAGTTCAGCAACGTTGCTATCTTAGCGCTGGTGACAATTCGGCACGTTTCCATTCATTGCTTCCTTCTCATTTTTGTTTCTGCATTTGTGCTGTTGACTCGCGAATGGTTACAGAACCAAGACCGTGATTTTATTTATTTTCATCAAACTATGTGATTAAAAGAATCAGTGCTTCCACTAATAATATCAAACAAAAGAAGTTTCTAAACAAAGGACGACGTGCACAGAATAGAAAAAATAATGTGAGTAAAAAGTCAAGCGCAAAGTTTTGAGCATTCATTTATATTCAACAGTGTGTAATTTGTGCGAAATATTGGCGATTCTGGATTTTTAAACGAAATATATCTACTAGTTTAGCAACTAAATACACACCGAAATTGTCCAATAGCCAACGACGTATGTATTATCTTTTAACCGGTTTCTGTCATTCGGTCGAGTTTATGGAGATTTGCATTCTAGCCATCGGCTTGGGTTTTCTGCTTTCAAACTTGCCCCAATGCACAGTTTTAATCACCTCGCAGTTGAACGGCACAACTTCTCTTCTGTTTGGATCCAACGGCCAATGTCCAAGTCGGGGTTGGACTTCCCGTTTCATATAATTTGTGAACTATTCGACAGTTGGAGTTTTGTCAGTACTATCGAAATTTGACGGCTGACGTTGGAATTGTTGCTTTGCCTGTTGTAATTCCGTTTTAATTGATCTCTAATAGTTTCCTGCAAACCACCTAAGCTCAGCACTTATGATAAGGTTCCTCACCAAATGCACGCATATGCAAAATCGGCCAACATACATACTCTCACAGTGAACTCAATCGCAAAGCCGCTAATTACATGCATCTGGAGGCATTTTCTCCCATTTCTCTTCTGCGTTCCAGTTCAGATGCCCTCGAAACGATGTCACTGATTTCTGAGTTTCTTTTTTTGCCCGAGAGACTTTGCTCGCGAGACTTCCTGAATGTCTAGTGAAAAAGCATTAGTTTTTCCATATCGATGTTTGACGTTGAACTTGGCATCAAGTAGATTGCTTCATAAACTGGTTTTCGCTGGCCTTCGAGTGGAACAAATGAACGAACTTACGATTGTTCAGTATTTTCCATTTCCAATGATCTACGAAACAAATGAAACAAAACGGCTTATTGCTTTGCCACTGATTCAGAATAATCTGAAAGTATTTAAAAAACACGTACTAAATTTAGAACATTGTAGCGAAAATAGCTGCGAACAATATTCATATATTTCACAAACGACTACGTGAATTTCGCATGGTCCGCATGTTTCAAAAATTTCCCTCGTCATATGATTTGTGGGTGATTTCAACATCACGGAGTTGTTGTCATGTTCGAGACAAGGAACAATTAGAAAGAGCTGGATCGGAAGAGTTTGAAAACGATAACCTCATTATTTGTGTACACATTCTTGGCCAGTTTGTGTTTGATTCGACAGAATGTCTGGAGGGTCCGTTGACATGCCTTATTTCCCATTGAAATGTGGAAACAATTAAACGAACCATGAATCGACCACATTTCTGGTTCACATGGTCTCTGAAAACAATGTCGTGACGTTCCGGAGGGAAGTGCGTTCATATTTTGGACGCATGCCAATTAATCCAAACCATTTTAAATATGCCCCTGCTCTGGCCGTTGACAACCAGAAAAAGCCACTGGTTGCTTCATTGTAGTACACCGAGTGGTTGGTTACGTATACGCCTTGTGTAATAAACAAAGAATTCCCTCAGCATTTTATCAAGTATTCGGTATATCAATCATTTAAGTACTAATTATGAAAAATGTATTTTCCTCCAACGGCGAGTGTGTGCTAATCTTATCGGAATTCTTTTCAGTAATTTCCACTATTATGTTTGTTTTGTTTGTCATTCGTTCTTTGTACTCTCCAACCATGTTGCTTCAAACGTAAATAAAAGGACAGATTTTACCTATGTATTCATGCTATTAACAATATTTGTTTTCGTACCGACAAAACATGTTTCTTCTCTGCCACTGGTCATATTTGTTCCTTTGTGCCGAATGGATTTAGCAAATCATTATGTCATTTTACTATATTTAGCGTTTCTTCGTTCGCTCTCTCGGTTCGTCGCCTCACTTTACTTGCTTTATTTACTGTTCAATTTCGCATTTTTCTCTCCACCTCATCCCATATCGCAGATTCGCTTTCATTTCACTTCATTCAATTCGATCGGGTTTGTTGTCGTTCGGGTTCATTAATTGTCAGTACATCATGTTGTCATTGCCGCCATGTGCCTGTGGCTGTGTGTGTGCGTATTTTGCGTGTACGTGTGCCACACAATGGCAACTTACGCCGAACTATTCAAGTGTGGAGCACGATAGTCTCTCGGTCCCCAGCGTCGTCGTCGACGACTTGGAGAGCTAAGCCGGACGAGCGACCAGCTGACGTCGGCTGGCTCTTCGCTCTCGCCGCTCAGTTCGGGCGAAGCGAGTCCTATTCAGCCGGTGCTGCCGCTGGCGATGATGAAGAGCGACCGGCTGCCCGAACCAGTGCACGAACGCGGGCGAGCGACGGAGGAGCTTTCGAGTTCGAAGGTTTGTTTCTTGCTCACCGTCGAATTAGTTCGAATAATTAACTGCAGCGAGCCGCAAATGGTGAACTGCAGACACTCCGCCGAAAAGAATAATTCTCCTACAAACGGTCTTTTGTGTAAAAGGCATTCTCGATCGAAACTTCACTCGATAACGTACGAACAATCTTTGTTTACGTGCCTTTGTTTTGGTCGTTAAGACTGAAGAAATTGCGTCACTTTTCGTCAATTTTCGATTATTTTCTCTGAATGAGAAGTACGTTTGTGAAAGAAACAAAAACAACAGCAAAAATCAATTGATTACGCGCCTTCTCCACTTGAAGCAAATGTCTATGAAATTTGTGTGATTTCATAAATTCATTTCCACATAACGAACGAGAGAAGATCTGCCGTCATCGCCGGACCGGATTGAGTCGTTGACAGCGATCGGTTCAGCCGCCACCAGTTGAGGATTTCATTATCAAGGTTTGACTGTCGTCTCGCCGTTCTGTCACCCCCATCTCCCTCCAGCACTCGTGCCTTTCACGCTTTTAACGACTTGAAATGAAATGGTTTTGTTCGTTTCGACTTCATTTTTAATTGATTTGCATTTCATTTGTGTACTATATGCAAGATTTGAAATTTCTAATTGTGCAGCTTGTTTAGCAACGTTTGCCTCACCTCGTTGGATAGTATCGCAGTTTGTTCGCCGAACATCGCAATGCAAATTTAGCTGTATTTATTATTTGTTGTACCTATACTAAGTTTTTCTCGAATTCGTTCGTTCGTTCGTTTCGTTCGTAAATATTCCGTAAAGTCGTTTAGATTTTTTCGAATTTCGTTGGCTCTGCTCGTCGCACCGTCATCACGTATGCGATCATCGTTGGCGTAAAAATAGTTTATTTTCTTTTTCATTTAAGTCCTCGAAATCCATGTTTCAACATCGCCGCAATCGACGTCGAACGAAAATACAAATTTGTCGCCTCTCAGCGAACACCAAATACATACATACATTTGTAGTAGAAGACTAACAGCTAAACAAACAGAACGCCAACAAACACACAATTAGTGCTGTTTTTACATAATAAAAGAACAAGCTCCTCAAACGATCCGATCCGATTCGATCTGAATGCTAATTTAAAGTAAAGAAAGTTGATTTGAATGCTTCGAGTTAACGTTTGTTTGCGAAATTCAGAGTTCGCACAAATGAATAGCAACCACAACCAAATGTATTTCTAATGACATTTATTGATGAATAGAAATATTTCTTGATTGTGCAAAGTTTCCTCTTCCTGGATTGAGAATGAGGGATGTGCGAAATTTTCACTCCCCGTGATATTCAAGCGATTACAGCGAATCACAAAACACTTCCCAGAATAATATTTTCTCAGTACTATCGTGAAACAATACTACCTTGCCCTTGAAGCCATTGTCAATAACAAAACAGAGCTGGAATCACCTTGTTTGCCACTATTTACTGGCATGAGATTCTCCTTCATTGTACTACAACGGAATCCTTTGCGGTTGGGGAATTAGTAGAAAAGCTCTTTAACAACAGCTGAATTATACAATCAGACTCACTTTATTCCATCGATTTTTAATTAATTTCATCCAACTCGCCCGTAAACTGCCCGCTCACAAGCGAAGGCATTTAATGCTGCAGTTGCCCATCGCCGACAGGAGAAAGCAATCAATGATGGATACCTGCAGCCTTCAACCACCCAGAACCACGAAACCGTAGCAAGGCAACAGTAAGGGGAAACACTTCGACCTTCACTTCGCACGCATCTCTTTGCCCGACTTGAACTTGAATTTATTCAAATAACACAGCACTGTGTTGGGCCATAAACATGTCGTGTGCCGTTGAAGGTCGCTCTCTCCACTCACCCTGCAGAATTTCCTCACCTACATCGGCTCTGGGCATTAGGCTAATGCTTCACATATGTGTATATGACAGATGAGAGGGGAAACCCCTTTGTGATGGAAATGCCCCAAAATATCCCAGTTATGTCGTCCCTAAAACCAGCCACATGTCACGAGTACCATGGAGTTGATTTTTTGTTTGTATTTATTTTCAGATTTTCACCTTAATATCGTTAATATCGTACCAGAAATAGGCCCAGCCGCACACACATATCGAAAATGTTCCGAAACACGCCTCTGGCCAACACCCCAACCTTCAAATTAATACTCGGCTTTGGACTCTGCACCCTGGGCGGAGCCATGCTCTATGCCTACTACAGAAACCGCGACGAGGACGAGGACTCACAGAACGACTCCCAGAAGTCACAACAAGTCAAGAAAACACAAAAACCTAATGAAAAGCCGGTCACCATCCAGCTTACGATATCAAACGAGCATATTCCGCTGATCGTTGGACGCGGCGGCGCAAATTTAAGTTTGATCGAGGAGAAAACCCAAACAACTGTTAGATTTAGGTTTGTTAATTTATAAGTTATATGCAAATTATGTCATTAATTGAACATTTTCTTTTCGCAGAGATAAAGACGAAACGCATAAGTACTGCGAGATCACAGGGATCCCAGACGCGGTAAAGAAAGCTCGGCTGCTCTTACTGAAGGAAGTCGAGCGCTCGCCTACTGTCAAAGAGGAAGTGTTAGTGCCATCAAGCGCCTGTGGTAAGATTGTTGGGCGTTGCGGTGAAGCTCTGCAGGAAATTTGTCGCCTTTCCCTGGCCAAAGTCTCAGTGGATTCTGGTGTACGCAACGGTGGCATGGACAAGCGACGTATCATTATTACAGGCAATCGTCAACAGGTTCGATAAAGCATTATTTTTCTAAGGTGCATTTTTGAAATATATTGAAACATTTTTTCAGGTTAACATTGCAATGAAATTGATCGAGGATAAAATTCAAGAGGATGAAGATTTTCGCCGAGCAGTCGAAGAAGTTGAGCAGCGGCGAGAGCCTCGTCGTTCGCCAACAAACAGCATCAGCTCCAGCATGTATTCTTCGCAAACCTCGTTGAGTTCGCATTTGCCGCCACGTGAGAAGCTCCTGGCCTCGACTGCGGAAGAGAAACCCATGGAAGTGTATGTTTCCGCTATTGCATCGCCCTCGAAGTTTTGGGTTCAACTAGTTGGTCCACAATCGAAGAAACTGGACGATATGGTCCAGGCAATGACCGAATACTATAGTTTAGAAGAGAATCGTGAAATGCACAAAATTTCTGAACCTTATTTGGGTCAAATTGTGGCTGCCGTCTTCAAGTATGATGGCAAATGGTATCGCGCTGAAATAGTTGGAATTTTGCCCAATCAGTACAATCCCAATGAAGTTGTGCTGGATTTGTATTTTGTTGATTATGGCGACAGTGAATATGTAGCGCCACACGAAGTCTTTGAGCTGCGCACCGACTTTCTAACATTGAGGTGAGTGTGCCATGTTAACCTCATGGAAGAATGTCACGAACGCCTTTTTTCCGTTTAGATTTCAAGCTGTGGAGTGTTTCTTGGCGAATGTGAAATCGACTCTAACAGCCGATACTGAAACCTGGGAGCCTCAATCGATTCAGAAATTCGAAGAGTTAACACAAGGCAAGCACAATTTATTGAAATAATCATTCTTAATTTAATATTTAATTTCTTGTAGTTGCGAATTGGAAGAAACTAATTTCACGAGTTGTCACTTACAAGGAGCGCCCAAAATCCAATAATAACGGAGTTGGCACTAACGCACGTGAAGGTTCACCGATTCCCGGAGTAGAACTCTTCGATATCACAGAAGGTTAGATGATCAAATTTACGAAAATGCAAAAGTTCTAATTTTTATTCTTCAGGTGTAGAAGTCAATATTGGTCACATGTTAATCTCGCACGGATTTGCATTGCCTTCCGATGACCATCGACCAAAATCCCCATACTATGCGCATCCCCAATCACCACGCGCACTTTCTAACGAAAGTTTACCAGAAGCCAGTGCAAACAACAAGAGCTTGCCGTCTGCCGCCACTACTGCTGAAGATGCGCTCATCGAACAACAGTTAGAGCACTTGCAGCGAAACAATAATTTGTACTTAAATGGAAATAATGGACATGTTAATCCCAGCAAATTGTCAGCAGAATACTACAATGGAAACTATGCATCAAAAACAAATGGCACAGATATACACAATGGAAACAGTTTTATGTGGAACCAAAATTCGAATGGGAATTTGAGTCGATAGAATGTTGGGTCTTTATTTCAGTTTGTAGTTTATCATAAGTGGTTGTAAATATGTATCTCTTGTTTTCATTTAATTGCTATTATGTTTCCTAGAACACAAATGAAAATCAGCACTTTCAATACTTATAGTTGTACTAATACTATGTACGTAGTTTAAGTTGTAATTTATTAGAACACTCGGACATCCTTAACTTTGCCAGATTTGCATACATCGATATGTAAGGAAACCGGCAATTGATATGATTTTTGTTTTAGATTGGATTGTGAAATTTTTTTTTGAAATATTGAACAATTATTATTTCAATTGTTACTATTATGAACTCATATTTTTTTTTTTTTTTTTGTATTCTAGTTATTATCCCCTAGATATTTGTTTTTGAAAATGTTGAGCTTAATTGCCAAACTGATGAGAACAAAAAAATTTGTTTCAATGACTCGATCGTGATTTGTTGTTAATGTCTGACATGCCATTAAAAGAAATACAATAAAAAAAAACGAACAAATAAGTAGTACATTGCACAAAAATGTACGAAATCCCACATATAATATATATATATGTATATGAATTGTTTTTTTATTTAGTCTGGGTTGTTTGGGGAGAGATGTTTGAATTCGTAGTCCAATGCATCAAGAGGTTTTTAATTGGAAACCTGCGATTCTGGTTCTCATTCGAAAATTAAACACTTTGGTTCCTGCTTTGTTTTATATGCATTATTTATTTGTTTCTCTATTTTCTTATCATTTAACGTATCTTGTACGGAAACATTATTTCTTATATAATGCAATTTCAATATTTTCTTTTAGTTGTTTATAAAAAACGCAAGTTGTATAAAAGTGCAATCAAAGTAAAAATCAACAAACACAGGCGTTAAAATTTCTGTCAGCGTACATAAAAATTATTTATATTTTATAAAGATTTTGATCAAAAAATAACACTCGAAGATAAAATATAAAATTTTCAACAAAATATAAAACTGTTTATTAAATAAACAAAATCGATCTTCAATGCACAACCGAGAACTCGATTAAAAAAAACTAAAATTTTCTTTTGCACTTTAACAATTTTTTATTTTGTATGTGCAGAATTGTTTATTTTAAATTTTCTAATCTCAGCTACGTTTTATGAAGCGATCAACCGTTGTGCATAACATCTTGAGTAAGTTAATTCTTCGAGATTCAAAAAGCTTTTAACTGTTGCTTCATGATGAAAAGCTTTCCCAGAGCTATAGCAAAATTTCATAATTTTCTGTGCAGAGGGACTATAAAAGTAACATTCGAAGCGATTTAGTTCAAATTCAGTGCTTTAGTTGCCAGATAAAGAAATATAGAATGTGGCAACAAAAAATTGTCTTCGCAGTTTTGAAATTCTCAAAAAAGTAAAAGATAATTTGAATTAATCATTTTTCTATGGCACACTTACCTTGAATTTAAAGTATGAGAAAATCGAAATATTTAAATTAATAGTCAAAATACATGTAAAGGAACTAATATAAATAAACTGGAAAAGAAGTTAAGAAAAAGAATCGCGCATGAATACATAATTACAGAAAATTAATTTTTATTATTTTTTTTAAGTTTTACTTTTATTTTATTATTTTTTTGTTTTTGATAGCAATAAAATATTTATTTTATAAAGAATTGTAGTTTTCGACGTGTTCAATATTTAGCTGTGTTTCTAACTCAACTTCTCTGTTCAGCTTTTCTTTATGTTTTTTTGTTCTCGCAAAATCAGCTTTTGTTTTACATATTTTTTATGTTTTCGCATTTCACATTTTCTGCGTCATGTATATTTGTAAATTTTTGTTTATTATTCTTAACGTTTTTCTTCAATGGTTTAAATTAAAAATGTTCATTCTTATATATTATATTAAATTGTTACATTTTCATTTGATTTCTTGTTTATCATAAAGTTATAAACTATTAGTTTTGTTTTTACTTAATTTTCTTTTTATTGATTTCCAATTTTATCATTTTTTTAATATTTATAATAATAATTATTAATAATAACTGTGTTCTGCTTCTTTAACTTCTGTTCTGCTCTCTTAAAGGACACGACGATGACTCAACTTTCATTTCATCTGTGTATTACATTCCTTCTTTTATTCTCTTCCTCTACCACTTGTGTAACTACTTTTATTTCTCTTAAATATGGTTCGCTTCAATACGTAAATTTATTTGCTAAACATTTTCTCGGTTCATAAACTGATGTTGTTGTTGTTGAATGTTAAAATTTACAGTTGTTGTTGCATTTAATGTTATATAAATATTTGTTGCTGTTTGTAATTGATGTATTGTTTTGTTTTTATTGTTGTGGTAACTGATTTGTTTATATATAAATGTGAAATTTCTTAAAGGAAATAATCTGGTGTTCTTCGTGTAACGTGTGGTTCTCCACGTCTTGGTGCCGGGTCAAATTGTAGGCTAAAAGATGAAAAATTCCATTATTAGCAAAATCTTCTATTAGTTCTTAAAATAGATTCCTATCCACTTATTGTTAACCATAATCTATGATTATTTGATATCAATATACAGAAGGTCGTTATTGTAATAAGTGCTGTCTTATAATTAGTCATACCCTCTGACTGAATCTCCATTATCAATTTCATAAGCCGTTTTAATCGGAAAAGAAACCTAATACTGTCGCTAAGGTAATATATGTGGAAAAGTTTAAAATTTATTATTCTTAAAGAAAAAAAGAAAACTATTATCTTAGGTATCACTCTAGTGTTAATTGAGAACTTCGCTCTTAGCAATGATGACAGTAAAATCTTAAATTGACTCACACTTATACTTCGCGCTATTTTCTTAATTGATTCCAACTAAAGAGCACGTAAGGTTAAGAAGACAAGAGTTCATGCAAGTTTTTCGTTTAAAATAAAAATTAAGAATTAACATATTTTGAGAACTTATATATTTTCAATTGGCGATAGTTCTCATTACTCAATACATTACACCCATTCAATGAACAAGAATTAAAATGAATATCAACTATTTAAATTTTAAGTTGAATATATGAAAATATTGAATATGTGAAAATAAACGTTGAAGCAGACATCACACATTTCCAAATTTGAAGTCGTTCGAAATATATATATATATATTTAAAAGCAGTTGAAAACAGTAAATATTTGTGATAAATAAGAAAAACGGGCAACAATTCGTTTGCACATTAATCTCAATACAACGAACACAAGCGCACTACATTATCAACAATGTCTGTAATTGGAAAGTTAAGTTAAGGGGGTAGTAGTGCTGATTATCAAATGAATATTAGTAAATATTTTTGAATTGTTCTTTGCACGTTGATTAGATAACGAGTTAAGTGCAGAAATAAGCAACACTAGCAAGGACAATTTCATATATATATTTTTCTAATGTTTATACATGTTTTATTTATAAGAAAAGCCCAAAGCATTCTCAATTTAAAGTTTAAGTTGAAATTAAGAACTCTTTCAAGAGCAAAGATTGCAAACCTAAAATAAATGCTCAACATAAAAAATGATCTTTGGATGTAGTACCACATAATATGCCTTCTGTTTATAAACATCACAAAAATATAGGTGCGGAACTTTAATGAAAATTAATTCCGTAGATATTGGACTACACTTACAATGAAAATTTGAGTGAGTCATCTAATTCCATGAGAGCCGCTTGGTTACCGCAACGATAACAATAATTTGGCGCTGAGAAGATTGTGACAACATTTCGATCGTGACACCAATTGTAACCTTCCATGACCAGTTGATGAGCACGGGAGACCAATGTTAGACCGTTTGTGTTGTTGAAGGTTTCCGAAATATCCTGAAAGAAATTATAATGGGTTAATTATAAGCAACAAATGAAAATGATAAATAAAATTCTCACCTGTCCGAAGGTGTAGCCTGCGCCACGTGGAGAAATGCCCCAGCCACCCCTGTCATCGGGATCGGACCATAGCAAATCGCACATGGGACCCTCATGTGGAACCTCCTGCAGGCGATCTAATGCACGTATATGGTCCAAGCTATCAATCGATGGACTTAGACCACCATGCAAGCAGAATATCTGCCCATCAACTAATGCCGTTAGTGGTAAGTAGTCAAACAGATCCGTAAAATATTTCCAAACGTTAGCGTTTCCGTACTTGCGCAGACATTCATCATAAAATCCGTAAACCTGCGTGATCTGTCGGGACTCGTGGTTGCCACGCAAAATGGTGATTCTCTCGCGATAGCGAACCTTTAGTGCCACCAGCAGAGTAACAGTCTCGACCGAATAGTAACCACGATCGACATAGTCACCCATAAACAAGTAATTTGTATCTGGGGATTTGCCGCCTATCCGGAAAAGTTCCATCAAATCATGGAACTGGCCGTGCACATCGCCGCAGACTGTGACTGGACATTTCACCTCCTGAACATTTGATTCTTTTGAGAGGATTTCCTTTGCCTGAAAGTAAGGGAAGACCGAATGTTCAATGAGTAAATTTCAATAATACTTCAATGTATGTGTGTGAAGAGTGAAACTACTCTCCCCTTCAATTTCATGTTGTTGGTGTGCATTCAAATTTTTAGCAAAATATTTACATTTCACTTTCCTTTGATGATACAACCCGGCAAAACAAGCAGTGTAAAATTATTCACATTCTCACATATTACTCATTTCAAATAAATTCTTACATCGCAGAATAATTCAACGAAGAAAATGCTCTTTGAAGCGACAACGAGAAGGTGTTCGTAGGGTAAATGCTACTAGACTCTGTATTGAATATAATGAGCACACTTTTGAACAGCATACTTAAATACTCAATCAAGTGTACTCTCACCCTATGACTGAGGTGTTGCAAAATCATAATGCATATAAAAATAAACAAATAAAAGTCATCGGTGTCTGATGAATTGGCTTGGCAAAACAGCAGACAGTACGCCAATGTGCTGCAGGAAAATTGTAAATGCTTTCAATTTTTATTCAATCCCATTTACAAATTTAGAACGACAATATGGTATTTGTTCGTATTCTTATGAATGGAAAATAAATACAAACATGTTTTTAATCAAAGCAAACCAAAAACGGATACCTCCTAAGATAGATTCCAAAGAAACAGAAAATCACACGTGCGAAACAGTGACAAACTGATCTACCCATTACCGCCAAACCAGATCTCAGAGAATGTCTGTTGGTTCTGCCTTATGGGTGTTTAAGAAAATTGTTCATTATTATTTTTATTATTATTAACTCTATTCAAATATTATTTATACAATATTATTTTTTCTAAAAATCGATTATTTTTCCATCCAGAACCGAAACGTGTCGGAATGCATTATTTTACTTTTCGTAGGAAAACCTTTCAACGACCCTGAGTCTTTGAAGCAGTGAACCTGCTCCAATATTACTAAATAAATTAAAACCACTCCCTCGTGCTTCTTCCTCTTCGACATAAATAAACCTTCTGCAGTGTAAATAAATAAACCATTGCTTCTTAATATAGTTTCCAAACAAAAAAGCTTTCGTCAGCGGACGTCCGACAACACGCTGGACTAGAAACATAGTTTCTAAAATTAAGCAAACTGATAGCTTTACATTCTCTTACTAGTAATCTTTGCGGAGTAAGCATAAAGCACCAGCCAC
The DNA here is from genome assembly GCA_947389925.1 of Coelopa pilipes. Taxonomy (NCBI): domain Eukaryota; kingdom Metazoa; phylum Arthropoda; class Insecta; order Diptera; family Coelopidae; genus Coelopa; species Coelopa pilipes. The sequence continues at coordinate 69,620,528 of OX376696.1, forward strand.
AAAACCCTTGATGAAAATGTGTACAACTACCTTTTATTATTATTGAAAAGAGATTTTTAAGTATTCCTTTCGTCTTAGAGACATTTTCCATTGCTCTTCACGTGACGTGTGCAATTTATGCAGAAAAATTGCAGATGAATAAACCATAGTATAAATTGGAAGGCCAACAACCTTTTATCTGTCCTGCTTCATCTGCGCCGTACAAGCGAAGTCTGAAACCTGATCTACAGGACTTCTCATATATTGCAGTGTATGAGGGGGCGCAGTACAAAACTTTACAAATGTTTAAACATTTGAAGACTTAACTGTCGACTTCGCGTGCTTATCTGTCATGATTCCATTGCCTATACAATAAATTCGCCATTTCTTAATTTCAGATAGTTTCTTCCTTGTTATCTGCTTAGCGTGAGAAGGAGACATTCAGAGTTATCACAGAAAATGAAGTAAATAAAATGTACAATTGACAAAAATTGTCTTTGCAAAGACCGAAACCTATTTTTGTTCGCTCGCTACGTGCACGATTAGCTGTTTGCGACAGCAATGGTTTCCGAGAGCAATGGTTGTGAATGCAAATGATTACCAAGAGTCAAGTTGGTTGAAACTATGCATGGCCCTGTGTGTGTTGTTGAAGGTACTCGGGTCCTCAATGATGCATTGGCACACCAACACGGAAGCACACGATGGCGGTTGCGGCCGGTCGGTCGGTCCGTCGTTTCGTTGCTCGGACCACTTTAAACAATTATTGGATGAGCTGTTGACTTTGCAATCCTCGGGGCAGTTGAAAAAGATTGCATAAAATTGTCAAGTTTTTGGCAAACAGTGGGACGCACGGCCAGTCATTGGTAGGATGCGGAGGGCAGCTGTCAAGAGACTAAATTTAATTACAGTTACGTAGCAGTCTATTAACTTTATCACCGGCTAAAAATACCTATTGAAATAGGTCACGGCAGAAGAAACAATGAGCGGTTTGGTACGAGAACTCACCTGATTTATTTCAATTAAAAGGGCTCAGCTTATTTCTCAAGTTTCCTCTCTTCTCTTTCATTTACTTGAACCTTAAGATGTAACGCGAAAAAAGACGCAATCAATTATTTCAGAAATATTCCATAATCTTATGAGAAAAACCCATTATACATCCTGGATAAGAAGAGAACCAACGATAGAACACACGCAAAACAACAAGAAATGGGCAATGTTATATGATGATAAATTCGTACGTATATTGATATGAAATAAAAAAAAAAAAAAAAAAACAACAACTTAATAAACAACTTAAAATTTAATTGTTGGCCATTAAATATACACGGGTAACTACAACAACCTTGTTATTTGATTGATTGACATACGTATACGAGTGCACATATTATATGCGTATTTGAGGCTGTGTAAATAAATCAAATCATAGACGTTAAAGACAATTAGCAAAATTTGCACACAAAATTAATGTTCGGAAACATTTAGCCACAAATTATCCACTTAAATATTTAAAATATACAAAATTGAAAATTTCAGCTGATTTTGTATCCTACTCTGTGCTCTTCGCAATTCTCTCTCCTTATACTCATCACAAAAAACATACTCATTTTGAAAATAAATTGTATTTTACTGACGTAGCACGTGAGGAAATTCTCCTGTTTCAATTTCGAGTATTCATTGAAAAATAAAGGAAAATAACAGATCCGCCACTTGACAACGACAAAAAACCAGAAATACAACACAATCAACCAACCGTCGATTGGTGCTGACGTTGACTTTCGGACCGGTGGTGGTGCCATCTAAATTTAACTATTTCCATTAAGAAAGTTTCTCACACACATATTTAAACCTTCAGTAGGGTTTATTAAAACATATTTATAATAGCAATGGTAAATATTAGATCCATATTTGTATAAACATTTAAAATGAAAACCAGTTAAAGTGCGAATGCACCGGAAAGATAAGATGAGAAAGAAAAATGTGAAGCTTGCTGTGAGAAAATAATGGAAAGAAGTGAACCGCAGATGACCTTGAAATATACACATGTAGTAGTAGTAGTAGTTGCCAGTAATGATAGAAAGACAAGAACAAAAATAAACTACAACTCGGGTATTTCCCTGAATTGGATGGACACAACAACAATATTGCCTTTACAGGGTACGTCAATGGTAGAAACCCGGGAGAAAGTGAACGTAGTCTTTCTGTCTGCCTCTAGATTTGCAAAGCGATCGGTGAAACAGTTTCTCGACAAGCAATCTTAATGAAGATCGTTGATATTTGTCTATTTTGAGAACTGATGAACTGAACTTCATTGATTTGACCAGTTCAACTATATTTTTTGCTATGCGTTTGTCTTGTCTTGTTTTATCATTGAAAATAATTAACTCGTCATATGACTGGCTTTCTGTCTGTCTGATAATTTATTTATTTATGTGTGTCGCCTGCTGTTGTCGCCGTCGTTCGTCATTGTTATTTTCGTTCAAATAAGTCGTGTTTTAACGAAAAAACTCCCACTGAAAATGCAATCACTTTAACGGCTTCCATTTTTGACCCGTCTTCGCAAACCTCTATATGGAAAGATATACAGAGAGACAGATAAAGAGCGAGCCGGTATGCAAAAGACAAAAGCTCTTATGAACAGTATTTACTTTGATATCTATTGAACTTTGTGCACGCGCCAGAGATAAATACGATATAATAAAAATATATGTATATGAAATTAATTTTCTATACTAAACGCAAGTCAAGCGGTTTAAGAATTGCAAACTGATAAGAATGAAAAATTGAAATTACATTCACTGACAAAATTAGTTAAAATATTTTTTCGCAAACATTTCTTAACGGATATGAAATAGAAGCCCGATGACTGAAGCAAAACAAAGGGAATCAAGTGTGGCGGCACCAGCGAAATGAAATCGTCATCAATACAATTCAAGGTCATTCCCTATTTTGCGTACCATGACGAACAAGGCGTGAGGAAGGAACGCAAAATACGCCACCGAGCTTTGGCGATCGACATTGGGAAGATGAGGTGAAGACAAAATCAGATGGAGATACTTTGACGCAAAATATATACACTGGCTTCTCCTTACCCATTGAATAGATTTTCTCTCGAATATTCATGTGACATGTAATTCAAATGTTGATTGCAGAGGCCAGTTGATGCGGAGGAAGAAGTCACATACAGGCAGAGGATTTTATTGGTTCGTTCACCCGCAGAAAGAACGAATCTAACATAAACAGAAACTAGTTAGAGGAGCATTGGAGAGACCTTAACACACACATGCGTTGCCGCTATCGAAAGCCTTGCAAGAAATATCATGACTGCAGAGAGAAGGAATGAAAAGTGGAGTTAGAAAGCATTGGATAAGGAAGAAATACATGGAATAGTGTTTCCGCATTCAGTTCGATTAGGAAGTAGTAAATATTGTCAACGTTATAAAATTAGAACATTTTCTCACATTAAAAGAGTCACTTGAAAGTAATTAATGAAGATGATTTTACTCGAGAGCCAAGTATCTACTTCGTCTTTTTAAATAAGATGCTCGTATTGTGAATGAAATGAAAGTAATAAACGTCATAACCAACAGAGCGAGAGAGTTCCATGAAGACTTTTTCTCGCACAACCAGTCAGTTATTGATTTTTTCCCACTTAATGTTTTACTTCCGTTCGAAGAAAAACTGCGTATTATTTCTAATTAAAAATTAATAACTTAGAGCGAACAAAGGAAGGTGCTAATGATTACAAATTACAATAGTATATGACAAATGTCAAATTATTTTGTCTGAAAGGCGATTATAATCCAAATAAAGTTTTGTTGCTTTCTAAATAATTAACCTTGACATTAATTGAACTTTTATATGATTAGTGGGAAAGTACAGAAAATAAAATAAATAAAATGGAGAAGCAAAACCAAATTATTTACGTGTGACAAAAAATTAAGGAACATATGTTAAACGTGTTTCAAATTCACCCAAAGGGGATTTGGGAAGCAGTATAGAGACGGACACAGACAGGTTTTCGACGCTACAAAATTAATATAGGTTTTTTCTTTTTTTTTTTTCAACTTATCAACATCAAGTGCTTGAGACCCAAGAGAAAAATTGTGTCTCTAAAAATTAACAATTTGGTGATAAACAGAAAGCATACAGAAGATGATGACACCAGTAAATGACGTTTCTGCAGTCGTTTCGACAACGTTTAAAATAATGGATAACTTATCCATTATACATTCTCTCTCTCTCTCCGAGAGAGGGAAAAGACGCAGAAAACTCGTTTAAGAAGATTCCCATCAAGTCGGAACTTGTTCTAGCGGTAAAATACCGAGAAGGACGCCGTCGAAGTTTAAGGCAGAAAGACGGATAGGCGAATTCGAAATTGGTTTTTCTATACAATAATTAACATGAATTCGTTGCATTTCCCAATCAAACTGCAACGCACAAATGACCTTTACATGTTAAATAAACATCAACCATAAAATATAATAATTTTCTACATTAACAAAGATTTTGCTAGCAGAGAGAACGAAACAAAGAAACACAAATTTCAGCAAATCACAACCAACGTGGTCTCAGTTGAGGGTCAAGTTATGAAAACGGGAAAAAGAGGAAGTGGATTCTATTTTAGTCTTTTATAGGCGGAAGTAGCAATCAACTTGATTTGATTATATTCATATGCCCATGATCTTGTAAAATTATAGATAATTTATCCTTTCTTCTTTCAGTAGATATCTAAAAACGGTAAATCCTCAAATATTTTAATTTCCTTTTCTTTTTTTTTTTTTAATTTTTTAAATAGAAATTCAACCTCTTGCGTCATTTGATCGCATCATGGAAACAATTTAATTACTTTTCGGATTCAATTTTTTCGCAATTCCTTTTGTAATAAATTCTGAAGAAAAAATGAAATATTCCAAAAATTCAGGAAATAAGTAAACATCAGACAACAACGCAGGGAGTTTTTGTCGATACCAAATGCTAAAATTTAAAGATTTGTGTATTTGAGAGACTATTTTTAGAGGGCTTCGAAAATAAGAGAAAAGCTAACAAGCAACTGAAGGGGAGTGGTGGCTGCCGAGAACACTTAGATAACTCGTCCGAGATCCCAGAGAACCGATGGATGAGTAAGTAGCAATACTAATATATGCTAACCTCCATCGTGATTACCGAAAGACGCAATGGAGATGGAGTTGCTGCCTTTTTCCAATGTTTTAAACTTCAAATATTGATTTTCTGTTATGCGCTTCACCGGATACCAGCGTTGGAATTTTCGGTGTTTTTTCGAGTTATTCACATATTCAAGTGTTCAAAATATGTTTTCATTATTTCGTTGGTTCTTCGAAGTCTTAAAGAGGCGAAAGAGAGAACCAGATGTTGGATTTCATCAATGAGTTTCCAAGTCTGTTTTGTGTATTGTACGTACTTATAGTCGTGTGTGTATTGAACATCAATTGAAAAGGAATAAAAACACATGTATGTGAAATTTAAAATGCTTTCATATTAACGGGAAAGCAAAACACCATCAACGGGAGCTGAACAAATCAATAAACCATTGAAATTAAATAAAGGATACAACTGATTTACGTGATGTTTTACCAGTCAGAGAATGAAGCTAGAAATATTGTAATAACCAAGATGATGACAGTTCCAGCACGAGGAGTAAATTACGACAATTTCGAGTATATTTCTAGATATTTATTTTTCAATAAACGTGCTAACTTGTGTATTAGACCTACGTTGCATATATATTCGATATCTCTGTAGATATACCGCAACACTGGTGGAACATATTCACAAAAATAAAATACAAATAAAACTAAGGAATAGGGATGCATTGATTCCTGTGAAGGAAGAGAACACAAAACTGGTTTTGGAAGCAACGACCACGAAGGTTGTATTTTCAGGTGTATGCTCTAAGCACACCACAACAATACGATTTGATGATAATGTCTTTTGGACGAGGGTTTTCTCCGGTTGCCGAGCTGAATTGTATATGTATATCTGTTCACATCTGTGAGAATCCTCTCAATTTTAATCATTAATATTTTCTTTACAAAATTTCGATTCTTAGAAATTTTTTCCTGTATGAATTGTAAAATAAAGTATTTTGTAGAAGAGCTACTTCGAAAATAATATTTCAAATATAAGAACTTTAGGAAATAAACAATTTCCTTTCATCAACTAAACATGAATGACATGAACATTTTATTGGAATTCCTCTACAATCCATACTCCGCTTTGCAAAATGGCGAACTTCAGAAAAAAATTGAACGCCAACGTTTTAAATTCTGCCTTTGAGTGAAATCAGGAATTGGTACGTAAAGGGGAAAAAATTTCGCACTTTGAGCAACTTCTGCAAAAATTCAACTCAGCGCACACAAACAGCTTCGTTAAGTTTACGCACTTTTCTATCTTATTTTCTCTTTCACTCGCACTGTAAACTATATCGACCACCGAAGATCTCTCTCATTCACTTCGCTCACGTACTCGTTGAAATTTCAAACTTGTCAAAAAAAAAACAATTCAAAGATGGCCGAACCCATGGAGTAACGATTTACGAAGAACCGAACGAACACTTGAAAAACTCGACATGAGAAAAATCACAGCATATACTTTTGCACTCTTCTTCGCACTAGAAATTGCCGATGAACAGGGTTATAGAACGGAACAGATAGATTCCTTATTTTCACAAAATTCTGCATAAGCCAGCAATGGGAGTGAGCAGGCAAATCGCAAGAGGGAAAAATTCCATTTGACATTTTTTCCTTTCGTCAGCCACACTCACACATGAAAGAAATTTTCAATTTCGATCGTTTTTGCAAATTTTCCTTGATTTTCGATGAAAACTTACCTTATCGCACAAGGTTCGCACTTGTGTTTCTGTCAATTGGTTACATTCGTTCAACTGCTCAATCCATTGATCCAAATCTTTTGTTGTTGCTTTATCCTCCATTGCAGTAGAAGTGAAAGAAAAAGTCTCGTCAACCATTGCCGATTCAATTTTGACGGCTTTTCTTTAACACGAGGGGGGCGAAAAATAAAATAAAATCCAAATTATGGTTCTTTTATCGTTTTTCGCTCGCTCGCGTTGAAATTTGCACTATTTTCAGGAAAATGCCCAAATTTCACCGATTCACGAGTTACAGCGACTACGAACGACTACTATGAAGACGACGAACACCGAGAGCAGCGACAACAACGAACGAGTGAAAAAACGACGAACGACTGAGCGACTGAACGAAAAATTCGATTCGAGCAATTCCGATTTGAACGTTTTGAATAAGTTGAAAGCTATTTATTTCAACTGTTCTGTTCAACTATGAAAACCTTTTTTCACTTCAGCCAAACCCTGTCGGCAAAATAAAATGGTGGTTTATTTCTGATTATATTTTGATATATCCTTCACTTTAATTTAAAATTTTTTTCGTTTCGCATAAAAAATCTCAATAAAATGAACACAATATCTCAAACCGTACAAAAAATCAATGAAAATTGGTCGAAGTCTAGGTTGTTTTTATTTTCATATGCTTTTCAATGCACGACTTTTGTTCAACTAAAGTGAGGATGAATACGAGGCATCACAAAATTTGTATGTTTTTCGTTATGTTCTTCACTATTTTGTTTGCACAGTATTTTTTCTACAGAAAGAATTTATTTGTTTCGTATAATATTACTAATGGTCGATTTAATTTCGTTTGATCGACCTGTTCTAAAATTTTTTCACGCAGCGTTCCGACTATGCGTTTGGGTTAAACGACGAACGTATACAAAAGAGCAGTGCAGTTGTAGGTGATGACGAAGAGAGCCGATCGGTTGTTCTTCGACAAAATGGCTGTCGTCGTTGGAAGATGACGAATTTTCAAATTGGTTGAACAGTGAGCCAATTTTTTTCTTAGTGGTTATCAATTTATTGAATTGAATTGATTGACAAGGGTTTTGGTGTACGGGATGCAGTTCATATGTATGTAGTTGTGTTTCTTAGTTTGTATAATATTTAGGATTGAGTTTTGTGATTCACGACTCAAAATGTCCCTTCATAAAACATCCCAAATAATACTAACTTTGAATTTGGAGTCGTTACGTGATTTTTCTTATAATTTATTGTGAATTATTTGAATATAAAATAGAAAGTTGATTAACATAATCGTTATAAACATAGTAAGCCAATTGTAATCCAATTTGTTTTACTATTAGAGTCGTGTCATGTATTCAGTGTTGTTTTTAAATTTTCCGGAATGGTTCTTAAGAAATCTTGAGAAATTGTGAACGTAATTCTGAAACGCTAAGGAATTCCTGAGAAATTCCAGATGTATATCGGACAAAACCCGGATGAAACTTTCAATATTTTCGATTCATAGTTACACTACCGCCACCTGTATTTCTTTTTCTGCAACTGGAAAATGATACCGTGGCTAACTTCGCTCAGCCGAATTTGGTCTTCCTTCTTTTTACGAGACCTTTTCGTAGGTTGACGCGTGTTTCTTTGCGCTCCACAAAAACGTTAAATAAAATATGTCTGAGACTTTGCAACTCCGTGGAACCCTTATTGGCCACAATGGCTGGGTTACCCAAATCGCTACCAACCCAAAGGATCCCGACACCATCATCTCGGCTTCCCGTGGTAAGTAGAAAAATTATATTTGCTAGACTTATAAAATAGGGTTAATCACTTCAGTTTCAAAGAAATCGTAAAAAATCTGAGGAATCTTAAGTTGAATCCCAAAATTGGAGTTTTTTTTTACTATTCATAGCGTTTGTTTTTTAGACAAGACCCTCATTGTCTGGAAATTGACCCGTGATGAGGACACCAACTACGGTTTCCCCCAGAAGCGTCTCTACGGCCACTCTCACTTCATCAGTGACGTCGTTCTGTCTTCTGATGGCAACTACGCCTTGTCGGGCTCCTGGGACAAGACTCTTCGTCTCTGGGATTTGGCTGCCGGAAAAACTACTCGTCGCTTCGAAGACCACACTAAGGTGACGAGAAATGTTTCAATTTTTGTGTTGTGATGAGATTTAGGGTCTATAGGGCATAGTTTTGAACTAAACTTGGGCCGAAAAATTATCAGTGCAGAGTAATTGCAATGATATGTCTAGGGAAATGTATATCCTAGGAGCTGATGGTGGTGCCAGTTAGGGTCAGTGTCAAACGTAGGAGCTGAATTTATGTTAAATACAATGTAGGCTTAGATTGTTTTGAGCTGTAGGTTGGCACCACCTCAAAAACTTGAGCCTATGCGAGGCAGAATTCTGGTTGAATGTTGTGGAGCACCTGTATTTGCAACACCAACATCATTGTGCTATCAGTCTGGCACTACTGGTTTCTTGTAAGTTTTTCCAGCCGATGTCAAATTTTTAATAGTTTTTAATTTTGTACATGATTTATGTACTGTTTTATGCTCCCCTTTCAATTATACTTATTCTATTCTTGTTTTCATGTAGGACGTTCTTTCCGTCGCTTTCTCTGCTGACAACCGTCAAATTGTGTCCGGCTCTCGGGACAAGACCATCAAGTTGTGGAACACTTTGGCCGAGTGCAAGTTCACCATCCAAGAAGATGGACACACTGACTGGGTGTCGTGTGTGCGTTTCTCGCCAAACCACTCCAACCCAATCATTGTATCCTGCGGTTGGGATCGCACCGTCAAGGTCTGGAACTTGGCTAATTGCAAGTTGAAGAACAACCACCATGGCCATAACGGATACTTGAACACTGTTACCGTTTCACCCGACGGCTCTCTGTGCACATCCGGCGGTAAGGACTCCAAGGCTCTGCTCTGGGACTTGAATGACGGCAAGAACCTGTACACTTTGGAGCACAACGACATCATCAATGCCTTGTGCTTCTCGCCCAACCGCTACTGGTTGTGCGTGGCTTATGGCCCATCCATCAAGATCTGGGATTTGGCATGCAAGAAGACTGTCGAGGAACTGCGTCCCGAGGTGGTCTCTCCCACATCCAAGGCCGATCAACCACAGTGCTTGTCCTTGGCTTGGTCCACCGATGGCCAGACTCTGTTCGCTGGCTACTCTGACAACACTATCCGCGTTTGGCAAGTCTCAGTCTCTGCTCACTAAAATAACAGTGCAGCAGTACATGTTAAATGCTGGAGCATTTTTCTTATGTTTTTGTATTTTTTACATATTAAAGGAAAAATGTAATGTATGAATGAGAAAAGTTCATTTGTTTATTATATAAACAAATAAATAACAAGATGTAAAAAATATACAATTTTGTATTTATTCGTAGATATTAGATTCGTAGTTTTAAGTTGTTATTTTGTTTCAATAAAATTAGGATATTTTGTAATTCAATCAAGTCAGTGTGCTTTCTTTTCAAAAGTTGAGAAGCTCGATATCGGAAAAACTCGTAGAATACAGTTGCAGTTCATGACAGGAGAGCTTTTATTACCCAGTTTGCCAAAACTATTAAAACAATGAGGTTGAATATTAAATATGTTTATATTTTTCGTTTTTTTTTTTCACTACTTTATATGCAAAAAATTTCTTTTTTTTTCACCAAATTCACAAGTTTGCACACAAAACACAATGTTGTGTATAATAAATAATATTTTATCAGAAAATGTAATATTAAAAAGAAGTTAACTTACAAATAAAACAATAGAAGATTTATGCAAAAACAGCGAGAGTAGAAGACAGTATTGTGAAACGATTCATACTCAAAATACAATACAGAGTAAACATGTTAACACAAAAAGGCTTGCGAGCGGGGGTGATGGAGGGAGGTAAGAAGGCAATAGGAACAAAAATAACAAAACAATGTCTGCACTTGGCAGAGCTGGGCAATGGGCGTCCGATTAATAACTAACTAGAATATCAATAAAAATTTAGAATAAATCTTTCCAGGCTTTCTTTTGGGCACTTTTCGTTAAAGTTGTTGCTTGTTGATTGGTCTTTCTTTAATATGTCTATCTCTATTTGCTGCTCAAGCCGCTGTTGGAACGATTAAGCGTTGCTGCTGCTCCTGCTGCCGAGGACGTCCTGGTTAAAGCCGGTGCCGAAGCCGTCGTCTTTATTCCTGTGCTCGTTGCCGATGCTGGCGATGTTGAGCCGATGCGGTACATTCCGTTCTTGAAGACGATAACCAAAACCGTGATGTTGTCCACGGAACCACGATGATAGGATTGCATGGCTAAGCTTTTGGCACCAAAGTCGGGTTCGCTCATATGCTCCTTTATGTAGCTGCACGCCTCCTCGTTGCTGAATGTGTCCCAAAGCCCATCAGAGGCGAGTATGAGAAATGAAGGCCTGCGTGAAAGTGCAGTACAGGTGATGAAATTCATTTAGAAATTTGGTGAAATTGAAAAGTGACCTCAGTTGCTGCACTTACTTGTGATCATTTAAGTCGAATGTTAATATGTCTGGGTTTGCTATGACTAGATTCCTGTCTTTCAGTGGGTAATCGCCCAGGGCGCGTGATGTGGCCAAAATGCCGGCAACGCGCCACACGCCCCTAAAGGCAATGAAGCCGCCTGCATCGTGAATGCGCTTTCGTTCGCGTACCTAGGGAATAAGGAGACAAGCCAAGGTAGTAACAGTATACCATGTCTTAATGCCTTCATTGAGCTGCACCCACCTGCTGCGGCTTGTGATCGAACGAGAGTGGAATTGCAATGCCTCGCGAGTCGAACATGACGCCGCGCGAGTCGCCCACATTGGCCACAATGAGTTTACTGCCTTGGATGATGGCGATCAGGGCGGTGGTGCCGGCGATGTTGGTCTGCAAGGGGAACAAATGGAATCTCAGTTGAGATCGCATTTTTGGACTTGGACGAGGTTCCCACTCACCGTTTTCTTTGCGGCCTCCACCAGCTTGTAGTCAGCCGACAAGACTTCGTCTGTGATCATCTTGCCAAAGTTTATTTTTCCATTCTCAATGTAGCACTTGGCGTCGAAGTTGGGAGGTGGACCGGTGCCGTTCGAGCCGCCGCTGGCATCTTTATTATTATTGTTATTCTGACTGAACATGTTCTCCTTTCCCCGCATCAGCGAGTTGAGCTTCGACGTGAAGACATCGGTCTCCTTTTGCGGGTGCTGCTTGGAGGCGGAGCAGTCATCAGCGGTGCTGTATTGAAAGAACAAAACTTCATCAGAATGAGTTCAACAATATTTGAGTAAACTAATTTAATTAGCATCCCCTTCCACATCACTTTCGTCTCTTCAAAGAATAAACTTGGACTCCTGCTGCGAGACGCAGATTCTTTGGAAGTTGAAATTTTCGAGTGAATTATTGAATACGTGTTTATTTTCCATATTTCTGAATTATTTCTGATTAAAGAGAATTTAATGCCACAATAAACAACAGGCACACATGTGGAAAATGTTGAAAATAGAAACAGAATAAAAGAAAAACGAAAAGTCGCATCAAAGACTTTGGGACATACTGACTGCTGCGAACTGAGAATCGGCATTTGCAAATGGAAATCGATCACTGGTTAATCGTGCAATAAAATGACAACCTTCACCAACCTGTGCGCCTTCCGCAGGCTGTCGCGTCGTCGCACGACTGGCTCGTTCTCCTTGTTGCTCTCGTCCTTGCGACTCGCCTTCCGCTTCAGATACGGACTCGCGTCGTAGTCGCTGTACTCGGCGTCGATGGCAGCCGCATTCGCCGCCGACAGGTGCTGCTGGCCGCTGAGGAGCTTCGTCGTCTCGATGATCTTGTTGTAGATGTTCTTTACCAAAATGTCCTTTGCGAAGTCCGCTGCGAATTCGCCGCCATGGCCATCGAAGACGGCGAAGAAGGAAATTCCAGTGTTGTTGTTCACGTTTTCCTCGATGATAAACCTGCGGATTGACGAGCAAATGAGTAAACGATTGATTAAAAATTATGAAAAATAAATTTAAGGTTTCTTTTTTACATTCATCCGTAACAGATGTGTCTATAAAACGTGTATATTTTTATATGTGTCGAATGTATTTATAATAATTTGATAATTTTTCCTACCACGGCCATTGTAGACATATTCAAGACACATTATGGGGATGACCTACATATCCAGACAAGTGTAAGATTATTTTAGGAATATTTAAGAGAAAGATATAAGGACACCAGAGACAGGCAGTCGGCTTCTTCCTCATGTGGATTTCGTCGTACGAAAAAATCACGCAGGCCCTTTCCGGTAATTGTGTTTTAATTCAATTTAATAAGAGGTCAATTGATCGAGGTGTTCTGGACTCTTCAACTTCTCATGTGCCCCGAAATTAGTCACTTAATATTACGTATACGCTCCGATCACTCAAGACAGACGGACGGACTGTCGGACAATATGTAGATCGAAGATACAAGCGACGACATTCGACCCAAGACAACGTTGAATCATTGCGAAATCTTGAATACAACAATTTCATTAAAGCTTCTACAGAGATTTAATTTCTTTCTGCTTTTAAATCCCGACTTCCAGTCGCGAAAATATAAATGGCAGAACTGATACAATGGACTGACTGTGAGAAATAAGAGAAACAGATAAGAACACAGACAGACAGACAGAGTGTCGGCGGAAGGGCAAGATAATCGAGAGCGAATTTATTTTTACACTTGAAATAAACGTCATTGTCATGTGGAGACCAGCAATGTGTGAGGGACTGTGGCCAAAAGTGAGAATGAATTGTGGCTGCTGCAATTGTAATAATGCCAAAATGTAAAGCCCAGAAAACCATCCAACTTTTGGGTCGAAATACTTGAATGGAATACATTACATTTGTCTGGTCATTTATCATTTCGCAGTGTTCTTTTAGTTTATATTCCATTTGTAAGGCAGATATGGAAACGTATATATTTATATAGCCTTGAGGATCCTTTAAATATATATCAAATAAATTGTAGCCCTATTATCACCAGGTCATCTATGAACTGGATTTGACTGTCTCATAAAGTAGGGTTCGTGAAATTCGATCTGACCGAAGGTAAAACCATTAATTGCGTTGACTGAATTTATATGGAAAACTACGACGACAAAGTAACTCATTATTTCCATACGAATGATGGACGCGATTGTCCCCGGCTGTATCAAATGGAAGCCTGTCGTGGTCGTAATTAAACGTGATAGCATTTGTTTCTAACGCTAAGCGCAAATAATTGCAGGCAATTCTGGGATAAATGGAAGCAATTTACGTGTCGATTGCACTGTCGTGTACGCAAACAATCCGAGAACAAACGCAATATCAATTCCCACCAAAGGTTCTGGTTGATGAACCATTCCATTGATCTACACCGAAATATCACTGGCAGAAAGACGAAGTCAACACGTCCGTTTTGATATGAAAGTGATCGTCGTCACGATCTCGCATCGCCGACATCATCATCATCTGGCATCCGCTGTTGTATCATGAGCCACATATTTTTAGATTTTCCCAAAAACAAAAAAAAAAACCAAATAAAACTATACATTATGATTTTATAAAATATAATTCCCCACTGCGAGCCAGAATTTTGACGAAAATTTGTCTACAAGAAAATGCTTGTTATTTATAATAAACACACTTCTGTACATGTAAATATTTGATCAGCGGACTTTTCGTGATCGATGCTTTGCGTATATCTCATCTATATTAATCTACACGTGTGAGAGAGAGGAGAAAAGTGAAAAAAAAAATATATATATATAATACACAAACCGATATATAAAATTATTTATGGTGTTGTATTCGAAATTTGCATTTTAATTTATATGCAGCTCGCCGAGGCTCCAAAGCCTGAGTTATTTTCTGACTTATATAAAAATATTAATAGACCACAATTAAATTAATAGACAAACACAAAGTCAGCAGGTTTTGTTTTCATCGCGGCAGACGGATAAAAGTTCCGGCGAATGAAAGGTGGATGTGGAGTAGGAGGTGGAAGTGTTTGTGTTTTTATCTCTTTGTTATTTTCATTAAGTTTTCCCCATACTCATACTGCCGTAGTATATAGAAGCAGCTGTCTATATTGCCGCAATTCATGAACATCAACATGTAGACAGGAGGACTCGAGTGGAGGATTCGAACATGGATGGGGCGGATGAGGCGGATGAGGTCGAGGTCGGGTCCATTGAGAATACTGCGCTGTACAGTCTTCTCTCCGTTTGTCCCAGAAAATTTGCAGAGGAAATTTGAAACAACATTGATAAAAAGTCTACTCTATTTATGGAAAAATATACGGAATTAAGTTGTGCATACAGAAATTGGCATAAAATTCGTGTCAATAACTTGCGAATATTTAAAACAAATACGGAAAGTACAAGCAAAAGCTCAACAATGAGTTAAAAAATGGAAAAAATAATTCGGTCGAGGCAGGGGACGTTCCGTGAAAGTAAACAAAAGACAATTCGGGCTATTCAGCGGGAGTCAGACGGAGACCGAGCCGGAGACGAAGCAGATGTTTTATTCCAAATGGGACGTGCGGCAACACTGGCATGGCGTCAAAAAATCACCGATGCGGAAAATATACACAGACAACGCAAACAAAAGGAAATACGAGGAAAATATAAAATTTCATAAATACGCAAAAAAGTAAATGTTGTTTTCGAAACATTTTCAAACTATATCCACATACGTATATCAAATGGTCAGATGTACAAGATTTTTGTTTTCGATATAGATGCATTCATTGCGATTCAAATCAGTGCGATTTCCATGACGTACAATAGTTTGGCATCGTATCCTGGGATACACGATTAAGTGGGTTCCTATTTTGAACTCGAAGTAGTTGTATTCCAGTCTACTGCTGTTAATCGATTTCTATAGAACTTCAAAATTCTACATGTTTGCCTCAAAAGGTTTCGCAATGAAACCGGAGAATTTTCCACCTCAAGAAAAAAAGAAACCGCAACGAGCACCCTGGAGATGAAAACTTCGAGAATGTTGCAATTGTTGCTCCACGCTCTGCCCTCGCAGTTTCCCTCACCACATCTCTACCACTGCGCGCATGCATTCATTCATTTTGCATTTGCATTTTGTGTTTTATTTGCCTCTACATATGTATGTACGTACGTATGTACATGCATTGTGGGCTTTGCTCTTGTCATGCGTTTTTCAAATCCCACTAAAAATAGTTGTGGCTGCCAGTGCGTTCTGAGTGGCACCAACTGAAGTCGCAGCAGCAGCAACATCGGTAGCACACTTTCTGTGCTGAATAGAATTCAATGAACTTTTCTAATTCTCCTCCTTTCGCCCCCTCCCCTCATAATCGCACATCTAACTGATTTGTTAGGTCTCTTCCATAATCTCACAATTAATAGATTATTTTGCGACGTTTCTAGCACTAAATATTGATTAGTTGAATCTTATCGGAATTATTAAATTCAATCCAACCGAAGGTCACCAACGGTCAGCTGTAGTATTCGATAAGCTCTGCACATGTGTGACAATTCCTATATTCCAATTCCTACATTTTAGTTTCTTTAGAGTTATTGCAATCGCGGCAATTTATATTAACTATTCGATAACTTATTCCCGAGTAGGCTGTGTTTGTTGCTGTGGCAAGTTGTAAAGTTTTAATTCAGCCAAGTGAACACCTGCCTTTTTGACTTTACACTCTGCAGTCGGTATTGTCGCAATACCAAAATCCATTTCAACCCTTTAATTGAAGCAAATTTTTCTCAAATCTAAAACTGTTCAAATCATGGAATTCATACTGGATTAGATTAGAATGTACTAGGACGGAGAAACTCACCTGTCTTCCATGCGAGGACGTCGTCCCAGTATGGCGAAGGCGGAACTCTGTTCACGCGTCTCCTCCCAGCACTGATGCTCGCCGCTCCCAGTGGAATCAATCAGCTTGCGATTCGCCTTCTGACGCCCCAGCGAGGCCTGAATCCGTCCGAGAAGACCGCGGCTCCACACATCGACGGCTTGCAAGTAGACGAGGAAAAAGAATATAATGACTCCGCAGAATATGACCTCGGGACGCAGGATATAGAGACGGCATAGTTTCCACATGTACGCCAGGGGCGAGTTGATGGAGGAGAAGCCGACGGCGAATTTCGAGAGGATCTTCATGTGTGAGACGTATGTTTGATAGAAGACTTTATCCTCTAGCTCGTCGTCCATTTAGTCGGAGGAGTGCGTGGATGCTGCTCGGATATGTACGGATATAAAATTTGTTTCGAAGGCTATGGCTTTGTTGTTGCTGGCTATAGTTTTGACCAAGGCCGTCAAAGTGGGTGGTGGCAGGCGTCGGGGTCGGTCACAAGGGATGTCGGAAATTTCTTGGAACACGACAAGAGCAGCTGTTTTGTTCGTTTGTTTTGGGTTTTTTAGTTCTCTCTTTCGTTTGTTTGTGTTCAATTAATTTATCGAGTGCGCGACGATGCGAGGACTTGAAACGTAACCGCGAAGCGACGTACGAGGTAACGACAACGAAACCTATCGTTTGCGTAACGAATTGTCTACGCTCGAGCGAATAGTTTACGTCTATTTTACGTTGTGTTGATGACCCGATATTCAATTTTCAATACGTTTTAAAAATAGCTGCTAAATTTCACCAGCACCCGAAAAACGAAGAGCGAACCAAGCCGTTCGATGGGAGACTCGCACGACACTGACAGTGGTAACGAGACGAGACGACAGCGAGTGCGTTTGACAGCGAAATCATTGAACAAATAAATGTATTCTTATTTTTTGTCAGTGATATTTTTTGTTAACAATTTATCTGTGTTTTTTAAAACATTTTGCTTTTGTTCTGAGCTTGTATGATTGCGCTTTTGATATTTTTCATTCTCCCGCATTCTCTTAACCACTTCTCAACCACTACTCGTTCTCTCACTGCGCTCTGAGATGGAGTAAAATTTTGCAGCGATGTTTTTTTTCGGTTCTCTGTCGCTCGCCGTGACAATATTTTTCTTTTTTTAGAATTCTTTTTATTCGCGCTATTATCACATGTTCTCCGTATATATATTAGGACTTTATGACTATTTTGTAATAAACTACAAAAAGGTCACTTTATTGGAATCTTCAATGTCCAATCGACGATAAAAACGAAACGATATTATTTCGTTGCACTTCATGCAACGGTGTAAAATGTCGTTGGCCTCCTTCCGCAGGCACAGTTATGAGCGAGTTTTTTTCAATAACTTCCAGAGGAAAGCAGCAGATGCTCTTTCTCTCTATTGCACTCACTCACTCACTTGTTGACTCTCGCACAGTTCTCCGCCGACTGAAATGGACTCTAGCTGAGCGGCTACGAAAGCAGGGTTGCAAATTTCATTTCGGGGAGAGAGAGCAGTTTTGTCTCCGCCGCTCGTTTCTCACTTTCCAATTTCAAATGTCAGAATTAAATGTAATGTCAAAACACAGTGTGGTATTTTAAAGGGAATTTTAAATCAAGATTTTGAATATACAAGTATATATTATTAGAAATTAGTATATATGTCAATATTTAAAGATACGTTTGTCGTAATTCATAAATGTAAGTTTCTCTTTATATTTCAACCCTATGGAAGCAAAACTAACCGATATGAATATACAATGAACAGCTGCAACAAACACAAAACAAAAAGTGAAAATATGCAAGAATCGCTGCAAATTCGTCCTTGGAATTTTAAGAACACGAAAAAGTCTTAGAAGTTTGAGTGTACTCTCAGATTTTTTGTTAACTATCGTCATTGCGTGACTTTCGTCGGAATTTGAGTTTCGGTGCAATAAATTTAATTGTATACCTGAAGCTCGATTTCTAGAGTCCTAATTACCTTTGTCATGAATTAAGATTTCTATCAGCAAACATTGTTCAATGGCTTTCCTGCTTTGTTGTGGCCGTGTACATTTGGTGTAATGGCTCTAATTTGTACCTACACTTATTCGAGCAAGTACACTTCGTTTCAAGGGTTGCCTTGTTGACTTTGATCATATAGTATGTGTACTACTGCATTCTTAAGGAACGCCCCTTACTATGTAGGGTATCTGAGAATGGAATCGACAGAATCCATGCCAATTGCATTACAGGTCAGTCGATTTAGGAAGTGTATGTTTGTGTACGATAATCGTATATTCACGTGTGCGCCTGGACACGACATCAATCAATAAATATGCCAGTTGTGATGTTGGACATTCCGGCCAATTAGAAAATGGTTGTATTATAGATGCGATATAAGGTTTTTATATATATGTATATGCATATGTAATGTCTTTGATGGCGAATTCAAGGACCAATACGAACAGTTGTCGCGAAGAATCGATTCTAGCGATGTGGGGTTTTTCCAACACTGAACCTGCTAACGATAACGTTTTGCACAGATGTACTATTTTTCATACCATGATGCGGAGGTGTTTATTGAAATCGCTAACAACATAGAATTCAGAAAAACCTCAATTCGTAGCAAAAGACAACACTTTTATAATATTCCATTACAAACTTCGCTCTGATATGTTCCCATTAATGCTCTGTTTGCTTTTGCAATTACCAAGTAAACGCATTATCTATTTATAACTGCCAGACATTTAATAACTTTTTGTCTGGCCACAACGAAACTTATAAATTAATAAATTTATTTGAAAACAAATCACACAGAAAATACACCTGCTTAATTCATTTGACTCATTAGGGGGATTTTTGATGTTGTGATGTTCCTTTTGGTTCCTGTACCCAAAATTCATAGGTCAAGGAGTCCGACGGTTGCGCGCGCAAATTCACGAACACTAAAACCCGCTTATCTAACAGCAATAGACTCAAAGGTACAAAAGACACAAATAAAGTCTTTATATTTTAATTGATCGAGATCACTTGGATGCCGTCTCTATGCCTGCGACTCGTTCGTAGTTGTTGTTTTATTGCGCATTGGCTCGAGAATCCAAAAAGATTCTCGCGGAAGTGGCGAATGAATTTTTATAATAGAATTGCAAATGAATGACTTTTTCATTTTCATGTGTAACATTGAATTCATAGGGTTTTCTTTACCTGTATTTATTGTCACCGGTCGCCTGATTACGGTGCGTTTCATTTTGGTGCAGTTTCTTATATTATATATTGTACTATTTGCTCTCTATTCGTGTAAGTTGTTTGTAAAATTAATAATACTGTCGTTTGAGGAAATTCGCGAAATTTCCTACGATTACATTTTTGTCAATTCAAATTCTCAGTTAGTAACGTATTTTCTCCCACGTTCACAGCACCAGCACCGTATGTTAGTCACCATCAGGATAACTACCATTCACGTACTACTCAGATTGATGGCACTGGTTGGTTTCATTAGTGTTTTCTTTTTTTTTTTTTTGGTATTTCTAAGTTCGTTCACAAAAAGCTTCACATTTTTTGGAAGCTTTCGCGCGATTCGTTGTCTGCTCGACGTTTGCTCGACCGCGTCGAACTGGCGAACTGGCTGGCGGTCGTTGTTGCGGGAAACTAACCTCAAACGGTAGGTTTCTAGTTCACACTTTGGCAAGTGTGTGGAAAACAAATGAAAACACAATCGAGCAAGCACTAACAACACCATCAAAAACAATAACAGTCGTAGCAACGTCCATCAAGCGAATTCTAATGCAAATGCAATGAGCAACAACTACAACGACGCGAAGACCACAAAACTGAGAACTATCGAATCAACCCGAGTCACTGCCCTCTCGCTCGCTCTCTGCCTTGCGCTCTCTGTCTATCGCGCTTTCCGTTCGCGGGCCGTCTGGGCGTCTGCGGGTCCGCCTGGCCGAACGTGTGACCTACCGCCGCCGTCATAGTCCACCACTAGTACTAATACGTCCGCCGAGAGCCACGAAAATTAGTCGGGCCCGCCGCTCATTAGCCCCCAGTGCAACCTCCCCAATTTGCGGACGCCACAAAATGTTAGTCAACTCTGCATTAGTCTACGATCAATGATTTATTTATAGTTAAATAGTTGGAAAATATTATTTTATTAAGATTACATTTATTGGTAGAGATATGTTTTAGTACGTTTCACAACTACCGCAATTAGAGCAATTTCTTGAGTTTACTATGAGTATGATTAATCGGAGAAGACTATTTTACTATGTTTATCATTATTACTCTTTTATTGTATTACACTTCTTTAAAAAAAAAAACACAATTTAAAAGACAACAGTTAATATATATTAATATATTGGGACAATCGAACGATAATGGTGTAACGAAGATTGTCGGCGGTAAGTATATTATGCAAATATATGTATATAAAAATATTTCCGTGTGGAGTGCAGAGGAATGGAATGGCAAAAAGATTAAGTTCGTGGACGCGTGGTTTGTTTAACAGTCGAGTAAAGTTCAAACAATTCAAACTAGTAAATAGTTTAAACCTTCAACACTAAATATATGAGGTTAGAGGTCTGTAGCTGTTGATGACTGGCTTATCAACTCTGATAGAAGATGTTCTGCTGTACACAGTTGAGGCTGCAAACTGTTGAGGCGAGCCTGCGAGAAATGTCCAGTCTTAGTTCGGAAATCGATTGTTGTAGTCAGACGTCTGTGAAAACATGATAGAAATCAAGCATCAGAAAACTAAGGAAATCATAAAGGTCGATGAGTTTTGGTTGCGTGACCACTGCCAATGTGGCATTTGCTACAATGTGGACACCAAACAGAGAAGTTACAATCTACTCGACCTGCCAGCCAAGGTCAAAGTCCAGGAGAGCGAACTCAGCAAAGACGGCACAATCTACAAGGTGAAATGTAAGTAGATTTTGACTATGTATCCTATTCAAGTATCCTAATCAAGAAAATCACCTCTTCCACCTGCAGGGAGCGACGGTCACGAATCGTCATACGATACTGACGTCATCTACAGATCGCAAGTCGAACAGCTTATCAAGCGGCGCTCGCAAAGCACTTCGAAAACCCCCTGGAATCGAATGAACGCATTGCAGAACGAGCGCCACATGCGAGTCACCCTCGGCCACCTGGTCAGTTCGGACGATGCAGTGAAGCAGCTCGTTGGTTCGCTGGTACGTTACGGCATCGCGTTCGTGGACGAGGTGCCGCCCAACACCACCATGACCGAGGCGGCGGTACGACGTGTCTTCCCGATCATGCGGACCTTCTTCGGTGAGATGTTTACTTTCAGCGATGCACCCGATCACGCCGACACGGCCTTCAGCAAGTCGTACCTGGGCTCGCACACCGACAACACCTACTTCTGCGACGCGGCTGGCTTGCAGGTGCTGCACTGCATCGAGCACAGGAACGGCTCGGGCGGCGAGAGCTTCTTCGTGGACGGTCTGCACGCTGCGCTCGAATTGAAGCGCCGCTATCCGAGCGCCTTTGACATGCTCACGCGCGTCCAGGTACCCGCCGAGTATATCGAAGAAGGAATGCATTACAAGTACTCGGCGCCCATGATATGCACCGATCCGGTGACGGGCGAGATTACTCAGTTGCGCCTGAACGTCTACGATCGCGCTATGTTCGACACCTTGCCGCAGTCCCAGATGCAGGAGTTCTACGACTGCTTCCGCAAGTTTCTGGCCATTGTGCAGAGCGAGGAGAACGTATGGCAGTTCAAGCTCCATCCGGGAACGGTTGTGATCTTCGACAATTGGCGTCTGTACCATGGACGCTGCGCTTACACGGGCTTCCGCAAGATGACCGGGTGCTATGTCTACCGCACAGACTTCATGAGCACGGCCAGGGTGCTGGGATTTATTGACTGACTGAACATGAGGTGAATAGTGCGACATATTTCTTTTTTTATCGCAGTGGAAAACCACTTTATGATTACATATTACAATACAATACAATTTTTCATTATTATATGTTATTACACACTATTCTATATATAATAAAAATATATGCATATAACCAATTGAAATGTTATTTATTGATTAATATCCATTGATAAATTCTATCAATATTTGATTTTAAAGATACTGGAAAGAAGAAAGAAATGTTAATTAAGATTTCTCAGCGCGCCGCAGTTGATCGAAAACAGTGTCAGTCGTTGCCTAAAACCAAAGAATTCAAATAATAAAATAATGTGGAAAATCAATAATAGATACTATATACCACAGTTGGATTTTCATGTAATGGATTTCCCTGTCCGTCTGAATTATTTTCCTAAAAATTTTAAATCAAAAAAAATATCAGTTGAACGCTGTGTAACTGACATGAACTTACATAAAAACTGGCAAAATTAATCTGAATAGCTGAGATCTCTGAGTCCGAAGAGTCTGAGAAGTCATTTTGAACGGGAGGTAGAACCGGGACTTGCTTGCGTCGCTTGACCGGCATCCTCGAAGGTCGTTCATGGCTGTTGCGCTTACCATGAACTGATCGACTGGTATCAGGACGCGAAGTGCTGGGGTCGACAGAAGTAGTGGTGGCGACAGGTGGTTGACTGGTCAAAATCAGTTCATTTACCGGAGCCTCAGAAAACATAAACGGCGCCACTATTTGGGGATTGTGGGTTTGGTTCTTAACAGGTGTGACCCGTTTCAGTGGTTGCTCGAATATGCGTCCGATTTCGCGAATTTTGTGGGATTGCTCGTGAATAATCTGAAATTAAATTCGCTATTTTTTGAGCTGCTTCTTGAAAGATCGGCTCACATTTTTGGCCTGCTCGAGGGCTTCCTTTTCTATCCTCATTTCGGATAGATCCTTTTCTTTTCGATCAAGTTCTGCACTTTTAGAGGAAAGCTGCGTCTAGAAATATATCACAAGATTGAAGTTATCCCAAATATCCTTAATGGAGGGAGGTTCGTACCTCAAGTTCTGCTATTTTCGTTTCATATTTCAAAATTTGCATTTCTTGGGTTTTCTTGAAATTTTCCTCCATTTCCTTCAACTTCTCGTTTAAAGCGATTAGACTCTTCGTCTTTTCTAGGTTTTCCTTTTCAAACTCTTCGCGGCTCACTGACATCTGCAAATTAAACAAGTTAACACCACAGACCTGACGGCATTTTGCATACCCGACACCCTACTAAATCTGTTAGGGTGTTAGGTATACAAAAATGTGTTTGTAATTCGATGCAATATCAATTCAACCTCTTCTTTAAGTTGGGAATTCAACTTATTATGGGTTTCGATATCTTCTTTGAGCTGTTCGTTTTCGGATCGTAATGTGAAAATGTTTTTATCGTAAAGTTGTTCCAATTCGGAGAACTTGTTCTCTACCGATTTAAGGGTTAACTTCAACTCTTCATTTTCACTATTAGAAATGTTCTGTGCTTCCGATAACTTCTTAACTTCTTCAGTTTTCATATCAATTCTATAAGAAACAGTAGATCAGGTTTATAGGAAAAAATGTCCTTACGAATTGTACTTTTCTCGCAGCTCCTTTATGATCTCTACATTTTCCATCAAATTACCCTTCAACTTGTCAGCGTTATCACTGAGTTTTTTAATACAGTTCTTCATCTCATGGAATTTTACTTTATAGCTTTGTTTAAATAGCATCATTACTTGTTTGCAGTCATTAATCTTTGGAGTTGTATTGTTCGCCAATGTTTTAGCATTGTCGTTTTGTTTGCTCGAATCTTTCGTATCAGGCATGGTTCACTAGGGGAAGTGAAAGTGAAGCAGAAATTATTGTATGCTTTTAGGATGAAAACGAATATTGTGGTGAATGTGTTAGAAGATTTGAGATTCTATAAAAACAAAGTCTTATCTCCATTTATGGGGACATTGACCACACTTATGTAATGAAGTAGTACGTTGAATATAATTAAATTAAAATGCTGTTACTTATATATTTTTCGATTTCAATTTTATTACATTACGTTAATACAAAAATACACTTACATTCTATTGTCACGACGAATGGAAAAGTTGAATTTGTCGATTTTGTAAAATAAACATTTCTCAATTAATAAGGCACAACAATTTTGGTTTCTGGATAAAATTTCTGTTCATTGGCGTAAAAAGTTCCATATGCTTATTAATGTGGTTTGTATTGCGAGTTGTTTTTGTGTTATTTGTATTTGTATATAACTTAGGTTCATGCTGATTTCTTTTACTATTAAAAAGTTTTAAATAGACTAAATATAAAACATAACATTTTCTTACAAGAGACACAGAATTTTATTTCTTATTAGTTTATGGCTAGCATAAGCATAAGATTTGTTCAGTTTAAATGGCTTTTATGGCAAAATACATAGTTTTTAGTTTTCTTAGCTTGAGCTCTGCTGTTGTCGTCATTATTATTACTATTGTGATAGTTAAAGTGTACAATTGAATAACACTGGATCTGTGATTAACTGGAGCTGTGTTACACGAACAGTAAACAAATTAATAGAATCCTTAATTAAGTATAAATGCTAAGAGACAAAAGGTAATGCGACGACATCAGGGGCCGCAATGTCGATTGCCATTTACACGGTACACTGTCTATAACGATCCGCTTGCGTTTGAATGTTCTTCAAATGCAAGGTCAGCTCATCGTTCAGTGGCTTGATGTCGTCTTGCAGTTTCTGCAGCATGTTGTTCTTGTCCTGGTACGTGTCCTGCATCTGCTGGAGTTCACGCAGCTTCTCATTGGTATCGACTGTGAGCTTAGAGGCTCGCTGCAGCAGCAGCTTGGCGCGTTCTCGGGCATTCTCCGACCGGTGAGCGCGATCGGTGAGCGTTTGGTTGGCCACGTGCGAGGACGACTGCAAATTGCCAGCATCGTTGCGAGCACTCATGGCTGATTCCTTCACCTTGTTCGCCTCCTTCTTGATCTCCTTGGCATCCAGCTCGTTCTTCAGAATGTTCTTCTGCAGGCGGCTCACCTTTTTGGCCAACTCTTCAACTTGCTCGGCCGTCGTGTTGGCCGGCGCCTCGGCCTCGCTCGTCTCCAGGTCGATTTGGTCGAGATCCTTTGCGGCTAGCTCAATGTTGCCGTTCGCCTGTTTGATGGCATCCAGGGCTTTCTCTTGGGAAATGTCCGCAGCGTCGAGATTTTCCACAACCGAATTGGCTGTCTCCAGAATCTCATTGGCCGTCTCTTTGGTATCGTTGGCTTTGGCTTGCAAGTCGTTGACGCGCGCCAAATCGTGTCGGGTGTTGTAAATGATGGACTCGACATTCTTCAGCGACGAGACGGCTTCGTTAATTTTTCTGCCCAGATTCTGGATCTCCTGAGGATCGAGAGTCAAATCCAGTTTCAACGTCTGCTGGGCCAAGTCCTTGCTCTCGCTCGGTAACGCGGTGCTGTTGTTCATGAAGTCGGTCAGGGATGCGATCATTTTCTCGCCCTGTTTAATGTTGACGTCGGTGCGATTTAAGTAGCGCTCGGCGTCTTCGTAGGCGGTCTTGGCTTTCTGATATGCCTCCGACGCATTGACCTTGGCCTGGAAAAGCGACCGAATGGTCTGGTCGGCCTGGTCCTTCTTGGAGGTGATTTCCTGCTCGGTGTCCTTGGCCACCTTGAGGGCCTTTTCGGTGCGGGTCAGAGCGCCGCGTTCGCAGGACAGGCCACCGCACGTGCCGCAGCCAGCGCCGCCGCAGAGGCTGTCGCAGGGGTCACCGCGCTTGTCGCAGACTTCGTTGTTCAACTCGGGGATCATGGCAGTCAGGTTGGAGAGTTCGTCTCTGTACTCGTTGATGATGTTGTCGTTGGCCAAGACGGCGTTCGCCTCGTCCTTCATCTTATTGGCGAGCGTCTCGACGCGCTTGCAATTGCGATCGGTGTTGACAGTGAATTCCTCGGCTTCAGCCTTAATGGCCGACAAATCCAAGACACGTTCGAACGCATTGCGTGTGAGATTCAGAGCGCCTTCGATGTTGGATTCCTGCAGTTGAATTCCATTCTCTTTCAACTCC
This sequence comes from Coelopa pilipes, assembly GCA_947389925.1. Lineage (NCBI taxonomy): Eukaryota > Metazoa > Arthropoda > Insecta > Diptera > Coelopidae > Coelopa > Coelopa pilipes. The sequence continues at coordinate 69,647,178 of OX376696.1, forward strand.
TTCGAGAGCTTCTTCACCAGGGCCGATTGATTCTGCAGCGTCTCCAACTCGACGGCCGACAAACTCAGCGCCGAATAGATCTTCTCCAGATTCTCCTCGGTGTCGACGAGTTTCTGGTGAGAGGCCGTCAGTTTTCGCTTCAGTTCCCCGGCCTCCTTGTCCAAGCTGTCGATGTCCTGCAGACTGACGGTGGTGTTTTGCAAGAGGTCGCGAATATTTTGCAGTTTGGTATCCAGAGCATTGAACTCCGACGTGTAGGCGCCAGTGGCTCCGATCAGCTTGATTTCCTTGGCCCGCTGAATGGTCTCGGCGGTGGCGTCTTCCAGGGCATGCAGAATCAGGTCCCAGTTGTTGAAGCACTCTCCACACGGTTGGCACTGTGGGAACAGCCCGATGTAGCCGCGGGCGCACTCGTTGCACTTGTACCCGCCGATGCCTTCGTGGCACACGCATTGACCCGTCTCGCGGTCGCACTGGTGGTCGGCCGAACCTCTGGAATCGCACTCGCACGGCTGGCACTGCTCGTTGGGGTTGCCCCAGTAGTTGGCCTGGCACTGATTGCAGGCACGGCCGCCGAATCCATCCTTGCACGTACACTGGCCATCGTAGCGATTGCACTGTTCGGACACCGAGCCGATCGGGTCGCAGTCGCAGGCCTCGCAACCCTCGCCCGAGGCGATCTTCCAGTGGTTATCGATGCACTCGTCGCAACGGAGGCCGCGCACATTGGGCAAGCAAGGACATTGGCCAGTGAAGCGATCGCAGTGCTGCAGCGTCTTGTTCGTGCCCAAGAAGTCGCAGTCGCACTGCACGCAGTTCTGCATCAGGGCGTCGCCGAAGAAGCCGTCGCGGCAGAGCTCGCAGTGGTCGCCGGTGGTGTCGTAGAGGCAGCGCTGGCACTTTCCGGTGCGGCGATCGCAGTTTCCGGAGTCGTACAGATCGATGTTGTTGCTGCAGTCGCACTTCTCGCACGATCCGCCGGGTGTTTCGGCGTCGCCGAAGTAGTTGTCGGCGCAGACGTCGCAGCGTGGGCCGTCGTAGCCCTCTTTGCAGTGGCAAATCATGTTGTTGTTGCGCGAGTCCAGGCTGCAGCCGTCCGCGTGTGCGTTGCCACTGTCCATGGTGTCCGGACAGCGACAGGCCCGACAACCGATCTCGCTGCCCAGGAACGGGTTGCCGTAGTAGCCGTCCAAACAGACATCGCAGCCATAGCCCGTGGTGAAGTCCATGCAGTTCAGACATTGGCCGGTGCGGGGGTCACATTGCTGGGCGTGTCCGTTGCACTCGCACACCTGGCAGTTGGGGAAGTTCCAGTAGCCCGGCTGGCACTGGTCGCACTCGCGGCCGTAGGTGTTCGGGTGGCAGGTACATTGGCCGGTGATCAGGTCGCAGTTGTTGTCCTTGGAGCCGATGCTGTTGCAGTCGCAAGCCTTGCAGCCCTCGGGTCCAAAGCCGTAGGTGCCAGGCGCGCACTGATCGCACTGGCGTCCCACGACATTCGGCTTGCAATGACAGTAGCCGCCGTTGGCGTCGCACTCCTTGCTCAAGGAACCCGTGGGATTGCAGTTGCACATGCTGGCACCGTCGTGGATGACCGTGCTCACGTAGTTCTCGAGCTCCTTGCAGCGCTCGTCGGCCACCGCATTATAGCGGATGTCGTACAGGGACTGGTTGCAGCCCATTTGAATGTATTCGCGGCGCCTGTTCTCGGCCATCGGGGATCCGCTGAAGATCGAGGTGACTTCGATGCGAGGAATAAGCGTCAGTGAATCGATCATAATGGTGGCAGTAGGATTGTCCTCGTTGTGGCGGCGGCGTTCGAAGTGAATTTTGAATTTGTATATCTTGCTAGCTTCCAGGCAAACGTCTTGGAGGGCCACGACCTGGCGTTGGCGATCGGGCAAGTTGAACGGCACCCGTGTCTCGTACACACTCGAGCCGGGCTGGACAGTGCCAGCGCATTCGCCCTCGGGATCCACCTCGTCCGGACGCACCAAGGTAATGTAGGCGTCGTCCCAATCGCCGCGCGAGGTGCTCTGGTAGCGGACGACCACGTCGTACGGCATCGAGCGTGGAATATCGTCGACAATTATGACCATCTCGGAGTTCTCGGGCACACGCGTGAAGCCGATGCCCGTCCAGTCGGGCAGACGATCGGTTGGCGGTTGGAAGGGCACGTTGGAGCAGTTGCCGTTGTTGCCGTAGGTGATGCACAGCTCGGAGACCTCTGCCTCGTGAACCAGGTGCAGTTGCGGAATGAAGAAGTTCTGTTTCGGGGTCGAGCAGGTGCGACCGGTCATGTGGGGCCTGCACCGACACTGACCGGTGATGACATCGCAGAAGTTATTGTACGATCCGCCGGCGTCGCAGTTACACGGGGAGCAGCCGTCGTCCGTTTCGGAGAGACCGTAGGTTTCGGGCGCGCACTGATTGCAGTCCTTGCCAGTCACCAAGCGCTTGCAGGTGCATTCGCCGGTGTACATGTTGCAGCCGGAGTTGTCGACGGTGCCGAGTATGTTGCAGGTGCACTCCTGGCAGCCCTCCGGATTCTCCGGATCCAAATTCCAGAAGCCATCTTTGCACACGTCACAGCGACGGCCTTTCACGTTCGTCTTGCAATGGCAGGCTCCGGCCTCGACATTGTTCTCCGGGTCATTCACCGAATCGCAGATGCCCTCGTCCAGGGAGCCGATGGGGTCGCAATCGCACGGCTTGCACACGTACGGACTGCGAATGTCCTCGTTCGGGTCGCGATAGAAGAACGCCATGCACTCCTCACAATGCTGGCCCTGTGTGTTGTGCATGCAATTGTCGCAGACGCCGCCCGAGATGCCGCCCGAGTGCTCGAACACGGCCTCGTCGAAGTGGCAGCTGACCGCGTGGTCGTTGCACTCGCATTTCTTGCAGGCATTCGTTTGCTTGCCGAAAGCCGGCTTCCAGGGCAGATCGTTGAAGAAGTCCTCGCAAGACTCGCAGTTCAAACCCTTCGTATTGTGCGTGCACTCGCATCGCCCGTGGACCATGTCGTATTCGCTGCCTTCCGTGCCTTCCAGCGGCAGACAATGCGACGCGTGGCCGTAGCAGGAGCAGGAACCACGTACCACCATGTTACTGATGCCATAATAATACTTCTCCTCCATCTCTAGGCGATTGTCCAACAGGTTGTCACCGAGTTTGTGCAACTTGGTGAAGTTGATGCGCAAATTGGTCATCTTCAGCATGTTCTGCACGTGGGCAGCATACGGATCGGACACGTTGATATTGGGCGGCAGGACGCGGAAGATGACTTCGCCGTTGCGCGATGGCTCCACGTTCGAGTAGCGGGATGTGCACATCACGTCGGTGATGTTACGCAACACAGTCGGCACCCCGGGGAAGGAGTCGGCGCAATCGTAGGCAAAGTAACGATATACATGCCAGCTTTGGCCGAAATCGAATGAGCGCTCGATCAACATGGCCGCCGGACGGAATGTGGTGAAGGAGATGATCAAGTGAGTGAAGTGGAATTCCGCCTCCAGATCCAGTTGGATGGTGACGTTCTCCTTGCCGTTCTCCGACTGCCACCAGCTGGGCGTGCTCGTCCCGGGCTTGGTCTTGTAGATGATCTGTCCGATGCGATGGTTCTTGTAGGGATCGTTGCGGGTTTCCTCCCGAGTGTCGCAGAGGAAGCATTTCTTGTCCTGCAAATGGGACAAAATGCAGAAGCGCTCCGGCGAGTTCAGACCGCAAGTCGACGAGGCTGTCAATCGATTCTCACGTCCAATGAGGAGATTTCCCGTAGCCGGATAACATGAGGAACGCTCGCACGGATGAACTTTGACGTATTGTCGTGGTGGATTGCGTGGACGATCACGTCGTCCACCATGCTGTTGTTGTGCGCTGCCGGCAGTGAAGCAACTGCTTAGTAGAATGAGGCAAATCAGCGCAGTCGCTGTGGCGATAAGCGTAGAGTTGGGCAAGCTCAAGAAGCCGCCGCTGCCCGAGCGTGGCTTCGACATTTTATTCGAACGACGAGTAACACAGAGCTAAAGATTTCTACTGTACTGTGACTGTGACTGTGCCTGTGCCTATGGCGATTGGGGATTCGGTGGGGTCTCGCCGCCGTCGATGCTTCTGTCGCTGTTGTTGGCTACAACCGCTTCCGGTTGTAATCAATGGCGACAAAATATGTTCGTTGTTCGCTTAAGATTATACTGAAGTATATGTAATCTCCAGCTCTGTGGATGATCGTTCAGTACCTTCAGCTTCCGTTTCCTGGTGAGTTGGCTTTCGGTTGGATCGAATTAAAGTGGGCGCATTTTATCTTTGGTTCTCGCTTGCTTTACCTAGCGATAAAATAAAGGAGCATTATTTTCATCTATTCAAACCCAAATCGAATATATCAAACTTACGTAGTTTTTTGAGTAAAGCCACTAATATTTATATTCGATCACACAGTTGGCTATGGCGACTAACTGTAAAAAGAATAATCATTAAAATCTGGAAACTAATTAAATTTAACTTGAGTGAAATTATCGGAGTTTGCACTGATTAAGAGTATTGGCAGTATTCGTCGAGTTTGTGAATATTAATTTGCATAAATATGTTTCTTAAATATTCCGTTAATCATCATTGAGAACTTTCGATTTCTTGTTCATGAAAAGATTTTGTTCACGTTGTAAATCTTTAAGTAGTTCACTAATGTATGTCTTTTTTTTCTATGTGCTTTATCACTAAACCCTAGAGGTCATTCGAAGTCGTTCACTTTCTTAGCATGAACTCAATATTCACTTTATACGTCCAGGTGGAGGGACTCCGTCGTCTCTTATGTATATATATAATATGTAATTATCCGAGTGCTAATGACGGTGATGGGGATGATGCAAAGGTTTTGGTTTTTGATCCACTAACCGAGTGCTTAAGTCGACTCGAACCGAACAGCACTCGCCGAGCAACGCGACAAAACTAAATTTTTCTTTTCAATCCCAAGAAAATTAACCCACGAGCTTCGTTAAGAAATCATTCCAATTCCAATTCGAAAGTAGCGATAAAAACTCTTGAGCTAGAACTATTATAAAGCGTTTCCACAGGCTTCAACGCCTTTTTATCAGTAAAGAAACGACAAATACGTCGACATTTGGACTCATTTTCGATGTTTCCTTATCGCCAGCATCCCATGTGTCACATTTTAGTTGTATTGTCGCGTGTAAAAAGGGCACATTTATGCTGAATATTTTAACAATGATATTTTTAATTTTCATCTTGTATTCCTGGTACTTGGTGAGGTTTCCTCAGGTTCACACAATTGAAGTATTTACTAAAGGCCACGCGCAAGACATTCCCTTTTCAGTTCAAACAAAACCCTTTCGGATCCAATCCTCACTTCTTTGATTCGGCTTATCAGGCTTTTCGTTTTCAAAACTTTCTCGTTGTTTCAGTAAAACAAGAAGCAGTTTCAACAATTAACAAAAAAAAAAGAAAATCTTAGAGTTCAACATGTTATTAGATCATCAAGTGAGCATGAGTTAAGGGGATTGTATTTTTATACAGTAGCTCATAAAAGAATGAGATAAGAGTTCATTCACAGAATTCACTTTTTTCGTATGTTTCTACACATTCTGTGTTTATTTATATTTGTACTTTTTAATTCCTTCCATTCTAAACTCAATGCAATGAACTAAATTAATATTGCATTCAGCAATTGCACACTTTGTGCTAAAGACATGAGCTCATCCGAAGTTAGACCGTTTTGTATATCATAATTGTGTATCTGGCGAATAATTGTGCAAATTAGTGTGTATTTTTTCTAGCAATTTTTTAGCGTCTCCTCCAAAAAATTCATATAATAATAAGCATTTGCACAAATATTTACTGTGCTCTTTTACTTATTTGCTCGCAGCATGGACTTATGGGCTTCTGGGCTGCTATGTGGATATATAGGAGATATATTTGAACTGAATCTCAACCAACCTATTTTGGCACTCCAACTCTAGCATGACATAACCTTGGCTTTATGATAGCTTTCAGTACACAATTGGTGCATTTATGACTGACAAACTGAATTTAGCTTCTATCTACATATTTTTAAATGATTTCCTACGATGAAGGAATCAAGCAGTCATTCCGAAATGGGTCTCGTTTCTAAGCGAGGAGAGAAAGGGTTAAGCCAAATCTTACGAAGACCAAACAATTTAAAGTAAACAAATTAAAAGGCGGCACGCTGAAAATAAATGACATAATGTGTTCAGAACATAAAGAAGAAACAGCGAATACATAGACGAAGTTAGAGAGATATAAACAAATAAAACAAACACACGATGAGCCGACCCGAGAGCGGAAAGTGAAAAAGTAATCGCAAAGATTGACAGCCAAAAACAAAAGCACGTTGTTCGGCCAAAAAGTAATAAACGAACAAACAAGAATCTGCAGTTCGTCAGCATTGGGTCTGGACGACGACATCGGTCATGATGATGATCGTGAGGATGATGATGGTCCCTGAGTTGTATGGTCCATCAACGGCCGCCGTCGTCCGCGTCTCAGTACAGAAACAACGAACACGCCCAGTCGAGTAAACAGAAAAGTTAATAATTATTTGGAGAAAACTCAATTCATGTACACGGAATCGAAGTAGATATATGTATGTACATATTGTCGAATATCCGGCGAACGCAACGACACAGAAACCAGAACCATTCGATTCCATACCAAGTTCGATGGCGGGCGGGCCCTGGGTGCAGTGGGACTGAGGAGTGGGACAAGACGTGGCCAGCCGCCACAAGGGAAAGGCCAAACCGAACCGAACCGAACCGTTGCAGTGGACGCTGATGCCGGCGTGATTTGCTGTCGTTGGCGATGACGACGACGACGACGACGAGGAGGAATAAGAACACATGTTGCCGAAGTTGCCGAGGTCCGCGGCATGTGTGTGAGATCAGCATTTATTCCAGGGAATTTTCGATTGCTTGAATGCAAAGGCGAATGGTGATTGCAAATTTGGCATGAAATCATGGAGAGAAATGGCGATTGAGCGATTGAATGAATGTCCCATGACAATCAGAGCAATTAACTGGCTTGAAGCTTGTTTATACTCTAGCAATTAGCGCCTCGTTAATGCAATTAAAATGTATCGCAGACCGCAAATTCTCAATGGATAATACACCAAGTAGAAGGCGACGATGAAGGAGGAACAATAAGACAGAGTGTCCGGCCCGATCCAGTCGGGGCCTGACCGCACACGCAGAACAATTAAATACAAGACAGAGATCAGTCGGAGAAGACCTAGAGGTTGCCTGATGTCATATCTGGCGACGTCGCCAAGACTTCAGATGTCTCGTCTGCGTTCGCTGTTTCCTTGGACAAACAATTATGATATGAATTAAATGTGAACTTGTGTATAGTTTATGCTCTGCTTACGACTGCACTTTAGTTCATTTACTCAATTGTGGAATGCACTCTATGTAATTCTTCTTCGCCTTGGGCTGGCTTCTCATTTCCTCAGTCCGCTAGATCCATTAGTCGTTCCATGCTCGGAACAGGCACAATCGTTTCGGGTTACCGAGCAACTGTCTGCCTCTGGAAGAATATATGTTGACTTTGGTTGCAGATAAGATTCGGGCGAGATACCAGCGGGAGGAATGGTTAGGATTTTCGTATAAGAAAATTTATTTTGGACACCAGACGCGGCCCGCGATAACATTTCGAACTGCTAGTACATTCGATCTCTGGCTTGTCTATTGGGCTCGAGTCCAGTAACAAAACAAGAAAAACACCAAACATATGAAACTCACGGAAAATAGGGAATGAACAACACATGCACTGTCTTCGGAACCATATGAAATGCGAGTAACGAAGAAGGAGAGGAGAAAAGGGGAAAAACAAAATGGTTCCCCGACACGATCTGCTGGATACTGTAGTTTTTGTTTTCGGCTCGGAAAAGAACGGCCCTTGCAAATCTTCACATTTTCACATTTACAACTTCAACTCCTGCTGAACAATTGGTGTGACTATTGCCAACAGTGCAAACTCCGAAAATTCCACCTTGAGGTGCAGTTGTAGAGGTGCAGTTGTAGACGACTTACCATTCGGCGAAAAGAAAAGCATTCCTTGCGTTGAGCTGTGCCAGCGCCTTCATCCAAAAATACTTTTCCTTCCTTCCTTGCTGCTGCTTCGTTCACCGAGCCGCTCGAGCAATCGATCTTACTCCGCGAGATCACTGATCTGTACTGAAAATTGTTGTCCGGACTCCGCAGAGGACTGCGAACACTCGACGTTGTGTGACGCGCTCTCTCCACGGCTCTCCGGGCTCGCTTTCCAAACACCACACCACAGCACACCACACTACACATTCACAACCACACGGACTTGGGCTGGGATACATATGAAACTTGAAGATAAAAAGCAAGTCCACAAAAATAAACAAAGCCGACCGTCGGTCTTCGCGTCTTACGTTGGAATCGGAACGGTTTGCTTCTCGGTTGAGACTTCTCTTGGATTGCAGCTCCTTCGAGCAACTCTCACTCGAGGTCTCAGAGAGCCATTCGACCGCTCTCACTTAACCTAGTACGAGTGCATCTCGTGGATGCATTGTTTTGTATTTCGTTCGCGAGAGAGAACCAAAACAAACCGCCGAAACACAGATTTTGTACCTGTGGAGTTTGTTGTGAGAATCAGAATGAAACCACGAAAGAGAGCGAGGCGAGAGAGAGATAAAGAGAAGTGATCTCCGTACTCAGGTAGTTGGCAGGTAGGTGGTTTAGTCATGATTCCATTATTTTGCACGAATCCCAACTCAATACAGGGTCACAACCACTTCTCAGGTAATTTTGGTAGCAGCCAAGTTGCAAATTCTTGGGTCATTATTTTGTGGTGCTGAATAGCGTTACGAATTTGTTAGATATGAATTTTATATTGGAAATGCTCATATCATAGATATTTTAATATATATTTGAATTGTTTATATCAGATATATTTAAATATATTAATTATATTTTTCTTAACCTAAATATTCCATGCATTCGGTAAGCTTGTATCGGTCGATGATGGTAAGCTTGTCTCAGTTCATCAAATGTTGGATGTTACAAATGAATATTTGGAAATATTTAAATATTTAAAATATTGCCTAGATTTCATTTGCAATATATATAATTATCTGCATGTTCGTAATATGATTGAAAATTCGAGTATAATTTCTAAAATTAATTCTACATTGCTTCGAGGAACGATTTCGCATTTAACGTACGTATTTTAAGATAACTCTATTATACAAGTGTATTATACAAGACTTACATGAATTCCTGAGTGAAAATTAAAAGAAAACCACAAGATCTTTGTAATTAGAGTGAATCAACTCAAAGAAATTAGAATTTAAATTGAAAATTGAAAACTTGCGAAATGCAACGAGAACCGGAAACGTCTTCCAAAAATTGAATTCGTTGCTTCCTCTCGATACTGTATACAAATCACTTGGCAGCACTTCTTATCGACTCGAACGAGTTAGGCACTTGCCAACTTTCTGTCAGCTGGAATACAACCCACACTCTGTTTGACAGTTCCACCATCCACACACACGACGCATGTCAACGCGTACCAACGCATCGATGGAGCAGTTTGTTTTGTTGTTTGAAAACGAAAATTCAGTCGATTGCGACGCGTTCTTCGAAGCGGTTGGAAAATTGTTATTCGCGGGCGGGCGTTTTGTGTTTGGTTTATTTCTTGTGCTATTCTCAATCTGCATATGTTTGTTGTTTCATTGAGAATAGACTAACCGCGCTGGAATTTGACATAAAATTCGATTTTAACACAAATAAACAATATTGGGGAGCAATTGAAACAAACGGGTCAGAGTGAGAGTGCGGAGATAAATTGCGCAAAAATCGGGAAATGTTTACAAATTAGTGGAAATCGATTGAAAATAAAGAAAATGTAAATTTTCGCGTCCGGAGTGTTTTCGGCGAAGTGTTTAAAAAATAACATCAAATATATATTGTTGAAGTGCCAAATATAAGAGTCGGCGAAACAAGAGTTTCATCTCATATCTGAGTAGAAATAAAAGTTTGCGAATTCTGTGTATAACAGCGGCGAAGATACACAAAGGAAGAAGATCCTCGAAAACACAACAACCACAATAATAATACCAACAACAGTGGGAAACCCAACGAGACGGCGACGTCACGTCCTTTGGGACGGAAAATTCTAAGTTTCAGAAATGTGAAAATGTGATAATGTGAAATTTTATTAATGAAATGTTTGAGGAAATTCGCTAGTGACAGAAAGGATTACTCATCACTACTTCCCACAACAACAGCAACCTATCTCGACTGCCTCGTCTTATGCTTGGGGTTCTCTTTGGACAGCATAGGATATTTTTAGAATACTCTGTAGAGAATTATTGCATAAACTCGCAAAATCGTTATTTCTTCCGACATCCTGCCACCTTCCGTCGGACGCGGAGTTTCGCCGGTTCCGCAACGTAAACAAAGCTTCCGAGACGTCGACGTTGACGTAGTCGTTGGCGTTAGCGACGCGTCCTTCACTTGAGGAGGGCGACCCCTCCTCCTCCTTCGCCGCAGCGGCAAGGGGCAGCAACCAAAAGCGCAGCAGCAATAACATCAACAACAACAACAATAACAACATTCGCAACATAAACAGAGGCCGAACAAGATGACAGAACGGAAATTCACACGCGGCCTGGCAAAGCCGGGCATGGCCGCTCAGCTGCGAGAGACGGTTTCGCAGGTGGTGCGGGAGAGTGCAGTGTTGGTAAGCGTCGAAATTTTGTATTTTTCCTGTTTCTACTTTTGCATTTGTATTGCAGTTGGAAATATTTACATTCCCTTTGAGAACATTTTTATTAAATATTACACGTGCATGCAAAACATATGAGTTTTTCCTCTTTTAGGTTACAAAATATATTTCCCTAGGGTAAAAATGATAATAAAATGGGCGTTTTGTCATACATTTCGGAGGCAAAAGTAAATTTAAGGGTGTGTCCCTCAACCCTTCGTTTCGTTTTTGCTCCGGGTTGGGCTGCACTTTCGGTATGCGCTGTTGCCAAGTGGAGGGAGCGGCACTCGCCCCAGGCGTTGCATTTCTGCGGAGACTCCGTGACGCAGGGTCCTGTGGCCTCCACCTTGTCCGCAGGAATCCTGCAAGACAGCGTTCCTCAGAAATGCACTCGAGGAATTTCTCCTCATGATTCTATAATATTCCATATTTCTATTTTGTCTTCTTTCACATTGTTAGTATATTTCCACGGAACGTAATTGTTTTCAACGGCGATTACTCGTAATCCAGAGCTTAATTATGTTCTCGCTTTTCTCTCACTTTCCCCAAGCATCCACAATTTTGTTATTAGGTTTGTCAAATGGAAGAGATCTTGTGAATCAGGCCACCAAAAGAGCAGCTGTTTTTGGTTCGCCGTAATTGCGAAATGCTATTTGAATTTCCATTGCGAAAGCGAAGACAAAATAGAATGGGAGATAAACGTCACAATATAAAAAAACAAAAAACAGTAATAAGAACAATGTATCCACAAAAAATTATAAAAATAGGAGAACGTCGGAAAACAGGAGTGCAAAAAATAAACTGGTCGGAAAAACTTGAGGGGTTTTCCACAAACTACATTGACTTATATCTGGCCTGGTGCCAGTTTTAGCAAACAGCACGTTTCTAGTGGTAGCCAAAACATAAATATTGCGGTAAAGAGCCAAATTTATGAATTGTAGACGTTTTTGAGAACCCTCTAATGATTGAAAATTTTACAAAATTCTTAATTTTAGCATATTTCCAGCAATTTCACACACAATCCGACTTTATGCAGCTGTTGTACATTTTTCCTCTCGCTCTGATTTACTGAACTGATCTCATTGAAATTATAAAGTTTACATTAATTTTTACCCAAATCCAATTTCGCACACGAAAGAAATTCGATTGTTCTCAACCCACACTCGATTCGAAGAGTTTCTCGAATTCTTCACAGTTTACTTTTTTCCCCAATATCTTGATATACAGTGCTTGCAGTTTTTTTGGTCTTCTGTTTTCGAAAAGTGTACACGAGTGGTTTTCGAAGGAATCCGGTTCTGATCTCTGATCGCTTCGGCATGCCGGGGCTCGTTCCTGAGGACTTGTGCTCGCCTCGCGCACTATTCCGACGCTCAAGGTCTGCTGCCTTCCGCGGAAGTATTACGTACGTTATCAGTCAGTCAACCGGTCCATCCAGCAGTCTTCCCGCCGTCCGTCCGCCACTCTGTCAGTCTGTTAGTCTCGCAGTTTCGACTGCGGTCGGAAATATTTAAAACACTCGCTTCGCCGCGTTCTCGTTGTTGTTTTAATTGCGTAAGCGTGAGATTCTCGGACAGACGTTGGGAAAATAATAAATTATCAATGGATTGCGAAGAAAGACCGAGGAGAATTCTTTGCTCGCCTTGAAATTCTTGTAATTTGTCTTTGAAGAGAAACAAACACGATCTTCTTATAATGATATCTTCAACAGTTTCGAAATTAGCGGGAAATTTATTTTTAATTTATTTGTAGTGTGTTGTTCATTTATTAATTTAGTTTATTTCCGTTCAACGACCTTGAAGTAGGACATATGGATTAAATTAAATATGCCAACTGTCAGCCTAAAGTTGTAGTTTTCTCCTGATGCTGCCGGTGGAAGGTGATAGAGAAGGGGAGAAGGTGGCGTCGCTTTGTATACCTGTTTAAAGACCATGGCATCGCATGTAGCTTGCTAATTAGGTGCTGTTTTGATTGCTATCGCAGACGTGAGTTTCACCCAAAATGCACAAAACGTCCTCACGTGCGTTCAGATACTCTCACTTTAATCTCTGTCTCTCTCTATTCGCTGTCTCTATTCTTTCCACCGGTTCTCTTCCACTTTCCTCGGGATCTTGTCCACCTTTCTCTCACGATTCATTCGTCTTGACGATTGGCTCTGTCTCTGATTTGAAAGAAACAAAAAATAAAAACAGATTTGAAAACATTATCCATATGGTAGAGGCCAAGGTCTAGTTAACGTCTCACGGTTACCCATACATGCGCACTCACCGTAGTTGTGAATACACCCGCTAGACACACATAGGAACACAAAAACACGCGAATGTTTTTCTATTTTCGTTTCGCAAGACGATCAAATAAACAATAATAATTTAACAGAATCGCACATGACATTGTTAATGGCTGTAGTTTGCTTGTTGTCGTCATCTTCAAGAGAGACACAATGACATCTATAAGTAGATGGTTAGGCAGGAAAAGAGTAGGTGAAAAACATCAATAAAAATTAGTTATACTACTTTTGCTCATGATGCCGAATTGTGGCATTTGTTCATAATAACAATAACATATATAAATATATAACAATCATACAGAGCACGTACTATAATCGAACTGAAATCAATTCTTTGAACATAATAGAATTATGGATCAAATTTTATACATCATGAGTATATAGAAGTTATTTTGAACGACTTCCTAATAATTGAATGGTTTTGCGGAAATGATAAAGAAACCATCATGATCTTTTTATAATTGTAGAATTAATAAATTTATAATTTCAAACAAAGTGCATGCTTGGGTTAAAATTTTGTGAATAATAGTTGATTGTTAATGAAAGAGCCAAGGAAATAGATTTAGGCTTTTCAAAACCAAATTAAGGCTTTAGGAAGTTATCTATCAAACTTAAAAAATGCAGCAATAGAATAATAATAAAAATAAATAATATTAAATCTAATTAAGGCAACACTTTAATATATATATATTTTTCTAAATGGTAAATTAAATATTGCATAGTTTCGGTTTTGACAAATCTGTGTGACATTGACTATTTGAAAAGATTAATGTACAACAATTTAAAAGATATAAACGTGGTACTTTGTCCTTGTCCCGATGCCTACTACGTTGATCCGATTCGTCTAAAGCCGCAATTAAACCAGACACAAATTGAGTGTGGGCACGCCGTGAGACTCTGACGCCTCCACTTCAGAGACGTGTCGCCGCCAGCCACAACACAAATTTGTATTTATTCAGCCATCGAGTGCGGAATCGACATCGGGCAGAACGCAGACAATTTGCCAATTCCACGCCACACAGCACATTGACACACATTTCCGCCAAGCGTTCCTCTTTGCCCATTCTATTCCTACTATTTACCACTGGCATTTAAACGCAACAGCTTACAGTTGTTTTTATCCATAACGTTTTGTATAGTGTTTCTTTGAACTGCCCATAGTAGTCCTCATTTTCTTTCCCTCTATCATTGGAGCCAACTTGTTCTCGGTATCTTCTGGTATTATCTGGTTATGGCGTGAACTTCAACGGCGTGTGCGAAATTTTGCTGACTTCATTAGGAAATAATTTCCAAAATAAATAACTATAGAAATAAACTCGCTAAGCAACAGAAACAACAACGACAACACCATCGAAACAACTCAGCACAATAAACCTTCATTGATGTAGAACAAACCCGAACAGCAGTCGGCACAGCCGTGTTCAACCCAGCTTTCGTTTCATTCGGTCGCTGTTTATATTTTGTTTTAAAATCATGTTAGTTGACTGGACTGTGGGATCTGCTTAGGAACACGTCATCGTAACAATAACAACAATATGGTAATCACCACTGTGATCACGGTCGCCGTAACGATTGCTTATGTTGAATCGTACTTCATCGAAAGTTGCTCTGCTCTGGTTCTGGTTGTCGTTTTGGCCGTCGCGTCACGCTTCAAAAGACGTGAAACCTTTGCCTTTGTTGGACAGTGTTTGGCGTCAATGCACTGCTTGGCCGGCACCCGAGGCAGCAGCAGGTTGCGTGTTCTCCAGCAACTTCATTTGCATGCTATTCGACTCTGGTTTCATTGCATTTATTGTTTAGTTATCGCGTTGTTGAAACAGAAACGAAGTATCTAAAGCACCCCTAAAGTGTTGAAAAAACTAAGAGCTATGATTAATGGCATCTGTCTCCTATTCGACTTGTCCGATTTCAACAAGTAACTTCTATTCCACTGCCTCATTACGAGGGATTTTCTTTCCGTCGCCATCCTGTGCAATTTGCCACTCGATTATGTTTTGACGATGCATTTGCTATGATAATTGCATTATTTTGTCATATAATTTCCGAAAGGATCAAGCGATCTTATCGCCATTACGATCATTACACTTCATAAGGAAACTATTGCAGCTGTGATCGGAGTCCCCAGAGGTGCTAAGAAGCTAA
This sequence comes from Coelopa pilipes, assembly GCA_947389925.1. Lineage (NCBI taxonomy): Eukaryota > Metazoa > Arthropoda > Insecta > Diptera > Coelopidae > Coelopa > Coelopa pilipes. The sequence continues at coordinate 69,662,365 of OX376696.1, forward strand.
TGAGATACCTGGAAGAAAATCTCAATTTGCACTCATTTTCAACATTACGGTTTATGCACTAAGCCCAATAATTTGCGTATTTACTGAAGCGGCAAAAACCGTTGCTCTCCATTGTCGATTTTATAGTGTTTTGTTCATTTATTAATTTGATGTAGATGAGTTTTTAATTATGTTAAATTAACATTACAATTAATAACTAACATTACTAACCATTAATTAATGCTATATATATTTGTTTCTGATCTTATTTTAGATGAAATATCCAGCTGGAAATCGCTCTGGCGCTGGGGTAACTTTCAACATTTTGACTTGCGTGTGTTTTCTTATCAATGTCTGTTTTCGTGTTCTATTTGTATACAATTTTTTAAACGTTTGTTCAGTTTCGTAATTTTCTCCTTGTATTATACTTATATACCAAGATCAATTTTATGTACCTCTTATTAAAAGATAATGATGACAGTTTTCACCATAAGTTTTTCTTCAATGTTGATCTTTTCTATTGTTGTTGTTTAAATTAAGTTTGCACAACATGTAGTGGACATGTTGTGTATCATCAGAAGCAATTAAATTAACATACTTACACAACATTGTATGCCCGTAAATACTTTTCTTTTTGTCCTCAATGTGTGTTCCGTCCTCTATTTCGTATCTAGAACGGTGAAATTATCCATCCTTGTTTGATTTTCTGCCATCTCCAGCCTTCGCTTTTGTTCTCTCGTATCGATTTAATGCTGTGTTGTTTGCCTTTTACTTTTTTTTTTGCATTAAATTGTTTTTCTTTCAACCTTGTGTCAAATCCTTTGTGTCACGTGATGAGACTTGTTAGCAAATTGGTTTTCTTTGTTCTCATTTTAAATACTTCTCGCTTGCCCTTGCTATAATTTCACGATTATCTTCTCTATTTATAAGAATATTTTCTAATTTTCAAAGAAGTAGATATTAATTTTAAAATTACATTTTATTCAGTATTTTTTAATGTACTTCTTTTGTAGGTTTAATCAAATATGTTTTTACATTTACTGTACAGTATTTTCATTGTTATTTAATCAATTTCTACACCAGTTTGACTATCCCAATATATTTTTGATTTCGTTGTACACAATTGTCGGTCTATATTGCCATTTCCCCCGAAAATGAAATACCAAAGTACTAAAAGCTACAATTACCTTCACATTTGATTGATTTTCGTATTTTTAATAAGCATTTTTCAGACAGAGCTCCATGTCTTCCTCATGTGATGAAATGTCCGTCATGTAATTGAATTCGATAATAATTTTCAATGTTTACATTTTACGTGGAAAACGTGGAACGTTATGAAAACACAAGGAAACTGAGCGCAACTTTAGCGGTAAAACGAGTTTTTGTATCGCGCATCGTCATTGGTTCAGTCTTCGCTATCATCACCAGTGCCATCGTCATCGGCAGCCACGACTTTTCCCATGATGAAGAAGCCAACTCTGGCGATGTGCAATGTCTCATTGTAGTCGAGGCTTAGCTTGGAATGCGTTTGCAGTTGTGATTGCGCACAATGAAGACATTTTTCCGGATCGGTGGTGTCGATCGGTCATCGATAAAAGATCATAACTAATGTACATATCTCATACTCAACCTACAGTCATGGTGTTAATGCATTTGAATATGGTTTGGATCTCTTTCCCACTGTTAGCCCGGTAAACTGTTGTTTCCCAGTTCGTGGAAGAAAGTATAATGACATGTAGCAACCAGCAAAAACCAGACATTGTCTCATCCATTTTTGCTTGTTTCGTCACAAGAAGCTCTAGCCAGAATCAGTTGAATAAACTATCATTGGGTTCTTTCTCACCGAAGTCATTCATATACAAGTATTTTTTGTGTAAAAAACAGTACAATTTTATTTCGACAATTTTTGCATTTCGAAAAGGCATCGTCCCATTTACCATAAATTTGCTAATTGACACACAAAACGCGGGAAGTTGGTCATTTAGACCGAAAACACATCGCATTCCGACTTTTAATAGAATCATTTCAACGTGTTGTGCTCCCTGATTAACAGTTGGATCTGCCATTTTATTGTTGCTTGTGTTATTATTATCGTGCGTAACTACTTTATTTGTGTATATTCGTTTTATTCTATTTATTGCGGTTTACTATTGAAACCCATCTGCTCTCAGTTGCAATTTATTTCCACTAAGTTCACCGCGCCAAAACCAGATCAACCCAGATTCATTTCCCTAATGAAGATCTCGTTGATGCCAATGAGGATCATGGACATCAGCAGTACGTATAGTATTAGTCTTTTGTGTGTTCTCGATCACTGATGATGACCTGATCAAAAAATTGTGTTTTAATCTGGAGTCGTTGGGGCACTAAAACTTGTGCTCAACTTGTTATTCTACTGAATATATAGAATGCTAAGTATGGATATCTTTCTCATATTTAAATAAAGGTATAATTAGCTGTACGACATTCTAATATCATCCATATTTGACCTCCCATATAAGTGCTCTGGCCCTTATCAATCTATCATATAGTTTTGTAATAACTGTTACTCTATATTTAATATATGTATTTCCCTATCCATAAAAGCGAAAGTCTCAATAAAAGAAACAAAACGCTTCTTGAATCTCTAATTCAATTGTTCATTCATTGTATGTATTGGTTGTCTAGTTGGGTCGGCTCGGTGCATTTAAGGTTGGTGGAATGTAGTAAAAGTATAAAATAACAAGCCATTTGCCTAATTCTAATTTAATATTTCCGCTGTATTCCGCTGTCGACACTTCATCCGTCTTTATGAACCAAGCCGTTGGCTTTTCTTCTGACGGACTCACTTTTATTGCGCAACACCTTTTCCGTGCCCACTTCTTTATGTCAACATACGGTAAGCTTTTGTGTGTTTTAGGATTGTCTTCTCAAAGTCAGATTTTGAATGTGTGCCCAATTGAGTATGAATGTGATTTTTCGAAATCATGATCAACTTGAGTATGAATGTGAATTTTCGAAATCATGATCAACTTGTTGAAATCGCTTTTCCAAACACTCTAAATTCGCGCTCAAAGTGGGTTCAGAGATCTACGGTTGGAACAGTAACCTTTTGTGTCGGGAAACCGGTCTCTGTGTCGGTCGTACCGGGTTGACGGCAATATTCTGCGATAGTTGTATTTTTGTGCCGTTCCAGCTGGAGCGCGAAATGTCAGCCGTTGAACCAAGGAGTGTATTCCGCTTAACTTTAAATACCATGGAGTTCATTTAAAGAGCAGTCTATATAGTATCAGGTTATTCAACCAAAGTAGCATAACAGAATGCTAAATATATGTTGTAGTTCTTTTTGATTTAGTAATTGATCACAAGTGTTTAGTTCCTTAATTGCTTTTGAACTGATTCGTTTGACATGTCTTTAGCGAAACTTGTTAACACCATTTGATGATTTCATCAATTAAATGGCAATCAAAGCATTCAACATTTTCTGATTGAATATATAAGCAGTTTTTCCACTTTTTCATAACCTTCCTCCGGGCGATTCGATCGAGCCATTTACGATTGTCTCTTCGGCCATTGAATAAACTTGGTTCTGGCAATGGGCTTCTGTTTATGGACAGGTTGTCTGTCTACACACATTACCGTTAAGTTCTGAGACGTTTTGGTGTCGTCATACTTACATAGATACTTTGTGAAAGACTCTCAGCGCATTAGAAAGTTCAGGCTGTGCGATGAGTTACTTCCGGTTACATAGAGTTTATTGGAGTGGGTTAACGATGCATCCTACAATTTTCAAATGGGTGCGGTTATAATTGCAAATAAAATTTATGACTACTGTTAAATGTATAACTTTTGCTATTGTTAGTATGAAGAAATGCAATTTTTACTATCACCATAATCACCGTAATTCGTTTAATTGAAGCAACAATTCAAGATCAATTTTGTTTCCATTTTATTTTTCAAGTCTCGTAAGATTTGTAATTTCGATCGTGCAACTGATAAATTTTAGCAACTTGTTACTCAATTCCACAATGATTAACAGACCGTTGAAATAGACGTTGAATATGTTATTTCAGGTGGTATTCAGCTGTGTGCATTTTCTACCTGAATGCGTTACAATCTCAATTCAAGATACAATCTTAATATTAAGAATAAGATTAGCAGGGTTTTTTATTGTAATATTCCTTAAACTGAATTGTATTTTTGATTAGTGCAGGAACAAGACTACAAGCCGGTGACCATTGTCTTAGAATGTAAGAGAGTCAAAAGGAGAATACGATACTATGATACTAATGTTGGGCTCAGACCTCTATAGCTAGAATTCTTTGTGTTTATTTTCACTACCACGCAGACTATGTTTTTGTACTCTTAAGACTTTTGTGCTTTCTTTTGGAGTCCTACTGCGTGGACTCATTTTGTAGATTTAATTGTTTGTTTACTCACTACAATAAACGTTTGTAAACAAGACAATATATTCCCTACACGGTAATAAAATCTCTTGTTGAAACTTCTGTTTAAAGTTCTGTTGTTTGCATTCTGCAACTTCGTTGGCCCTACTTTGTGGAGTCATGTTTGTTTTAATAACCGTGAGAACAAAGTATTAGCCTAAGTTATTTGTCAATATACTTAGGTCAATGTTTTCCTATTAATTATTTTCCATGACTGCTTCTCTCCAACTCTTTATATGATAGCTTGACTAAGTCTGCACGTCAGTTGCCTGATTTATAAATCGTTATTTTCACCATGCAAGCCATATTTCTTTGATTTATTGTTGTTTCAATAATACTCATTCAAAGTTTCATCAGTTTCTACGCTAAGTATATACCTATAAATACTAAATGAATATCGGTTTCTCTGCCTGCGGTTTTTCTGCTACCGATCTCCATGAACAATTGTGCTTATACAGCTTGTTTCCACAGGTTGTGTATATAGTTTAATGAGGTTGTGACTGCAGATTACACAATTTGTTTATCGATTTCTTCCACCACAGTCTCTGGGGCCGGGCCTTCAAAGCTACTATTGAGATATAAATAGTACACTAATTACCATTATTTTCCTTGAAACTGTTGTATCTAAAAAAGCATCTATTAAGCACAGTATTTTCTCTCCACAGTAGTTGAAAGTTTTCTATTGGATTCGATTAAGACAACGGATCCTTTCTCTTACTGTTCAGCGCCCTTACAACGATCTACATTCTTATCGTTTAACAATGACTTCAATGCTATACTGTGGCATGGAGTTGGAGTTGTCTATTCAAACAACACTCTAGTCTTGGGCGACCTTTCATAATCCCGCTGAAACTTCATCCTTAACAATTTCTATCGTAGAGCGCCGTGTGCCAACGCCCGTCCTCCTCATTCCCCTTCCATCCTCCAGCTCGATGTCGCATGTCGTTGTGCATTGCATTTGCAGCATAACTTGTTTGCAGAGTTCAGACTCTCTGTTACGTAAGTGCATTTGGGCGACGCTTCTTCAAAGTTTTCCTTTTTGATCCATATGAAATTGCGTTATACTATGTTTTAGTTCTTGTTGTTGTTGTCTCTATTTGTTCACCACACCAGACTCTCATCCACTGCTGCTGCTTTGTATGCAAATAATGCTGGATTGCAATTTCCGGTCGACTGGAAGATCCTTTGAGTGCGAGCTGAGCTGGGCCTAAACTATGTCTAACATGATGTCATTCACATTATCGTATAATATGTATGTTATTGTATAATCTTTCCCCATAATCCATTCGTTTTCTATAGAAATAACTTGTGCACAACTTATATAGTTTAAAATGAGTCTCGATTTTTAAAAATAAAGTTTAACCTTATTATTTTTATATTGAAGAGTATTCCCATAGATTGAAAGATCGTGATGGTCAACGAGTATCACGCCCACTGACAAATAATAGCACTTATTATCTGTCACGACACATCGTAGGGTTCCTTCCGATCGTGAGAATCTTTCAACAGCTACACCTCTGGCAAGATGGAAAAATATGTACATTTGCGTTTTCCATTTGTGCGAAGCCGACATTGCCGTTTGAACTGAAAATAGAATACATAACAATTAATTGCTGTTTTATGATTATTTTGCTGCCGATAAATGAATGCCTAGAAATGCAATTGAGTCTATTTTGAGAGTTCGTCATTGAATGTCTATCCGCCTATATGCATAGCTGGTTGTCTGCTCCCTCTGCAATGCGGAACGGCCACTAATAACATTCGCCGATCGACGCGTTGCCCAGGCAAAGGGCGCTGGCGGACATGGACGTTGGACGATTTCGCTACGAGGCCGAATTGAAGTTTATTAAACGCAATTAACTCACAAAAGACTGGCTGGAATGCTGTTGTTGCTTGCGATGCTTTGTCCTGATGCCTTATTTCTATCTTTTACACAACTTCCTCTCCTCCCTTTGACTCTTCTCATCCACGTCAATTCAATACGTTTTGAAAGAAATTCCCTTGATCCAGTCTACGTTGTGGGGTTTTCTTCGATCTCGTATCGTATTGCAAATTCCTCTGATAATAACTTTTGTTTTGCTGCATTTTTGCATGTTATTTCTTTATTCATGTTTGGCTGGTTGTTTCTCGTGTTGGCAATGAAGATATTTTTATTGTGATTTGGTTGTATAAATCATTACAGCTTTTTATCGGCTTTCTTCTTTTTGTTCTCGTTCGCTATGTAAAACATTTTCGATAAGAAACTCACTTTGCGAATGCCAATCAGTTAGAGTATTTTCTCGGAGTTCTCCATTAAACCTCTTTGTAAATGAGGCTCTTGTGGACGGCCTCAACTCTTTCGTACTTCTTTCGAAGGGAAGTCGAAGTAATGATTTATGTCAATAAAAGTTCAATGTACGTTCGAAATTATCGTGTTAATCTACGGACGTAGGGAGAAATATTTTTTCTGCCACCATGTATGTGTCAAGTTTCAAAAGTTGAGCACGTGCTTTGGATAAGTTACTTGGCTTAAGAGAGTGTTCAATAGCATGTCAATAGTGAATGTCTGAGAGGATTGAAAAAATAAATCTTGCCTTTAGGTGATTCATGACGACTCTCTAAGGCCCTTAAATATATTCCGCACTAGGAACTTCCTTATCCATTAAGTCCAGTAACATACATTTTCACAGCTCTATTTGTAAAGCTTGTATTACGTCTCGTCAAATAACGTCCAACGTAAGCGACAGTTCAGTCGAGGTGGAGAGTTTCATAAAAGAAGAGATGGGAGGGCCCCAGTGCATTATACATTTGCATTTTTAATCACAAGAGGCCGTCCCTTCACTCCACGTTCCCGTCGATGTCAGCCCAATTTCATTCACACTCCGCATGCGTTGGCACTAAGCTGCTGTATATGTCGCAAATGCATTTTTCAATTTGTCCATGAATTTCTATAGGAAATCAGACTTTCAGTGGCAACTTGAGATTTCAGACTTCGTTTTATTTTTCTTCTTTGTATTCCCTTTCAATTGCATTGATAAAATTACTTCAGTTGCACTTCAGAATGTTTTATTATCACTATAGAAGTGGAATCAGTCCTTTGATTTCAGAGGGCATCAAGAAATGGTCACATTGTTTAATGTATTTTTCAATCCCCTATATAGTCTCCAAATTGTAAATTATGTACAACCATAAGTAGTTGATCTGGTTAAACAGCAAAGGACGTTAACTATGATATATTTTCCAGACATACATGCAATTAAAAGTTATTGCCTATTTCAAGGCTCATCAACACACGAATTAACTTAAAATGCATGGTCCGAACATGGTCGATGTGAACCAAACTACAGCGAAAAGTAAAATCCACAACTCCACTCATTAATAATCGATTTTTCGTCCTCAACCGTAGGATGGGGACGGAGCCGCCTAAAGGCATATAATTCCAGACAGTGGTGGGCTCCCAGTTTCTGTCTGCAACAAGAACCACTTTGAACTAGACCGTGACTTTGAGATGATGGTGCAAAACATAACGTTCGATTCGATCGAAACCTGGTGGCTGAGGTTCGGTTCAGGTTTTTATCGACGGCTAAGAGATGCAGCTCGAGGAATCAGTCAAGACGAGACGTGGCGAAGATCTCGTGGTCTCGCATTCGGCGGCACCGCATCGTGGACAGTGTACAACCGCGCCAAGCAACGTCTTAACTTGGCCATTGACTGCAGACGATCGCACGTCGCCGCCTTTCAACGGGCCCGTTCGCATACTGAGACTTACAGCAAATTGCATGCGTTTCTTGCCAATGCGGTGACGTATTTGTGCGTCAGTGAGGTCTGCCTGTCTGCCTGCCCGTCTCTCTGTCATTGCATCCATCGTATTTCGCTGCTGTACCGGACTTTCACTTGCTCACACGTTGGAAGTGTGTGAGGCAAAAATAAGCTTCAATCGAGAGAAAGGACAATTTATTTTCAAGTTTATGAAAAAAAAAAAAAAAAAAAAACAATAGGACATTATAAAATTTATACATATGCGTTCGTAGTCGTTCGTAGTGCACCCCATGTTCAACTCAACCATGGCCAAAAGTAATTATCAGTGCTTATTGGGAAATCAATCAATTTGAAGCAGCATCTTGTCTTCGAGTGCTTTTCTTGCATTAGACCTCTCAGCTTTAAGAACTTGACCGACCCGTCTTCAATCTAAATGCATCAGCCTTAAGGGATAATTTACGACTCATTCCAATGAGAAGGAAAACATCCGCGGAACATATTTCAATAAGTCTGGAGTTCAGAAGTGCATTAAATTCATGTTAAGCTTCAGATGGGATGTTGTTTCAACGGTTTTACAGCGTTGCTGGTTCGACATTCAAAAGCCTGTTGCGAGATTTATAGACATTGCCTTCGATGCCATAAACTTGCAGGCGCCCTCCCCGTAAGCACGATGGGTGGAGCGGGGAGGTGGGGGTAGGCTGTGTGGCACCCTTCTTCGGAAATAGAATGCCCAAGCACACAACTGTTCGCCCTGACGATGACGATGACGATGCCGCTGCTTTGTATTTGTTTGCGTCGCTGATGTTACCGTTGTGGGCGATGTGTTCTTACGTAACCTTGACCGCGATATCGTAGATGGAATCGTGTCTGTTATCGCCTACTTCTGGTATTAATTTCAGAACCAATATTTTTGTTTTTATTAGTTTTCTCTCTATCTCTGTCGGTGAGTTGTCGGAGCCGCCGGAAGCACTCGTGATGTGGCCCATCACGTGGGGAAACTTCGGCCAATATTGTGTCTGACGTATGGACGGGGTTTTAATACGGAACCACATCACTTAAGGCATTCCTAGGCCGTGGGATTATGAAATTCTTTTGCAATAAAAACGATAGCATAATGGATCTTTAAGTAAGTTACTTTAAATTGGATTTTTACATCGAACAACATCCACGTGAGGCTTCTTCCACAGTAGATTTATTTGCGTGGTCAATATTTTCGCTTCAATAAATTTGAAGGGTTTGGTCCATGTAGTTTTTATTTTTGCTGTTGTTTACTCTGATTGGCTGTTTATAAAAGTCGAAGCCGCACCTTTTCTGTCAACCCAACTAGCTCCATGTGGTCGCGCTAAAGGTCAACAAATTTTGGCGTAAAATTTGCAACCGCCTAAAACCGAATGTGAGGAAAATGGACGGACATGTTTTATTGCCGATTAAACGCCGGAGGCACCCTCTTTCTTTGTTTTCTCCCTTTTTGTTGGGTTTCCTGTCTGTCTGTTTGCCTGTCGCGTGGATGGCGTCATCGTCGACGCATTGGTCGTTTATAAAGAACCCTTTCGTGTTTATCGTGTGCAACGCATAAAAACGCCTCCTTTATGTATCGGCATGATGTCAGTCCTTATATACACATGTATATAGATTGAGCAAAGTCTGCCTTTACTCATTTATTCGATAAATAATAGTTACAAATTTTTCATTCATTCCAGAACAAACCCCTAGTGGTGGATCCCATTGACTTCGAGGGGTTCATATGCAAGAATAAAACACTGATACAAAATGATCCACAACGAGAACTGCTCATCTATCCAACTGATGATGTTTCCGTGAGTTTATGAAGGAAATAGTTTTGTTTTGGTAAAGTTTAAATCCAGTTTTCTTTCACTTTCAGGAGATCATCATGCCTCGTAAGGCGCGCACAAACAACAAATCAATCACCGACCGTTTCGACGCCCCCAATGAGGCAATCGTGTGCCCTCTGCACTGTAGCAATGGGTCCAGCAACTCATCGTCAGTGTCCACCACTGCCAATAACTCCACAACCAACAGCCGGCAGAGCAGTCAGCACAACAGTCCCAAGGCGACGAGTCGTCAGAACAGCAACCACTCCACGACGAATGTGCAAAATGGCAACCTGTCGCGCAAAAGTTCACAAACATCAAAACTTAGCAATGGGAATCAGAAGAGCATCGCCAAGTCACCGACGTCTTCGCATGAGTCCTTCGAATCTGCTCTATCTTCCACTGGATCGATCGGACCGGCGCCGTCTTCCTCATCATCTTCCACGTCGACGCTGAAATCACAACAAGAGGCCTCGTCCTCGACCACCACCATCGGCAGAGGGGATGAGCTGGATGGTGGAATCATTTCGACGCCGGTTACACGCGCCGTTTGCACACGTTTCACTCGCCAAGCGCTCTATACGTACCGGGCCAAGAATCATTTGATTCACTACAAATACAGCGCGTACGGCGGAACATGCCACGATTTGCCAAAGTAAGGGTGTCAACGTTAAATTCACCCCTTTGTATGTTCTAATCGGTTTTTGTCGCTAGAATAACTCCACCGGAAGTGCTCAAGGAGGAGGTGTACGAAATCGATGCCGATCAGGATCGCATTGACGAACAAATGACACGCTCCCAGGCGGATTCCATCACGAAGCAGGGATATTTATTGAAGGGACCTGATTCAGGTTCGGATCGGATGTTTGCAAACATAGGCAACAAATCGTTTAAGCGGAGGTTTGTCAATATTATATTACATAAATCAATTTCTAATGGCATTTTGGAATGCTCAGATATTGTTATTTACGACAAGAAGTGGACGGAACTTACATTTTAGAGTTGCACAAGGACGAGAAGCAGGGCGAGGCCAAGACGACAATAGTCATGGATTTCTGCACCGAAGTGGTGCAGGTATGTTGATGGAATTGGTCTATATTGGAATTCGAACTATAATTTAACATTTTATCTCTTCTATTGTGTAGAATCCCAAACGTGGTCGCTACTGCTTTGAACTGCGGATGACCGCCGGCCACAAGTCCTTCACGTTAGCGGCTGAAAATGAAGAGGATTTAAAAGACTGGCTGAACAAGTTGTCGTCGGTGTTGCAGCAGAACAAAATTCAAGAGGACAAACGGGTGGCCTCACTGGAACGTGCACCACCGCCCAGTCCGAGCACCATTATGTTCGGCACACTGAAAGGGCTGGACCAGTCGATGAATCCGCAGCTTATAAAATACGGCCGTGAGACAGACATTTCGATTGCGCAAGCTCGGCGGGAGAATCGACGACGACTTTTCGCTTGTTATCAGTCGCCGACGAAGGCGACACTGGCCACTGATAATGTGGATCAATATCGAGAACAGTTTGGGAAACGCGTGTTCATCGCTTGCAAAAGCTTGAAATTCCGTTTGCAATGCGCGAGTTCTTCCGATGTAGGAGGTGGTTCCGATAGCGACCATCTATGCCAAGTAGAACCGTATATTACCAGTTTGGCACTGTACGATGCCAAGGCTGGGCGCAAACTGACGGAATCTTTTTATTTTAATGTCAACGAAGATCTTGTTCAAGACATGTTGGTTTCCAGTCCAGTCCCGGCATCAGTGGCCGCAGGTTCTATCCCGCGATTGAAGGATGACCGCGATGAGCGATCAAAGATCCATACGACACAAGCTCAAAGTTCGCTCTTTGATAATTTGTCGCCGGATTTGTTGCGATGTTCGAAGGATCATTTTGCACGAGTACGACAAGCGATCTTCTCAGTCACTGCTCCACATGCGGACATTTTTTTGGTTCTCAAAGTGGAGAAGATCCTGCAAGGAAACATTGTGCAGGCTGCCGATCCATATCTCAAGGCTGGACGAGATCCGAAGATTGCTTTGAAGCTGCACAAATCCGCGCGTAACTACGCACAACACATTGGGCATTACCGACAACCCTTCGCCTGGGCAGCGAAACCGCTCTTTCGACCCTACACAAGTGAGCTTGATACGGAAAACGACGAGTTCGAGTTCGCGACAATATATCGTCAAGAGCTAAATAAGATTAAGGATGATGAGTTATTGAAATTACTAGTCGATTATAGAAAGCCAGACAAATTCAGCAAACTCACAGTAATACCCGGATTCCTGAAGCTAACAATCGAAGAGATCGAAAGGGTTCAAGGTTATTTACTTGAAGACAATTCACGATGAGAGAAAGCTCACATTTTTGATTCAATTTCAGGTTCCTTCAATAAGTCCTTAGTGCCACTAGCCAACTTTAGTTTCCCTCCCAAGGCGCCCACACTCGAGATGACCGAATTCCAAAGCAACTGCGAGCGCGACACGCATCCGTACACCGCGTTCTGCAACCACATTTTTATTTATCCCTTGAGCCTACAGTTCGACAGTCAGAAGATCTTTTCGCGTGCGCGAAATATTACGGTTGTCGTGGAGTTGCGTGATTCCGATGCCGAGGACAGCAAGGCCCTCAAGGTTCTTTCTTGATTAATGATACTTATTTCGCGAATGATAATAATAAATCTGCGGTTACCGCCTACTCATTTCAGTGTATTTACGGACGTCCTGGACATGAGTTTCTGGTTTCACAAATAGCCTGCCCTGTCCTACATCACAACACCACGCCAACTTGGTATGAGGAGATAAAAATGCGCCTGCCACTGGGTCTCTTTCCCGAGCACCATTTGCTGTTCTCCTTCTATCATGTTTCCTGCAACCTGGGAAAGAAACGCGACACGAATGCTGCCTTCGAGACGCCCATTGGATATGCGTGGTTGCCGTTGCTACAGAAGGGAAAAATAAATTTGGAGGAACAAGTTATTCCAGTGGCGTCAACATTGCCCGTCGGCTATCTTTCAATCCAACCGCTGGGTTTAGGGAAAGGGGTAAGCATTGAGAGGAAATTCATGTTTGATTTAAATAAAAAAAAAAGGAAGAAACTTGACCCCGACGTGATTTGAACACGCAACCTTCTGATCTGGAGTCAGACGCGCTACCGTTGCGCCACGGAGTCATGTTGTTAAAAAATGTTTTGAATACTTCTAGAACTATGTTGTTTGGCTGTACAGCCTTGGTTCTGACCTCGTACTGTTATAGTTGTATGTTACATCAACAGCGATCTGTGCAATATTAAATATATATTAAAGCATCACGTTAGCAATAACATTAAGAATAACCTACATTGGCGACTAAGTTTCTTCCTTTTTTAATTTAAAGATTTAAACTCGTATTAAATTTTTTATTTTAAACACTGTTTTTTTTTTTAATTAAATTATTTTAAATGTTTTACTAACCTGTGTTTTAACTTTATACACACAAACACACACACATAATCTCTACCACATATAAAACATCTTAACTTTTTTACGTCTTGCTATAATTATTTCTGTTACAATTTTTCATGCTTTCTGTGCGAAATTTACTGCAAACGAAACAACAATCAAATGTATCCAAAACCTACCTCTACACTTCATCTGTATCAAACTGTACATCTACATCTATCTACATCGACACGTTCAACACCTTCACCTTCACGCACACTTTGTGCCACGTTACTATCATCTCTTTTCGAACTATCCTTCCTTTGGCTACAAAACAAAACCGTATTTTTAGCAGAACTGTGGACCTGATATTCAGTGGATAGACAACCAGCGGCCTCTCTTCGCGGTGGCATTTCGTCTGGACTCGACCGTGCTGACAGCCGATCAGCATTTGCACAATTTCTTTGCCCATTGCGAACGCCTGCTGGAAGGTGGCAAGACGACGGCCATCCCGGCGGAAAGCGAAACCTGCAAAGTTCTGAAAGCAGCTCACGCCATCGACATCTCCTCGCTGATCACGTACTTGCCGACGCTACTCAATGAGCTCTTCACGCTACTGGTGCACACTCAGTCCGACGAGATCGGCATAAACATCATTCGTCTGCTGATCAACATCATACACATGATCATCGAGGAGGCCGGCCGCAAGGAGCTGCTCACAGCGTACGTCAAGTACGTCTTCCACGCGCCCTACTACAACCAGAAAACGCCGCGTACGGTGCATGGCGAGCTGTGCAAGCACCTGCCCACGATCCTGCATCCCCAAAACACCGACTTTCTGATTGTCAACAAGTTCATGCGCTACTCGGGCATCTTCTTCGACCTGATCATCAAGAGCATGGCTCAGCATTTACTCGACACGGGCCGCATTCGGATGATGCGCAATGAACGCTTCCCGAAAGAGTACCCAGCGAAGATGGAGAATCTCATACAAGTGCTGATCCCCTATCTCATTGCACGTTACAAAGACTTGCCGGTGGAGACGCAACAGTTGAATCGATCGATATCGCACTTTGTGCGACGCTGCCTGACGTACATGGATCGCGGCTTTGTCTTCAAACTGATTCGCTTCTACATGGAACAGTTCTCCCCCGGGGATCCGCGAACCCTGCAGGAATTCAAGTTCAACTTTCTGCAGGAGATTTGTCAGCACGAACACTACGTCCCGCTGAACTTGCCGTTCGTCATTAATCCCAAGAATCGTCCACCTGAGATGATGCAACATTTTACCCTATCAGAAGATTTCTGTCGTCAACATTTCCTGTCCGGTCTTCTGCTGTTGGAATTGAAGAGCAGCCTTAACGAAGTCAGCAACGTTCGTCGCCATGCTCTGAATATCTTCAAAAATTTACTGGCCAAGCATGAGCTCGACGATCGTTATCAAAACCGTGGCCAACTCTCGCGTATCGCCCTGCTTTATGTTCCCTGGTTGGGAATCGTCATGGACAACTTGCAGCGCATCGACGATTTGTCGGATAGCACAGTGGCCAATGGTCATAACAATCACGTATATGCCGATTCAGCGTCCTACACGCAGCGACTCTCGTGCTCTAGCAGTTATGTGTTCGCAAAGGAGTCATCCACGGTGGCCTCGTCCACCTCGACGCCGCGTGCCAAGAATCGCATGACTCTGCACATCGAGCATCCGAGTCCGTTGCGGGCCTCGGTGCACATTAAGGAAACCAATTATTTGGCTGCGATCGCTGGTCAAGTGATCGCAAATGGCAACTCAGATACATCGCTCAACTCATTGACTTCTGATTCACAGGTGCGTTTAAAGATATAATCAGTATCGATTAATTATAATTAATTATATTCTGGTTTTGTTTTCGTACATCAGGCATCTCAAGAGGCGACAACCAATGGACATCATGACACAGATGTCGCCCTTCGCAATGGACACAATCGATCTGTTAGCGTCTCGCAGGCCTTGCACATGGCTCGTAATGACAAATTCACGACATCCGAGACCAAAGATCTCCTCCTGGGATTCCTGTTCGTCGTCAAGCATATGTCGCAGGAGCAGATGATAGGCTGGTGGCAGAATTGCAATGAGTCGGAGACTCTGGCATTCCTCTCGACTCTAGAACTGTGTCTGGTGCACTTCCGATATGTGGGAAAGAAGAATTTAAATCTGAACGACGATTCGAGAACAGCCAGATCAGCGAAAGCAAGCACGTTGCCTGCGCGCATGGCTCCTCCGAATTTGGAGAATGGCAATGCTCACGAGACGGGAACTTTGACCCTGACGCAAAACCGTGAGAATCTCATTGACGAAACGGAGCGCAATCAACTGGCCCTCTACGAGTCGAACTTGGCCACGGAGATAGGCATGATCATTCTGGATTGTCTGGGTCTCTATGCAGTCCAGTTTCGGCAAAAACTAAATGAGAGTATGGTGTTACCGAAATTGGCACGTGTGTATTTGCGGTTTCTGCAGCTAGGGCAATCGGAAAACCTCTCGAAACATGTGTTCGCCGCGCTCCGAGCATTCATCAACAATTTTTCGCCGGCACTCTTCAAAGGCAACGCCATCCTTTGCGGCCAAATGGTGTACGAGCTGCTGAAGGCATGCGACAGTCGCCTGGTCGCCATTCGGCATGAGTCGTGCGCGGTGTTGTACTTGCTGATGCGAAGCAACTTCGAATTTAGCGGACGCAAGGGCCTGACACGCGTTCACCTGCAAGTCATCATCTCGGTATCGCAAATGATCGGCAATGTCATTGGCCTGAACAACGCGCGGTTCCAGGAGAGTCTCTCGATGATCAACAGCTACGCCAATAGCGACAAGGCCATGAAGGGCACTGGTTTTCCGATGGAAGTGAAGGATTTGACTCGCCGTGTGCGCACAGTTCTCATGGCCACTGCTCAGATGCAGGCTCATCACATGGATCCGGAGCGATTACTGGAACTACAATATTCGCTGGCGAATTCCTATGCATCCACGCCAGAGCTAAGGCACACGTGGCTCATAACTATGGCTCGCAATCACGATCAGAACGGCAACATATCGGAGGCAGCGTGTTGTCATCTGCACATCGCGGCTTTAATGTCTGAGTATTTGCGTCTGCGAGGTGGTTGCACCATTAACTGGGGATCTGCCGCGTTCACCAAAATCTCCAGCAATATACCGCGCGACGAGAAGGGTCTGAAGTTGGACTCAGGTGCGCAGGACTCGCAATACACGGAGCAAATGTTGCTGGATCAGTTGAAGGAATGTGCGGATTTCCTCGACCGCGCCGAACGTTTCGAGTGCTTGGGCGAATTGTACAAGCTAATTCTGCCGATCTATGAGAGAAGTCGCAATTATATTGATCTCGCCCATTCATATGAACATCTGACGCAGGCGTACAACAAGATCATTGAAGTGAATCGGTCTGGAAAACGCATGTTGGGACGTTTCTATCGCGTAGTTTTCTATGGAATGGTAAGGAGTTTTATTTGAAACCAATCAAATGAATCTTCCAATTCAATGTATTACAGATGTACTTTGAAGAAGACCACGCCGTCGAGTTTGTCTACAAGGAACCGAAACTCACATCACTGAGTGAAATTTCCGATAGATTGGCAAAACAGTACAAGGAGAAGTTTGGAGCTGATGTCGTTAAATTGATCATGGATTCATCTCCGGTACGTGTTCCTATTAACTTTCCATGTGCTTTTATACAAGAAAACAAAAAAGTTGTCTTTTTCGTTAATTTTTATTTGAAATGTGTTTTCCTCTCTAACAATATGTAGAAAATTTTACAGTTCAGTACAGTTATTTTGAAAGAGCCTAATGATAAATTTCAATTTATCATAATAATTTATATATCAAAGAAGTTGTTATTTAAACAGATATTGCGAGAGTTTGATATTGATTTCGTTATCATCGTTTGGAAATAAATGTCGGCGCTTGAAGTATAGGGTGAATGAAACGACGATACCCACAAGACACACATGACACGAGTTGGTTTTAACGAAATATATGAATGATTTTAAGGAGGAAATACTTGAGTTAGAAAGACGGACTAATTTAGGATTCGTAGCTTACTTTTTGTGCCTCCGTTTGTCTGAGCGATGAAGCGAGTGTGCTGCGTGGTAGCTTTGGAGTTGGATCTTTAGAATTCTTGGAGGTTGGCAACAGTGTTGATTTTCCTTCCGTAGTTTTTGTACTCGTTGCTGAGAGTTTTCCGTACAAAGTCTTGCTACTGACACTATGTGTGGAGGCAGTAAGAGAAGACCTGAATGGAAGAACATTTGCTATTGAATGTATTAAACTCAAGCTTTCATCTATCCCACATACTTTGATGGTATGCTCTTCTCTGTTGAGCTGGTCGATCTCAAGGAGATGGCATCCTTCGCCAGTGGCTTCGGTGGCTCCTTTCTCAATCCGTTTATTTGGGATGGTTCTTTGGACAACAGAGTTCGAGATCGTACAGCGCTTTTGGGATTTGTTGTGTTGCTACGTTGTCCCACTTTTGTAGAGCTCTCTGGTCTCTTAGTCTCCGTCTTGGATTTAAGTGTGGTCGAGAGATTGTGCAAGCTCTCCGAAATGCGTTTGGTACGTGACATGGTTTGCATCGACAATGGAATCCTTTGCGTCGACGGTTTATCAGTAGTTAATGTTGGAAGGTGCTGAGGTTTCTTCAGAGAGCCGAGTGCAATTTTAGATGTCTTCCTTTTAATTCCAGAATCTTGTTTGACTTGCGAGTTTTCACCTTTTGCATTCGGATCGACAGTTTCTGCGGTAGAATCTGTTGTTATTTTGCTCTCAGCCTTGATTTCCTCTTCTATTTCTTTGATCAGAGCTTCAACTTCGTTGTCGTGGCTGGTTCTCATGAGATCTGATTCATCTTCTTTCTTTTGCTCTACGGTACCCAGTGACTCGCAAACCGCTTCCATTTCGTTTCCTACCTTTTCTTCTGTTTGTTCTTTGCTGGCCGTGGCAGTGAGACAATCACCACATACTTTGTAATCAACAACTTCCTGAACATCGGTTTCCGCCTGACTGTTTGTTTCTGTCTTAGCATCGATGACATCGGATTGGACTGTTGAACCTTCTACGGTAACTACCATTTCGGATTTCTTATTATTGGTCTCGTCATCATCAAACTCTTTCTTTTCAAACAATGTCTCCAGCTTCTGAGTAGCATCTGTTAATTGTTCCTCGATCTGCTTAGCACGTTGTTGTGGTTTAGGATTTGGTTCTCTGGTGACGTCGTGTATAATATCCAATACCTTCTCTGTTGATTTGGGTTCTTTGAGAATTTCTTGAAACACTTGATTTCGTCGCGTTACATGTGAAGGATAAAATTCTTTTGCCTCTGGATTTAGTTTCGATTGAATTCTCAATCCGTTCGATGTGACAAATCTTTGTGAAATAGTTTGATGTTGTTGTCCCGGTTGTTCGGATAACTGATCAAGATCTTCCATGGTGGTTGGTCTTTTTAGCGTGAACAAAACAATCCTTTAAATGAACAATTTTCGATTTTTTTTTTTGTTATTTTTTGGAAATAAATGATTATCAAAATAATTGAAGTAAAAAACGTAGAAATTTGTTCAGTTTTTCCCTTTCGGGTTCCTAAACAATGCGTTCCTAATTCAGTTCACATATCGATTTGAATGAAATTTAATCGTTATTTATTTTGAATAGATTTATTACTTGTCATAGTTTTATTGCGAGCGCAAACATTTTTACAGATTTTTTCTCCGTAATTAATGCTGCGGCTATGTTAGTTAAATAATTCATTTGTGTTCATTTGTGCGATCAATTACATTTCCATGTCCCAGTAACACACTGAAAACAACATTAATTTAAAAGATGTGTTTTCTGTAAAGTTAATGAATGAATGGAGCAGAGTCTTGCTTTAACAGTGTAGGTCCCCAGTTGACTGTTGTTGAAAAAACAACTTAAGACACGATGGTAGCATCGCCTCCGTGGCGCAATTGGCTAGCGCGTTCGGCTGTTAACCGAAAGGTTGGTGGTTCGAGCCCACCCGGGGGCGCATCTATTTTTTTTGTTTTTTCTGTTTTGCAATTTAATTTTAATTTTCCATCCATTTCTCTTGGTAGGTTGATGTCAACACTCTGGATCCCAAGCTAGCCTACATACAAGTGACACACGTCATGCCTTATTTCAGCAAGGACGAACTGGAGCAGCGTGTCAATGACTTCGAACTGAACCATGATGTGGATACATTTATGTATGAAACGCCGTTCACCAAATCTGGGCCAGCTCGTGGTAGTGTGGAGGATCAGTGGAAACGCAAAACCATCATCACAAGTAAGCTTTTAATGACATATCCCGATTGTTTTCCAGAATTATATGTTTGGTTTTCTCTCAGCTACCTACTCATTCCCATATGTTCTCAAACGCATTCCGGTCAAAGGTCGTCAAATCATTGAGCTGAGCCCCATAGAAGTGGCTATCGACGAGATGCAAACGAAGGTGTCCGAACTGGAAGAAGTGATCGTGACGCCTTCCGATGTGAAGAAGTTGCAGCTGCGTCTGCAGGGAAGCATTGCGGTCACCGTCAATGCGGGTCCACTGGCTTATGCGCAAGCGTTCCTCGATCCCAAAGTGTCCGATAACTTCTCGGTGGCACATGTGGAGGATCTGAAAGAGGTCTTCAGGTGATTATAAACGAAATTTCTGTACCTTATTACCATTATTAAGCTTGTATTCTTGAAGGGATTTCATTGGCGTCTGTCACACTGCGCTGCAACTAAATGAGCGCCTGATAAGTAGCGATCAGAAAGAATACCATTCCGCACTCAAGGAGAACTACCAGAAGCTGTGCCAAGCACTCAGTGAGTTATTGGACGAGCCCTTCACGCCGCTGGAGGATAGCGCCACCAACACTCATCGCAATAGCATGGCTTTGTTCAATGCAATCAGTGGCGCTTCGAATAACTCAAGTACAGCATAAAATACTTACAAAATTTATATTCAAATAATTAGTGGCGGTGCTGCGAATGAATTACTAACCGGTTTATTGCGCTAGATCAGTTACTAACCAAATATACACTGTATTGCCCTCATATGGAACTTAATAAATGTACTAACCATTTAATATATATCCAATATTATCAAGAAATCGAGAGACTAACAAAAACCGTAGTGGAATAATAGCAGGTATTTTGCCTACTGGCATATCGTGGTTGAAAAGAAGAGAAAACATAATAAATGTTATAAGATTATTAGTTTTCGCTAGCAGAGAAATCACGAAAATTGTTTTCTAAAGTATTAAAAAAAAGGTGCAAACCAGTTTTGAACTAAATACGATACCATTTATTTTTAGGTTTTGGTTTCGCTGTTTATTAATAATTTCTTTCGAATTGATAAACCAATGTACAACAGAAATTTTAATCCTGAACTAACCGCCCCAACACAACACAACACGATTCGACACTCCGGCCAGGTTAAGAGTTACCAGCACACCCTTGACTACTACTTTTTAATTGACGCTAACATAGTTTTAAATTTATTTTCATAAGCATTGCCCGAAGAAAATTGTATTTTTTAAATTATATTTAATCTATTTTTGTAAAATATATGTAAATTATATTGTTTATGCATTGGCTCTTATATAAATATAAAGAAACTGCGAACGAGAGAGAGCAGTATGACTGCTAAATATTAATGTTTTGAATGTATATCAAAACAAATTGCAATTTTTTGGCGTGCACAACATAATTTTGTATTTTCTATTTTCTATATTAAAGTTGTATTTTATTTTTGTTTATTTTTTATTTATTTATTTTTTTTAAAGTGTATTATTAAGTTTTGTGATTTTATTCGGAAATCGATTCGATGACAAGCTGTTTTACAGCTCATTATGAATTTCGAGAGAGCTGAAAGCGAACAAGCAGAATATAATTAGCAGAAAATAATAGATAATTTTTATACTAGCTGTTGGCACCGCAAACGAGGTTTAGTAAATTTTGAATCAAATGTAGTTAACTTTATCTATGAATAACAATAGATTAGAGAACGTTCTAACGTCAGTTTAGCGCAATTATAAACATGATATTAATATACGAAAAACGAATGTCTTACATTCGCACTGAAATAAGGCATGCACAACTCGAATATCCCTCTATAGTCATTTATGTCTAATATTTGATGTAAAATATTTATATTGTCTTTGTATACTCATAATTTATCAAAATATTGTGTTATTAAACTTTATCTGTGGTTCATTTACTGCTTTTAATGCGTAGAAATGTAAGTTTGTCTTACGGTATGACGCAAAATACTGTATATTTTTATAGAATTTATGTACTATTTATATTATATTATCTTTGCTCTGCTTTTCCTAATATTATTATATACATATTATTATTATATATTTGTGGATTTCTCGATGTTTAATTTAGTTTTGATACAAAATATAGATATATTTTATATATTTGTGAATGTTTAAAACATGAACATACTATATTAAAATGTTTACCAAAGTACGAGTCTCCTACGAATTGGTTTATTTATCTAAGTTTTTAAAAACATAACCGTAATAAATGTTCTTTTTTGAAAATCTATAATACTGTGTTTATTACGGAAAAGAAGTTCTGGAAGAGCACCTTTTGAGAGAAAACTTATTGAAATGAAATTTGAATCAAACACTTGCTTAGTCTCCGATTATGAATTCAACTTTATTTTTATTTAAAAATACAATTGCAAAAATAAGGTTTACAAATTAAAGACGGACGAATTTAGTTTCAATTTTGTTTGAAATATAAGAATACACTACACATATATATATTGAGACGGATTTCAACAAATTAGTATAACAAAAAATAAAAATAACAACTTTGAGTGCGAATAATTTCCGATTATAAAAAAATTAACAATTTTTTTATCCTTTTGATGTCATATTTTTTTGTAGTTTCTAAATTATTTGTAATTAAAATACTGTGTAATTGTAATATTCATTAAATGCGTTTTCAATTTGATTTTCTAATTTTTGTATCTAATGCGACATTTTTGATATTTATATATAATATAAAAGGTATACCAAATTATACATTCCATGGACGGGCATGGAGTCAAAGCCACACGAAATGATCTTTTTAGTTTTTCCATTTTTTTGTAACATACTTTGTTCATAAATATTTTACTTAAAATTATTTGTTTTTTCTCGTTAAAATTATTTTAAATTACAACAAACATTTATTCTCCCAACGGATGTCGTTTAAAGACGAATACCCTGGTTGCGGGAGCGCACGAAGTTCAACAATTCATCGGAGTCCTCGCACACAAACGGCTTCAGATGATGGCAGGCGACGTCGTGCCACTTGAGTCCATCGTTGTAGAAATTGTTCAGAATTGAGAGGCAGGATTCGTCGTTGCCCTGGGCGGCCTCGCGATTGTCGGGCTGGGGCTGGTTGTAGCCTCCGGTGTGCGACCAGTCGCCGGTGTTGCGCTGCGATGTGGGTCCGATTTTGGCGCCCGATCCGGACCAGAACCAGCCGTTCTCATTTGGTGGCTGCAAGTCGGGACGGTCGCAGCCGGCAAAGTTGCACTTGCGTCCCGAGGTCCAGATGTAGCGCACGTTGCCGCGAGCGATGCGCTGCTTGATGAATTCGTTCTCCTGCGGGGTCTCCAGCGACACGGCGTCCATGCAATGGCGACGGCAGATGTTGCGCGCGTCCAGCCAGTCTACCTCGAGACTGCGCGTAGGGGCGTGCTCCCAGCTGAAGAAGTAGGAGTGAGCGACACCTCGAGCATCTCGGTAGGTTGCGTGGCGGACACCTGCCGGATCGAATAGTAGAATTTAGTTCGGATGTTGATTCTCTAAGAAGCATCACTAGACAATGAAAAACATACGATTGGCACAGCTTCGCGGATCCGGCAACGCCAGGCGTCGTTGAGCCAAGGTAACTGTGGCGCCGATGGCGAGCAACATCAAAGTACGCAGCACCGACATCGCTCCTGTTGATCTGCTTGTCTGTCTCTGTCGCTAACAACTGGTGTTTCCTGCTTGTCAAGCTCTCCTGGTGGTTTGCGCAAGGCGTATTGACGGTGGCTCTGCAAGAGGAGAGAAGGCACACAAGTGAAACGCTTGAAACTCGCCAATTAAATGATTCATGAGCAATCGTCGGACTGGAGATTCACCGATAAAGATCCCCAGACGAAACCACACCGATTAAATGGGGCCGAACGACGAAAAGTGAAAACTCAATAGGCAGCGAAGCAGCCCAGAGAGGGCGGTGTCTCTTTTGCCGGACAACATGGACACACACCCCAACGTTTCCGGTCGAATGGCGTCGGTTGGGCTTGGAGGAGAGGCCGTCATCATATAATTTTTTGTCAGTCAGTTCATGGGATTGATTTTCTTTTTTCACTTGTTCGCTTTGTCCGTTGTTTGAAATCAAATCATCGAAAATCATCGATTGGAAATTTTTTGATTGAATTTGAGCGCACAAATAACCACAATTAAATTGAATGATTACCGAGTAGTCGTCGTACCATTGTGGTAAACAATTGTCTCAATGGAAGTCCCACTGAGCAGAAATTGAAACGTGAGAAACACAAGTCGGCATGACCTTAGCGCAGGTTGTTTTTATTATGTTGCGTCCGACCGCTTCAAGGGTTTCGAGAGCAAGGCTTGGAGGATGCCGACGCCCTGAAGTCAATGGTCGGGGTCAGAGATGATGGGGTACGACCGGCCCCGAAGGGTTGCTGTCGTAATGGCCACATGGGATTTGAAAGCTATCGATGCTAGCGAGGTAAGCTTCCACTGTGATATATTTGACACAACAAGTGGCTCGTCGTGATTAATTACGGTTTCTGGGTATTTTCAAATTGCTTCACACAAAACAAACCAATCACGCCGAAAACCGTTTAATTAACGCATCATCGTGCTCATCAGCGACAATGCGACATGACGTAAACGCGTGCCTTAATCACCGACCAATTAATAATTGCGAATACGATATCACAGTGCGGAATATTTTCGATTCACGAAAATGCGAAGAATTCACAAACAAATACGGAATTCTTCCGTACAACAGCCCGTTGCAGGGTTTCAACGAATGAGCGGAAGTGCCGCCATTTTGTGTACGTTTCCGCGGTTGTTGCAACTGCCTGTTGTTGGCAGTGTTGGCGATTGAAAATGTTTTGTACATAAGTTTGCATGTTTTATCGAAATTATTTGCGATGCGTTTGGTTTCGTTTTTTTCTCGAAGATTCCATTTTATTTTCCCCTATTGTTTTCGACATAAATCATTTTCTGCTTGACTGGGTTCGAAAATGGTTTGACCAACATATACAACAATAACAACAAAATACAGCTACCATGAAATATTAATTCGTGTGCGGCCAATTCCATCTTCGATTGTTGAGCAAACTTCCTTAAATTACGGCAATTATCAATGAGACGACTACGGTAGGATCGTTGAAGGTGCCTTGAATTCGATCGACCTATTAGATCGCTATACCATGAAATAATGAACTGAAAATGACCAGTTGACTAAAAAAAATATCGGAAAACATCTATAAAAGTTAACAATTATAATATGTATTCATTGACGATTCCTCTATTCGACACAGAAAAGCCTGACCTCACCCAACACCAGCTTGATTGAGGAGCGGAACTCGCGAAAAGTTTCTATTCGTGGCGAAGTCAATCGACTTGAGTTGTTCCATTAGAAATTCCAGCACCGTCTTTGGCGAAACCGCAACACACGGCGTTCAACGACGCTCTACGCAACAACAACGACGTACCTTGGAACGCCATCGGCACCCTCCCTGGCCGAAGACGCCCCCCGAAACTTCCCCGTAGCCTGCCGCGCCCTCTGAGCAGCCACAAGTGGACGCATGATTAATGGAGAAAGTTTGTTTGCTTGTTGTTGTCCGCAATTGGTGTTGTAGTGTCTTGAACCGGCTAGCGCTGGGCCCGGCTTCAAATCGAAGTGAATTGAATTCCAAAGTCAACGATAATGAGGCATGGGTCGAAGAAGCAGCGACGGCGACGATGGCTTCGCCTGCAATTTGGAATAACAAATGATTTCCGTTTTCCGTTTCGAATTCGTCGAATGTAGTTGTTTTTGTGCGATTGCGCATGCCTGGCAGGCGGGCTCCTCACCCAGGGACCGTCGCGACGGTAGCAATTGTTGCTGTTGCTGTCAAGGGAAGCCTCTGCAAGTGTTGCTTCCCAGTTTTGTTTCCAATATATTATCGCACTTATTGCATAACTTTGAATCGTTTCCCGGCGACGACGACGTCGACGAATTCGATTCGAAAGCACTTGTCATTGACGCCACGGTTTCTGTTGTTGTACTACAATGTTGTAAAGTTTTGACCAATTGACCAAGCCAGCATGTGACGCACGTTTCTGCCCGAAGATTTCCTTGTTTTCAATAATGGACATGAGCGATACAAAACTAATAAACATACATAAAAGTTAAGTAATTCACAGTGTGCTGTGAATTCGGCGATCGTGAGAAATGCCAAAAGTGGACTCGTTGTGGAGCGGTTTTTTTCCAAACATCAATATCAACAACCACAAGCACAACCTGGTACCCTTTTCCAACGGCAATCGCTTTCCACAAATTCGGGATTATTATTGTTATTAAAGCCAGTGTCGGCAGCATCCATAATGGAGCGACAACAACTCGGCGACGGCGGCGATTCCCGAGGCACGAGGTCTGGTTTTCGAGAAACCACCTTTCGATTCGGCTGCAGGTTTCGTGACCGGCCGGACGCCATCGTTGCTCCTTGTCCTGACGAGTTCTTTTGCTTTTATGTTGTTGCTATTTTTGTCCAGCCCTCACCCCCGTCGCTTGTCCAGCGGTTTGTCTTTGCCTTTGCATACAAATTTCCAAATTGATGTTCAATTCATTTTTCAACACAAGTGAGGTGACTTTTAATTGAAATATGAAATTTTTGCCTTTGCATAAAAATTCCCAAATTGATGTTCAATTCATTTTTCAACACAAGTGAGGTGACTTTTAATTGAAATATGAAATTTTTATCGCACGTATATTGATAATGTCGTAGAGGCAAATCACGATTCCGGTTTTCTCCCCCCAATAAAATTAACAAATAATTCCGATCCGATTGCCGGAATTTCGACTTAACGCACTTTAAAACAACTTCGGTGATGAGTTTTTAAATCCCACGGCATTTCGACCAACTGACTTATAGCATTATCAACGTGGTGTGATCCTTTTGCTGAAGTTGTCAATTCAGTCGGTTGACAGGTGCTTTCAATTGAAACAGGTATTTACATGTACATACATACATGGGAGATGGAAATATTTAAGATTTTCCAACATTTTCTCAGTTTCAATTAATATGTTGGTCACCACAAACGTTTGACTCCATCTCACAGTGCTATTCGAAAGCCTTAGTTGGAAATATCTCACGACGAGAATTTAATTAATCTCGCGCATCGCATGATGCAGATGGTAAGAGGTGTACGGAACGCATTAGTGCAATTAGACGACGTCGGGACCCAAAAAAAAAAAACACAAAAATTAAATAAAAAAAACTACATAGCAACCGGAGGAGAAGAAGAAGAACTCGACAACAACAACCTCCTTCCACAGCCGGTTGAATCAGCTGAGATGGAGTCGGTTGGATCGGCTGCGATTGCAACTGAAATGCAATTACAAATGCGACCCGCCGCAGATTCCGACGGGACGCGGGGATCGTGTGGCGGGGTTTGCCAGATCGTTTGGTCGGTCGGGGATTAGAAGCTCGTCTAAAGCGTGCCAGCACCAGCAGCCACTGTTCAGCACCGAGACCGCCGCCAAACCACCAGCATGCGAAAATGCGGTGGCCAAGTGTGCAAATAAATACGTCTCAACCGTTTCCCATGATGCAATCGAGTGCGGGCGGGGGGGGCAACCGATGGAGGAGAAACATCTCCAAGTGGCGGCTGTAAATTGCCTCGTTTTTTGCAGTCGTCTTCTACTCCTCGGCAGTTTTCATTCTATTTTTCAGTTGGTTTTTTGTGTGGTTTCAATGTGTTTTTTTTTTTGACATGTCATTTTTGAATTTTTTACATGCAATTTATTTCTCTTGGAATTGGAAAATCTAAAAATCCCTCCTTGTTCGATATGTTTCTCATGAATTTCGTTGAAATGTTGTTGCTTGACTTCGTGTTGAAGATAAAATAGAAATTTTTTGAATTTTTTTGGCGTGATTCCTGATGCCTTTTCCATTTCAATTGCTAATCGTTTTTGTGTCTCACTTCAGATTGAAATCGATATCTTTATAGTTAGTTTTCGAAGTCGAATTCGAAGAAGTTGTGTCCACGTAATATGGAACTCGATTTACCCCATTTTGCTAGTCGTATCCGCATGCGCCGTTCAGCAGCGGGCACGAAAAAATGGGGCCCGGACGAAGCTGTTGCACAACAAGTGCTGTTAATTGTCCCCACAACAATAGCTACAATAACAACA
The DNA here is from genome assembly GCA_947389925.1 of Coelopa pilipes. Lineage (NCBI taxonomy): Eukaryota > Metazoa > Arthropoda > Insecta > Diptera > Coelopidae > Coelopa > Coelopa pilipes. Next base: position 69,690,213 of record OX376696.1, read on the forward strand.
ACAACAACAATAATGACAATGACAACAAAAACAATGACAACGACAACAATAGCTACAATTGAATGCATCGCTGGCGACAGACTTCAGAGCGACGACAATCGCAGCCCGTCCGTCAGTCTGTCCGTTCGACTGACTGAGGAGGAAACGACGTTGACTTGAATGAAGTTGGCCGGAGCTTCGGATGGAGCTTGCGACATATCGCTCTCATGTGGTCCGCCAGGAAGCCAACAACGAGGACAACAACAACGGCGTGAACGCCGACGACGACGACGCAGACGCAGTCGGTAAATCATAAACGGAGGAGGGGAGACGAAAATACTTGCAGAGAAATTAAAAGACTCAGCGTTCTAAATACTTGCAGCGAACGCGGGAACCGAGGAGGAGACCGAGAAAGAAAAGAAACTTCTGCACGCAGAAAGCTTGCCAAGTCGGCAGCAACATCCACTGGAACATCAACGACAATAAATACTTGGAATTATGGCGGGGCGACGGACGTCGGACGACACCTCGTTGCGGGCCAAACGGATTTGTCCGTCACCTGATTAAAGACTCCCAAGTAGGCTGTTGTTGCTGCCATCGCTGCATTGGTGTTAATTAGAAAAGTTCTTCGTACGAACTCCGTCCGTCAGCCACCTGTGTGGCTCTGGCCGTCACTGCGAGGAGAAAACACCACCATGAAAATGCTTTCACGCGCCGCATCCACAGCCACAATGACGGGTTCTCGTTTTGGCCAAGTGGCGATGTTGGTGATGACGGAAGTCCAAGTCCATGTCAGATTTCACTCAAATGCTTAATTGTCCATTTAAGCAGAACATGTTGCCAGTCGACACCGGCACCGGCAGCGAGACCAAGACCCAGACCGAGTCCGAGGCCGAGAGAGAAACTGTTTTCAGACTTTAATGAATTTTTAGATTGGACAGTGCTGGACCAGAGCGAGAGCCAATGAGGTAATCCTTCCACTAAAGGCTGCATTAAAAGATGTCGTCGACCCTCTTCCAGAAACTAGACCGAGCAGGATCTCAGCACGAAGCCGGAAACGTTCCTCTTGTTTGCTGTTCGCATTATAACTGCTTTTCCATTTACTTCGCTCGACTCGTCCTCGTTCCACGCCGAGGTCACGAATATTGTGATTGCCGCAATGTTCGCTTAATTGTCGTTTACTGTTTTCCTGCGATTGCCTTAATCGAGATCACAAAGTGATCGTTCAGGTTCGAGTAACCGAGGGCTCAACAAGCACGAGAGCCAGTGATCGCAATTGGCAGTTTCCTCCATCAATCGTCTCCAGTCTGAACTCCTTACCTCTGGCCCCCGTGCTCGTGACTCCTGCCCACCAACGTGGGAGGTTTCGAAACCTCTCTCTCTCTCTCTAAATGATCGCGGCATGACCCGTCGTTATGCCATCAGTTACTTGAATGTCGTGAAGCATCGATTTGCCAGCAATGATTGTTGTTGCTGTCACTGTCGTCGTCACGGACTTTCTTGCAGGCGGCAGCGAGTGTCATAAAGTTTAAAACCGAAATCCTTGCTAGCAGCGACCATCGTCGACAAATCGCCGTTCGATCTGTCGACAGCCCGATCATGAGTGGCGACATTCCAGTGAAGAAATCACAAGTTGTGCTGCAGCAGCAACAATTTATGCTGCTCCTAAAATTGACAGCAACAGCGTAATTTATGCGCCTGATTGCGCGAAAGTTACAATGACCAAAACAGGCTATCGAAAAATAATCGAAAGTATGCAAACACTCATAGGAGCCGAAAGGAGACGACGTCGACAACGAAAAGATGCCGCTGGGGAGGAGGAAAATCTCGAACGGACAACAACAAAGTCGGTGGCACCCTGTTCGCGGGAGCCTCCACCGCAATTGCTGTATCGGATTGAAGCGGATGCAGAAAGTTTACGACGCGGTGCTGCGGTGAAGCAGACGAACCTGTTGTCAGGACCGGCCGGACCGAAGAAGCCTCTCCGTCGACGGCCACTAAAGCCAAAAACGACTTCGAAACTGCGGTGGCAGACGACGGTAACGGAGACGTCGGTAGCGCTGAGTAAAAGTGGACAAAGCCAGTGGATGGCGGGCAACAACGCCAAACATGTTGCAACCGCGCCGTGACTCCTGCCGCCGGAGGTGTTGGCGGCTCGAAGTCGCTGATAACAGATCAGGTCCAGCCAGACAGTAAGTCAGTCAGCCACTCTGTTAGTCAGTCAGTCAGTCATTCAGTCATTCGTACCGAGGTCTGTCCGTCCTGCAGTCAGCCGACCTCCGATTTCACTTCGAGACGATGGCAATTGCAGAGTTTATTCTGCGCATGCGCGGACGGCATCCATGGGTAGAGGGAGAAGAGGGTGCAACAAAGAGAACCGGGAGGGAGAGAGGTGCGAGATTTTTCACTTTTCAAGAGCGCGCCGAGTGTCGGGAGCCAGACTGGGACGGGCCATGCAAATGGTTTCCCCCGCATCGCGTCTGCCGTAACGACAACATTCGCCAGTGATGATTGGGGAGAAACTGCTTTTCGAACTCCCGTGCCGAAGCACTCGAGTCAACCGGAGTAAAATCAAAATTCAAGCTATCAAAACAGAAGACGGCAATGCAAGACCCAGAGGAGTCGAAGGCGGATGGGATTCAAAGCGATAGTAAGTGAGGGAAGAGGAAGGAATCAGTATGAACAGAGCAAGTCAGAATCGTGGAACGGCGGAAAGAGAAAGGCCATAGAAATGGTTGCGAAGTGGCGGAAGAGAAACTGCAGAAAGGAAATACAATCTATCTCTCTAGCTGGAAGGGCATTGAACTTTGACCACGGCCCAGAGTCAGAGTCAGCGACGACCACGTTTTTGTGAAAATTGTTCACGCTTTTCACCTTCGGCACGAGGAGGTCTTCCTTGGCACGGCATGTCACGTGATACGGTTGCTGTCTCGGGCTTGCAAAATAACATAATGAAACGGAAAATCCGTCACGTAAAGCCGGAGGAAAGATTTCACTATCAACAGGGTCTGCGCCTGCAATTGGCAACGCAACACAACGAGTATGGCAGACAGACAGACCATGTCCGACATGTCCAAAAGGAAAATGCCCAATGAATTGAAGCAAGTGCTGGAGTTCGCTCGCAACGATATCGAGCAGATGGAGTCCGAACCGGGAACCTGCTGCCGGTAGGTCTCTCGGTTACTGGGACATTCTTCGCTGTTACCCTTCTGTTTTTGCAAACAGAGAAAAGAAAAACACTCTACAGCTGATCCATGGCCCAAGCGATCAGGACATCCTGCAGATACCGTAGTCACAAGTCATAAGCCTTAAGCCATAAGTCATAAGCTACCAGCCCCAAGCCAGCGACCACAACAATTGCACTGTCATTAAAAGTCGACAACGAAACGTGACGAGTGGAACAATTGATTTCCATGTATGCAGGTGTGTGTAAAGGAGAGAAATAAGTTTTTTTCAACACTCCACTGATCGATTGCTGATTAGATTTTATGGCCGTCGACAACTCGGCGCTTATTCGTCATCTTACAGTGTTTTTTCAAGAGCGTTCGATCAATGTGTGACGGATTCCGTTTGTCAACTGACCGATCCAAAGCCAATTGCGGATGGTCTTTTATGTCGCGGCGTGTCCAACCTTTGTCGGAAAGCGTCATTTAACCGATCATGAAATATGCTCTCGGCTCTCTTCGATTAGTAGAATACTATGAGACTATAAGCAGACATCGCTTCGTAATCGACGAGCATTTGGAAAACGTGAAGATCTCTCACGTTGTGCTAAAGAGATATTTGGTCGAGTGGAATCGAGTGCACAGGTTACTTAGTAGCGCGCTAATTGCCCGTCTGTTTGCACTGCGACCCACCACTATTTCTACACTCAGCACTCGTCAGTCGGCTCGTCAGTCGGCTCGTCAAACAGCGATGTTGTCGCTTTTGTTGTCTTCGTAGTTTTCGTTGTCGTCGCCTTTGTCCAGGCGTCCGATGATGTGACAGCCGTCCACCGACAGCCGACAGTCGTCTAGTCGCATTCGTCACACAAGCATCGCCGGATCCCCCTGTCGAGGCCCCCGACGAGCCTCCGTTGGACAGCTCTAATAAGCTCTCTGTCGCTTTAATTGCTTTCATTATTGGTCTACTAATAGTTTGCTTCGCATGCGAACGAATGGCAAACATTGCGCGACTCCCAGGTCCGGATCCGGGTACGAGGCCGCTCTTCTTGGCGAGCCATCCAAGCGTTTCGAAAGTCTTCTTCTGCCGAGGATGCCATTTATTCCCAACTGAACCACTAGATCTCTCTGGATCTCTGCACAAAAACACAAGGCAAAGTACGAAAAGCGATTTGACAAATTTTGGGCGATGGAGGTCGGAAAAAGATGAAATTTTGACCTAAAAATACCCGAATGGATCTTCAAGTATTTGGTAGTTCTAAGCTCTAAAGAGCGATTGTGGAATTCCAAATAATTCAAATTTTCTGCCATTGCCTCCATTCACTTTGGCTTTGTGGCTTTGGCGCAGACGAAGAATCGCATTTTAATGTGAAGCACGATTGCAGAGCTGCTCCACATGCTCGGCCCGGTCGTCGTCTGTTGTGGTGGAATCCACTAAATATGAAGAGCTTCTGCTTTTGCTTCTGCCCCTGGTTCTTCTGCGTTCCCACAGTTGGGTTCCAATGAACTGATGCGCTAAATTTTCAAAATACGACTGCACGGCGAGCGTTTGGCGAAACGTGAGTTGCATTTGGGACGCAGGTCTTTGGCCCGCTTTCAGCATGAGATGCGGGCGCCCACCATCGCCGTGAGTCGTGAAGCCCTTCGGTAGCCCCATGTCCCGCTTTCAAACTCACCTTCAGGAGGGTTCGGGCAAATCGTCCGCACGAAATCCTCAAAATGCACAAAACACTAAAAGTACAAGAAGGATGTCTTTAGACTCGGTATTGCAATTGTTGTTCTTGTTGCTTGCGATTTTTGCTATTGCTAGCAAAGAGGCAATTATTCCTCTATTGTTTCGGATTCACGGCAAGGATGTGCAATCACCTTGTTGTTGTTGGTGGTGTTACGTTCTTTTGTTACTTTCGGTTGTCACTTTCCACTGTTCACTGTGCGTTCCGCTCGCCTCGACCAAACGATGCGATACTCTTTTAGCTACTGATCGCAGAGACGAGCTTACCACGGTTTATAGCCGTCCCCGAAAATGCGCTCCACGCGCCGCCTGCCGCCAACAGCTCAAGACCGCGGTCCAACCGGCTGCCGTCGCGTTGCCAACCATCCACCGGAGTCGATAGCTCGAACTCGCAACTCGAACCTGGCAACTGCAGCACATCAGAAACCACCCGAGCGTGGCTGCGGTGGCAGCTGCAACAAATCAGTCGACAACTGCCCGCATTGCATTATAATCCCATTCCAGCATTTTTCCTCCACGCTATTGTTGTTGTCCTTTACTTTACTTTATTGTGCCTGCTGCTGGCACTTCGCGGGGCCGGTCTTTTGAGTTCTGGATTTCATAAGCTCGCCGCGAAGACGCTGCCCAGCACCCAACAACAAAATAAGTAGACGGCGCGCGCACGCTTCGCGAAACTGGGTCAGGTTGGAGGTTCGATCGTTTGAGGTTCGCGCGCGCCGTTCGACGCTTCTGCACTCGCATCGAACCGGGTTTGCATGGAGCCGGCGAAGCGATCGAGCACGTCGAATCGAATGTCTGTCTGTGAGTGTGTGTGTGTGTGTGTGCAACGGTCGGCTCAGCAGTTCCGGGCGTGATTTGTCGTGTTGGGGTGCTCGAACACCTCCGAGTTCGTCGTCTAAGTCATTCGTTTGGCCAGGGTTTTGGTTCACATTAGGAATTGAAAGACTTAATACCTATGAAGGTATTAAATGAATACAATTCAAACGAATCCCTTTACAATATTTCGTGTACTCATTGAATAAGTATTATTTTAAATCGAAATTTCTTTTTTGCTTCAGAGGGCTTTGAAGTGGATCTAATAATATGATACTATGTAACGTGACACCGATGTAGAGGGGTGTGTTAGTGTCTGATACTTGATTCCACCATTAGTTCGATATCGCGATTTTCTATCGAATTAATATTTCTGTATTTTAATGACTGCCTTTTAGTTTTACAATTCAATTGAAATCTCTCTTGAAATCGCTGAATTAATTACTAAACTCATTACAGACTTTTTATGAGCATCATATTTATTTTTACGCCGGCTTCGTGATGGTAACGTTTCATTGTCTTCTTTCTGTGATGGGTACTCCGTTGGATCGACCCGTGATCCAGGGAACTGAGTGGACTTGAACACACAAAATGAAACGATTAAAATTTCTATAGACCGGCCTCTCGTTACTTCCGGCGTCCCTCCGAACGGGGGTGAGGCGTATTTAAAAGGCATTTAAAATACATTTGCCGAATGCTATTTTGAGACCATGCGAACATGTGATCAGCGCAAAAGGCATCAATTCAAAAAGTAAATGATACGGAGAAGCATTTAAAATTAATGATTCCATCGCGCAATCGATGTGTGGTGGTGGCGGACGTGAGAAGGACGACTTGAAGAAGTCGACTTGAACACTTTGTAGCAGTCATTTCTAATAATGGGGGACAATGAAAAACATAAAAAACTCAATTTGTTACAGTTGAAATTTAATTGGGAAATTAATTGTTTTGCCTCTGGTGGCGATCGTCTGGCGCTGGACGTCGGTCGCAAAGGTCAGCCGATCGCTGCGATTCAGACCTAATTCGAGCGGCGGCGACGCGAGTGCAGCAGCTCAGCTCGCCTTATGGTGCATTTCAAGTTCAACATGCGAGGCATCTTCGTTTTCACGGTCGATCGCTGATTGTGTTACATGTCTTTTTTTCGTTTGTTTTTCTTTTTCTACACCTTATGCGTGTTGAGTGCAACTTTCAAAAGATGCGCAATGCACTTGAAGGCAGCGCCGGGATGATGGAGCACCTCGTTGGCCATGCAATTGCGAGCGGAGTCAAGTGAAAGATGTGAACTTGAAAGTTCGCACATCGAAGCAATGAAGTCTTCATCTGATGCACTCGACCCCGGGCAGGCGATCGCGGATTTCTGTCTCCTGCCGGCTCTCGAGACTCGACCTTTGCTGCACTTGCTTGAAAACTCAATTTAACCGTTTCGCATTCGACTTTGAACAAGAGTTCCAAATAGAAATCAAAATAAAAACACGCTGATGGAAAGCACAAAGTCATTCTTTTGCCTGTCGGTCTATCCATCTGTCCATCGAGTGTCTGCGAAATTCGAAGCCGAACCCGTCGAATGCAGCGCTTGTAGCGATGAGTCTCGCATCTGCCGGCGAAACGTGAGTCTCGACTTTTGGAGCCGCCTCCGCCCTCCTGTGATTTGTTTACAATCGTTTCATTGTTTTGGTCATATCGATTTTTTTTTCTGCCGATGGTGGTTTTCTCAATCAGCCTCAATCCATTCGATCCACTGTCGACCGTGAATTACTCTAACCCATTTGGAGAGATTTTCGATACGTATTTTGTTATTATTAGCAATTGGTTTTTACGGCTGTGGGGCACGGCAGAGCCCGATACACGTTGGTCACTCGTCCGGCCGCAGCTACATCTGGTTCATCAGATGTTGGATGTTATTTTTGTCTGTTGCTGTTGATGTGAATGAAACCAAAAGTTATAAATTGTTTATTTGACTTTGAGATAATGAATCGATCCAAAGTGGCGAGTTCCGTCGACGCTGACGGCGCAGATGACGATGGCGATGGCGAAGACGGCGACGACGTTTTAAGGTTAAGATTTTTCGGCCGATGCGAGCGTGAGAAGGTGGAAATATTTCTCAATTATTCACAGATCATCCGCTGCTGCTCTCGTGTGTACTGCATGCACTTTATCGGTTCGCCCGCTTTCTCACTGGAACGCCTTCATTCATGATCGTCTCGTAGCCCTCTTTTGTTGTTTGCTGATGCCTTGCCTTGTTTTATTTTGCCCTCGGCAACTTCACAGGCTCCGTGGCCCCTGCAGACACCGAACTCCCACTTGTCACCTGTCCACCTCTCCAACCCACGATCCGCAGCCAACCTGCCGTCGGCGGCGGCGTGTCAGAGCCGCTGATCTTGCGTTTGACACCGCGCCTGTCGTTGAGATAATCGTGTGATTGTCTGCAATTTCTTAGACTTCAATTCGTGACTCCCATCGCCATTTCTCCCGCTTATTATTTTATTGCTTCCATTACGATCGCTCGCCGTGGCCACCTCATTTCGCCTCACCTCGTCTCGGTTGGACTGGAGACTCGAGTTCGTCTCATTGAATAATTGAAAGCCCCGCGCGGCGATCGCTAATGAGAGCTTATGCAATAAAGCGGCTTTTAATTGGGCCCACGACGCGCCTGTCATCGGGGCTGAAAGTGAAAATACCATAACTTTCACTACACAAAACGACACATTTGTTTCAAAACGGAACTGTTTTTCCCCTCCAAAGCTCCTGTTACCAAGACCGCGTCGCTGATATTTTGCGCTGGTTCCGAAACGGAGAATGACCAAAATAGAAAATTTGAAAAACCATCAAGTTCCTTAGCTCTACGGGCGGTATTTAGGGAGTTGTTTATGTTTCGGAAGGGAACTTTGGCTTATTGAATCGGACTCCCACTAGTCCTAGGCCCACTACCCAGGCGCTCAGATGAACGATCAGTAGGTGTAGTTCATGCATGTGCAGTTGCATTACGTTCTGATAACAACTATGTACAAAATCTGACCCATCGAGTTAGTTCCGTTAATGCTGGGCGACCGATTGCAGCAGAAAAACACCTGCCAGCGAGTGCGCAAAAACACAAAATGAGACTCATCCAAATGTGCATTCCAAGTGTTCGACGCTAGAAGCTCCGGTGTCGTCCACAAATCGGGGACAAACCTGCTGCGGCAGCGACGGGGACAAGCAAAAAATGCACGATACCACACTGGGCATGAGGCGCATGCTTCACCCTGGTCGTCGTCGTTGTTTGCGGATTTGAAAATCGCACTCCGTGGCTCCACGCTCAAGGTCTGGGCCCGAAGCTTCTCGAAACCTCGGGGACACTTGTGGTAGTGCGCATGTGCAGCAACCTGTGGCAGCGGTGGTGGCTGGCCTCTGGTGCGCAGAACAATGCGACTTTGATTAAATTAGTTTCGCATAATTTCGGAAACTTTGCAGAAAAACGACTGCAGGCCACCCGCCTCCATCGGGGGAGGCCACCGAAAATTTAGGTGTTTTGGGTTCGTGACGATTTACCTTGTTTCCCTTGCCTGCCCTCGCCTCACCTCGCCACGAGTTGATTTGATTTTTGTTTTGTTTCGTTTTCCTCTGCATCATTTCGAATTTTAATTTTTTTTTTTTTTCCATGATATTTTATAATTGTGGCCAGCGTGATTTTCGGGTGTTTTTATTGTTGTTGCCTTTGGTGCCTTTTCGCCAAATTGTTTTCTTGATTTTGTCCCCCTTTCTGAGGTTTGAGATCTTGTTGTTGTTGTTGTTGTGCGTAGCCTCCAAAGGTCGCCCCGCTGGCCGAACACTAAAGATGATGTTTGCTTTGATGCAACCTTCAGTCGCAATTGCTTTTGTTTTTCACGTTGATCGTTTTGTTTTCGTACTCTTCTCTCTCATTTTGTTCATGGGGTATTGTTTTTGTTTTGGTTTGTTTTGATTCCCATTCTGTGATCTTCGCTCCCGCTACCGGCCCGCGGACCTCGTGGATCGCAACGCGTAAGCTTGAACTACAGTTATTCAACTATGATATTTCCTTCGAACGACTTAACCCAGTTTTACTGCCGAGCGCCACGCCTCACCTCGCCGCACCCTACACTCAATGGTTTCCCTTCCACAGATAAGAGTTCATATGGCAAATGAAAACAATTGGCCGAGAACTCTGGATAACCTTCTACTTCTACTAAATCTTGTCATTAGGCTAAACGTCTCAACAGTGCAAACAGTGCTCTTATAAACCTTCATCATAGATTCTATATATTTCCGCCTTCAGCTAGCATGAATTTATACGAAGTCTTGAAGTCAGCCACATGTTGAATGTAGGGTAACCACGTCGTCTTGTTGTACTTGTTGTCGATGTCTCTGGTGTTGATATCGTATGTATAATTGCGCTCGAAAATTACCACGAATTTTATTCAACTCCGGCTAATTAAGGCCTGTGGGCGGGCGGCACCGAAGCGTCCAGGTCCAACCAACACCAAGCGCGCGAAACAATGGTCCGAAAGCTCATGGAACCAGCTTCATTCAGTCAGAGTCATTTTCGTAGTTCTCTTCACTTCATCGCCATCTCGGTGTTTTCGTCTCCTCTGCAGCAAACGAGAAGAAACAAATACCTCGTGAGACAATGAAGTTTTTCCTCAACTGAATAAACAAGAGCCAAAAAGTTCGTACGAACAGTATGAGTTTGTGCTTATGTATAACTAAATACGCCAAAAGCTTTGGAAACCTTTCAACTATAATTTTGTTCAATATCTATTTTCCAGTAGACAATTTAATTATTGATTTAGTTTTATGAGTTATTTTTCTATAATTAGTCTCGTTAATTGCAGAAGTTATTTCCAAGTTGATGTCCTTTGAATTCCACTTTCAACCACTTTCCGTTCCCTCCTTGTTGGTGTAAATAAGTAGCTCCTCAGCCGCAACTACCCAGGCTCCCACACCCAGAGGTAGGCGTCACTTTACCAACTTTTTCACGTGTCCCAATCATTTCCATGGCTTTTTTCATCTACTTAGCGTTCGCTCCGCACTCATGAGTCGCTCCATTATCTTCCACCGCTACCCCCCCCACTGTGCCCAGCACGTCAGACATGCGGCCTACAGCGTGGCTGCGGTCGCCGCTGGTGCCGCCGTCGCTGCCAATAATGATGACCTTGAACAATTGTTCGTCTTTGTTGTTGTAGTTATTGCTGTTGTTGTTGCTGTCGATGATGTTGCTGTTATTGTTGATGTTGATGTTGTTTTTATTGCTGTTGGTGCTACTTGACATAACCGTTTCTTTCATTATTTCCATTGCTGTTGCCTGCGGCGATGATTGTTTTTCAGTTTCAGTTTCCACACCAGAAGAGGCTCAGAGTTCATCCATGGGACAGACATGGAATCAATTTAATTCCAGAAATGCATGGAATCACCTGATGATTCTTTCATTGTTTTTTAATTCTACGTCTACTTCTCTTCATCAGTCTCTCCGTTTCCATCCCCGACACGACAATTGCAGCAAGTTCCCCCGAGAGTTGCACAATTGTTGCCACACAGCGTTAGCAACAGTAGCGAGACAAGAAGAACATACGCAGGTTAATTTTGCGGGTTAATTCGAGCTTGATTAACATCAGAATTAAAACTTGCTTTTTATTAATCTTGCATTTAAATACTAAGTTTCGGAACATTTCATGAGGCAATCGAAACATTGCACACAAAGTTGCTCTATCAACAGAATTGCAGCATTGATTGATAGACAGGTTGGAGCATGGTTTCACGTGGTTTTCAAATTTTCTCTGACCGATGCATACTCTTTCTGTTTAACATTGAATTAATCTAAAAAAATGATTGATGCAATACGTCAATGTTTTCTCTTCAGGGAAAAGGCATTTCTCTTTAGGAGTTTCTCAAGACAATACCCGAAATACTCACTTTGGCCAGATCAATTATGACACTTGAAGAATTTTTATTGTTGTTTCAAACTTCCAAACTTGCAAAAACGTTTATTACCAGTAAATCTTATCAAACATCTTTCTTAAAAAGCTACAATTTGAGTAGCATCATAAGATGTGGTTTTTTGTTGTTTTAATTTTCTGCATTAAACGACTGCGTTTGGCAGCATCTGCTGAAGCAAAAACATCAATAAAGCCAGATAAATGCTGAGTGCAACGACGATTTATACCACTTCAATTAATTGAGCTTCAATCGTTGAGTGTTCAGTACGACATTGTTTTTGTTTTTCTGTTGAAGTTGCAAAACGAGGATATGTAATTTTGTAATTTAAAACCTTCAAAGACCGGTATTCGGCATTCGTTATTTTAGTGACTTACGCAATGAGTTCGGTGCTGAAATCCGCCTCCATGCGCCGAAGTGAGATGTCGCTAGTTGTTACAGCACTTTCCACCTGACAACTAATTCTGTGCTGTAGTAATCTTAATCTCCGAATATGGTTAGCACGTCACCATCCTAATTCAACTAATTAATTCAAACTAGTCCAAAGTCTCTCTCCTCATCCTCCAAGTCCATCGACCCTTCACTGAGTCCACAGCAACAGTATTTGTTTATCAGAAAACTAAACAAACTAGACCATTTGCATTGTGTATCGCATTACAGACTGACGGTTTGTTTAAGAAAAAATACATAGCCATGTTATTAGCATGCTAGTCCATCAAATACATAAATTATTACACATTTTTCACATTTTATCCTTCCCATTTATCCTTCGAAGGCGAATAGTGCTAGCGCCAGCAACTCAGTTGGAAACCAACAGCGCTGTAGTGTGGACACTAGTGTGCTATGATGCAGCCTGCGCCGGGCGCTGTGAAAATGCCCTGGAGTCGTCGGCTCTTCAATCGGTTCTTCGTCTCGAACAACTTCTTCAAGAGCATCGAACCGATGTTATTCTTCGCTTTCATATACGGCTTCACACCGTTTCGCGTAGTGGACGGCAGCAATGGATCGAAGACCGTACGTACGTCCTACTACAGCAATGTGAGTTGGGTTGTCTTTCTGATCACCTGCGGGATCTCCTACACCTACACCATCATCAACGATGAGTCGATAATCGGCTACTTCCTGCGCAACGAAATCTCGCATTTCGGCAACAAGCTGCACGAGTTCGGCTGCATGACCGGGACCGCGATGTGCTACATTTCGGCCGTTGTGCACAAGAAGAAGCTACTGCGCGCCTTCTTCCTGATGCCGAAGATCGACAGACGCTTCGAAGGCATCGATCAGCAGTACAACTATACGTATAGTTTACGCTACGTTCTGTGCATTTTATGCGGCCTTATTTCCATGGATACCATCATCGTCGCAACCTGCTACTGGAGCCTCACGAAAATGGACGTGCACCCATCGCCGTTCCTGTGGTACAATTCCATCGGCGAGGTCTTCGGCGTTTCCTTTAGCATCTCGCTCTTCTGCCTGCTGACGCGCTGCATCCACCGAAGGTGCCGACTTCTCAACAAGGTATGTCCCTAGTTAATTTAATAGATATTAAACGTAACGGAGAGGTAATACAAAGTCCTGTTACCAGTAATAATGTGAATAATCTCCAAAATTCCTTTAGAACATAAATGATGTTGTTTCCCAATGATAGTGTTCCCCACGGATCGCAATTGGCTTGCCAGTGGTAATTGCTTCATATTGGAATATCCTTAGCTCAAGTTTACGACAATATTACATTCATCAGCGAGTTTATGAGGTTCATCTATCGCTCACATTATAGTCTTAGTTTGATACCTTGACGCCAAGTTCAATGAAATGGGCTGTCTCTGCGGTGAAGTAAAACCACAAGAGCCACCACATGGGACTCGTAAATTTAGAGCTTCTCTAAAACAAACAATGTATATGTATCAAAATATGTGGCTGAAACTAATAGTTATAGGAAAGACGATGCCACCACTTGTCAACCCGCCCCATGGTTGGGTCAAGCACCCGCACTCGAATCCTTTGAGGAGTAGTGTTGTTAGTGCCAGCGTTTTCTACCTTCGAGAGTCGCTTACCGAGGTCCCTGGGCAGCGCTGCATGCAAATTTCACTGTCCTGCCAGTCGTCGTTCACACGTCGCACAGGATGGACAACGTTAGCATCAGGATAAGCAGGCCACTGAATAGTCGCGTACGGCGTTTGTTCTCCGCGAAGCAGCTGTACGAGTGCCTGCAGCCCATTTACTGGCTGGCCTACTGGCACGGCCTGACCACGTTCCGTATCGCTCGAAATAGTCGCGGGGACATGAAGTTGAAGCACTCGCTATTTGGCTATTTCAATGCCGTCGGGACCTACGTCATGTACGCGATATGTTACATTATTACGATGTACAACGACAGCGAATCCGTGGTAGGCTACTTCTTTCGATCGCGCATCACCCAGTTCGGCGACTTCATGCAAATCTTAAGCGGCTTTATCGGCGTCACGGTGATTTATCTCACGGCTATTATACCGAAACATCGGCTGCAGAAGAGCCTGTTTGTTATGGAGCAAATGGACGATCTGCTGAAGGCGGTCGGCGTCAAGATCATGTACAGCAAGGTGTTGCGTTTCAGCTACGTTTTCCTGGCGGTGATGTTCATCGTCAACACTTTGTACATTGTGGGCAGCTTAGCGGTGCTGTATGAAGCGGCGGCGAATCCCTCGATTCCGTTGTGCTTGACGTTCGTGCTGCAGCACACGGTGATTTCCCTGGCCTTGGCAATGTTCTCGTGCATCACGAAAACGCTCGAAATGCGTATCATCATGATGAACAAGGTACACACGTGGGGGGGTCAGAAGTTTGAGGCTACTCGACTCATGTCAAGTGCAAGGCAAAAATGGGCATTCTGCAAATTTAATTCTCAGAACTATCGAAGTTATGAAGTAGGTCCTCATGAAGACAGCGCCTATTAAACTTGATAGCCAAACACCATAAGGGCACAAGTAGCACCAATAATGCGGTGTAGATGGACATGTGGAAGGGTTGAACGGTTCGCGGCACGATTTATTTGGGCTCCTTAATTGAGCAGGTTCTTCAATACGACTTAGTGACAGTAATTGGAATTGCGGCAAATTAGCACTTCGAGTGACAGCCTTTTCAAATTGAATCGTGTAATTGTTTGTCGACTCTTATAAATGGTGAAACAACCAAGCTTTTGCACATAGTTTCCGTTGTACTCGAGTCTCGGGCATGTCTCGCCATGTCCCACTTCTGCCAAGAACTCTTCAGTCCCAGTGACGCTTACAGCGCTGAGCAAACACTCTTTGTGGTCACATTTCTGATGGGTCTGACGCCGTTTCGGCTGTGTGGGCAACCGGGCGAACGTGTCCTTCGCATTAGTCGAATCGGTCTGCTGAGCACCGTCTTCCAGGTGTTCTTCTTCATATTCTGCTTCGTCTACTCGTTCGTCCTGGAGGAGTCAATCGTCGGCTACTTCTTCCAATCGGAGATCAGCAAAGTCGGCGACATGCTGCAGAAGTTCATTGGCATGACGGGAATGTTGTTCCTGTTCGGAATCAGCTTGCGCAAGTGTCGCGATATTATTTTCCTCTGCCAAGTCATCCACAACATCGATCGGCAATTCGTGGACGTAGGCGTAGTCTTCAACTATCGGTTCATAATGAAGTTCACGCACTCCAAGCTGTTCCTGGTGATTTTCGTGAACATCGCGTACATGAGCAGCAGCCTGGGGCTCCTGTTTCGCAACAATATTTGGCCATCATTCCAGGCGATCGTGTCGTTCTTCTTGCCCCATTTCTTCCTCCTCGTCGTGGTGGTTCTCTTCTCCGCTCTCGGCATGCGTTTGCGACAGCACTTTGATCTCCTTAACAAGGTACGGTATGGAAAGCACACACCTTAGAGTAGGGAACGAACACCGTAGAGGCGAGAAATCTTCGACCCAAATAAAAAATCACCCATTAGACTCGTCAGTGCCAACAAATTTATTAATTCCGCCGTAACACGATAAAGTAGCTTTTGACGGAAAACATTGCTTCGGAAGATTAGGTTTCATGTAAATATTTCGAAAAAGTTTGGTTTTAATAGGAAGCTAGAATTTATCTATTTTTGTTTATAATGTCAATAATGCTATTTTAGTACTATTTCCATTTCTCGTATATTGGCTTGTAAAATAAACACAATAATAGCCATTCACACTAATTTCCCCTTTAGCTACTTCATCCTCCTGCCACGGAAAAAATAAAATGAATCGCACCAATAGATAATCCAAGTAATTGAAATGACAGAATATTAAATACCCTGGAGGCTCTGGTCGTACTAAATTAATTGATGCGATGGCATCGAACTTCTCATTCATGCAACCATTCAAATGGAACACTCTACTTCTTCCTTGCGAGCCAAACCTTTCCATGGCTGCATTCAGTGCGCCTCGGCCGTTCCGCCCAAATAGTAATTTTTAGGAAATGAGTAAAATATCGTGGTTCGGCCAGATCCTACAGGACGTGCGCGACCCCAAGAACATATTCGCCTCATTGCGGTTGCTCTTCATATTTGCCTTTTGGTTCGGTTTGAGTCCATTCGTAGTGAGTGGTGGGAACAACAATAACAACCACCCACATCTATCCACCAACGCCCTCGGTTACTTCCACATTGTGGGGCGCATCGTCTTCTATATTGGCGCCTATATATATTCGATGATGAGGGAACAAGGACCGCTGCTAATCCATCTATTCGAATCGGATGTTTCGGGTTTCACGGTTTCGTTTCAGAACTTCAACAACATGTTCGGTATCATTTCGGTTCTGATGATTCTCATATGCAAACGTCGCCATTTTTGCAATTTCATTCGTATTGGGGACACGATAGAGAAGCTTTTCTTCAGTGTCGGCGTCGCCGTCAACCATAAGGTGTGCTCACGTTGGGTCAACTCCGTTATGCTGTTCATGGTGAGCAGCACCGCGGCGTTCGTAGTGCTAAGCCGCTTCGTGTTCCTGCGAAAGAACGGCAGGAGTCCGGAGCATGCGGCCAGCATTTGCTACTATGCGCCGCAAATCACGGTTTCTGGGTTCGTCGTGCTGCACTCGGCGGTGTTCTATAAGCTTCGGCACTATTTCAGGGCAATCAATAAGGTAGTAAAGAGACTACGGCTTTCTCCTACAATCGATCCTCTACCCTGTCTACTGTCATGCAGGATCTTCAGAAACTTCCGAAATACTTCATTCCAGTTTCTGTTGCAGGTCCTAAAGAACCTCGCCCAGCAGGGCGAAGTGAAGACCATCGCCACCAGCAGCAAAGTGCGTTCGCTGCAATGCCTGGACTCGTTCTCCATGTACACAATTGTCACGAAGAATCCCAGTGACATCATACAGGAGTCCATGGAAATTCACCATCTGATCTGCGAAGCGGCGTCCACGGCCAACAAGTACTTCACCTACCAGCTGCTGACCATCATCTCAATTGCTTTCCTCATCATCGTCTTCGATGCGTACTACGTGCTGGAAACTCTACTAGGCAAATCGAAGCGAGAGACTAAATTCAAAACCGTGGAGTTTGTGACGTTCTTCTCGTGCCAAATGATCCTGTATTTATTTGCGATTGTTTCGATTGTCGAGGGCAGCAATCGGGCAATCAAGAAGGTTCGTATTTTCACTTTTTCACCGTATTGTCCATTAACTACTTGGTTTATTCCTGGGTACAGAGTGAAAAAACCGGTAGCATTGTCCATAGTCTGCTGAACAAGACAAAAAATCCGGAGGTGAAGGAGAAGTTACAGCAATTTTCGCTGCAGCTCATGCACATGAAGATCAATTTTACGGCAGCGGGGCTTTTCAACATTGATCGAACGCTTTATTTCACGGTAAGATCGCAGCGACATTAAGTGACGTATCATCAGAGTATAATCGTGTTTTGTTTTTCTGTCTTCATTCCATGAGCCAGATCAGTGGCGCTTTAACCACGTACCTAATTATCCTCCTTCAGTTCACCTCAAATCCACCGAGCGCCATTAATAACTTCTCCAACATGTCCATGAATGACTCGGGAGTTGGACATTGAGAGTAGCTTTAGGTGACCAATTAGAAGAGGACGATGTCTTGTTGTAGGATTCTCGTTTGTTACAATTTTTCATAAATTTTATTTTATAGTTATGTATTAAATATTCAGTAATTTTAGGGCATTTGGGGTATTTATGCTTAACAATAAATTTCGTGTGAATTTGTATGTCTTGCATTATATCTTAAATCGGAACGGAACCCACGTCTTTTGTCATAATTAATTACTTGCTCAACCTGCACAATGAAGCGGCAGCATTTAGTTGGGAGCCACGCAGTTGTTTCACAAATCGTCTGTTCTCCGTGCTGGCCTTGCGACATGTCGCAACTCCCATACATGATTTATTGCACTACAGTAGTTGTCGTTAATGTCATCACATCACTCACCTGGGTTCTTCATTCATTCTCCTGTTCTGGCGGTATGCACTCAACGCAAAAAGTCAGTATGTACGAATTTCCTATTGAGTTATTTTTCCGTTCTACTGTGCAAGTCTTCTGGGCAAATACAGCTAGAAGGATAATAAATAATAAAAGTAATAAATAAATATTTTGCAATGAAAAGACGACGAAAAAAGCTTCATAAAATATGTTACAAAAGCAAACACACCAGGCGACCGCCAACACCGTGTTGTGTTTGTTCAAGCGTTTACGATTAATTGTCCTGCGCCCTCACACACCGACAGACACACACACACACACTCGCCTCGATTCTGGATACTACATGATCATTTGTTCTGACAAATGTGTGTCTGTTTCCTGCCACCCACTGGACTTTCTCGACGCAGCAGAAACTGCAAGGAAATAAAAATATAAAAATATTTGTTCATCGTTTCCAGCGTGTTTGCTGATTGAAATGCCATCGAAACAGGACGCCGAAGGCCGGGCTCTTGGGTCACAGACGACTCTCCGTGGACAAAGGGTGGGTTTCCATAGAAGGTTACTTAGCGAAAATTAATCGCTTCCATGCGGTGGCCACTGACATTGAGCCGTGTCAATGACGGGGATTCCCGCATTGCAGACGATACGGCCGCATTAGAAAGAGGCACTGAAACAAAATGTGACATCCTTTTCGGAATACATCACGGTATAGAAATTAATAACCTTTG
The DNA here is from genome assembly GCA_947389925.1 of Coelopa pilipes. NCBI lineage: Eukaryota > Metazoa > Arthropoda > Insecta > Diptera > Coelopidae > Coelopa > Coelopa pilipes. The sequence continues at coordinate 69,708,961 of OX376696.1, forward strand.
GCCTTGTCGGAGTTCTCTCAGTGTCAATCGACTACTACTAGTGGACTGTCTAATTAGATAATTGCGTCAATTGCTGTAGCGTATTAAATGCGTACTGCGCGGGTTGTGTGGAAGCGCCCGTCATCCTTAGCAGAAACTACCCGACCAGGGTGTGGGCCTAGAAATTGTAGACAACGGTAGCCCATAGGAAGACGGTCATCACTTTTTGTTCGATGCTTCCTGGGCTGGCTTTAGTATTCAACAAGTGCGCGTAGCTTACAGTCGTCTTACGGTTGAAGGGCCCTTCAGGGTAATAAGTAGGTTCCGTTTCTCATTGCAAGTCGGCAGCGGAAGGAAGTTGTTGCACTCGCAGTCGCAGTCGCACCCACACCGCACACACGCTCTTCAAATGGGTTTAAAAATCTGGGAACGTCTCTCGCAGGCAGACAACATTTTTCAGTCGCTTCGACCGCTGACATACATCTCCCTCATTGGCCTGGCCCCATTCCGCATGACCTCGCAGAAGGAGGTGCGCACTTCCGCTCTGTCCTTCGTGGCAGGCATCGCGCATTTCCTGTTTTTTGTTCTGTGCTTCTTCCTGTCGATACGCGAAGGCGACTCCATCATCAGCTACTTCTTCCAGACGAACATCACCAAGCTCGGCGATGCGACGCTCTCGTTGACGGGCATCATCGCCATGCTGACCATTTTCGGTTTTGCCATCTTCAAGCGCAATACGTTAATCCAGATAATCCAGAACAATCTTGTGGTGGACGAGATCTTTGTGCGGTTGGGCATGAAACTGGACTATCGCAAGATTCTGCTCTACTCGTTCGTGATCTCGCTGGGCATGTTGTTTTTCAATGTCATTTATCTGTGCGTGAGTTACTTGCTCCTGCGCTCCGCCCAGATCTGGCCCTCGTTCGTGGTCTTCACAACGTTCGCCCTGCCGCACATCAACATCAGCATTATGGTCTTTAAGTTCCTCTGCACTACGCACCTGGCCAAGAGTCGCTTCTGCATGCTGAACGAGGTGAATAAATAAGAGGAAATTAGTTTCGAAATGTGTGTGTGATGTCTGTTTGTGTTCTCACAGATCCTGCAGGATATTCTCGACTCTCACATAGAGGAGCGCAACGCCATCGAACTCTCGCCCATGCACTCCATCGTGCGGATCAACCGCAGCGCCCCACGCCGTCGACCAGCAGCGGTGGTGGCTCCGGCACAGCGGTACAGCGTGACCTCGATCATTCGCCAGAACCCCGAGTTGTCGCTGAAGCAGGTGACGAACGTCCACAACTTGCTCTGTGACATCTGCAACACCATCGAGGAGTACTTCACGTACCCGCTGCTGGCCATAATTGCGATATCGTTCCTCTTCATCCTGTTCGACGACTTCTACATCCTCGAGGTCATGTTGAATCCGAATCGCGTCGAGGTCTTCGAGGCGGATGAGTTCTTTGCGTTCTTCTTCACCCAGATGTGCTGGTACATAATCATCATATTTCTAATTGTCGAGGGCAGCAGCATCACAATCAAAGAGGTCAGTCAGTTGGCAACGTGTCTGTTGCGTATGGTTTCATTCTCAATGTTTTAATGTTTTCATTTCCGATTTCCAGAGTGGCAAGAGCGCTGCCATCGTTCACAAGATCCTGAACATCACAGACGATCCCGATATAAGGGATCGCCTGGTGCGTCTGTCGTTGCAACTGTCGCATCGCCAGGTGCGCTTCACCGCTGCCGGCCTCTTCAATCTGGACAGAACTCTCATCTTCACGGTGGGTTTCGTTAGTTCTCGTAAAGGAAAACATCGATTATCTATCGTTTCTATTCACAGATCACTGGCGCCGCCACTTGCTACTTGATCATCCTGATTCAGTTTCGGACAACTCCCTACCACGAGGACTCTACTGGCCTGGCCAATGCCACGAACGTCAATCTCTCCTAGTTTAAGATTTCCTGTACTTTTATTGTACTCTGTAAATTGTGTCTACCTAACTATTCCCTGTGCCACATAATAAAATAAACTATTGAATTATATTAAATTTTAAGATACGTGTTTATATATTGAAAACATTTTAAGTTTTTTATTCAAAAGTCGCCACCAAAAAAACTGATAATGTCTCTCCATAGACCGTGAGTAATAAATAACTGCTGTACCAACCACCGTAAACAATTATAGAGTACAGTACGCAGTTGCAATATGAACGCAATCGGATACACAAACCAACTGTACAAAAATTTATTGACAGCTGTTATTTTGACGTTTTACAATCAAACACAAATGGAACCCGAACAACCGGCAAAAAGCAGAAGGTATAACTTTTATTAAATGAAATACATTTTGGAACACTAATTTCTTATTAAAGACAATGGCGTGCGTTGGTGAAGAAACTGAGAAGGAAGAAACTTCGACAACAAGCGGCTAAGGAGCGCGACCGAAAGCTTGAAGAAGGTGAGACCAATTGTTTGGACGTCCATTCGTCTACATCTTTTGTTCTTCAGAAGACAAAGCGAGGTCCAGAGACCCCGCCTACCAGCGATGGGTGCGTCATCAGAAAGAGCTAGAAGAGTTCCAGCGTTTGGCAGAGGAGGCCCGGCAAGATGAGGAGGAACAGCAATGGTTGCGTCGGGAACTCATCGCCCAACTGCAATTCCGGAAGGAGCGCCAACGCCAGCAGGCGGAGGAAGCTGCCAAGGAAGCGGAGCGTCTCAAGCAGGAAAAGGAATATGAGGAGGAACTTGAACGCCAACGTCAGAAACGAGAAAAGAAGAGACAACTTGCTGAAAAGGCGGCCGCGGAATTTGAAAGCCTTCTTCAGCTAATGTACGATTTTTTGGAAAACACCGACATGGAGGCTCCAGCTGAGCTTCGGCGATACGCGGAGACGCATCCTGGACGTGATCCCTGCCAGTTCTTCGAGCGAACCAACTGTTGCCGCTACGGAGTGCCCTGTGTCTTCAACCACCGTAGACCGATGTTGTCGCGCATACTGCTGATCAGTCACTTCTTCAACCACCCACTATTGGAACAAGCAGATCATCGAGAATATGGTACAGACGTTCTGCTTGAGTACAGCGATGTCGATTTGCGTATCGCTTATGATGAGTTCTTTGATGACGTGGTGCCTGAGCTGGAGGGGTTCGGAAAAATTGTGAACTTCCGAACGGCTTGCAATACGCAGCCCCATTTGAGAGGCCATGTGTTCGTGGAGTACACGAGTGAGAGGTAAAGCAAAGCACACTACTTTTGAGTACACGTAATCGACTTCATGTAATTCTGTCTCCACAAGGGCTGCACTGAATGCTTTCATCAAGTTGCAAGGACGGTATTACGCCGCGAAGCGATTGAATGTTGAGTTCTCAAATATTGTGGTATGGCGCTCGGCCATATGTGGTATGTGAGATCGTAGCAGTTGCCTGCAAAAGCAGTATCCTTTTATTACATCATTGTTGAATTTATGAATATTATTTAATTCACATTTATTTATTTATATTTTCCTTAACATTCTTTTTGTATATTTCTTGTCGAATCTAAAGGTTTGTCCTTTGCACGTAAGTGCCCTCAAGGACGTAATTGCCTTTATTTACATTTGTTTAGCAATCCCGGGAACAAGTACAACACTCAATTGGAGGTTAACAAAACGGGATCTAGTCGTTTTCCGAGTTTGCGCACCGTCACGCCTCTCATCAGGTGGGTGTGGGGAACGATTTCTGCATTATGCATTTGACTAATCGACGTCCTTTCCATGCTTTTCTCTGGCAGTTGGAACGACTTGGATAACACGCCTTCGAATTCGTTAAAAAGCCATGCGAATAGTACGCGCAATTGGCGCTGGTCTGAGAGTCCGGAAGTGGAATTGAAGTCTTCCAAAAATAAAAAAAGCGACGAAGACCATGATCGATGCCAATCAGGGAACTCGGAGAAGAGAAAAGGTTCTATAGATGTGATAAACCATGCTTCCAACCACAAAGAGCATAGTCACAGAAGGACTAATCGCAGTCGGAGCCGGAGCCGCAGCCGCAGCCGTAGTCCAGAGCGAGCCACAAAGAGGCGAAGACCTCAAAATCATTCCAAAGAACACATAAAGTCAAAACGCCATCGAAGTCCGCCTTCTTGGTGATCAACGCCAAAGTCTGCTCCTCACACCCAACAATCGTGAATGTAGAGATAGCTATTTTTTATTATGAGTAAAATAAAGAAAGTAATTGTAAAGAGTAATTGAGAAGATCAGCTGGATTAAATTTAAAGAATTTTATTTATTTTTTTTATATTTTTATTTAATTTATATTTTATTAAAATGTTCTTTGTTTTTAAAGAATGGATAACAGGTCAGAAAAGAATAATTCAGTGTCGTTCTTTCGAAAATGGAAAAATAAATATTTTATAACAAATACAAAACACAATTTAAGAAATAAAAATGAAGTAGCATTATTTTCCTAGAGTACGTGTGCTCGGGTGCGTCGGTGTGCGCGTGTGTATGTGCGATTTACAAGGAGTTGAGCGAATGTGTTCGAAATACAAGTAAAACAAAAACAATAAAAACATAATTTGTGGCAGTTCGAGAAGAATACAAATTTCAAAGCGTCCCGAAGTTCTGAAGGTACACAAAAACTATTTTAAAACTTGAACCGAGGAACGCGAAATACTAAATCGGCGAAACACACACGGGCGCACACACACACAGACGGAGTGTTGGTGCACCAGTCAATCGCACTGCGCACACACGCACAGCGAATTATTATTAATAATAACTGAGTGAGCGACAGAGGGCGAGCTTGCTAGCGTTTGGTGTTGTGGTGTGGTTTGTAGTGGAGCTGGGGGTCGGGGCGTCGCGCTTAGAGGCGGATGCCGGGGTTCGTGGCGGCCACGTAGCGCAGCAGCTCGTCGTTGTCCTCGCAGATGACGGGCTTCTCGTGGTAGCAGGCGACGTCGTGCCAGGCGATGCCGTCGTTGTAGACGTTGTTCAGCACGGACAGACACTGCTCCTTGGTCTGGTTGATGTCGTACTCGGCGTTGTCGGGCTGCGGGCGCTTCTTGTGGCCGGTCTGCGACCAGGGGTTGTAGCCCCAGCCCTGAGGGATGCGGTTGGTGGCCTGGATCTTCTCGCGGGTGGCGGACCAGAACCAGCCGTAGACGTTCTTGGGCTCCAGATCGGGGCGGTTCTCGCAGCCGGCGAAGTCGCAGATGCGGCCGGCGGTCCAGATGTAGGGCACGTCGTTCTGCTGGATCACGCGGAAGATCAGGTTGTTCTTCTCCTGGGTCTCGAGGGCGACCAGGTCCATGCAGTATTCGCGGCAGAGGTTGCGGCCGTCGAGCCAGTCGAACTTCTTGTTGGCCAGCGAGGGGACGTGGGAGCTCAAGAACATGTTGCGGCCGCGGTAGGAGAACTCCTTGGGGCCTGCAAGACGAGAGGGACAGGAGGTTAATACGTGTGTCCGCTCAGTCAGATTGGGAGTTAGCAAAGCCAGCTACGGCTTGGCCGACCAGCGCGGCGACGGAGCCCGACGGGTTTCGAGGCTTCGGCGGCTCCCGCAATACGTGCGAGCCTCTCGAGAAGGCTCTCGAAGTCGTCGAGCAGCCAATCGAGGAACTCGAGCCACTCGAGCCACTCGAGCTGCTTTATTAGCCCAGTTTGCACGCTTTTGAGGCTCCTCCGATCGCTGTGGAAGCCAATTTACGGCGTGAGTCGACGCTTTTTGGCGAGCCTCGATTTCGTGTCAAGCCTCGGTTTGTGCAAAAAATTGCCAAAACATGCCGATATAACAAAAATGTGCCCAATATTCGCGAAACTCCGAGAGTGCGAAATAAGGTCAGGAGCCCCAAGCGAAACCGAAATCGAAACCGAAACCAAACCGAGCCACGCACTCTCAGCTGCCGGTTCAGGCGGAGACGTCGACGTCGACGTCGACACACTGACTCAGACTCGCACACACGCCGATACACACACACATCTGCATTCCCATCGGCTTAAAATAGGCAACTCCGACCGACGACGCCGTGGAAGCCAGGCATTCCATTGCAGTTGCGCCGACGGCAATTGCAGCGGGTACGGCCAACAACAACAACAACAGCGGCAACCGCAGCAGCAGCAACAACAATTGGAGCTCGTCAGCCGTACGGGGCCGGTATTTGCGAACAGGTCGCGGGCCCGGCGAAGGCGGCGGCGCGAAAGGGGCGTGGCCTGGGGCCACCGCGAAAGCAGGTCTCGAGTCGAGCTTTGGTCTTTCCTCGTTGCTCTGAGCGGACGCCAACAGCAACAACTGCAGATGGGGCCACAACAAGATAATGCTCGAAAAAAATGAGCGAGAAGGTGAAGAAGATGAGGAAGATGGAGAGGAGGAGGAGGGGGAGGAGGAAAACAAAGTCAATGGAAAACTTCCAATCATGGCTCATGGCATACAAAAGAAGCATCGGAAACAGCAACAACAATGGCAACGACGGCAACAACAACGGCAACGACAGCTTAATATGGCGCTGAAGTGCAAACTTGCCAGTTACGTAATCCGGCTTAATGTCTAGGTGTTTTTGTACTTTTTATAATTGTACTTGTAGTTGTTGTGGTTGTTGTTGCTTTCGCTGTTGTTCTTGTTGTGTTTTCCCACTACCATTGTGGCCTGTACGTCGAGTGTTGCGGCGGTCGAAGATGGCAAGGGTGTCTGAGTGTGCGAGTGTTGGCGTTGGCAACTACAGCCGCAAGAGCGGCCGACGTGCATCTTGAAACAGAAGACCGAAGTAACGAACTCGTCTTGGGGCCCTGCCGCTGGTGTTCACACATCTTTCGAAGCCTCCTTCGACACGAAGCCATCGAGCAGACTCGCATCGGTGGCAACACCTAGCAAATAATGCGATTTAATAACAGTGGGAAAATTCCCAAATAACAAAAGACGTCGGGCACGAACTGCGAACTGAATGCATTCGTTTTTCTTTCGTGCAACTCCAGTGAGAAGCGAAGCCCTTGCAGGAGGGGCGGCGGGGGCTGTCGGGAGCAAGGGTGAGTATATATAAATATATATATAAGTTTTCTGCCTCCCGACGATTGCACAAAAGTGGCCGAAGCTGCTGTTGAAGAGGAAAAACTAAGACGAGGCAGCGAAAACGTGATCGGAGGTTTTGCAATCGACTGCATCTGCACAGGGGCAACAGCCGAGTGGCGCGAAGGCACGAAATTCGCGAGATAAATTAGGGAAGCACCAGCAACAGCAACAGCAACAGCAACAACAATGACGACAGCCGTTTCGAGCAACCGAAACCCCGAACAGCAAGAGCAACAGCGAACACGAAACAGCAACGGAAAAACGAGAACGAGGAACTGCATTCATTCAGCATTTGGCTCGCAATTGTTACAGCAATTATTTGCCGGCTTCTTCCCCTTTGCCCCTCGCCCGCAGCTGGGTTCCCTTTGCCTCCCATTGTCTTCCCTTCGTTTCGTTCCCTTCCGCCCCCGCCCCGTCGTGCCGAAGGCGGATTCGATCGATTGATCGAGCGAGCGCTGCCTGGGGTTTATCGCGGATCGGTCGGTTGATTGGTCAACCTCTGGGTCCATCGCCGGGAAATGCCATCTCACGGCACGGAGGAGCCACGCCAACAAAAACAGCAACAAAACCGGCAACAGCAACAACTACAAGACGTTGTTAATGGACTTTGAAGACATTGTTCGCTTCCTCCTCGTCGCTCGCCCCTCCCGCCGTCGTCGTCGTCGTCGCCGTCATCATCGCCTCATTAAACTTTTTCTGCCGCTTCTGAAGATGAAGTCGGTGATGATGATGTTGATCACGACGATGACGAAAGCACGTTGTTGTTGATGTTGTTTTTGTTGTTGTTTGCACATCCGTCAATAAAATTGCTGGCTTCGGGAATTAATTCAGCATTTTATATTGTGAAGAAATTGCTTCGAATGCTATTTATTTATCCCCGGATTTGTTCTCAGCAACAACTTGTTGTTGTTGTTGTTGTTTCACAACCAGTTGCTTTTACCCGTTATTGCTTTTGCTGTTGTTGTTTGGCAGCATCTGATGCTGTGTTCGTTGAATTATTTAAATGCATATTTTATCAATCGAATTTAGCCAAAATTAACTGAATAAAACGGATCGATTTAATTTATTTCTAAACATAAAATTCAGTCCAGCGAATAAATTTAATCGAATTTAATTTTATCGCATTTCGTCTCGTCGAAATAAATTATATTCAATCAAATTTAATGCAATCGACTTTACTGTGAACGTTTTTGCTTCATTTATTTTGCTTGACTGCCTTTGATTTAATCGTTTTGATTTCTTCGAATTTTGCTCTTCATTAAATTGTTGTTGTCATTGTTGTTTTTGTCGTTATCACGCTGTCTGCCCAGAGGCACGTCAGACCTCTTGCGACCAAACCCGTTCTCCCAATTCGCCCGATAATTGACAAACTGTCAGTGATGCAAGCCGAGCAGCCCTGCCTGCCGTCCGTTCGCCACCCTCCAACCGACCGCCGGCCCCATCAGACGAACCCCGTGCCAGACCCGGCCCGGCCCGCCCGTCTCGTCGAGCGCTGGCGATACGAGTCAAACATGTTCTTGGAAGAGATTGAAACTGAAATTGAAATTGCTTAACGCCAAAAATAGCATTCGTATTCAAATGCGGACGAGTTATGCAAGACGGCGCCCCTCGTCGTCGTCGTCGCCCCCAGGAACTGTCGGTTGGAGATTTTTGTCGTTCGTTCGTCTCGGGCACATCCGATGCTCGCTGCTCGGGGGCCCTGGAAGAGCAAATGCGGGGCGCAGATCGTTTTCGGGTCGTTTTTTCTCGAATGTGCGAGGGAGGGAGGTGGGGAGAACTTTTTACGGCCCGAGTGAACGACTAATTAACCTGAGCACGGATGGATGGCTGGGCAAATCCCAAGTGCTAATGAGTTGCGAAACGAAAGACTCGAGGCGCGAACTCGTCTTTAATCGAGCCATTTGAATGCAAATTCGCAGTCGAAGCCAGGAATCGAGCGCGACGACTTCCGGCAGTCGAGTTCGGCGGCTCAGCAAATGGCAAGCTATGAAACTAACAAACATCGAGATCGAGCTGGAAGTCGTTGGGAAGTCGGCTCGAAACAAGAGACCAGGCCGGGTCCAATCCATTGAAGCTTCTTACATGGAGCCCGCTTTTCACCACTTTCAAATTTCAAATTTCATTTGGTTTTGGCGCGTTCGCCAAGTCGGCCTCGTACCGCCGCCTTCTTGGCCTACTCGAGCCCCCTGTCTAAGCCCGAATCAATCGCATTGCTGCACGTCGGCGGCCGCTTGAGGCTAGGGAAAAAACGAAAGTAGTCGAGGGAACTTACGTGAAGCGCACTTGGCGGGCACCGGCAGCGACAAGAAGCGACCGGGCTTCGTCGAGGTGGTGGTCGTGGTTCTGGCCTGGCTGATCGCCGGCTCAGCAACCGCAGCTGCTATGCAGAAGGCCGCTATCACGAGTGTGACTTTCATCTGCAAAGAAAACAGCAGACGGAAAATAAATATAAATATAAAAATATAAGAATATAGAAATATACAAAAAAATAAACAAATAGAAACTCTTGATCAAATCAAAGTCGAAGCGAAGTCAAAGCGATCAAACTGTTGCAAAAATAAGTCTGTGTCTGAAACAAAAGCCTCAAGAAGCGATCGATCTTCGCGGACCTCCTCGAATTTTCCGAATTTCCTCACCATGGGAATTTTTGCATCATGTTTGATGTTGATGTTGCTGTTGATGGAATCCTCCCCTAGCTAAGACAAAAGACGCCGACCACGGCTTCGGGTGGCCGCCCACAGCAGCGATGCCTGGGCTTTGGGTGGAATGTGCTGGTGATTGCTTGTGGCTTGTGTGTGGGGTGTCAATTGACACAAATCGAGCGTGTGCGGCTCAATTTGCATGCGCCAGCGACAACACAGGGACTTGAACAACAACAATAACTGCAACAACAACAATGACTTGGACCACAACAACGACTGCAACAACACCAACGACTTCGCGAACAAAGACAATGCCGATCGATCACCACCAGACTTCTGGCGGCAAAGCAGGCAACAACAAAAGCTCTTGCCGACAAATTGACCGAGCGACGAATGGACTGACTGACAAAATGACGAATTGACGGACCGACTAATCGACGGGTTGAGTGTCGCGGGGGGCCGCGGGGACCCGGGCTGCAGCCGATCATTCATAATCGCCGCCGATGCTGATGGCGCCGATCACGACGTGCTGCTGATGAGCTCGAACATCATCATTTCGACGGCCGACACACACACGTGTAGCTGTGTGTGTGTCTGTGAATGAACGAGGCTGTGTGTGTGCGTTCGATTTTTATGTCAAGGATGTTCGCACAACCGGTTGCTGATTAAACACACTTCATTTCTTACTGGGGCTCATCGTGCGCGGTTTATTCTCCATTATTTTGTTATTGTTGTCTCGGTATTTGTTGTTGTTGTCTTTGGTGTTGTTGTCTTTGTTGTTGTTGTTGTTTCGGTGGCTTTTCTTAATAAATAATTCAGTTAGCATCTTGGGGTCTTCGGCTTGCACAAGGCAGCCTCGCATCGGCCGCACGCACGCTGCGTGTTAACAAGTTTTGTTGTTGCCCGTCGGCCGCACCGAAGTGCGTCATTGTTATTGTTGTTTTTGCTGCTATTGTCGGCCAAAAAATTGTTACCAAAGTCGTCGCTAGAATCTTTTGCCTGAATATTCATCGGTGTGGTGCTGCTGCTGCTGTTTACGATCGACTGCAATGGCCAATGCTATCGATCGAGATGACCAAATACGAATTCAAAAAACACCGAACGCTTCCCAATCAAATTGGCTGCAATTAAATATGCAAATCCGAGAGCTCGAACTGGTAAGTCGTTAAATTGACCTGATCGATGGGTCGCGTTGTTTTGACCTAACAACATTATTTGGAGATTGCCCCAAGACCTTTCGACTTAATGACCCACGCTGAGGCAACCGAGCGCTTGCGCTCGGCCATCAATGCCTTCGTGCGGTCGCCGCGATTGCCGCGGCCCCCCGCGTGGTCTTCGAACGGCAACAGCAACAGCAACGGCAACGGCAGCACAGGGCGGTCGGTGTTGAAGCGTCTGACAAATTGGTCCGTGTCCGAGTCCGAGTCTGTGTCGGCCGCCGATTGACAAATGAGTCGAAATCGATTTCACCCCGACCTCGCCCTGCCACTCGCCACTGCCTGTGCGTGCAACCGAGTTGGGAAATTAATCGTCATCTGTCCGTCCGTCTGCGGAAACATGGAGATCTCAGGCCGCGCTGGGCTTCCCCAAGTCGAGTCAACTGCAGAGGCAGCAGCTCAAGTCGCTCAAATATTTGCTTCGCCCGCCTTGCAATCGTGTTTGCTTGATCAACAACGACGACAACAATAATTGCGTGAGCCGCATGCACAACAACATTTTTGGTCGCATCGACGTCGAGTGGAATTTTTGAAATGTTTTGAATTCGCTCGCCGCACGGCGCTCGATTGGCCAATCAGAAATGCCAGAAATTGAACGAAAAATCACTCGTCGTGCATTTTAATTGGGGTATCAACAATTTTATTTTTATGATTTTCGTCATGCATGGACACGTTTTTGATTATGATTTGTTATGATTTGTGAGTTCGAATGCTTTCGTCTTTACCAGATTCCATTTGAAAGTGAATTTCAAAGTCGAAAAAAATTATGTGAAAAAAAAAATTCAATACCAATGGTCGAAACGAAGTTCTCGAATGTGTTCAAACGGAAGACTTAAGACAAGAACTCGCTTCGAAGACTTAAGTCGAGAACTCTCACCGAAGACTTAAGACGAGAACTCGCCGTGAAAACCTTCGCTTGCTTTGGGCGAAACGAAAGAATCAAGCAGCGAACTCGAAATTTGTTCCAACACTTCACAATATGCTTTCGTCCTTTTCCCACACTGTTTCGAACTTTCATGAGAAACTATTCAATTTCATAGTCATTTTCAGTTCAGTTTACGTTTTCAATTCACTTCACTGATCGTGTCCTTTGAGTTCCAAACACCAGCACAACAAACACAACAAAAACAGAAAAAAAAAACAAAAAAAAAAAAAAAAACAACCAACAAAATATCCGTGTTCGCGTGACAACGAGAGTAATCCTTGCAACAGTTTAATCCAAGTGCTCCGAATGTCCTGTCGCCGAGCAGAAGAAGATGGCGAAGAAGAAGTAGAAGAAGAAGTTCTTCTGGCCGTTGCTTACCTTGCTTCGAATTGAGAAATCCGACTGTGTGTTCAGTGCTTCGATCACCGGGCTTGGTACAACCAAACTCTGTAACTCGCAAACGAAAACAAAAGTCAATTGCGACCTGCAAAGTGTTTTATAGGCGCTCATAATCCCACTGGCTCGCACTCACACGGCCACGCCGCGCCGACAGCGACGATGTGTGCCAGGCACCACCACCACCGCGCTCTCGCCGCACACCAACACCAGCACAGCAGCAGCAACGACGACGACGACGACGCGAGCCGCAGACAACAGCAGCCGGAGCCGGAGCCGGACCCGTCGTAGACGTCGTCGTCGTCGTCGCCGACGTTGGCCCGTCCAACACCGCGGCCGCGCGACGGCGAGCACTTGCGCGTGTCTTGGAGCGCCGCATCATCGCCGGCATCATCGTCGTGATAATCGCCGTCGTCTTCGTCGTCGTCTCCGTCATCATCGCATTCGCGATCATGATCGTCTTCATCCCCGGAGTGTTGCACACGGCGAAGAAGTCGAAGTCGAAGTCGCGGCCGAGACGACCCCGAAGTTCGCACCATCGTCGCCGCTCCGATCCCTGTGGGTCTCAGAATAGATCGAAGCGTTCGTGGGCTCGTTCTGTGATTCCCCGCAACGGCAGCCGCTGCCCTTTCGGCCTCTGATGCGGCGGTGCAATGACAGAGTCAATGAAATATTTCATTTTAATACTTAGTTGATAAATTTTGAGTCTCGCTCATAAATAATTCAAATTCGTCGCCGTCGCCGACGTCGTCGCCGCCACATCATCGGAGAGTTCAACGTTTTGCCGAAGATTTCATTGATTTCATTCGCGAGACGATGGTCTCGATGAAGGTCTCTAAATCGAAACATAAAATTGGTTTTAAGACATGAACTTGATTCCATCTCTCGGATTTGCTTTCATATCATGAACTTGATTTCATATCATGAAATTGCTTCCAGATCTAGAAGTTGGTTCTTACTCTTGAATCTGTTTTCATCTCTTGAAATTGTCTCCAATTCCCGAAATTCGTAAAATTGCAAAGTCGTTTTAATAACTGAAGACAAAACCAGATCTCGATAGCGGTTCGTCTGGAGGTTCCCGCCGTCACCCGGGGACTCCTTCAAGTTCTCACTCGCGTCATAGGTCTCCGTTTTCGTGGGGAAATTTAATGTCGTAGTATCTCTTAATCGACTTCATTTAAAACCCGTTTGCATTCACTTCGAAGTCCTGTTCGGGAGCGAGATCGGGTTTGGGTTCGACTTGGGCTTCGACTTGGGTTCGTTGTCCAAGCCCATGTCGGTTCTTGCATAAATTACCAGAGCCATGGAAAGTTCTCTGGGGCCGGGAGCCGGGAGCCGGGAGCCGGGAGTCGGGAGCCGGACTTCGACGAAACGTTCTCAAATCGAGCGGATCGTCTTCGGTAATGGTTTTTGGTAATGGACTTCGGTGATGGTGATCTTCGAATTGATCGATGGATCGGTCGGGCGATGGCATGAGCTGGTGACGGATGATGAGCCGGCGATGACTGAGGGAAAGAACTCTTTCTCGCCGCCTGGGGCCGTCAAAGTGATCCCTTTTACAGCGACTGAGTTATTTTTGTGGTTTTGGGCTGGGAGTTTGGGTTCGAGTTCAAGTTCGGGCCTTGGGTCTTGCGATCGGACAAAAAGTGAGCTAGATGAGTGCGTGTGTGTGTGCGCGAGACCCATTCAGACGATTCCCAGCCCCGGGCAGTCAAATATTTATTTTCGATATTACCATAGTTTGTGTTTTTTTTTTTTTTTTTATTTCGTTATTGTTTTTGTTACTTTGTCTTGGTTGTTGTTTTAATTGTGTAAGCGATTTTAAATGCAAATCAGTGCCGTCGTCGCCGTCGCATCTCGCACTTAACGACACATCGTCGTGGCCATTAAATCGGAACATCACTTCCAAATTTATGGACAGCCAAAGTGCACTTGTTCGACCGCCTTAAATTCGATTTCCATTTCATTTAAGCGGCCAGAATCTGCTCGCGGTTTCTGAAATTCGCTCTGTCCAAAACACAAAACGAACGCCGACAGCACGGCGACAACGACAACGACGACGACGACAACGACGACAACGATGACAACCGCAACGACGACATGGACGACAACGACACAGACACACGGCCAGAGCCGGAGACATCGGGCGCAGCGGCCACCGAATTGCAGCGAGCCGAGGAATGCGCGATGCACCCGAGCAGACGGGCCGTCGGGCAGCCGAGGGGCTCCGGAGGCGACCGGGCCGGGTCGGGTCGGGCCGGGCGAGGGTCCGACCGGTTTCGGCAAATAACGTTTAATTGCAATGACATTTGAGGTCGTTAGAACTCGAATGCAAGCCGAGTGGCTCCTGTGGCTCCGGTGGCTCGATTGTAAAAGAGCAACATCCGATGGGGCCGAAGACGCCGCAGCGCCAGAGGGCGGACGGGGTGGTGCAGGGAGGGGCGGCGCGGTCCGTGTGACTTGCAGCAACAAGCGTTGCCGAACATGTGGCCGACGACGAAAATGCAAATCCAACCTGCAACCGGTCAACCCGGCAACCCTGAAACCTGCCGGCCGTGTGTGCGTGCCGTCGTCTTACGTGGTTGTTGGCTCGTCATCATCATCATCATCGTCGTCGTCGTCGTCGTCATTGTCAACATCTTCATCTTTATCGTCATCGTCATTGTGATCCTCATCACCACCGCCATCATCAACCGTGGCGTCATCTTCGTTCTTATCTTCATCTACATCGTCATCGCCTTCATTGTCATCTTCATCATTGTCATCTTCATCGTCATCGTCATCTTTATTGTCATCTTCATCGTCATCATCATCGCCTTCATTGTCATCTTCATTGTCATCACCGTCGTCATCACCGTCGTCATCACCATCGTCATCATCTTCGTCATCTTCATCGTCGCCGTCATCGACAGCGACATCGACCACGTCGGGCGTCGCATTCGCCGCATCGACCCTTGAACTTTCGGACCGGGGTCCGCGCCCGGCGTCCGGTGACGACACCGACGACGACTTCGCCGTTGTCACTGCGATCTTGACCACCTCGCGACTCGCCTCTGCAGCCGAGGTTTTCGGGCTTGCATTTCGGTGCACTTAATTTCGCATAAAATTCGTCTTCGACAGAATATTTGTTTATTCTCGTCGATTTTGAGTTTTCATAAATGTCAGCCCTGGAGGTTTTTTCACATCGCCAATAAATATTCGAAGATCCACCAGAAGCCGTGTCGTGTCCGCTGCCAGTGGCCGAGGCAGAGCCACCGACACCGACACCGACTCCGACCGCCACCGGTTGCAGCGAATGTCGGCCAGTTTTCCACAATTTCGGCGGCGTCTGGAGTGGGCATCGATGTCGTCGTTGTTGTCATTGTTTGTTTGTTGTTGTTGTTGTTGTTGTTGTTATTTTTGTTGTTGATCTTGTTGTTGTTGCATGCTGGGGTTATCTGTATTTACTTGTTTTGTTGATGCCATGGTCAGCGGACGACATTAAAATAAAAGTTATGGTCCCTGGCTTTTAATGTCCAAGTGGCCGCGTCCGTCCGTCCCCCGTCTGTCAGTCCGTCCCTCCATCTGTCTGTCTGTCGGTCCGTCTGTCTGAACATCGGCGTCTGAGTTCGATCGCACATGGAATCGTAATCGAAATCCGGCGAGACGACATTAAACGAAATCGCCCGGCGAGTCATGCGGAGACTTTCAATTTCAAAGGAATGAAGGAAGGAACGATGGGAAGAAGTGAGGTGAGAAATGATCGAAGTAAGGAAGTGTGGCGTGCGTGATTGAGGGATGAATAAAATGCTGTAATGAAGGAGGCCAGGAGGAAGACGAACGAGTGAAGATCCTCATTTAATTCGAATTAATTCCGAGTTATTGCATCGTATTCGCAAATTACAGTTTTATTGACATGACTCGAGAGTTTCCGCCATGTTTCCGGAGGAGTTTTGATCTTTGGTTTTGAGGATTTGCATTGTTTAATCGGAACTGAAATTCAATACTCCAGTTGCGCGAGTTTGTCCAAAAAAAACCTTCATTTCTTTCAAAAAGCAAACTACACAAAATTTAGCAGACCGGACTCTGTAAATTTTGGAATTATTTATTGTTGTTTACAACTCGGCTGTGTTTTTTCTCTCGACTGCATGCGATGTGAAATTTCGTGAAATATCAATATCGAGTTCGCGACCCAAGTCTTTCGATTGCAAACGCATCGTTTCCCTCTCAAAGCATGAAAGCACGTTCCTTAGTGTGTGTGTGTGTTTGTGATTTCCTCGTTATATTTTTGGATTGAGACAGACAATTGAGATTTCTGGCGGTTTCTCTGTTGGCTCGAGTCGGAGTTCAAGTGCGAAACTCGATACTTGATATAAAACACCTCAATGTTAGAGCTGCTGAAGCTGAACTTCTGAACTCCAATTGTGCCTGCTTCCTTACAGTGACAACAACAAAACTAAAAACATTCAACACCACAACAACAATGCAGTTCAAAGCTGTGTCAGCGCAACTTTCAAATCATTTCGCAAATACAAAAATCGCCTGCGTTCGAAAAGGCCGAGAAATGCATTCATAAATGAAAAGTTTTAATTCGCCATGAGGCTGCCATATCTCTACGTTGTTTTGTTGTTGTTATTATAATTTTTATAATTTTTGTTTTTGACAGCCAAATGCAATACTCGAACAAAAGGTGAAGCCACAGGAGTTGTTTTTCCTGCTGCGAAAATGTCTGAAAATCTCACTGTCTTAAGAAGAGCGCCAAGAAACGGGCCGAGAAGATCAGCCTCCATGTGCGATGATTTCTATATTATGGATAATTTCTTTATTTTCAAAATTGGAGAAAAATTATACAATCGGCCATAATGTAATTCGAAAGTAGGGAGATGGATAATT
The DNA here is from genome assembly GCA_947389925.1 of Coelopa pilipes. NCBI lineage: Eukaryota > Metazoa > Arthropoda > Insecta > Diptera > Coelopidae > Coelopa > Coelopa pilipes. Next base: position 69,726,030 of record OX376696.1, read on the forward strand.
ACAATGTGAGATGAAACCATAATTATATTGGAAATTAATTTCCCCATTTAAATTCATTTCAACGGCATGATTTCATAACTTGTTTTTTTTTTCGTTTCTCTCGCAGACAAAGTAGCGGATTTCTGAATTCCAAACAAAACTAATATCAACAAAGTGTTTGTGTTTTGAAATGTTAAACAAATGCATGTGGCTTGGATGAAACAAGTCCCGCGGAATTTTCTAACATTCGGGATTTTTAATTTACAAAAAAAGAAAAAACAGAAGAAACCGAAACCGGGGGCAATTATCTGAATGACAATTTAGCATCTTCGACTCGCGCCTCCTCTATTCTAAACTTCTTTCCGGTTTTCGCACACACGCCGAGCCAAAAGACGTCGATTAACATTTGTGTCTTTCTAGAATCCACAATCGACGCTCGGTACCCGGTGCTTGGCGGTACCTGTTGGAGGTTTCGGCACTCGTTGGCGCTGCGGCTGCGGCTGCCACCGGCCACCACCAGCCAGCGCCGGCTCGGTTCCGGCTGGCACCGCCAAGCACCGCCGGTGGTAGTGCCAGGCGGTCGCTTTGCTTCGGCCGGGGTTCTCTCGTGTTTGTCTTTTGTTTTTGTATTGTTTTATTCTTCGGGGTTTTGCCTTCTCATCGCATTAATTAATTTTATTTATATAGTCTCGATTCGAGATTCGGCAGGGGAGTCTGCGCCATCTGCCGACTCCAACCACTCGTGGGGTCGACTCGAGCCACTCTCGGGGCCGGCACCGAAAACTCATGGGCCGACTCCAACATCTTCTGTGGCCGGCACCAACGTCTCTCGTCTCTGGGGCCTGCCTCCCATTGTTCTTCGGTCACTTCGCCGTCGCTCGTCTGTGAATAAATTTCGACGACGAGCGCTAATCGCGGATTTGAATCCTTTTAAAGTTCATTCACTTCGCTGAGGTCGTCCAAAGTGTGGCGAAAGAACTCGAAGCAAAGTGGGGCGAAATTAGTTTCAATCGACGTAGAAATCGAAATCGAATCGAAGCGAAATCGCGGCCTCCTCCGGCGAGGTCGCCCACGCAGGTCGCCCAAGAGTTCTCGACGTTGTTGGCGACTCGCTGGCTTCCCAGAGGCAGCAGCTGCGAAGCCGAGGAGTCGAGGGTCGGGGACGTTCAATTCATGTTTGAGCTAGGCATTAAACGTTTTGCACGTCGAGCGACCGACAGTGGAGTCAACATCACCACAATGCCAGCAACAACAATGCCAATACAAACATAACAACAGCAACAACAAAAATGCCATCAACAACAACAGCAATAGCTGTGATAAAACAACATCATCGCCGACAGCAGCGTGAACCACACGTCAATTTATTAAACAAGCGGAAGATCTCGAAAACGTATATCGATCGAAAGACATTCGATGGCCCTCTCTCCACCTCGCTCTACCTTCCTCTCTCTCTCTCTCTCTCTCTCTCTCTCTCTCTATCGCGCGGTGGTAACAACAACAACAAGAAGAAGAACAAGAACAACAGAGGCAACACTAACAAAAACGCATTATGTTAATGAGTCGCGTCGATGGCGAAACAATCGATGGAACAAATGATGCTCGTGGGCTGGAGTGGTCGGGGCCCGTGGAAGCCAACGGAATGGCAGAAGAAGGGAAACAACAACAGCAACAACAACAACAACAATCACTGAAAGAACACCAACAACAGGTGAGGCAACAACCACGGCGCTGAAGAGAAACCCATTTGAGACTTCGCAAACAACGGATTCCGAGGGGTCGCCGGCGTGGTTTCGAGCGTTGTTTTGCGCAAATATTGGCTTATGCTAAAGAGACGGACGGCTGCAGAAGAGGAGCCGGAGCCGAAGCCATCGGAGTGATCGGAGTGATCGACAACCGTCAACAACACGAGCACAACAACAGCAACAAGCACCAGAGCAAACAACCACGCACACTGACGGGCGCAGCACACCCGACGAGACCCACACACACACACACAGATGTCGACGTGTGGACACGCACACCACCACACTTTCAAGATCAAGGTCAATGCGAATTCGACTTCGACATCGACGTCGTCGTCGTCGTCGTCGTCGAGTTCGAAATCGAAATCGAGACGATCGCCTCAAATCGAACGATATAAACAAATATTTGCCTCCACTCGCTCCGAGGCGCAGCCGTGAATGGCCAATGGTTTCGGCCAAGTGTCTGTCCAGCTATCTGGCTGGCTGGCTGGCTGGCGGTCTGTCGGTCTGTCTGGTCATTCGAATGGCGGAGTTTCGCGCATTGATATTGTTATTGTTATTATTTTCAGTCTCATTTTCATTTGCACTCGTTTTCCCACTCCGCGCTCGCTGTTATTTTTCCATTATTTCTCGAGCATCATAACTTGTTATTGTTTGCCGACGACCAAGAAGAAGCCGTGGCGTGGCGTGGCCTCAGCCTCAGCCGGAGCTCGAGCTCTCTGTTTTCTTTGCAGATGAAAGGGTAGTCATCATTGTTTTCGGCGCCGGCCGCTTCTCGTCACGACGCCTAATCCCCGGAGATTGGCTGAATTATGAAGCACACAAAAAAAGTCCCTTTGATGATTGTGGCGATGTTGCGATATCTGAGTCAAGGCGACCGCCGAGCGGTCACAGTGGTGCACAGGCGCCAACGAGAGGCTACAGTGGTGCACACGGGTCCGCCGCCGCCTCTCTCAATGTTTTCGCCCCTCGCCAATTTCGATTCTCGGCGCTCGCCTGTTATCGTAACGGCCGGGTCATCGCAACATTTTCTCGACCCGAGAAGACCATGAGAATGCAGCCGAACGCAGGAAAAGCAAAAGCAATAACAAAAACAAAAGCAATTACAAAAACAATAACAAAAACCATTACGACAACAAAGACAAAAACCTTATGCAAAAACAAAACCACCAGCGAAAACAAAAGCTATCTGCAAAACACCACAACAACCACAGCAACGAACCAGCAACAACACCAACAGCAACACCATCAGCAACAAGCAACAAGCAGGGTCGCTTGTACAACGCAGGCTTCCTAAAGGTTTCCTGATTGACTTTTTGATGCCTCGCTGCAAAAACCAACAGCAGCCACAGCAACAGCAACGGCCACAACAACGGCAACAACAACAATCACAGCAACGGTCATAACATGGAAGTCGAAGAAACGATGATGATTTTCACAATTGCCCCGAGAAAAGAAGACGAAAAACTAGAAAACATCAACAATAAAAATGCCAGCCACAATAGCAAACAATGTGAGTCATTGCTGCTGGTTTTATCATCGGTAACATCGCGCCAACGGATGCTGGGGAGGTTTTTTTTTAATGTTTATATTTTGACGTTCGTTGCAATTTTGTTTTTGCATCGGCGATCGCGGCTGCGAGGCTGCGAAGTTGCAAAGTTGCGGCGGCTCGCTCGAATCTATTAAGGATTTGGCCTAAATAGAGGCGGGCCACAAAAAGCGCAGCGCGGCAACAGCAACAGCAACGACAACAACAGCAATGCCAGCAACAACACCAATAACAACAACAATGTAGCCGACGTGTTGCCACAAGTGTCACAACATCGTTAACAATGGCGTTGATGGAAGAAGGTTGACGTTGATGTTGATGCGACGATGCGCGGCTGAGATGGGCGGAGGAGGCGACGGGGCGTGGCGGGTTGGCCGGAGCAGACGGGACAGACGGGGCGAGGGCGGGGACGGGGCAGGTGCTTGTGATAAGATCGATCTACCGATCTCGTCGCTTCCCGCGACCCACTAGGAAAACTTCCCGCGATGACAAACTTCGAATAGGCTTCGAATCTCCTCTGCGAACACGATTCGATCGACCGATCAGATTGGCTTCGTTGTGGGGAAAACACGAACCCAGGGATTGAAGAGAGGACTCCATTACTCGAAGATGCCGCTGTTCGACTGGCTCTAATCTAGTTAGCGATGATGCGGGTTTTTCCCGACGAGTTTCCTCGAGTGCCACCACCGCGGCTGGGCTCCGAAGATGCGCCGCTAAATCCACGAACGCCAGTCACACTTCAATCAGCCGCATTGCACAAATATTGCAAATCCGTCACGTAATACGTGACAATATTTTTTCTCGCGTCTTGCCACACTTTCCGAGCCGCACACAAGACGCAGCCACACACAGACGAACACGCAGACGAGCCGCAAACACTCACAAGCCCCGAACACACACTCACGGCAACAACAACAGCAACAACAATAACTACAACAGTGTGTAGTGACGATGTACAGCACGGCCGACGATCGCCCGTTGCCCCAGCACCAACTCACCAACAGTCAACAGCCAACGGCCAACGGCCGGCCACCACCGGGGGCATCACCCGGCTGCGACTCGGTGGCATTGGCGGACCTCGCGCCACTCAAACGAGCCCCACTTCGCAGAGCCCGCAACGCGCCCCAACAGAGGAGCGGAGTCCGAGGCGACGAGAGCTGCCGATTTGGTAGAGAAATGTGGGAGATTCTGCCCAGGCGAATCCTCCCAATGAAGGTTTTTCCTACACGCCCACTTCTGGCCAGTCCCAGTTCCTCATGCTCGGTTCCTCATGCTCGGTTCCTCATGATCGGTTCCTCATGTCACGCCGCCCATTCGGCCCGCGGCTGTCGTCCGTCGTCGTCGCCGTCGCCGTCGTCTGGCAGCCATGCAAATGAGAGAATTTTCCAGCACGCGTCGTCGCCGGCTGAAAGCGAAGTCGTGTCGTGTCACTCCGAGTTCCCCCCAGACCGCAGGCCAGACCCCGGACCCGTTGATCACCATCTGCACTCGAGCCCCTGCGCCAGCCTCGACCCCAGAGGGTGTGGCCGAGCCGCGTCGGGCGGCGCTGTAATTAAGCGAGGTGCCGACCGTATGCCGTATGCGGATGTGCTGGAATGGTGTTGCCATCCCGCGCACACACATCTTGACGTCATGGCGGATCGGGTGGAGACGAGATCGGAGATGAAGAGATTCGCTGGAACTCAAGAAGGTTCCGCTGATTGTGGCTGCCGACGTGCTGACGACGTGTTTGTGTTTTCCTGAAAGAACGACATTCGATTGATTCGCTTCGATTCGTCATTGTCGGCGATTTGCTACGCGATGTCGGCACAAAACACTCTAGAAAAACAAAAAGAAAAGGAAGAATGCGACTCATCTCATTTCGGCTCTTCATTCGATTCCCATTCACTTGGGAGATTTTCCCACCTTTATTTAGTCATCTGCGCCAGTTGCTGTCGGCGCGACAAGGTTGAAGTCTATTGAAACGGTGTTGCCAATCGCTGTGATATTGTGTGTTTGTTGCCGTTTGCTTGTTTCAGACCGCAAACTCTTTCTAACCGTGAACAAATGCGCAAATGACAGCAGCAACAATGGCAACAATGACAGCGACAACAAAAACGACCACGACCACGACCACGACGACGACGACGACGACGACCACCACACCTACATCAATTACAACAACGCCAAAAGTGCGGATCGTCTTCGCGCTCGCCACTGATTTCGACATAATGACGCGGGATTCGCAGCACGCACGTGTCCTTCACGCACACCACTCCAAGTCGGCAGCTTCAGCTTCAGCTTCGGCTTCCTCCAGATCGGTCAATGTCAATTTCATTCGATAGCGTGCGAGCGAAAGGTAATCGGAATCGGAAGCGAAGCGAAACGTGTGGAGGCCGTGGACGGACCCCGGGGAGTGTGGGAGGCACCCTGTATCGAGTGTCGAATCCACGATGTGAGGGCGCCGTTTACAGTTACGCGAGAACCTCGTTAATGGACCTGCCATTAATTTCGCCCGAAGATCGATCGGCTTCCAGAAGACAAGACGACGCTGGGGAGGAGGCGGCAGAAGAAGACGACTGGGCCAGAGCCCTCTTCAATACAGTTAATTAACTTTTTCTAAGGTCGTCGTCGTCGTCGTCGCCTCCTCCACCGCCGCCGTCGTCTTTTCTGCTCAGCTTTGTTTCGTTTTGCTCCTCGTTTGTTTGCTTCGTGTTTCTTCTGTTTTATCAGTTGTTGCTTTTTTCACTGCTGTATTATTAATTGCTTTTCTCAGCCTCATCAGCAACTGTCGGTCGTTGGAGTTAATTCGATATTATTGTTTTTTCATGCGAATTTGCATACCTTTAACGGAGCGGATGCGAAAAAAGCAAAAAGCGGAAGTCGAAATTCGGCATATCTTGGCGAGGAGCCTTTGGGCCGACGTGAGAATCGGACGAACCAAACGAGACGAGACGAGACGGAACGAGTCGAGAAGTAAGAATTCGGTTTCCGCTTCATGCTGAATAAATCCACATGAATTTCCATTCCAATGATTTTCACATGCCACATGCAAAACTGAGTCGACTTCATTTGAATTCCTCCGGCCGATCGGATTTATATAGGTCAGCGTGTTGCCGGATCGAGGTCGTGCAGACGCTATATAGACCAGAAAGTCTGGTTTCCGGCCAGTGACAAGGGGAAGGGAGTTGGTGGCAGGGCCTCGATCGAATCCATTTCGCATCGCATCGCCCGAAACTAATCGACCAGCATTTAAATGATCGCGAACACCCGCCCCGCAGGCCACGACGAGGGGCGTCGGGTTCGTCGTCGCCACCGTCCGTCTGTCTTCGGCCGGCTGCCTTCCAGATGATAAATTAACACTTCAGCACCCAGACACGGTGACTGACGGCGGCTTCCTCGTGTCGATCACTCGAGCCGACCGTCTTCGGGACGGCGCCTTAACCTTGTCCGCATCTTGTCTCGGCGACGTGCAGACGATGTCGACAGCGAACGGCCTGACATTGCAGAGGCTGGGCAATACAAATATCGGTTCAGGCAGGAGTATTTAATAACTGTATGAAGCAATCGGCAAGTGCATGGGAAGCTCGGCCTTTTTTCAGTCGGCTACTTTGCAGTTCCGGCGACGTGTGCTCGTCAAATCATGCAGAAATGCAGTTCGAGCGCCATAAAAATTTAAAAAATTATAAATGCAAATGGATGAATACAGATCAGAACGTCTTCCGCCCACAGAAGAGGCGACCGAGAGCTGACGACCAGTGATGATGAAATATTTTCATCCATTTAACGAGCACATGTGGCCGTTCGGACCTTGATAATGGTGTCGGTTGATATTCGTTTCCGTTTTTTATTTCTTATTCAATTTGAAAGCCAAGCATGTTCATCCTTTGTGCTCGCTCGTTAACCTCACCTTCTGGATTCTAGAACTCCCAACCCGCACCTTGACGGCGGCTTTTGTGGGCTCCACGCACAATTGTAAATCGGTGAATAGCCTGAGACAATATATATGTGTTTGTATGTGTGTGTGCATGTGTTGGGCGATCCGATTACCAACACCAAACACGTATTCGTACCGTGTGGCAGCCAACAAAAGTACCAGCAGCAGCAGCAACAAAAATGTCAACAACAGCGACAGTGAAGAGTATACAAAATGTTATCATTGTTATTATAAGTTGTTTTCATTGTTGTTTTTGTTGTTGTTGTTGGTTTTACATACAATCTAAACTATTTAAATATCAATCAAAATTCGATTTAACACATCAAAGAAAACATTTCAAAGTCGATGGAATTTTACAATGAACATATTTATATATATGTATGTGTGCTAAAGAAACATCATTTGTGAGGAAACGAAACCCTAATGGAATGAAACAAATAAATTACATGGAAATGGAGACGAAATGAAATTCGAGAAATACTTATTGTATTATGGAAATGAGGTAAATAACAGATGATGGGTTCGCTGTCGATCATTTGCGCAGTTAACTGGAGCACCTTGGAGCTGACGTTGTTGTTGCTGTTGCTATTGTTGTTGTTCTTATTGTTGCTGACAGTGTTGGGATTGTTTTATTCTTATTTTTGTTGCATTGTGTCATCACCGAGGCTATAAATCAATTATTGCGGACGGCAATCGCAATCCCTAGACTAAAAAAACCAGCGACATTAATCTCGATCATAGCAGAATCCATTTAGTCTCCATAATATACTCCATATTAATCTCCATAGTAGTCTCTAAGTATTCTCTAAAATAGTCTCCATAGTCGGCTCGGTATAACAAACTACTTTATTATAATGAACTCCCTGAACTTTGCCACAATACGGACATGCGAACTTCACACCGCGGACTCCAGCCGACTGCACTCGACCTCGCGACTCCTCCGACCCACGATAAGATCGCAGCCATAAATATGAACGCACCCTGTACCCTGTTGCAGCAGGAACTCTCAACACTCGACATCTCGACACCGACGATGGACCGATGGACGGGCTTTGCATAGGTTTTTGACCCCGTCGCCAAACTCAAGGTGAGGCGGAGGAGGAAGAGACGAGCAAAAAGAAATAAATGAAATTAATCGATCGAAGCGATCGGAAGGCAGCATAATGTCCGCGGAAGTTTATCACGTTGTATGCTAATGCAAGCCGTCCGCCGACGACGCTCGGTGGTTGGTTGGCGGTGACGACTGGCGATCGGCCGACGGCGACGGCGACTCTGACGATGACGTCAGACGAGCGTCGACAAGGCGTAATTAAAAGCGCTAAACGAGGCGGCGAAAAAAGACTAAGACAAAGAACGATGGCGTTTCGAATGCTGTGATGTTTCATTTGATTCGACACAATAGCACATTTCGATAACAATTATTCCGGCGATAAATCGAAGACATCCGCGTTGGTATTATTAATTATCGAATATGTGGCTCTCTTGCGGTTGTGTGTTTTGGCGCCGCAATATGGATGCAGTAATGCGATGGCTCTTAATTGGCTAATTTTTATTATCACACAACGTGAACTCGTCGACGATGAGCCATTGAGACGAATCACTGGCTCGAAGGCGATGCCAGCATCCGGTCACCGAGGTGTCCATCGCCAGCCCGAATCGATGCCCATCGACTCCAGCCTCGCGGCCTTGCGTCAGCCCGAAAGGACGCCAAAACACACCTGGCTCGAGACCCACGTCGGCGAATCTGCCCCAAATACACGATCATGAATTGCATGACTTGTCGAAGAAGACCTTTTGGAAGCCAGCGGCTGCTGGAGGCTTCCAGCTGCGAGCAGAGCAGATTTATTTACGAGGTTCTGGCGACATGCGACAGCCAAACGGACGGGAGGACGGACAGACAAATAAATTAGCACGAATCGTCTCGAAACCTGTGTGGGTTGAGCGAGTTGTGGTTCGGCGAGTTGGAGTCGAGTGAAAGGATTCGAATTCGAGTCGGTCGGCGCGATCACGTTCGGCAGAAGCGTGAAATGGGCTTGTGTTTTTTGTTTTACATTTATTGCTGGCTTATTTTACACAATTTACCTATGGATGTGTGCTGGTGTGTGTGTGCACGAGTTAGAAGACGACACTTGTTTGCCTTAACCTTGAAACAGGTAACAGACAGACAGACGGATGGACGGACGGACAGACGAGCTCTCTATGTGCAGATGTGTTCGAGCGAGCTGCGACAGTCGAGCAATCAAATCAAGTCAAGTCAACTCGAGTCAAATTAATTGGAGATCTCTGAAGAGGCGCACTCGAAATGTATCGATCGTAGGCTTGCTGGGGGTAAATGTGTAAAACCGAGTCGAACCAAAGCCACAACATCACAAAGCATCACGATTTAATCTCGACATAAAAGTGAATGTCCGAACAGAGGCGGGCTCGAACTCGAATTCGCCCCTGTCGCCATCGCCAGCTCCGGGACGGTTGTGTGCGTCGCTGCGTCGGCCACTGAAGACCACTTCGGCGGCTGCGACCACGTCGGCCGTAAGGTGAATTCCCCGAGAAGGTGCCGTCGTCGTCGCCGCCGCCGCCGCCGCCGCCGCCGCTGGAATGGTGGCCGTGAAAGGTCATTGGTGTGACCTTGACAAAGGTATTCACTTCTTCATCTTCTTCGGCGCGTCTTCCTCCTCGACTTCTCGACCTCTGCTGTTCTTTGGAAATCGCCTTCTCCGCTATAATTTTTCCGTTTTCTTCATTGTATGTTTTTGAAATTTGCATGGTTGATTGAGCGATCGAACGCGATCTGCGCCCTGATAATGCCGAGTGTTCAGATCTGCACAATAATATTCCCATTACCTAACTGCTCAATTAACTTGCAATTAAATTAGCATAGCGTTCTCCGATCTACGACCACTGCACCTCAACTCCCGCAACTCGGCGGAAACATCTGTTCTGAATGGTTCTAAGTTCTTCCAAAGATGCGCCTTCGACTCCGGCCAGATCGGCGATAAATTATTTATATCCACGCCACGCCGGGCTTTGGCGCGGGACACGTGATCGGATCGTTGCACAAGGGTCCGCGAGGGTCGCGGGTGCGGAGTTGGCTAAAGTCGAGTTCAGCCGACCCGAGCCCACCGTTCAGTGCGGGCTTCAGAGTAATTTGCTGTTGTATTGTTCGTCGTCGTCGTCTAGCGATGCTTTGAATGGTCCATAAATAAAAAGAACATCATCAGATTGAATATACATATCGGCATAATTAGTGGTAAGTGTTTTTATTTATGCACTACGTGTGATTTATATACTGCTTTGGTCTTTTGTATTTGCATGATGGAATTTCGTATTTTTAGATTTCAATTAAAAAATAAAAAAACAAAAACCGACACCGCATTCTGCAGAACTCTCTCGGCATCTTCGCGAACATCGCAACGAATGACGTTTCATCCTGTCTGAATCAGAAGAAAATACAGTAAAATTTGCATTAGTTATTTAGTGAGTACAGTAAGTGTAACTTGAGTTATAATCAATGTGTTGTTGAACAAGACCCTTTCAATTAAAATTTCAAAAAAATACCATTTTTTATCATAAAAAGTAATATCACATTTCTTGTCTTGACATCTTAACGATATACGTAAACTTTTTCGTACCTGTAACTCTTCTTTATATTTAGAAAAACGAGCAGAATGTCAATAAAGCGGATGCGCCAACTGACGTATAGAAAGTGGAGTGATATTTAAATATTTAATTAAATCGAATTCAAGTTTTAATAATTGCCTCAATAAAAGATAAATATAAATTTGGAACATTTTTTTATTTACTTTTGCTGCCCAAAAAATACTTTCATATTATATGGTAAATGCCATTTTGTTTTTGATTTAAATATTTTTGGTACATGCCTTTGTAATGAAAATATGTTATTTCCTAACATAATTCAGAAATTTGTTACAATTAGGGTATCTTGACTTCTGCTGTACACTGTATATATAAAATAATTAAAATTCATCCTATGCCAGAACCCAAATGTTTATAAACATCAATGCTTATATTTTCCATTGGATCACCCTATGTTATCGAGTTTATAAACAAAGTTGAGTATACAAAACAAATATTTTGATATAAATTCTTGCGTTCAGATTTTTACAACAAAACAAAAATTCTCTGGAGTTATACATTTATCTTACTTTAAAATCAAATAGGGTCAGTTTGATTATAATCAACAAATTTAATATATACTATCTGATGTTTTTATCGTTTTCGAATTTCTATATGCCCCTATTCGTTCTGTTCAGCTGTCAATGTCTTTGGCAGCCATCAACTTCTCAAACTTAGCGCAAGTGTCATCTTTCCTTGCAGGTAATGGAAAATACGTCAGGAATTTAACAATTTGTATTGTTTTTCTAAATTTATTTTAGGTATTTGCAATTATGGCAAAATACTTAGGAATTAATCGTCTGGCCAAATTGTTCCAAATTGTACGGCAGAATGGAGGACTCCGTAACACATACTTGAAGCTTTACAGGTTTGTTTGGTGTCTCTGCTACTCAGTAATTCTTATATAAGAATTAGTGCTATATCTTACATTTATTATGAATCCTTATTTCTCTAATATTTTAAGAAATGATGATTTGAAAATCGGAACTCTTGTGGGCACTGACAAGTACGGAAACAAGTATTTTGAGAATCCCTACTACTTCTATGGTAGAAACCGTTGGGTTGAGTTCGCTGAACATGTTCACATGGACTACGATGGGTCACAAATCCCCGCTGAATGGTTCGGTTGGATGCACTACAAGGTTTAATAAACAAATTCATTGTAACAAAATATTGTTAAATATTATTTTGAAAATGTAGACCGATCTTCCACCGACAAGGGATGGCAGCCGCCCCAAACATAAATGGATGGCAGACCACAGCCAAAATCTTTCCGGAACACAGGGTAAATAATTTCAATAACGAATTTCTCAAATCATCATCGATATTTCTGACTGAAAAAATAATTTTGATATCAAAATTATTAAACTTCTTTTTCAACATGCATTTTTTCTAAATTTCAGAGCAATATATGCCATTCTCTACCACTCGACCAAAGATCGAAGCTTGGGATCCGAAAAAGGCGAAATAATATTAAAGTTGTTAAGATCTGTAGATGCTAAATAAAATGAAAAATGTGAATAACTAAAGAAAATTTGGATCATTAAAGTTCCTCAATTATGAAGAAAAATGAACATTTAATTTTTGTTTATTTATTGTATAATATAACTTACGAACTAAGATCACAAAAATATAATTTTTAGTTTTGAACTATATATATGTACAAATGCCGCAATGAATTTGTTTACCATTTAAGCTCTGTTATTCTTTTTCCCAATACGTCGTTTATATTTCTTTGCTGTATCAGCACACTTTGTCGTAATCGAAGATCGCACCTCACGTTCATTAGCTCCACACTTGACGCGCACACAGTGTACAATATCAGACGTCTTCAATGGATCCAGTTGCATTTTTAGTGGCCGTTCACGGCCATAAAAGGCTGGAGAAGGCTTTCCAGTAAGCGTATGAGTGGCCAAAACATCGCTGCTAAATACTAAAGACAGTAAGGAGCGTGTTGCAGATGCAGTCGCTGTCCATGAGATTGAATCAAATGCAGCAGCGTCCAACTGTGTACCATTTGGTCCAATGATTACAATAGGACTATCACTATCAATACGTTTGGGATATTCCTCATTCTGTAGCTCATCCGTATCTGTTTCAATAAAATCACTTTGTTCTTCAAGTTCATTAAATTTCCTCTTTTTCGTATAGCTTGGAGCTTCATTTCCCGAAGAATTTTGCACTTCAGACGATGTGGATGCTCCAGAAGACGGCGATGTCCCATTCGAATCCGTATCGTCATCATTGTGATCTTCCAGGACAGGGTATTTTTCTTTTAGTTGGCCGACAACTGTACTCAATTTACTAAATAGATTTTCATACTCTCGTTGGCTATTTCTTATACGTTGTATACGTTCAATAAAACTATTTCTCGAAGAATGGAGGACTTCATTAGTGTTCTCGGTAACTTTACAAAAGTTAACACATGATTCACTTGTGTGACCGATCCCATCAAATTGAAAAGTAGTTTGTGTTTCCATATTTGTTGTATTATAAATTAGAATATGTTAAGATAAGGTCTGATCACACGAACCTCACAAATCACTCTAGTCACAAGACTGTCCAGGCGAGCATATTTATATTCCATGAATGTAAGTACACATCAACCTGCCATTTTGAAATGTATATACAGGTATTTTTGCGAACCAACTCTTTCAAGCAGATGTATTGTAACCTGGAACCCATCTCAGGCAACACCACTCTGTAATAAAATGTATTATATTGTTGACGTGCTTTACTTTTATCTGGTGATGGTACCTGCAAATTTGCTTACCTATATTTTTGCACAAGGAATGAATGGTATCACGCACAGTTGAATGTTTAACGCAAGCCTAGCAGAGAACATCACACCTGACAAACGAAATAAAAAGATTGTGGTGCAAATAGCTCATATTTTATATAAAACAATATATACAATTCATTTTCTTAAAAATAATTTCATCATAATAAATATTTATCACAAATGCTATGCTAATTCTTTTTTTGAATTCATTATTTGCTGAATCTACAGCTACGAAAGTATTCCCTTCGGGGTATATATTTTAATCGTTTATTAATAAATTTAATAATTTCTATGAGGTTATTGTGGCAGCGACGAATTGAATTACTTGGCCTCCAAAGTTCACATGAATGTTATCTTACTCTTCCAAGTGAAATTCCATAATCTCAGATCGAGTAATTTGCATTTTTATATCTAATTGATTGAGTATTCTGAAAAAGTTTAAATATTAACTGCCTAAAATTTTGCATACACTTATTACCGATTACTGGCTTCTTCCCATCGAAGTTATCATCCCACATCATACTGTTCGAACAGTAATTTCTAATTCGATTTATGCCTTCATCCAACTCATGTATATTATTGGATTTATTTAAAATTACAGCCTGAAATACGGTTGATCCATCATTTATATACGCAACAATGTCATCATATAAATTCTCGTTTTGCAACACAGTGGCTTTTTTATTTACAATCCCATAAATTGCATTGTTCAGGCCTGAATTATATTGCAACAATAACCATTCGCTATTATGAACACCATAATGACAATCTGTCGACTTGGATATCTACATAAAAATTAGACATTTTATTTCTATTCCATACTAAAACTTTCGATTTGAACGAACCAACTCAAAACACTTCACTTTCAATTGTTGAAGCTTTTGGCAAACGTCGTCGTAGCTCTCAGTGAAATATATTATATTGGCCAATTTCAGGTCATTCCCGTCCCTCGTGAAAACTTCCACGGCCATCTTTTGTTCGCATATCGGAGCATTGCTTACCTTCCATACGAGATCGTTCTTGCACGCTATGGCATGGATAACGTCCCGTTTGCTTGTCCTCTGATATTGCATGATGAACCACTTGTTGCTCTGGCTTTGGCTAGGACACCTCAGACCCGTCTCCGGCTGCTCCATTAGACGTCGCTTCAACTCTTGCTCGACAAAAGTCCTCTCGTCGGAACCCAAAATAATGATGCCGCTGAAACGCTGGTGTGCACGTTGGAACTTAACATTTTTGTTGAAATAGAGGCTCTCCGTTTTGGGAGTGATCAAATCATTCGGCTGTATTATCGAATAGGACTTCGGAAAACCCTCTAATTCAACTAAAAACCAGTACATGGCGATCAACGGAGAACTTTTTCATAAATATTATTTCAAAAATATTTTTCTTTTTCGAAAGTACATATAAATAACGGCTCTTTTACAGGGTGTGCCTAACAAATCTAATACCAATCGAAAATATAAAAATTGAATATTAGCACTAAATTTACAGTTTAAAATATTTATTATTTTTCATAAATGAATCTCTATTTGGCAACAAGTGGGCGGGATTTGGGATGAATATCTAACCCTGTATCCAGTTTAACAGTTACATGGAATTTGTTGACCTTCATGTGCAATGCAGGAATGACCTGTGGCTAAGACTCACGCACAGTGGTCTCATTACTTATTCGTGTGATTGGATTTCGATCCTTTACTTATACGTAAACTATATTGCGGGAGGATTGTGCATTGTATTGGATTTCGTGCGAAGAACTGGATAGTAAAATTTGGGAAAATCCGTATTTCCCCAGCTGTAAATCCAGTAGAGAAAATTGTATGTACTGCAGGTAATGAATTTCCTAGAAATGCGTGTTGAAATAAGACTACAGCGGAGAACAATAAAGGAGCCAGGATCATCTACCTGTAGGAATCAATGAAGACTCGCAAATAAAATATGTGTACAGCTTTGAAGTATGTAAAGTATGTAATATATGTGTATTTGTAGATATATGTGTACCAATATATACCAATTTATTTTAGTAATTTTAATATAAATAAATTATTTTTAAATACTATTTTATGTCTAATAATATTTATTATTTAACATACTAATGTTGTACAATAATGATCATAATATTATATAATGCAATGTATGACAATTTCAATTATCTTATTGGAACACATTAAATACATCATCGGTGTATATATTTTGGAAAAACTGAAAAGTCTATTTATACATCAGCAGTTGGTCTCATTTCCCTAAAGAAATGGACATCTGTTTCAAAATTGAGGATGGTTATAGCAACCCTTGTTGGTGAACCTTTTCAATTTGGAATTTTATACGTCGTCCACCATTTAGGCTAACTTACCCTTCGGGTTCCTTTATACGTGCATATATTGTTACAACGTTGCCACCACTCTCATCACGATTAAGCATTGTCATACGTATATACTTATATACTAATTTTCCTTTATATGTATATGTTATATAAATGATTTAAGAATAGAATACAAATTTATTGATAATATTAATTTATTATAATGAATTTAAATTTCATGTACCACTTGAAGAAATATGGTAACGCCATGATGACGATTAACTCGGCTCAACCCCCAAACGAACGATCCTGTCAACCATGTTAACCACAACTGAATACACACACACATTCGAATTGGTCTTGTTGTGTGTTGTGTGTTTTTGTTGCTGGATTATAGGAGATTCCAGTTCCCGCGCAAAATGTTTCTCCTTGCGAAACCAATATAGAGAAGTTGTGCGCGCTCTTTCGACAACGCCGAATGCCTGCTGGTTGGGATCAGATCGGGCTGCACGCTCACTGTATGATCGTACTGCTACCTGAACAATAGAAAAGAGCAAACAGGCAAGTACATACTTTTAGCGGCGCATTAGTTGGGTAAACTGCAAGAATTCCAGGTAGACGAACGAATTAATAGCAACACAAGCGCCTCCAGCACCGCGATGGGTCGCTGTTCGGCTTTGTTGTCGACTACCCTTGTTGTGCGAGCGAGGATTTATTTGAATTTACAATTTCCCAACAGTTTCAGTGTGTTTGGAGCTGGCTTCTTGTGTGCAACGCGAAACGAGAAATTCTGTTGCGATTATAATTCTGAGTTGATTCCAAAATAAAACAAAGTGTAGTTATTCTGGTTTGAAAATCGCTAACCGTTAAACTATTTGGTCTAATATGGAGCAAATGGTAAGTACGATATATGTAAAATAGATATATTTCAAATACGATTTCTGTTTTTTTATTTTTTATTTTCTATGATTATTATAACTAATTGTTATTTAATTTGCAGCAACAACCTCGTCAACACACCCAGTTTATATATCAATCAGCACAACCAAAAATTCTAGTTTCTTCCTCTACGAATTTTACTCGAGCTCCCGATCCTAGTGAAATGCAATATTATCAGGAGAGGCCTATGATGCTGAATGCATGGACCCAAACTGCGAACGAAGATTTCGAGTATTTGCGACCTGAAAATAACCAACAGAAATCCCAACAGAACGAAACCGAACGTATGTTGCTAGAGAAAATACGCGTTCTCGAGGAAAATTTGCGAGCCCACTCTGACATACTGTCACAAATTCATGCAACGTCCGGTCGGAAGAGTTCACTCCAACAACCACAATCTAGTCCAAGCACAGGCCACCACCTGCCCTCGCCAAACACGTCAACATCCCTAATCAATCAACCGCAGAATGCGCATACGGAAAGTGTAAAATACACAATAATTGCCGAGGGAAACGACAATGGCAACGGCGAACCCATTGAAATACAATTGGCTGAAGAAGATGATGGAATTAATTTAAATAGCTCTGCTGATTCTGGTCGCTTGGAAATTTGTTTGGCTGATGTTAATGCTGAGATTAAAAATGAAATTTTAAAAACTGAGTCGTTGAGCCAGTCCACACCAACATCGTGTGTTAAACGACGAAAGGTTGAAAACGTTAACACCCCAGAAACACCCTCGAACACCAATTACTTTTTTGACGAACAGGGACTCCTAACAAAAAACACCACTAGCCGAAAATCTAGTACGACACCCAAAGGTAATAATGGCAATTACTTAAAAGTTTCCAAAGTAGAGTCGTTGTCCATGGAAACACCGCCTCGATCAATCACGCAGAAAATGGATATGGACAATGTAATGGTATCAATAGGACCGAACAATACTCGTATTCCAGCTAAGGTGTACGAGAACATGTCTTGGGCATCGGCCTCCATTGCAACGCGAAAACTTCTTATGGCCATATTCGATCGGAAGACGCTCGCCACTCATTCAATGACCGGAAAACCATCTCCGGCGTTTAAGGATCATGGCAAACCTTTAAAACAGATGCTTGATCCCTTGGTCATTCAAGATGTGTTGTTTGTTGTTACGCGCAAGTGTAATGTCTCTGAGAAAGAAGTTCGCAACGCTATCACTACCAAGTGTGCGGACGAGAATAAAATGATGAAATTGCAAATGAACAAAAGTCGAATGTTGAAAGAGGTCAATAAGGAGAATGTTTCATATACCCCTGAAAAATAAGCACGAGTAATGAAAATTTTTATTACGAATACCAAAAATTATTTCTGAAGTTTTATACAATTTTGTATAGATTATGTTATCAATGTAAATATATTTCCAAACAACAAACATGTACTTCGAAAATCAAGACTAAATTTATGAATTAGATTTGTATGATGAAATTTTAAAGATTGCAATAAAATTATACATCACATTTCCACCGACTACTTACTTGGCACAAACATTTTTATACCATACATTTGAAATTTACCTAACGTTGAAAGAAAAGTAGTATCTCGGTTGTTTGAATTTCAATCATTTTTATTTGATTTAAAAAAAGTTAGCATGTAAACAATCTATAATTCAGAGTTATTAAAATCTGGTCACCTATATAATCAATTTAAATAGTCGCGAAAATCCCAAAACAAAGCATTGACAGTTGACACCGCAGTGAAAATTTCCCATAACATCACATGCATTCAGCCACGCACACTTTCGCACCTTTGAAGCACTCGAGCAAATGGTTATGTGTGGGTTTATGTCATGCGCAGAACACGAATGAGCTGAAAGTAAAATTGAGAAAAACGAAAAAGAATTGAAAAGAGCGCATTTGGGTTTGACGAGCAGCCAGGTTAGAAGTACCCAGCAAGGGAAAAGTCGCATATCGCATTCGTTCGAGTAAATTCTTTTCATCCAACATTCATTGCACCAATAAATTTTCACAACCACCCGACTGAGGAGAAGAATTCGCCTAACCATTCAATTATTTACGCATTCAGTTGTTTATATTTGTTTATTAACAATAATTTTGAGTTTTCCACCACGGAGAGAAGGCTGATTCCAACGAAAGGTGTTTTGTAACATTGGAAATTTTCAAAAGGGGAAAATGGACATCTTGCGTAAAATGTTTAAAATGAATGAGGATCAAGGCAAAAAGGATACCGAGTAAGTATTTAGTTATTTGGTGTTTGTGAATCTAATTGGTAGGTTTATGATGCAAAACGCTATATAAGTTCGCAAATTTTATAAATGTGTACATTTTTGTGAAAAATAACAACAATTTCCATTCCCATCGATCGATATTTTAGTGTCGGTGGAATATGCTTCTCTTGTGTACATAAGATACAGGATTCGGAGGCTGCGTATTGATGCACTGCTTGTTTCGTTTTATTTTGAACTATTCTACCAACCCCAAATACATAAATCATATCTTTTAGGTCCTCGGCAAAAGACGAATTTCGCAAACCGCAATGGTTCGAAGAATCCGAAACAGATGACGAGCTATTCGATGATGATCGAAAATTTGCCTTCCAGATTTTCACTAATCCGATGGAGTTGCAGAAGCACTTTGAAAGACAGATGCAGCAAATACTAGAAGCAGTCAGTGAGTTTGATGGTGTGTACCAAGAATAAATGACTCGATTAGTCGTTATTATTTTCTATTGGGGTGGTTTTCCGGTGTAATTTTAGATAGCAATGTAAAAGTGGATAAGGATCTAAAAGAGGAATACATGAAACCGGGCTTTGAAGGTAGTTTTTTTAAGGAGTTTGAAAAGCAAAAATCCAGTTTTTTTGACACTGATTTGGATGGAGAGTGAGTATCGATTGTGATGAAATAGGACAATTTGATTTCTCTGATTTTCAATTTGATTTGTCATTGTTTTTTTTTTTTTTTTTTTTTATAATTAGAATTTATGCCGATCAGCTGCACTCTCTTATGCAACGATTGACTCCGGCAGACGAACAATCTAGCATTCTACCACGAAATGACAACAAGTCAAATCGCATGTTAAAGGCCAAAAAGAAATTGAGTGATGAAGAAACAATTTTGGGAAAAATTCATGGTACACTTGTGGATGAAGATTCTCGCCCTCGTATATCACAACAACGACCCGAAATTATAACACCACCAATGATGCCTCGTGGTGTAACACCATTCGGTGGAGTTTTTGAGGGAACTTATCAAGTAAGTACATTGTAGAAATTTAGAAGAATTAATAAAGAAACAAAAAAAAAATTATATGTTTCAATATGAACAGGGACCAAAAATGTTTCGGCAAAGTGTTATGACTAAAACGATTCGTAAACCGGACGGCACATATGAGACTACTAAAATAACACAGGATTCTGACGGTAATAAAACAACAACCGTAACACGCACACTTGATGGTAAAACAGAAACGGTGACCACATATGATGGAGCCCTCGGTGGAACAACTGATAGTATTCCTCATGCTAGAAAGAGTGATGATACTGGTGTACAACAAGTGTACTCAGATCGTAACATTTATGTAACGAAACAAGGTTATGCTGTACCACGGAACCTCTGGTGACCAGTGGTCTTACTCGTGATTGACAGTTTAGTCCCTCTCAAAATTAAAATATATTATGTATTAGTTAATAGAATATTAAGGGTTTGGTGTTTAAGATGAAATCAACTGAGACAACAGATGACAGCAGATCCAAAAATATATACACATAGAAGTAAATGAAAGAAGAAAACCAAAGTGATACCAAGTTGGTTGTAGAATGGAAAATACCAATTTCATTATTACTTTTGATTTTAAGGAATCGCGAAGTATTCTAATAATACTCCTGTAATATCGAGGTTCTTTATTCCATTTCTTTGGCTGGAATATGTAAAAAGCTGAAGATCAATACGATCGAAAGACAAAAGAGGAAGAAGTTACTATACTGAAAGAATATGAGGAGTATGAGTAATCAATTGCAAAACGTCGGGAACTTTGTAAAAGACATTTGACAGGATGCAAAACAAGATTTGTATGAGAGCGATTTCATATTTAACTAAGACAAGTACAGAAAGCTAATTAGAATTGTTTAATTACAATCTACAGCTACAAACCATGAAACTATGTCGCATGAATTGATTGGAAGTTGATTTAGTTCAGTGGAACCACTGTAACAGAAAATTTAAATGGGCAAAACTAAGTAATACAATTTATCTAAAATTACACTTCAAATTAGTTATAAATTTTAGACAACGTTAATTATTTTGCTAACAATGATTTATCTTCAACTTACTATGATTAGTTAAAAATTTAAAGTCCATATAATTTTAAATGTGTGATCAACAAGGATTTATAGTATCTATCACATAAGAAATTTACACGTTTGTCGTATACAAAATTTAAAATCGTATTCTTAAATATAGATGTGTGCAATCAAATAAAAATAATGTGTTTTCATTTATGGTATGAAAATGTCAATGTCAACGGTGTCGGTAGTAAAATAACTGGGTACCATTGAAGTGGTGACTTAACCATTTAATTTATTTCATGATTCATTTAATGATTTATTTATCAATCTGTATATTAATTTATTTACAATAAAAATATTCTAATGGTGTTCATCTTTCTTCACAAATCTTAATCCGCAGTAGCCACAGATGTGCGAGCCGGGTTTATCCTAAAATAAAAGGCGGGTATTTTATTCAAAAGGCAGATTATATCCAATACAAAAAATAGCTGATATCACTATTATTAAAATAACAAAAAATAGCTGATATCACTATTATTAAAATAACATTATGAATTAAAATTGTATCATGTTATGTTGTGAATAAACTTCAGAAACTTCGAATTGTGGAGTGGGAGCATACATAGATTAATTCGCTGATACGCAGATTTGCTTACCAGATTAATGTAAACTTTGGGGTGCCCTAGAGGACCATCACCTCCATCGCAGTAAACAACGCGCTCCGTGGTCTCCTTAGGGGGAATTTCATCAATGAGCTTAATGCCCCAATTCTCATTAACATAACGTTTTGCATTTACAAAACGTACGTTGCGGTAATCGTCCTTTTCGAAAACCTAGCAAACACGTACAATAATGAGCAGTGAAATGTTTGCGTAACATATTCCATGATGATCAAACAAAGCTAAAACACCTACTTGTCCAGTGTGTGTGACTTTTTCGAGATCATTGCGAGATGAATAGCAACGGGTGGCTCCAGCTATCCACAATTTGGAATAGTTTTTGCCAATAATCGGGATTTCTGAAACAATTTTCCTACAAACCATTTTCGTCAAAAACCCTTAACACACCAGAATTTCGATTTTATTTTTTTATTTTTGTTACTGTCAAATGTCAGCTGTCAAAATTACAATTATATTCGTTAAGGTTGCAGGGTTGCGAATTAATTGGAATATAACATTTTCCATTTTTCGATTCTAATTGTATCCGTTTACTTCGAGATAAATGCAAATTATCCGAATTACTTTATCTTACAACTATGTTCACAGAATTAATATACTCAACAGATGGCTTCAAAGTTTCAATATATTTCCTATAAATTTGTATTCAACACGTTTGTAATATATAATTTATTTCATTAATAATAGTTAATAGATATATAATGAAAATATAATAATTTTGCATATATTTTTATTTTTAAAATAATACCCAACAAAAAGAATTTTACTGCTTATAATTTGGAAGCGTAGCAAATAATGTAAAAAAAAAAATTTTGAATATTTAAATCATAAATATAACTGGAACGTGCACGTGAAAAATTTTGCATAGAATTCTTGAAATAGCGTAAAATTGTTTTTGAAACATTGTTATTCATATTTATGTCCAGAATAGTTTTAGATCAATTGCGCGTATTACTTTCTTTTCAAACATTGGTCCCACTAAATATACGTTTAAAGAAATCGTTTACTGTAAACTGATAATGAAATATGCTTATTTTTAGGAATGATTCTTAAAACTGTTATTAAACAATTTCTCTTGCTGAGGGTGCAAAAGCTTCCCAATAAGTTATAATCTGAAAAAAGAAGCGATTAAAAAATGTTTTTGCAATTATTTTGTCTAACCTGTTGTTGGTGAGCCATTTGATCTTCAATGTATTTTACAATATTCGATTTAAAATCTTTAATTCTATTTAATTCAAAACGATCCATTTCTTTTTTAATTTCACTTGATATGTCATCGAATTGTTTTTGACATCGTTGAACCTTAACTTCCCACTACAAAATATATTAATTTCAAATATTAAAAAAAAAAAAATGTTAATAAATGAAATATAAACATACCTCATTTACTTCCTGTTGAGCTGTTTCTAACTTTTCTGAGCGGTTAGCCAATTCCAGCTTGGCTTTGTTCTCGCGTCGCTTAGTTAGTTGTAATTGAGCATATTGCCAATTTTGAAATACTTTTACACGTTCATGAAAAACGCATTTTATAGCGCTGAATAGTCCTAAATAGTCCTTAACAAACTCCGCTAGAATGAAGAAATCTGAATTTGCTTGTTCCGATCGTAAAATTTCAATTTTTTCTTCAACATCAGCCAGATTGGAAAGGGCACGGGATAATCCAGTATGCTCCTCGCATGTGCTTAACATAGCTGCTGATTTTGCAACTAGACCAGTTAATGCAGACAACTCCTTTCGAGTTGTAACCAAAGATTTCAGAGCGTTATGCAATTTTTGTAAATTGGTATCTAGATTCTCAACTTCGGTGATTTTCTCATCAAACCACTAGATAATAAAATATATTTTAGATTTACAATATGTACAAGTATGATAAAACTTGTTTAACTTACTGGGTCGTTTTCATCCATTTTATAAGTTATTTTATTGACAGTTTCTCCAACTTTATTAAACAAACGCATTACTCCAGCACCGCTTAATGTAGCTGTATTCACAGCTCTAGGAAGGTCCTTTGAAATAATTAAATTATAATGAAATTATTATAATATAATATATATTAACAGATTCTTTTACTTGATCACTTTCCAAAAAGTTTATGAAATCCAAATCGATTCTTAAAATTGGATGTTGTGCAGTTCGATTAACAAATCTTTGTAAAGCCGCTCGTCGAGTTTCCACCCATTCTAGGTTTAAGGCAGACCCCGCCTCAGTTTGTTGGGGACTCATTTTAACTTTAGTACTTCCTAAAAAAAAAACAAGATAGGTTATTTAAGCTAAGTACTTGCAATTCGAATCATACCAATAATATTCTTTGATGGCGCTGGTGGAATTATTTTTCCCAACCGTGTGTATTTACCAGCTAATAAGGCATGAATACCGAGAAAATCACTAAAGCGGCGTAATGTGCTGAATTCATTGCTCTTATACTTGGGAATATTAGTCTTAGTTGTGACTCTGTGAAAAATTAAGGTAATATAAGTATACAATATGCTTTAATCAAATAGTTTACTTACTTATAAGCCAAGTAAGAGCTTATACCATCTCCTACTTTTTGAGGTTCTGACACAGTTATTTCAATGTAAAAATCACCACCATCCGCCAATACGTCTTCGAGATTGCTGGACGAGATCCGGCGCTGTTTAAAGTGTTAAGTTGATAAAATTATATGTATACTTAGCGTTTGATCAAATTATATTTATCAGAAATTCATACAAAATTGTGCATTACGTACATACATATAAACGCTGATAACCAGATTACTCTTAAATTAAAGTATGCACTATTGCATTTCTGGACGAGAACTGTCAACTGATGTAGACATGTCACTACTGTACTTCAATCGTAAATATAACAACAATTTTATTTTTAAAAGTAGCATTAATCATTTTGATCATTTAATCTTTTTTGAAATCAGTTTATTAGTATGATTCATAGTATATATTTGATATACATTTGAGGGCAAATAAATTTCCCAATAGCAGTAAAAAGTGAAGTTAAAAATTAAATGCATTCGATTAAACCTGATGATGCAGACAAAAGACACCGCCCCTATTTACCATGGTTATAGTATACAATTATTTGTAATATAGTCGGCTGCGTTAGACATATTACCAATTGCAGTGTTAATATTTGTACTCACATGGGTTTCGCTAGTAGGAGTTGCAAACATATCTTGTTCCACTTCAGGAACTTCTTCCTCCTCATCCTCTTCGTCTTCCACCACGGATACTCCGTTATTTATGTACACATCAGCGAAAGCTTGCTGGTTTGTCCAATGCTCATCAGACATCTCGTAATTTTCGTAAACGAGGAACTATTATAAACAAAAATATTACAAATTATGTTTGGCACTCTTTAAGTCGTTTAACACAAAAGCAAAAATTTATCATGTCACTTTCCTAATCAGAATTTTGTTGAAATTCAGTAATGTCAGAAATGCCGATAAGAGGTCGGTTCCCTAAACTCTGCTTCATCGACACACCCAGGATAATAACAAACGAATTCGTTTTCGTATTGCGAAATTAATATTTGTATTGTGAAAAATACTATGGTAGGGTTTATGTCTTGTATATGTATGAATAGATTATACTCAAACGAAATCCTTAATTAATTTCAACATTTCGTCATTTTGATAATAGCATATTAAATCACATATTTATAATAATAAAATACAAAGTTACTATTTCTGTACATTTCAGTTTTCAATTTTTTTTTGGTCGAAACGTACATTTTTTTAAAATTCATGTTTCAATTCTAATTTTTTTCCTGCAATTTCTATTTACACTGGATCACAGGATTAAAAAATACATAATTAATTTCAATCTAATAACATAAAAATAATTAAATTGAAGTATATTTTTGTATTTTAAGTATACTTTGCATACTAATTATTATGATTATTTATTTATTTTTTTTTTCAGAAAACTAATATTAACAATAAAGTATTGGTATGGTTGGTTCTAAAAGATCACCGAAACTTAACTTAAATGTTGTAGTTAAATGGTAAATTTGTTACAAATGACGTTAATAGATTAACGATACAAAGATGATGTATAAGTTCTTGTGTAAAGGTAGGGTACAAAATGGAACCCGAAGCCTATTAAGTAAATATTCTACCTGGTTATCTTGTGAAAATTTCTTTGTAATAGATAAGAATTATTGGTTCAAAGCTAATTCAATAATTATTAACACATCAATACAGTATTTTTAAAAATGTTTTTGTTTTTTATCTATAAACAACTGAGAGTACAAAGAGTGTATAAATATTACAACAGCTTTATGTTGTACAATTAATCAAATACATCGTCTTAGATAGGAAAGAAATAATTGAACTAGAAGTAGCGATTCTGCAGAACATGGAGCGCAAATTAAATTTTGTTATCAGTATTTATAATTGTCAAAAATAAATTCCCCAACAATACTTTATAAGAAACACTTAGAATATCGCCCACAGTAGCATAGGAAACGCGATGGCGATCAATCGAAAGTTAATTTTTT
Organism: Coelopa pilipes; assembly: GCA_947389925.1. NCBI lineage: Eukaryota > Metazoa > Arthropoda > Insecta > Diptera > Coelopidae > Coelopa > Coelopa pilipes. Next base: position 69,752,322 of record OX376696.1, read on the forward strand.
TCCACTCGTTTCTAATTATTGCTGCTTGCATAAATAACGGATTTGCGATTGCAAATGAAGTAATTCTATCCAAAAAGTTTGGCACACCGAGAGTGGTTGGAGGTAGCTCTGCTGCTGCGAACAGCGCTCCGTACATCGTCTCCATACAGCAGGGAGGCGTCCATTACTGCGCCGGAAGCATCCTCAATCAGAATTGGATCGTAACAGCTGCCCACTGCTTAACTTCAAAAACACAAGTGATGAGCAGCGTCCTTTTGGCCGGAAGTATCCAGGTGAATGGCTCAGCAGCTACAGCACAACAACGATCAATCAGCTACTACGTAGTTCACGATTTATACATCGGCGGCACTGCTCCGTACGACATTGGACTAGTCTACACGAGTCAGTCATTCCAATGGAGTAGCGCCGTTGCAGCGATTGCATTACCAACTAGTGGATCCATACCAACTGGATATGCTGATCTCTATGGTTGGGGTAGTACATCTTTGACGAATACTGCCTCATATCCGAGTACTCTTCAGGTGGCGAAAAATATTCCGATTATTACATTAGCTTCTTGTGAAAGTGCTTTGGGTACAAAGGGAGCCGATGTTCATTCGACCAATTTATGTACAGGGCCCCTTACCGGTGGCGTAGGAATATGTACTTCGGATTCTGGAGGGCCCTTGGTTCAATCGGGCACACTTATCGGAATTGTTTCGTGGGGAAAACTCCCGTGTGGGCAGACCAACTCCCCATCGGTTTATGTGCAAGTTTCTTCATTCATATCGTGGATTTCTCAAAACCAAGTAGTTGGTTAAAAAATTATTTCAAATATGACAGAAAATATGTATTATGAATAATTGGTAACGAAAATTAATCATATATGTGTACTATTCATACATAATTTTTTTGTATTTGTATTCAGTATATATATATCTTCATTTATATATATATATATATATATATATATATATATATATATATATATATATATATATATATATATATATATATATATATATATATATATATATATATATATATATATAATTATACAAAAATATATAAACGTTTCTATTATTGAGATAAATTTATAGAATAAAATTTTATTTTTCTAAAAAAATTGGAGTAAATTTAGTACAAAAAAATGAACTGATATGGAATCTTTCTAAATATAAAATAATAAAATTCGTCAAACAAAACAGGGAAGGCCAAAAAGGTAAATAAATCAAAAATGACGGAATTTTGACATCGGAAAAACACGATTTTTATTATTATTATTTTCAGTTTAATTTTCAAATCCAGATATAGAGTTTTCGTCGGTCTGTTTTGATATGACATTTCTGTAATGTTTTCTTTTCAACGGATATTTCTGTTTTCTGTCTATGTGGCGATTGAGTAAATACCGAATAGAGTAAGCTACGAAAATGGTGTAGTGGAAGAGAGTAAAATGACATTTGCACTCGTTCTGTCGGATGGTTGTCGGTTGTCGTCGATTGTCGAGTAAAATTGAGTTCGTTTATTGGTGGTGACTCAGTGAAAAGACAATTGCAGAGAAAATTCGGAAAAATTTGCTTGTTCCTGCTGTCGTTTACGTGTAAAAATTTTATTGCACTTTGTAAAGAACTATTTACAAGCTATTTATCTATTTAATAGAATAAAAAAACTCTTGGCCATTTGAAAATTGTGTAAAAGAATAAAAGGAAGTGTGTAGCCCAACCCATTAATAATTTCTATAACCAGCCACAAAGAGGTCATCATCCACCTACATCTCAAAAGAAAAGCTTTAACTTTTTCGTGATATTATAAGTACCAAATCAAACATGTCGTCTGGTGATTTTGGTAATCCCTTACGCAAATTTAAGTTGGTTTTTCTTGGGGAGCAGAGCGTCGGTAAGACTTCGCTTATTACCCGCTTCATGTACGACAGCTTCGACAATACATATCAGGCGACAATCGGTATTGATTTTCTCTCCAAAACCATGTACTTGGAAGACCGAACTGTTCGCCTCCAATTATGGGATACTGCTGGGCAGGAACGCTTCCGATCACTGATACCTTCGTATATTCGGGACTCCACAGTGGCAGTTGTCGTCTATGATATTACCAATACCAACTCATTCCATCAGACATCCAAATGGATTGACGACGTACGCACAGAACGCGGCAGTGACGTCATAATCATGTTGGTCGGCAACAAGACCGATTTGTCGGACAAACGACAAGTGTCTACTGAGGAAGGAGAACGCAAAGCAAAGGAACTGAATGTGATGTTCATCGAGACAAGTGCAAAGGCTGGATATAACGTAAAGCAATTATTTAGGCGAGTAGCGGCAGCGCTGCCCGGCATGGATTCAACGGAAAATAAACCATCGGAGGACATGCAGGAGGTGGTGCTAAAGGACTCACCAAATGAGACAAAGGATCCCGAGGGAGGCTGTGCTTGCTGAAGAACGAAATTCGAGGAGAAATATATTTAAGTTTAAGATTATTTATAACAAATAACATAAATAAAAAGAAACTGCAGTAAAATCAATTTGATCGACAATTAAAATCGACTAAAACTAAACCGTATTCAGTTGGATAATTAGAGGAAATATGGACAAAATGGACACACATGAATGTACGAAGTGCGATGGAGCATTGTTAACTGTAGGTAGTGACATTGCTTTCTGAATAATGTGGAACAAGTTGATGTGGACAAGATGATTTTACAAATATTCAATTCATTCCGTAAATTCCTAAGTTATACTGAATTCTCGTTGTGTTTAGCCAATGAGAACTGTATACTGTATTTTCCTGAGTTTAACATCTAAGTTAGAATAAATATTTTAAAACCTACTATTCCGATACCATCGTTTTAAATTCATTTAGTTTAATTTGTGCATTAATAGTTATAGGATCGTTAATAACTTTACCTTGTTCCAAAAAATTCGAACCCAAACCTTCGGAAGAAATCTTACCAATGTGTGTTCTACGTACCCAAATCAAATAAAATAATTATGAACTTTTGAACATTTTACCCACATTTTAAACATCGTATGAATGAACCTTTTTAGATTGATTTGCTTGAAAACAATAATGATATAGCAGCTTGCGATCATACAAATAAAAGCGTTTAGATATATAATAATAATTTTTTTTAAATCGCACTTGCTAATTTTCTAGAAAGAAAAGAAAATTAAAAAAAAAATATTGCAATAAAGTTTTTTGAAATAACTAAAACGCCATCATTTTAGTATTTTCATGGTAATGGATGTATCTAATCGTTCGAAGCACCTTGCTCCAGAAAGTAATTTTAATAACTGCAGCTGATAAAAATATAATGTTGAGAAATGCAATGAGATAAGATAGCATTTAATGTTGTAAAGTCGTTGGTTTTTATTTTAGGAGTCCATTAAAATTTACTTGATGCACTACCTTCGTACGTACTTACAAGTTAAAATATACACGATTATAATTTCTTTAATACAACGAATTTTTGATTTATATCTGCTTGTCCATTTTTTTTTAAACCAATTTGGATTATTTTTTCTAAAACTTTAATATCGTATTAAATTTATTAATATCAAAGTGAATTTATAATTTTAATTACAGGGCCATTTCATGAGCAACTAATTCAAATATAAGAACTACTCGATTCAAATGTCTGTAATAAAAATGTTATGGTTTAAAATCGTAATTATGTTTTCATTGTGTAATAATTGTAGAAATAACGAAAATTTAATTATGCCATTCTCTCAATATAGAATCAATTTAAGTGGAATTTTCCTGAACACTACCAGAAGTCAGACTTTTAATTAAATGCATGCAGTACAATACTGTTATGAATCCATAATTAATTATAATATCTGCAAATACACCCATCCCAAAAGATGTACGCACAAAATTAAAGGTAAGACCATTCGGTTAATAGCATTTTATTAATTTTAAAGTATATTCATGTAATATTCAATAGCATCAATTATTTGCTACTTTAATAAATAATAATCAAAAAGCTTGAGTGAAATGCTTATTTTTCAGACCAAAATAAAACAAACTAACGCTGTTAGATGTTCGATAAGATATTGTGACGGCATTACTTTTAGAAGTTATCTTCATTTGAAATGAATTCATCGCGTATTTTATTTAGTTTCGATATCAAATCAGAAATTGAGACTTCTCCATGAACTTTGTTGTCACGTGTGCGCACGTTTACTGTACTTGAGCTACGCTCTTTTTCGCCGACCACAAGAATAAAGTTAAATTGCGCCAGTTGAGCATTACGAATTTTTTTATTCATAGTATCGCCAGCATCCAAATCAGCTTCGACCATAAATCCAGCAGCATGTAACTGATCACGAACTGATTGAGCGTATTCATCAAAGCTTGGTCCAACTGGAACAACCATGACTTGACGTGGCGAAAGCCAGAACGGCCATTTACCGGCGAAGTTTTCAGTTAGAATGGCAATCATACGTTCAACGGATCCCAAAATAGCGCGGTGTATAATAACTGGTCGTTTCTTTTCTCCATCATCCGCAATGTAATTCAGGTTAAATCTAATCGGCAGTTGAAAATCTAATTGAATTGTTGCACATTGATGTGCGCGCTTTAGAGCATCCATAATTGTAATATCGATTTTGGGACCATAGAACGCACCATCACCAGGATTTTCTTTCCATGGCATCCCGAATTCATTCAATGATTCTGCCAATGCTTTCTCTGCTTCATTCCATTGCTCCAATTCTCCCAAGTATTTTTCTGGGCGAGTGGAAAGCACCAAATTAAATGAAAATCCAAATATAGTATAAACGTGGCGTAAGAAATCCAAGCAGCCCTTCATTTCGGATTTTATTTGATCAGGTGCGCAGAATATGTGTGCATCATCTTGCTGGAAACGACGAACACGAGTCAAGCCGGTAAGTGCACCTGACAATTCATTGCGATGCAAGACGCCGAAATCAGCCATACGAAGTGGAAGTTCTCGCCACGAACGATTACGATTATCGAAAATAAGACTTAAGAACATATGTTAAAATAAAATTGTTTTTGTTGATATTATTCATACATACCAATGACCCGGACAATTCATAGGCTTAAGAGCAAAAGTTTCCTTCTCCACGTCGAATGAAAACATATTTTCGGCGTAATGTTGCCAATGTCCTGAGGTCTGCCACAACTTTGCATTATATATATTCGGTGAAATGACCTCCTGAAAACCACGTTTTCTATATTCTGACTTTATGAAATTCATCAAAGTATTGTAAATATGAGCTCCGCGTGGCTGAAAGAAGCATGATCCGGGCGATAATTCGTGGAAGAAGAATAATTCTTGTTCACGGCCAATTTTACGATGATCACGTTTAGCTGCTTCTTCTTGTAATTTTTCCCACTCTTTCAATTGTTTTGAGTCTGGGAAAGAAATTCCATATACACGTTGCAAAGTTTCCGCATCCGCTTTGCCTTCCCAATAGGTTGACGAATTCTTTGTAATTTTCATGGCTTTAACTTTGCCAGTATGACGTACATGAGGACCGCGACATAAATCAATCAGAGACCCACATTTATATACTGTTGTGGTATCAGTGTTAACCTTCTCCTTAAGAATGCGACACTTAAACTCATTGTACTTAAACATTTCCAATAAATCGGACTTCTTCATTTCTAAGCGTTCAAATTGCTGCTTTTCTTTAACGATTTGCTTGACCAAGCTTTCCATGACTGGATAATCGTTAGTAGAAATCTATGTCGCGAATTTATTAATGACATTCTTTATTATAATATTTATGAAATATTCTACTTACACCTTCTCCATTCAAATACATGTCGTAATAGAAGCCACCTTCAATTGGTGGTCCATAACACAAGTGTCCACCATAAATGCGCTCCATAGCTTCGCCCATGATATGTGCAGAGCTATGCCAAAATACAGCTTGTGCCTCTGGATCATCGAATTTCAGTAACTGCAAAGTACAATCTCCTTCGAGAACACGGTCCAAATCCCAGACAGTTCCATTTACTTTCGATATGACGGTGTTGTCCGCCAAACCTTGACTAATGCCCTTAGCAATATCGTAGGGAGTGGTCTCCCAGGAAGTGCCATCCACTATTTTGCCGTCGGGCAAGGTTATCTTAATTGGTGTACGTGGCTTTGCTGCCAACTCAGCTAAGTATTCGGCCTTACATTTCTCCCACAGAGCATTGCGCTCTTCAATATAGCTGGGCCATGGATTTAACTCTTTGACTGTACATAATAACAAACAAAAGAATCAAAATGTGAAGGTATTCAAGTTATAAGTATCAATCAAAAGCCTTCACCTTTCTTGCCATCGTCTACAGCTACGTTCTTTTGCTTTTCTTTCTTCATTTTTGCTGCCTGTGGTAGGTAAAAAAAAAAGTAAAATAAATATAAAATTTATAAAATATATGAGTTTTATTTAACAACTACACAAAAACAGCCGGGGCAACCACAAAAAGGTGAAACGTTAAATAAGCTTCTCGCAGTTCACCGAATTTGTACGTTTCACTAGCACAATTTAAAAATCACAATTAGCTAATGAAAAATTGAAGTGAATTGATTCTGGAGTATTGTTATTTCAACAACAATTTAAAAAATATCGAAACACAAACAACAATGAATTGAACTGTTAGTACTTATGTTGTGTTTTATCTACATCACGAACTTCCGAGTACTGATGCAATACCATCAGAACTTTGGATAATATTGAAGTTTAGAGCATGGGGAAATTTGGGTAGTGAGTCAGATATGACAAATGAACGACGAGAACAGTGATGGTAGTTAAGAACTGTTGTTGTATTCACAAACAGAATAGAAATAAGATATAAAAATTATAGATATTAATAACCGACCAATGTTGCGTAGCTCTTCTTGTATGAGTTGTCGTGGTTGCCCCCCTTGCCCTTATGATGTCCTAAAATTCCAAATCCTTCTTGATTCTCCTTCAAACGACTACCGCAACAAAATTGCCGACGTTGATTGGTTATGATTATATATTTACACGATTTTCTTGTTGTACGCAACACTTGCACAATTTTCAACATTACTTTTATTCTTAATAGAGTGAAATTAATAAATTAATTTAACATATAAATATAGTTTAACATTCCTTTTCTTTATTTAAATCCAAATTATTTAACTCCGGCACCACGTTGTCAACCATTTTCACGAAGAACTACGCACAAGAATGAGCAAACGTCAAATGGTGTCTATTTCGAAGTTGCCACTTTCTAAAATTGAGAGCAAGAATGAAATACGAAACGTATTGCATTCTTGGAAAAATTAGTTTACTTATATTTTACAAAAAGGTCATATATACATATATACATACAATTTTATCTTCAATACGCTACTAGAGCATGGAAATAAGATATCTCGGAACATTTGAGGACAAACCAATTTATATAATAATGAAGAGAGTAAAAATTAAGAGAAATAAGTTTTCCTAGCATATTTTCAGGGGCATATTTTGTCTTTATATCCGTTTCCGGTTGGAGAACTAGTCATTTTGAGATAATTATTACATCTTATGAAACCATTTATAATTTTCGTATTTCATTCGAACTGCTGTTCTTTGTTTACAAAATTTCGAATTCGAAACAAAGTATTGATTTTATTTTTTTGACATAATTTTCACAGGACATTTTCAGTAGCTCATCAAAGAAAATTTAAGGATATTTGTGGTCGTGGTTATCGCGTTACTATTTTGAAAGTACTTCTTCATAAAAGCTTTCCTTGAACACTGCGAAAAAGATTATATTTAAACTTGAACCGTTTAGAAAAAAGGCAACAAAATTTCCAACCTACTTGAAAATCCACTCCACCCGTTGACCACAGTGGAGCGAGAATTTTATAACGTGGCTTCGGAAAACAGCATCAGGACGCAGAACAGCAAGGTCCACCCCAGTCCAGGGGCCGCCCGAAGTGTGTGGGCGTTGCCCCTGACTGCCTCGTGTAACATGGTCGCCGAAGAGGACAGCGCCGCGCACACCGATCAAGATGTTGACCGTCCGCGCTCCCCATTGGTCGAGGAGCACGACAGCAACCTCATCATAGAGGGGGCAGACGGTGCAAAGGCGAATCTGGACGACATCTTCGATGTGATTAAGAATGGTGAAGTGAGCGACGTTGAGAACCTAGTGGAGAAATTTGGCATGGAGTGTTTGTCGGCACGTGATCGCCATGGCTATACTCCAGCTCATTGGGTGGCCTTGAACGGAAATGTGGAGATGATGCGTTACTTGATCGAACGTTTGGCGCCAGTTGATCTTCCTTGTCTGGGCACACAAGGACCACGTCCTATTCACTGGGCCTGTCGCAAGGGTCATGCAGCCGTAGTCCAAGTGTTGCTACAAGCTGGTGTCGCCGTAAATGCTGCCGATTTTAAAGGTCTCACTCCACTGATGACTGCTTGCATGTATGGACGTACGGCAACAGCAGCATATCTGCTGGGCATGGGCGCCCTAAACCATTTGACGGATATCAATGGCGATACTGCTCTCCACTGGGCTGCGTACAAGGGCCATGCAGATCTGATGCGACTGCTTATGTACTCCGGCGTGGAGCTGCAAAAGACGGATAACTTCGGTTCGACTCCCTTACATTTGGCCTGCCTGTCGGGCAACATGACATGCGTGCGACTTTTGTGTGAAAAGTCTAATTTGGACCTTGAGCCTAGGGACAAAAATGGTAAGACACCCATAATGCTCGCGCAGGCACATCGTCACCAGGATGTGGTGAAGATTCTCTATAACGAGGTGAAGAAGAAATCTCGCTGGATACCATCGGTGTCGGAAATTTGGGGTTGGCTTTTTGGAGGCGCAGGTGATTCGAAAGGACCATTGTTATTGTTTTTATTCTCCGTTTTGTTATGGGGCTATCCAATGTATATGATTAGGGCAAGTATACAAACATTTATATATAAGTTAATGCGAAACATATGACCATTTCCCAAATATTGATTTGATAGGCGATTCCCATCACATGGAATATATTGAGGCGATCCCACTATTGCTTTATTTACTGGAATGCTGTGATGTGGATCAGCTGGATCATCGCCAATCGCCGAGACCCCGGATACATTCCACTTAGTTCGGATGCCTACTATCGTGCAATTAAACAGATTCCTTATTTTGATAAGTTAAAGAAACGGAATGTTATATTAACACGACTATGTCACAGCTGCCGATGTCTGCGACCGCTACGAGCCAAACATTGTCGTGTGTGTAATAGATGTGTATCGTATTTTGATCATCATTGTCCGTTCATTTACAACTGCGTTGGCCTCCGGAATCGAATGTGGTTTTTCCTATTCGTTCTTTCCGTAGCAGTTAATTGTTCATTCACAATATACTTCGCTTGCTACTGTGTTATGATCGAAGGATTCACACTTCTTTATGTGCTAGGTTTAGTTGAAGCTGTTGCCTTCTGTGGACTTGGTTGGATTCTTACATGTACTTCGGTATGTTTCTCCTCGTGTTTTTTTATTGTTGTTTTTACCCATGATCAATTTTATTTGTTTCTTTTAATAGATCCTTCACGCTTGTATGAATCTTACCACCAACGAAATGTTCAACTACAAACGATATCCATATTTGCGAGACAAACGAGGACGCTACCAAAATCCGTTCTCACGTGGACCTATTCTAAATCTTTTAGAGTTTTTCGTCTGCTTACCCGATCGTAGCGATGACAATGATCTTCTATTGGATGATAACATTTGATTACACCGCAAACCCATTTAATTAAAGCGAAAAAATGCGAAGACATTCAGTCAGGTCAAGAGGTAATTTCTTTTTGCACAGAAAGCGCTCTCACTAGATTAATAATTCAATTTACTGCAATATTTTCGAAAAATTATGTCAAATCGGCTGACATCAAATGGCTGTTGTCGAAATTTTAATACAATTTATACAAATATAAAATCTTAGCTTAATGTAAACACCACTAGCGTCAAAATATAATTTTTATATTTCGCACAAATTTAGTTAGATTTTTTCAATAAAAAAAGTACAAGACACATATAAATGTAAGCATTTTTGCTTTTGTTCATGTTATTAAATTGTTATATATAAAATATTTTTAAATTATTACAAATTTTGTATTTCGGCTTTGAAAGATGTAAACACTATATGACAGTAACTGAGGAATAAAATCAATGCAAAATATTGACATTATTGTTAAATCTAAACGAATAATATATTATGATAAAAATATATTTAAAATACTGAACGTATTTAATTACTTTGGCATATAATGTGTTTAAAAATAATAATGAATCAATTAATATTAAAGAATATGAATAAAAGATTATTACTCATAATAAATTGTTCTTCATCTAACTTTCAAAGCAAAAATCGTAATTTTCAGGATCCTCTGGTATAGGCGGAGGATCTTTACTGATATCAACACCCTCAGTATCGAGTAACCGAAGTTTAATTTCCATTGACAATAAGGTATCAAAATCCTCCTTTCTCTGTTTACTAATCATTTCTTGCCCCAAGAGCGCATTTATACCATCAGTCCAGTAATTGAAAATTGTTTCATCAGGAGCAACAAAATCCAAAGTTGAGTGATCCATACTATCGAATGTAATGGAAAAGGCTAAATTTACAGCTGATTTTCGAGTACGCATTTCCTTCATATGTGGACATTCTTTTCCCTCCAACAGTTGTTTAATATCAATAACGAGTACCTTATTCGTGAGTTCTTCGAGTGTTGGAATTGTTTTCTCATCACAATCGCCGTAGTGTATAACCTTGTGGTTAGGGGAAAGACGTGCGTACCAGAATTTATCTTTTGAACGAGCTCCTCGTGAATATTTTGAAAAACGAGTGCCTAGAAATTTAATATATGCTTAATGATTGCCAATTTAATCAACATTAAGTACGAACCTTCCACCAAAAACGATAACCTTTGTTGCTTTATGAGATCCAGTATATGTGGAGATATTTTCTCTTTCAATTTAACAATGGCGGATGCCGTGGAGTCACACTCTTCCTTAGAAGTGCGTTCTTGTTGTCTCAGATTAGTAATTGTCTGATATGTGAGTAGAGCAATTTTTGCCCTGAAGTCCTCCAAATTTTCTGGACGTACTTTCAGTGTTCGTTTTATTTGTTCTCGAACCACGCTAAACACTTTTTGAAAATCTTCCGATGTAGCTCGCATGTCCTTCCATGTACGATTCAGGGTTATAATACAAATGCAAAAGAACTCTTCAAATGGGTGATCATGGGTAAAAAACATTGGTTGGAAATCTCCGGATTGTTCAGAAGGTGGTTCTCCAATGCGTAAAATATCGCATAGAACCTTCACCAATTCTATGGAAGTTCGTCCAAACGGACATTCGTGTTCATCGGCGCGACATGAGTTTTCATGTACAATTTTTGTGTATTGCTGAGTGTAATTACGTGCAAAATATACCATGCAATCAAGAGCGAGGACTCCTGCAAAAATAAAATGAAGTTAATTAAAAATTCTTAGTATCCACTTAGTTTAATTAACGTTACCTGGAGGAGTTTCCATAAAATCTTGAGCAGGATTGATGTCACATTTAAAGCCCAATTTTTTATAGAACTGTGAGAAATTTACATTTCCACCTCCAGAACCACCTCCTCGACGCATCTGTTCTTCACCTATACCCACCGAACCAGAATAGTCATCAAAAGCTATCCGCCGAAGTTCTTTTATTTTTTCATGGGCATCTTGATCCTGGGCATTCATTTTCATACGCATGCGCTGTTCTAAGAGACCCAGAGTCAGCGTCTGAAGAACATACAATTGATGAGTCATTTCAGTGCCAGACACATTTCCAATTAGCGCTAAGCGATATTGCTTAGCGCTTATGGTATGAGCTATTTGACGCTTTCGTCCTTCATCAGCCTTCATAAATAGTGCATTAATCAGTGCTATGGCATTCTGTTGTATTACTGAGGAATTGGCATCTTGCAATAGACGCAACAGATCCTGTAGCGTTACTTCCTTTTCCACTAGAGTATATTTCGAACTGTTTTGCACGATGTTTTCTAAATTGGAAAGAGCACTTTCTGTGCATTCCTTTTGAAAGTTTTGAAAATTACACACAATATAAATATTTCGCTGAACAAATGTATTTTGCAAAATCTCCCATGATACAGTACCGTGCTCCATTAACTCTACAAAGCTTGCAAGACTATATTTTAAGATTTCATCATCTTTTTGGGCTGGATCTTCAATCATATTAATTATAATACCTAAGCCTTGTTCTTTGATAAATTCTAGAGCAAATGTGAGATCCATACTTAAAGATGCGAGTTCTTTCAGGCATTTAATTTTCTCGAAAGTCGAACCTGAGACCAAGGTTTCGAGAGTATCATTGGCAGTTTTCGAAGGTGAATATTGAAGCCGCAAAACCGACCCGTTTTTAATCTCATTTCGATTTTTTTCCGTAACATATTTATGATTATTTTGGTCACCAAACTGTAGTGCATAGTTTTCAGGATCCACAATGGCCCAACAGCTGCATATTTCCTGGATTATACCTATGAAAGAAAACAATATGGAAAACTTGATAAGCAATAGTCTCTTATTGTGTATTTCCTGTGAATTGTCCGCTTTGCATATTAATAAGCAATGGCTTAATATATTTTTGAACCACGACAAGGGCGTTGCCCTGTCCTTTTATTTAGTTATGAAGTATTTTTATGGTGAATTGATATTTCAGTAAATTATACGTATTTTTAACTTATATTTTTTTTTATACTAACCTGTAAGTGGTTGTCTTTGGTCTAAATTTATTAATTGTGCGATGTGATTTTCTAGTTCCACAGCAATTTTGACTATGTGGGAGTCCTTCACTAGCGTCTTTTTTGGAATCATTGTAACTTCGATTTATTCACGTAAATTCACTTTGTTTCTATATTTCACTAATTGTGTCTACCCGAAAAGGTGTATGATTATAAAATGTAACTGAGCTTCTTGTAATTTACTGAAATTTTCTTTAAATGCAATAAAGTCAATGAGTAGATCAGAGTAAATACATGAAGCTAAATACGAAATGTGATAAAAGAGAGAACGAAATGTTGCTGTCAATAATCAGGGTTGCTCTTGAACATAGCAAAAACGTACCTTTTTTTGGAAAGTGGTTGTTGTGAATAGAATTGGATTGGGCCCTGCGGTTCATAAAAAAAAAAACTTAAATTGCGAATAATTTCGTATTGACTCAGATTATTTGTGATTATAATAATAACTGCAATGAGTAATACGTAATTTTCATATTTTTGAAATCTCAATAAAAAAATATTCATTTCAATTCAATTAAGCAAATTTTATTAAGATTTATGTAATAACATTAGAGATATATATTGTTTCAAAGAAATCAACTCGTAGGTGCGGTATATTTTCGGATATTATATTGATTAAGCTGACGACGACGAAGGGAGTGATAATAAAATCTCCCCAATAAAGGTTTCGGGGTTTTCAATTAAATTTAGAAGACCTGTAAAGAAACCGAAGATTACAAAATTATTTTTCCAACTATAGCACAGAAGTTCATTGCTTACCAGCGACATCACAAAATTCTCCAAAGGATGTACATGGTAAGAACTCTTCAGTATATGTTAGCAGGATTGAATCGGTTGCTTTCAACATAGCTTCGTCGTTCTTACGAATGTATTCAAATAATGCAATTGACCAGTCTTCCTCCTTTGGTGCTGTAACTACTCTGAAAAGAGTGTTATAAATCAGATCCATAAGACCCCACATCATCAAGAACGGGCGATAAACATTATAGTCTTTCGTTTGGCGATCACTTGGCGAGAGTAAGGCTTTGCACTGTACCGAGGGAGAAACAGCGCGTGCTTGAGCAACCGCAATTAAACGTTTCAAATGCGACAATTTGTGTTTGTTCCAAATTTCATGACTATGCAGGGATAATGATAATGTGAGCATATAAAGCGGACCCTCAACATCATAAGCCGATTCTAACCACTTCTCCGATGGTGCCGCTGTTAGATAGGATAGTAAGGTCTTACTATCGCGAGCAGCTGAACGCAATGATAACAACAGATAAACATTGTAAAATAGCAAGTATGGAACAAAGTGCATATTCGATTGTGGTCCACCACCTCCTGCATCGTCATGGAAACTTCGTTCCCATGCAAATCTCATGAGCAATAATTTAAGGTCATGTACACTGCTGGTAAAAGTAATATCGCATCTTTGTGTGCTCTCTTGCATGTAGCTTGCATGTCGAGTCATACAGGCAGAAAAAGCAGCTTCTGAAACTTCTGGTCCCCAAAGTGGTAGAAGGCCATTGCAGCGAGTATTGGCATTTTGCAAACTAGCACGCTCCCACTCATCTCGTCCTCTTGCCAAACGTATTGCCGAATTATGACACTCAACATGCACCACATTAAAGTGAGTAACTGTGGTATAACCAATGGTTTTGCGAGTTTTTAATTCGTATTCCTCAACATTAGTTCGCTTCGTAAATGTATAGATGCCTAAAACTTTCGCTGGCTGACATGCATATCCTTCACGACAAATGAAACACGTCAACCCGGTTTCATCGCGCAGTTTCTCAATTTTCTGTAAAATTGAACCTTTTGCCGTAACTTGTCCTTTTTCGTTAGTCCGCATACCGAGAGCATCAAGTTGTTTTTCACGAGTCGCCATAGCTAACCGTTTCTTCTCAGCTCTTGTAAAATCGCGTACTTCTTGTACACGAGTCGCTGTTGCGGGATCTGTGCAGAGAGCCTCTAAGAGATTCTCAGCTAGACTTCCAACATGCTCATCGCTTGAAACCTGCTCAAGTCGATGTATTATTGGAATTATATCATTGCTTATAGCAATTTGTGTTGCTTCGTGTTTTGTTGCTAGTCCAGTAAGAAAACGCAGTATGTATTTCAAGCTCGGTCGTGAGATGAACTCCTTTAACTCATCAGAATCAGTGCGCAACAATGTTGGTTTTACACATGGTGCATACTTTGTTATATAAGCCAATGCTTGTTGCACTATACCAAGTCCTACTATGTAATCTTTTAAAGTTCCGCCAATGCAGTTATGTTCAATTTGATTGGTGAGAACGCAAAACAGTTCCATTTTAAATTCGTCCTCGGGGGTGCGTTCTGCATCAAATTTATTAAAGTCCAAAGTATCCTATGAAAAACAAAAATAAATTCATATTATTTCTTTACAATGAATTTTCATTTCAACTCACCTTGAAATGTTCACAAAGCAATGCCATTTTGACTTCATTGCCGTAGACAAGAGCAGCCAACACTCTAATTAAATGTCTGAGCACTGACGGATTGTTTCGCACATTCGCACAATTGGTGCACGAAATCAAAGCAGATACATATTCAGGACCACCAAATGTTAATGAAAATTGAAGAAATGAGTCCAAAGTATCACTTGCAGCCTTGGACAAAATAGTTTCCATTATTTCCAAAAGCTGTTCTGTCACAGACGATTGTATAGGCAAGTCGTTTTCTGATTGCAAACACATTTGCAAAACTTTTAGTAATGTATTGATAGCACCCAGTTCTGGCTGACACAATACTTCTTGACAACGACGAACCTTGACACATATGAGAAATAGTTTTAAAAGTACTTGTATTAATTCACGCGTGCGAGAGATATTCTGAAAACTGCCAATTCGAGTAAGCATCACTTTAAGACCATTACAATCTGCTAAAACATTGGCCATGCGGTACAACTGTTCTGTATCGATCTCTTCCTGGCTCTTGTTATTCAATGTTTCGACAAACTCCTCAGTGGCATCGCCTAAGAGTCCACGCATACGATACACTACACGCATTGCATCGCGTTCACCTCCTTCAGCTAGCCAAACTTTCTTGTACACATCCTTCACTGGTAGATCGAGACTTATAATTTTGTTATTTACTAACAGTTCCATTCCATTGTCATCTTCAAGAAGCGCTATTAGTTCACAATCTGTACAAATTTTGTTTTTAACATCACGCATAAGAGGGCCTAGACCCACTTCAGTTGAAGGATATGGATTTCCCAGCATACGTCCTTGCAAGAAATCTTCTTGTTGCGGATCTTTTTCTAGAGTTAAGAAGAATTCACTCTCATCATTTTCTTCAGGGTGAATAATCGAATAGAGACGTTCAAAAATGAATACGGGGGTTTTTATATCATCCAGACGTGTTTTTTCTACGGTATCGATTAATATTTCCATAAAAGCACGAGTTTCTTCTTCTGTGCCACTAGTCATCTCTTCTAGCATTTCCAGAAGCTTTTCTTGAGCATCATCTATAAGACGTGCCCGCTGAACAACCAATTTACGAAGAGAAAGATAGCTCTCCAATACTGGACCAAGCAAACGAGTTTTATACGACTGGCGTATTGTTGAGCTCTCCAAAAATAAGGACAGTAATTCAACAAATTGTCTGAGGGCATATCCTTGAGAAAGATCTGATGATAAAGTAATTTCTTCCAAGTGGTGAATTTTAGTAATTTCATCTGCTAGAAGTTGTGATATTTCTGAAAGTACACCTTTTAGTGCCAAATATTGACGCCATGGGGTGTCCGATATCAATGAACGATAAAGAGCTAAAAATTCAGCACTTGCTTCTCCAGCTTCGCCGACATATTTCAAAAATCCAGTTAGCAAATTGAGAATTTCTCGTTTTCTTTCATGTGTGCGACTCAACGATGTAATTAGAGAACATGCTAACTGTCTTCCGAAGCGTGAATTAGAATTAAAAAGAATCGGTTGTATCCAATTGGCACTAAGAACCAGAGGTGTAGTAAGATGTTCATTGTGTAAAGCACGATTTCGCCAACGACGTCCGTATTTTTCAATTAGATAAGCTTCTCGAATAAGTGCTCGTCTCTGTTTTAGTGATTCTCCTTCGCGTGATTCACCACTACTACCATTTTGATCAACAACAGACTGCAGAACAGCAGCTAGAATACGATCGTCCTGCACCATGAATGGTTTTCTTCCTTTACCTCCAGTATTAACTGGCATTCGAGCTTTCCAAGCATCGAAACTATGATCTTCATCGCCGTCCAGCCATTTTGCAAAATTCACAGTTATTCCATCCACAGTTGTAATTGTAGATAGTTCGGAAGGACTTAAATCCTTATGAAGTGTACTTATTGGTTGTTGCGGACAAATAAGTGCTTGCATTATACGTAAACATGGTTGAATAACTGCAATTGCTGGTCCACGTGGTGTTCTAAGCAGAAGAGAGTGTGAAGAGTGTTTTTGTAATACTAATAATTATAGTTTAATATTCTTACTTACCGACAAGTTATGAGGAAAAGTTCAAATACTACTTTTAGTTTCTCTTCCCAGCAGAAATCGTCCTGAGCGATCAAAACTTCCAATAATACCATTTCGTGATGAACAGCAGTATCCAAATTTGCCAAAGGAATGGCACCAATCAAAGCAGTTTTTACACGTTCACTTATAAGCTCAAGTAAGTTCAAGCATCCATCTTTGTTGTTTTTGGTTAAAAGTACTAGCAAATTACGAACTTCGTCTTGAATTTGAGTAGTTCCCCGGCGCAAATTATTTTGTGCTAATTCCTCGACCAATCCTTGAGAATAAAGTCCAATACGACATTCATAGTTCGAAGCCATTGCTCGTAAGAGAGTTAAACACTGCTCAGTGGATGCAAGTGCACATCCGTAACAACGATTTATAGCGTAATTATCGCGTGGCTCCAAAGATGTTTGACTATTAATTTGATCCAATTGACTACGGTCGTATGCCACAAGTTCACTAAAATATTTTGAATTATACATTATCAAGTATAGTAAAATAATAATACAATTACTAACCTGCGACAAGCCTTTACTTTCTGAACGATTTTACTGAGCTCTTCGAATGAAGTACGCGACTCCACACAGTACTTCTGCGCCAGAAGTTGTATAATTTTATTAACTTGGGATGTACTGTGAAGTGTACCAAGATTATCATCCACTAAGCGATCAGAACAACGATGTTCCGCGACTTTCTGTATAAGCAACTCAAGCATTTGTTTATTGGTTTGTAATTGACGATATATTCGATCTGCACGATCTAATGATGAGTTTATTAATAACACTGTTTTTGCTCGATCTTCAACAGATTCAATAGGATCTACTGCACAACAAACCCGACCGTAAATACTAAAGTCGAATTTAGCATATTTGCAGAAACCACATGAATGGCAAAGGAAAGGATCCTTTTCGTCGTAATTGATTGCGCGACACTTGTGGCATTGGAAAACATTTTCCCCACAGTTAGCACAAACTCCAGGATATGCTGGGACGGCGGCGCTACAACGTGGACACTGCAAATTCTCACTTGATCCAGTGACAGTTTCGTAAAAATCAGCATACTCAATCATTAAATTACAAGCGGTTATTGGTAGAGGGAAATCAATTTTCACTTCGGTCTGTCCAGATTGCAAGTTAACTGAACGAGCTTTGTGCCACATTGCAGGACGATTCTTTAACTCAACTACCGCCTGTACTGTACGGTTATTGTAATATATATTGATCGTCCTAACCATTTTTGTGCGCTTCAGATCTGCAATGCGTACAATTAACTTCGAAATGGTGTGGCTCTGTACCAACTTTACGATCATAGTGCTTATGGTGAATTTGGAATCCGATTTGATAGATGGTAGTTTGATGGTTGTCATGGGAACCTCTGGATTATTGCACACAAGGCATGGCTCAGATTCTAGATAATAACCGTTTACTTGGAGTATTTGCTCTAAGGTAGTGTAAATCGGTGCATTTGGATGTTTTGATAGGAGTTCATTTTGTTGTCGTAGTACTTCTACTGCTTTTTCGGTATATTCAGGTAATTTTTCGACAATTGATTTGGTGCTAAGGGTTAAATAACCTAAGATGTCCACAAACTGAGCTGTACGACGACCAAAGGCTGGAACGAATTGCCACATATTCCAAAGGATGTTAATTAGTTTTTCCTTCTGACGATCATTACAGTTTTCATAAATGGCAAATAGAAGGGAATGAGCTTGCCAACGAATGGATGTTATGTTTGTCTCAAGCAAAAACACCTTCACAAATTTGTTTATAAGAGCATCTGGTACAAAACGGAATATTTGGTGGACGAATGTGCTGCAATGCGAAGAATCAAATTTGGAATCACATGTGATTTCATTTTCCTCTGATTTATCACGCTCTGATCGAGATTTAGCAGATGAACTAGGGAGTTGTTGTTGTTTTACTGCTTGATTATTATTGCATAGTGCAGCTTGTAATAATTGCAATATAATTGGAGAGACGCCATCGTCCAATTGATAGCATGCAATTTGTATTAATGCAGGTATAACATCCTCATGAACAACACAGAATTTTTGCCAGTTTCCTGTACGTATTTGACTGATTTCTTGACAAGCACGGAGATGTTCAGTCAATTCGACAAGAGCATCATATGATAGAATTGGAATCGATTGCATTGAAATACCCATAAGCTATATTCAATTAAATTAAATTATTATAAATAAACTATATATAATTATATATTTCACTTACTTTGGCATTTTGAAGATTACAAATGCTCTTTATGGCATTAATATGAACATCTAAGGAGTGTCCATCACGGAACATGCGGAATTTTTCCTTATTTCCACAAATATACATAAGAAGCTTTCGTACTTGGCGACGCAACAAACCGTTCAGACTGAGCATCATATATTCACACAAAGTAAACGTCATGTTTTCACAGAATTTATGATACCAATCGAAAGAGGCTGGGTGACTGGCCGATAATTTTAATATCTGATAAGGTAACCTTACTGCAACTTCCGTTAATAGTGCATCATATGCATCGAAAATATCGGGAAAGTTTTTAAGATAATTGTGTGGAATCAATGTAGACATATCTGGTTTTGGACCATATCGAACTGGTTTAAGTAAATTATTTTGTGTAGGGGACACTGCATGAACAACTGTTGGAGGAGTTCCAACAGAACCGTTTGGATTATTTGCTCCGGCCATATTTTGTTCATTTGATATTTTCTTCCAATATGGTAGCAATGATTCCATAATAACCAAAGAGTAAGGAATAGCACCATTTTTGATCAGTATATTAGCAGTTGTTGCTGCTACGAAAGACGCGTTGTCCTTAAATTGATGTGGTGGAGAGGTCGTTCCAGCTTGTTTTGAAGACGATGATTTAGTTTTACCCATAAGTACTCCGAAAAGACAAAGTAAAATTAATTTTACTTCATTTTCAGAATTTCTTTCAGTCAACTAAAAATGTACAGATAATGAATAATATAGTTAAAAAAAATAAAATAGTTAAAACACTCATTATAATTACCTTAGACGCATTCGATACTGGATTCATGCCTAAATGTTCAACTAATGCTGTGAGTAAATTATTCAAAATTTGTTGATCTACTTCATTGTTTCCATTAAGATCTGTGGTAAGCATCAGAATAACTTGAACAAGTGGTATGGATTGACCACCATTGCAAGAATCAAGGGCGTTCAGATTCTCCACAAATTTCGTAAGAATTGTACACCTACAAAATGCGATTTAATATTGATACCATTGTGATTTTTGATTTCAAACAATTATTTACCGTAGTTCGTGTAGTTTCGCAAAGTTTTCATCTTCTGTGAAGTTGTCCTCATGTTCGGTAGAGCCTACTCTGGCACTGTTTATAGTTCCAGGGTTTGCATGTTCAAAGCTGCCAATCGGCGTAGATCTCTCCACAGATTTATTGGCTAACTGAACTTCAGATTGTGTATTAGCTGATCTTGGTGGAGATGCGTTTACTTGATCGCCATACGTGCTGCTTCTGCCCGAGGTACCACCGATACTTTCAACCCCACTTCCGCCACTTTCTGAACCACCACTACCAACTGGTTCGGCCGGTGAGGTGCGCAATGTCGAGCCATCAGTTGCAGCATTAGATCCTTCATCATCTGATCCTCCAGCAGATACACTTGCTGCATTAGCTGCCAATCCCAAATTGTTTGCATCAAGGGCTTGTAAATTCTGCAAATTTCCAGCGTTCCGAATTCCCTGTAAATTGGCTAAGCCTTGTTGTAGGGATTGGAGACCATTTCCATCATGTTGCTGCAAACTTAGAGCTATAGCAATGTCCATGATAGCTTCGTCATCAGCATCTTGCGGTAAAGCTAACAACTGTGGGAATCCACCACCCATTATAGCTTCAATATTCAACAATTGGCCAGCATCATGGGCTAGTGGGTCCAATGCACTTGCGTCAACAAACTCCCCACTATTGCTGCGTCCCACTGCGGGGCCGCCATCAATGCCACCCGAAGCTTCATGTACGACTTCATCAGCATCCTGCAGAGTTGACGGTGTGCCGGCAGTTGTAATTGTATTCGATGGTGTTGGTGTCGAACAAACAGGAGGGCTCACTATTGCCACTTTACGACGCTTAACTCGAGGACTCAGAAGTAGAATTATAGCGTCTTTAGCACTGTGGCTTATTACATTTGAGTCGTCGAGCAATAGACCGATTAAGTACTTTGTCATGGTCTCAACTTGACTAACATCAGAAAGTGCAAATGCATAAATTATTTCAACTAAGCAGTGGATGATAGCTTCTGTGTGACACAATCCCCGTCTAACAATTGATGTAGGTTCATCTATTTGTGGTGTAATTGCATATAGACTCTTTGCAAACTCTAATACACTCGAAACAATATCAAAATTGTTTTCTAAACATATTTTAGTCAAGGCTTGTGGGCGCGTGGTAGCAATACCTCGAATGAGAAGCACCAAACGATAGAACCCTTCAGGGTCGACTTCGCACATTGTATCAGATTTTGATATCTTTGTTTTGATTATTTGTAATTCATTGTTAACGTAGTTCAACACTTCATTGTCTTTGTACGAGTGGTATGCAGTACGATTACCGAATAGTGTAGCCAGTACACATTTGGATTGAACTTGTACTGGGTTAGGGGTAGGCATTAGTAAGAGACTGGTTGCAGTTTTTATGGCTCTTTGCTTTATATTCGACACAATATTACTTCCACCAAGAAGTCCAAGTGCGCTGTCTAAAACTTCTAACAGCATTGTAACCATTTTATCGAGATTTGTGATGGAGTTGAAACCATCTGTAGAGTTTGGAACAATTGACGCCGCGGCTAGAACCCCGCCTGGCCCCACAGTAGCACCAGCTACATTTCCAGCAGAACCAGCTTCATCACTTTCATCTGGCCAACCAATTAAATCTTTCGATTTTCCGTAAACCTCAATGCTATCTAACATACAAACATGTCCAGGATCTTGGGAATTACCGAATATTACACTTAGACGTTTATCTGATTGCAAGATCTCCTCTCTGGTCAAAGGCACATCAAACCAACGGGCTCTACGCACTGGCGTCTGTATTGTCCTTCCAAGTACGGTCACAGTTTGTGGTGCCCTCATTGGATCCTGGGTTCCCAGTAACACACGAATACCAACAATAACTGTATTGGGATCTCCATTGTATATTTCTAGAGTAAATCCAGATGGTTTAGTTGATGCAACGAACATTCCCGTCGAAAATAGACGTGTCTTCAACTTTTGCTTGTTGTATATTTGCAATAGATCATTTCCACCGAATTCAACATCAGGCAGCATTGTGCAATGTTCGAAAAAGTCAATTGGGAAAATCGGATTCCCATTGGGCCCAATAGTCCTTTGCTGATTGGTGTTTGATTTTGTAGTACCACGCTTTGATTTCCTAGTAGAAGATGCTGATGGGTTCGTTTTGCTATATAATGTAGCTGAATACATTTGATTCCCAATAGGCTGAACTTGTGGTGAAAGCCAAAAACTAGTATTCTCGGGATGAGCAGTAAAAATTCGTAAGCTTCCATCTTCACAAAGTAAAATTAGAGTTGTTTTCTCTACACCGGAAACAGTGTGACGAATGGCGACCATGTCCATTATTTTCGATTTCGATGATTGTGCTTTGATTTCTTGCATTAAAATTCTTTCTGGTGTTAGCATGAAAATCACTGGATTATTAGATGTATGCATCATAGCGCAAATGAGACCCGGATGTCCAGGTATTTCTGTCCACTGGCATAATGGTTGGGGAGGTCCTTTTGATGAATTTTTGGTTGTTGGAGGACCAGTTTGCAACTGCATAATTGTACGTACCCCGTTATTAACATCGGTTAATGGAGCTATAAAACTTCGACCCAATGAAAAACTGAAGAACAATAGTTGCAAAGTATGCGAATAGTATATTGAGACGCCACCACCACCAACTTGTCCATTTACGTCCTTGATATGAGGATGTTGTAACTCCAAAGTGTTTGTAACATAAAAGTCTCCATGCTTTGCCAAACTTCCATCGTCTAACATCTGGTAGTAAATGTATCCAGAAGAAGCAATAAGAAACATGTAGTAATTGCCTCCCTGATATACAAATGTGCAATCACGTATCTTTCCAACAGCTACAAGGAAGTAGTATTTCGGACTGTATGTATCTTCGGCGAGCTCATATATTTTTACATAATCAGCAGTCACTAAAGCCAACATAGTCTGTGAACCTGGTAACCAAATTGCTTTTTTGATAAAATTCCCATTTTCTAGTTGTTGAGTCAGTACAATATGATCATTCGTTATTCCACTATTGGAGAATGTCAAAATATGGCACTCTTTTAGACCACAAACGGCAAGGCAGTCTTCATTCGCTGGATTTGCTGTCAGCGATAGTACCGTGCAAGGTATCGGAGCGGACGAGAGCTGTGTCAGTGTAAGCTTTCGTTTAGCTGCATCTGCTTGCTTCAGCAGTGCCGACAGTTGTAAAATTGTAACTTTTCCTTTTTCGTGAGATACTGCCAGGTGTTGACGCTTGCCATGAGGAGATGAAAGGCAACACAGAGCTACGCGTCGTACTAGACCCGATGACAATAGTTGTTTAATTGTTTGTCCTTGATCTCCAGAATAACTCATGCGTACATTTTCAAAAGCTCCTTCTTGAGAACCCAGAGTAGGGACCATTAGTTGATCAGATAATTGGAAAGTTTGTTCTGGTGTATGTAGTCGGTCCAATGCTGTTTTAGCTCGTCGGTGACAACCAACAATTGAGAAAAGAGCACAATTTTCACGTATGGATGGCATAAGGACATCAAAAAAGTCCAATATACAACGCACTACTACACTCCATTGTTCATTATTCATTAGCATATCGCGGTTTGATTCGATTAGTTTCGCTAAATAAATAATCCGCTCATTTGAGTTAACTTGCTCTAATCCAGTCCTACAAGTATTAGACACCACATTTGATGGCGGAGTTTGGGCACGCTTTTTACTAGAACCAATACTAGACCTAGTAGCGGAATACACTGATTGATTATATTGTGAATCCTGATTATTAGAATTGCTTCGATGCAGAGTTCCGGCTTCGGCACTGGTACTAGATGATGGGATGCGCCTACTTAGGGCCTGACAAGAGCCATCTTCTTTAGCGCCACAGTCGCAGAAGAAATTACCATATTTTGCATAACTTACATCATGATTCTTGTGACAGACTCTAGCACACACCGAGCAAACACCAACTGTATTTACCATGTTGCATGTATGACAATGGTACCAGTGTTGGTTCATAAATTCTTTTTGGGTTTGCGAAAATGTGCACAACTTATTTCCCAGACTATCCTCATCTGAGTCATCCACTATGGAATCTTCATCTTCTCCTCCAATGTCATCCATTAAATCGTCTAACTCTGTTTGCATATCCTCCTCCCAAGGTGGAGTCATATTTTTACTACCCTTGAAGCCGAGACTTTGTAGAAGTTCACTCATATACCTCAATAATGAAGTAACATTTTCCAATGCAATTTGAGGTTTTGTCACAAACTGAGTTTTTGCCACTAATGTTTTTTCTAAAACGTGAGATTTTGTAATTTCCAACCAAACGATTGCAGCATTGAATAATGTTGAATGACCACGTCCGTGGGCTGCATCCGCAAGTGTAATCATAATTTGCAGAATATCGGTAAAATCAAGTGTTTCCTGCGGAGGTGCTAGTAAGGATTGTCCAAGCTGTAGCAGTGACTGGAAGAATACCATCGAAACAGCCTGTGGTACACTCTTATCATCAACAATGTGCTTGATTACACTAAGCAACAAGGCACCATTACGTTCGGCATTTTCATCATGGGAAGATGCGTCGGATTGATTTGTAAAATAACTATTACCCGCTGTTTGCCATAGACTGAGTGATTGTGCTTGGGCACTACTTACAGCACATGCTACAACACCATCGTCATCAATTTCCATAGCTTCTGCATCTAATGCTGATGATTGAGCCAGTTGGTCGGATATACTGGGTATAGCAGAAACTGTTGCCATATTCGTTGGTGTCTGCGCATTACTAGATGAAGTACTTGATGGTTGAATACTACTACTCAATCCAGTGGTTGTGATTGTTGTTAATGCTTTATCGACAGTATCGACGGTAGCTGCATGTGCACTTCCTGGACCATATATAATATGACTCAGCCATGCTTTTAATCTAGAAACTTCTGTATGTTCTAATTCAAAAAAGCATTGTACCAACTCGTTTTTGGGGAAATATGAATCCTCCTTTTCAGATATTTGGAATAATTTTTCAATGAATTGAAGTAATTTTGTAGCGTATGTTTGAGATATTGAAGTACCGGTAAATGATAACAAGAGCTCAACCATACTACCCTCTTTCTTTACTTTGAAAAAATTGTGTATGGCCTTAACACCCATAGGTTTTTCCAACATTTGTGATATAGACTGTAAAATAGCTAGTAACATTTCCTCACCAAGAGTGACATTATGTGACTGTGACTGGCGCATTTCTTCTTCATATTCAAGAAGAATTTTATAACAATAACTTATCTGATGAGAAAATATATGGAATTGATGCGTATCCGACATTACTTCCGCATCTATTAAAAGCTCCAAGCACCTTTCACTTATTTCAGAAACATATTCCATTCGAATATCAGACATAGCTGCTATTAAAATTGGTTTCAATTTTTGTTCTACTTGAAGGTTGATCTCTTTTTCTGAGGCTGGGCAGTACGGCAATAAAAAGTATATAAGATTTAACAATGATTTTATAGTATGTTTAAGTGAGTTCAGTATAGTATAATTCGCATTTTTTGTCAATTCTGCCAGATGTGCTTCAATAACTGTAAGAGTGTACTCTTCAACAGGATAAGTTTGAGTATTGAAAACTTCTTCAGATACTTCAAGACATTTTGGCCATTCTGTTGTTACAATTTCTTTATGCGAATTAGGTAGCAGTTTCAAAAAGGTTGCATTTAATTCTGTGTTGAAGGAGTTCTTTGAACTAACAATAGGTATAATCAAATTTAGAATGTTAACCGGAGTTATATCAGATATTTGTTGTTTCATTCTGAAATATATTGTTTCCGAAACAATTTTAAAGGTGTCTATTAGCAAAAGTAATAGTTCCTTGCTTAAATTTTCACGTTCCTCTATAGGAGTTAAATTAGAGAGGTTTTTATTACTTAAATCGGTAGTCGAAGTTGACGCGAATGAAGTTTGCTGTTCTACGTTTTGTAGTGAAGACCCTTGCGTACTGGAAGTAGAACTGTTCGCTGCTTTTGGATGTTGTATACCTTCTTTTTCAGCCCAGGATATCGCATACATATGCGATATAATAGCATCTAGTAGAATCATATGTGATAGACGAGGATTGCCTAAAGTTTTTTAAAACATATATTTAGTATAAATGTGTGGATCTCTAAATTGATTCAATTACCTGCATCGAAAATTCTATTAAAGGTATTAACACCTAAAACCGTTTGTTTAAGGCAGAAACGAATATCACTCACATGTTCTGTTACATTACTCCATAACGTTTCAGCAAATTGTGTGTACATTCCTTGTTTAATCAAACTGTTTACAATTAAATAATGTGAACTTGGTAATGGGCAGCGTATTGACCACAGAAGAGAATGCAGATTTGGAACTTTGTCCTCCAATAAAAATTCTACATGCGTTGTGGATGGTGGTAAACCCAGAAGTAACTTCCAGCATATACTAAAACAGTACTGCATAGCACAGAGCGTGTGAGAATTTACTTTCGTGAGTGCAATGTCAGTAACCGACAATATATCAATCAGGGCATCGACGAGAAGTGGATATTTTAATTTATCTGGAGTGCATAGTATGAAATTCCAGGCAAGTCCATCTAGTTTAAACTCTTGTTGGATTTGAGTGTCGATAAGGGTGAGTGAATAAAATATAGGTCGGATAGCTGTGATTAAAAAATATATATTACTTATTTATATATTTATGGATTTAACAAAAATACACATTATATGTGCGTTTTCGATTTATGTTAAACATAATACATGTTTAAAGTCACTTACATGCGATGCAATCCGATGAAGATTTTCGAAATTTTTCTTCAATATCCTTGCGGCAAAATGTCATTAGTTTAGTTTTATTATTTAGTAGATCTGCAACTTTTTGGTTTTCGTTCATTGTACTAATACTAAATAAGTTCCAACGAACTTGTTCCAATAAAGCAGTGGGTGCATTATATAAATGCTTCATAAGATACTCCAAGAATAACAAAAGGCGTGAAAGCAACATTATTTGACTGTTTCTTAACGGTTTATCATGACTTATACTGCGACATACTTCAGCACAACGTATTACACCTCCTGCTGTTAAAAGTAGGATTGACTTCTTTTGCATTAGATTTAAAGAGTGGAATAAAAAGAGAAGCAATTGGGAATGCTCCACATTTAAATCTTCATAATCAACATCGGAAGCTGTTCCCCCGGCTGTTGAGGTTGCACAAACTCCTTCAACCAGGGTATTAATCATTCGATGCCAAACTGATAGGCAAGCAGCTTCCTTTTCTTGTGTAGGTTTCAATAAAAGTATTTGGACTAGTACCGAAAGAGTACTAGGGTAAACTTGTAGAGGCCAAGAGTTGCATTCAGTTGACCATGGAGACACAGATAAATGGAGCAATAAATTTGATTGTAGAGACTCGTTCAGCAAAGAAGCAGAAATCAGATTGTGCAAATAGCGACCTACAGCCCCCGAAAATTTAATCATAGCCGCTTGCCATTTCGGACAAACGGCTGATTCAGTTTCACCACGTGCAGCATCGCGATCTAAATCTTTTAAGATATTTGCCAATAAAAGCATCTGTTGATCACTTAGTCCAGCTTTGACATATCGTAATAAATACGCGTGTTTGCTACCAAATGATTGATCTAGAAAACAAAAAATTTGTGCAGCTAAATCAAGATATTCATGAGGTTCATCTACAGCCGGAACAAGATTAGACTTCGGTGTATCATTAGAGTGATCTTGGGGCTGTGCATCAGTTGTTTCTTCATTAGTTTCAGGGGACAGCGTTTCCTTGAACCACAATCCTAAATAACCTTCACTATCATCCTCCTCTGAGTTATCAGAACAGGATAATGTGTCATTGAAATATGTTGTAGAATCAGAGAAGCTTATTGGGTCGCATTCAGCTCGATCTTTGGTATTTGCTCTTCTCAAAGCACATGCTTTTCGGTATGATACGGTAGCCAAGAATGTATATAATTGATTTAGTGTTGCAGTGTTGAGTACACGAATAACACGTTGTAAGGATGTATAGTTTTCCAGAATATTAAAATTGGCTGCTTCTGGCGCATTTGGGTAAGATACTAAACCAGTGTCATTGCATGTAGATTCTATTTTAAGGTCATCGATCAATTCGGTTAAAAGCTTTAAGCTGTGATTAGCTATAGCTGCATTTAGAACTCCAAATCCTTGCTGCACTTTGAACAAGTTTACACGCGCAGTGGGTGTGGATGGAGTATCAGGCGTACGACTTGAACCTTTTTTAGTTTGGTCCTCAGAAATTATTTGCGATGATTGCTTTGGACCTGTACTAGAACTGCTAGTGGAGCTACCAGAGGCTCCAAGTGCTCCTTGTATACCGCTCACCAAAAGCCAAGCTCCAAAGCAAAGATGATTCTGATAAATATGTGATCGAGCTGATGTGTTAAACATATTTCCGATTATCGTGTATATCTCTAATGCTTTATCGACTATAAATCGTGCATGTTCTTCTGTGTCATCGCCTTCTTTCTGTGAAGTTGGTGTAGAAGATGTTGAAGCCTGTTGCTGAGCCTTTTGAGCCGATGATGATGATGACATACTAAGTACACTGCTGGATATTGATGTTAGCACTGCACAATACAGTGCAGAAATTGCGCACTGCGATAGTTTTGTAATACGACTAGGTGACAGAGGATTTAGTATCGGTAAAGAAAGTGCTTGACATAATATTGAAATATCTGCAACCATATGGACAAGAGTATTTTTAATTTGTGTGGCTTCAACTTGTGTCAGTGGAAGATATAAAGGCTTCCCATTTATAACGCTATCTTCGTACTTCAAACGGTAGCGGGTTAAAATTGGTAGAGAAGTACACATGTCTAATATGGTATCAGCAGCATTTAAAGACTGCAAATATGCTATATTTGCTGCTGAAAATATTTCCTACAAGTAAAAATATGCTTTTAAAAGTAATATACAGTAATATATATGAAAAATACATACCGAACAATCTGTAAGTTCTTCACTTAAAGGTGCCCACGAATTATTACCTACTTCCAATGGTAAAGTAAGCTGTTGTAAGATAACCGAGGATAGATCTGAACGTGACCTTTTAATCTCCGACTTTGGGCTTTCTTTGTCCCCACTACCCACAATGCTTTTACTAACTTCAGGAAATTTTGTGCCTTTCAATATGGAAGCTACAACATTGTGGTCGAATTTCAATACAGATGATAACGTTCCCACATTTGCTTGGGGCAATTTGAATTCGCACAAACTTTGTAAAGGTGGTAAGAGCCATTTGATCTCAAACACACTTGCTTGGTTCAATTTACTAAGAATAAATCGAATCAGAACGGAACTTGCCTCCAATATTTGTGGAACTTGAGTTTGGCAAACTGTCAAAAAATAAAATGAAAATATTTACATAGATCTATTCATATGTATATAAATATATATAATTCAAAATTATAAAACGAAAAAACAAATTCCCAAATATCATGAAACTGCATTTTTTGATTACCCCTTCACTCCCACTTCTCCAAATAAACTGTTCATAGGAATTTTCCCATGGAAAATCAATGCAAGAGGTTACATACCCAAATTGCATTGGCTGATGGTATCCGCTGCAAGAGCTGAAAAAGCTATGTAAAATTGTCCATAACTGCTATCTTCATCAAAAATATCGTTTTCACTAAAATTATATTGAAATAAAAAATATTTAGAATTTCACAACTACATATCGGGATTGCAAAAATTTCTTTGTGCGGTCGCCATCTTTGATTTCTTGGGAATAATTTTAAATTTACCGGAATCGGTCTGTAATGTGAAGAAAATAATTATTCTCTTACCATCGCGTAATCGCCTTAATGATATTTGCAATTTCTGTTTTATTTAATTTTCCATAATTATTTGATAAAAGTGGTTTTACTACGGAGGACCAATCCGTGCCTCCACTGTGCGCTGCCATTTTTTCACTTTGACGTTTCCTTTTCAACTGAATTCTGAGTTGGGCTAAAAATTACATGACGTCTGGCTCTATTTTTGAGCTTTCCTTATTGTATTTTCACCGGTATCTATGCCGTCTCCGTAAACGACTGATTATCAGGTTTTTGTTTTGATTCACACTATTCTATTTGTTTATGTTTACTTTCGTTTGTCTTGTTATTTATCTTCTTTATGTTATTTGATGTTCCTTATGTCATATAACAGGGCTGACAAGTCTTTTTAATATTTTTGATAATAATTGCTATTTGACTACTTCAGTCTGTTAGGATTTCATGGTAATTCCATCTTTAAACTTCATATCATTTATAATATGTAAATATATTTAAGTTTCTACTTTAAAGACTAACAATAACTTATGTGATTGTTCATATGCAATTATTTAATGCTTATAGTTTGTATTATGAATTATTGTTCTAATCAAAGATAATATTCATCCAAAGTATCATGCGTAAAGGTTTTCGGTGTTGGTCCCATAGTACTTGACAACTACAATGAACTTTTGAGTTGCTCTCTTGCTGCACGTTCTTCTTGAGCCTAAGTTTTGGAATTTTTGTCTAATATCAACTAAAAACATACTAAAAAATAAAAATGGACAATATGGCAACAAATTCTCCACTTAAAAATTTACTCAGTTCTCCAGCACAAAAAACAGGACAATCCGCAGGAATTACTAACATTCAAAATGCCATCCATTCTTCTAATAAGGTAAAGATTTAAGAACCTTAATTTAAATACATAAACAAATTGATATATGTAATTTATAATAAAGGTAAATCCCCACAGCACCTTACAACCCCAAGTACCATCATTCACACCAGTTGAACCAAAAGATGCCCTACACGAGGTCAAATTGCAGTGAGTATTCTTTGGAAATAGAAGTTCTCATGTATTGTAAAAAATATTTTTTTTTAGAAATGTTGTTGCCACTGTTTCTGTAGCATGCGAGTTGAATTTGCAAGATATAAATTTCAGAACACGCAATTCAGAATACACTCCCTCACGGTTCCATGGTGTAGTTATGCGAATGCGGGATCCACGCTGCACTGCTCTCATATTTCGTACGGGTAAAATTATATGCACTGGAGCCCGAAACGAAGCTGAAGCAAACTTGGGAACTCGCAAATTTGCACGTATTCTTCAAAAACTAGGATATCCTGTAAAGTTTACGGATTATAAACTACAAAATATTGTCGCGACAGTCGATTTGCGGTTTCCTATTCGTTTAGAAAACCTCAATCAAGTTCATGGTCAATTCAGTTCATATGAACCTGAACTTTTTCCTGGGCTAATTTACCGTATGGTGAAGCCTCGGATGGTTCTGCTGATATTTGTTAATGGTAAAATCGTTTTTACGGGTGCAAAAGCACGAAAGGATATAATGGAGTGTTTAGAATTGATATATCCTATATTACAGAGCTTCAGAAAGAACTAGTGAAAATATTTTAGATATTATTTTCTAGGATTCAAAGTTAAACAAAAAAAAAAAAAAAATGCATTTAATTATAAGTTTTATACGATATTATATTTTGTGGGGTAAATGGTAAGCATCCATCTTATAAAATGGAGGTGTAGAGTTAAATCCATTCTCCAAATCTTCAAGTCATCTTGAAGAAAAAAATATGTTCCATGAAAATGCTGGGGCCGTTTGGGTTATAAAAACATGTCACATATACTGTGGCTCTCTGTCATAAAAATATATGTTTTATACGATAATGTAAAAATGTATATCACATTTATTTTTATTTCTTATGAGTGTTGAAAAAAGGCAATCGTTAATCTAGCAAAAATTGTCTTGAGGTTAATATATTCGTCAAAATAAAGATTTAATTATAATATCAACATCAATACGATTACTTTATTGTAAATATATCGTTAGTGTATGTATAAAATTGCGTAGTCAAAACGAATAAGTATTTTTTAAAAAGGTTTTATTCGTGTCAAAAATTAGTATAAAAACTGGACGGATTTCGAATACATTATGTTGTGAACAAATACCTCATTCTTATTATATACGGGTTGCTCTTTACTTTTATGGGTTACACAGTAAATTGTGCGTTCTTTAATGCTACACATTTCTAATAAAATTTTCAATGATACAATTTTATCTATTAATATAATATAACAAACATTTCATTTTTAAAACCTAAGGCTTTTTATAAGACACTTTCAAAATTGCTTGTTTCAAAATTTGTATGGTGTACAATTTATAATTTTAATTATAACTTATTCTTTAAAGCTATCTGCAGGTATTTTAATCATCAGAATGCTGTTTATATTCGAAACATTTCTAAAAGCAAATTTTAATATAGGACGGTTGAGTTTAGAACATTTGATTTTGATATGTTCTCATATACATATCTATATCTTAAATCTTTAATTGTACTTTAACTATTAATGTGACCTTGGAATGTATTTAAAATTAATGAAAACCAAAGATTGGTTTATAAAATGTGGAGAATGCTACATAAATTGGTAAATATTCGAATGTTTTGAAGATTTTTGTCACTACTTTATACTAGTACGTGTAAGAAATTCAGCACAATAAAAGTTCGACTTCTTAATAAATAAATGAAAATACTAAAGAACACTAGAGACATGGACATTGATGTTCGCCAACCCAAGTTGTAGATTGAACAATATGGACACTGTGAACTACCACATACTTCACAAATATTAAGCAGATATGTTGGTAAGGCATCAAAAATTGATTCGTTAAATCGCTCTGAAACATAAAAAAGGAAAATAAATAAAAAAAAACAAATTAAAAATGTAAGAACTGCAGCCAACAAACCTGGTGCGTAATAGTCATAAACTCTTATTGGCAAATAGCGTGACATATTAGCCACAGGATACCAACGCTCAATAGTGAAATTAACACAAACATCTTCTTGGTCCAGCTGCAATAAATCATACATATAAAATTAAATGAACAATACATTTAAAATGATATCTTACATAATCAAAATAAAAGACTACTTTTCGCTCCATATATTTAGCTCTTCTTAAGTTTCTTACGCGATTACTCAAAACGTACGAGTCGAGCTTTTGCTGTTGAATCCAATATCCAGTTGGAATGGTGACATCGAGTATAGCCATACCGGAGCGTTCAGACTCTTGTGTATTAATCCAACTAAACAAATTTTAACATTTATTTATGTTTTAGATTTTTAAAAAATTAAAAGTCGTATACCTCTGACACGCTAAATAAGATATATGAGACTGATTTCTTCCGTGGAAAATGGCTTTAGTTTGCAAAGCGAATGCTGGCACAGGTGGTTTTGTCTGGAATTTTTCGCTATCTACATTGTATTGAACATGCATTTGCAAAATAGCATAACCAGCCCCCTTAGCCTGAACTTTAATAGTACCCCAAGCATCAGGAATCTGAAATAAATGGAAAATTAGTAACATATTAAATTTCATTGTAATATATCTCTGACCTCAATACTCTGCAATTGCGCCAGGTTGGTATCATCAATATGAAGCGTTTGGGGTTTACCTCCTTGAGATGAGGCTTCCACTTCGACTGTCAGTGAGGAAACTTCACGAATTCGAGAATGTACTGTATATTCTACCAAAGCACGTAAGGCAGCACTAGTATCCTAATAAATAAATATAATTAATAATAAACCGATATCATGTATAAGTATTGTTTCAACATACCTGTGTAGAAGCCCAACCACCATCATTTAAACGTTGGGCATTTAACCATCGAACTATAGGGTCAACAATGAATTCTCTTCGAGAAACATATACTAATAAGGCATATGCAGTTGTCTCAATATTCAATGAATCGTATTCGTAAGGCAAACGTGGCAGTGAGAACCATTTTTGATTTTCCAACTTCTTAGGAGGCGGGGGGACTTCTATGTTACCCCAATACATATAGTCACCTACAATTCGAGCATGACTTCGTAATATAGAAAATACATGTTCCGCCAATGGAGACTTGCATAGCAATAAAGCGTATGCTGTAAGGGCAACATCATACGGTTCAGGCGTTTCTTGAAGAAATTGCATATTTCGTTCAATCCAGTTTATTGCACGTTGCTGAGCTAAAGCAACACGTGTCCCCAATGATCCAGAGAGATCTTTGACTGTAGCCAATGATATAAGAACATGAGAAGTCAATGTTATATTGCGATTGCGTAGTAATGTATGATTAGCATAATTTGTCCGATTCATTTTGCGATCTGGTAACCAAGTGACTTCATAGAAAGCACCTTCTGGTGTTTGATGTTGCAGTAGCCAACGAATATTCTTTTCGATAATTGTTGAATCAATCCATATAAAATTTTCCCACTCGTAAAATGATGCTTCCTAAAAAAATGTATGTATTAAGGAATTTTTTATTTTCTTTACAAACACACTTACTTGGAATATGCGCACACAGTACGCAGTCAACCACACAGATGAAGCAGAGTTATTCCAGTCTGATCGGAATAATGAGAATGATCCATCAGGACGCATGAAACTTAATTGCCTTTGATAACCGATGTTCATGTGGTAGAATGCATTCTTCTCCGTCGTTCTATTACGTTGATTAATCAAACGCATATACATGATCGTATATAAATTAGCGGCAAAAGAGAAGGCATTTTGTTCGGCTGAATCCATGGGTAGGTAGAGCAGTGATGTGGCATTTACTGGCATGGTGGGGAAAATCGGACCAACGACATCTCCAACTACAGATATTCTTGCTCGATTAGATCCGTACACAAAGTAGCGATCCACTTGATATGGAATTTCGGGTGTTTGTGTAACATTAACGTGCATGTATTCAAACACGTAAGCACGATTAGATAAATCTAATAACACGGATTGATGACGATATTGTGGTAGGCCATCAGATTCGACATGCAATCGACGAGTTATCGTATCTGTACCAAGCAGAGTGGCCACATGTAGAGTCACATCAATATCTCCCAAACGTTGAGGCACTACAGGCACATACACTATGGTGGTTCCTTGCGCATCGAGATAAATGAAAAATTGATGCTCTCCAAAGGATGTTCGCGGATTGTATGATCGTACGATACCGTCCTCTTCAACATGCACAAATTTATAATCATTACTGCCATGTAGCACAACAGTCGCCTCAATGGCTGTTGTCATATAGTTGAACACAGTCACACGTATGCCTATTTGTTCGCCCTGGCGACAAACAGTCGGCATTTCCACATTGATAAAGAATGGTTGCACACCCACATATTCGATAGCCTTATTTAACATTCCAAAGCCTTTAGAAGGACTAACGCTGAATGCACTAACCATCCAATATGCTGGACGATCGGGTACCTCAATATTGAAGATATATCGACCATGCGGGCCAATATTAACATCCTTCCACAGCCAAACATTCTCATAGTGACGTAAGACACGATTGAAGCGATATTTGCGATAGTTTAAGAGTTCTGTATCATTGCGAATCTACAAAAATTTAAGGAGTTCAAGAATTTTTGAATTACTTTTTTATATGCAATTATTTTTTACCTGACACCCAATTTCATCAGTTCCATCGTCACAGTCGAATAAACCATCACATTTCTTTTCTAAACGATAACAACGACCGGACAGACATTCGCCATAGCCTTGCGTAAAGTTACAATTATCGGATCGGCGTGGAACATACCCATCAGTGAAAACGATCAAGCCGCTGTATTCAAATGTACGATTTGCATCAATACCAAATGAGGAAGCTGGGTAGTAAACCAGTTCATCGGGTGTTCCTTCGTGGGTGTGCCAAATGTGTTTATAGGTTCCGTTGGTCTGCTCATCAAATGATGACATTTTGGTAATGATCTTTGCGTATGTTAGTTCATTGCCAGCCTGCATGGTGTAGAAGGCGCTGTCAATTCCCGATAGACCTACATATGACCCGGGTTCTCCATAAATCGCAACCTCTACTTTTTCTCCTGTACGCGCTTTACGATTGTTTATGTAAACGGTAAAATTATTTCGCGAAATACCATTTACTGGGAATGTCAACGAATCGGCTACAATCTGACCTTGTTGTGTTACTTTCCAAACAACAATTGTCGCCACTGGCGCCATTTCTGCACTAAGAACTACGGCAATCGTTCGTATGCCGTCTGTGATCGGTTCTCGATCGTTTACCAAAATAACACCCTTCGACATGATTAAATAGTTGAAATCCTCTAAGTAAAAGTTTGTCTGAATATGGAATATGATATATTCCCCAACTGTGGGTGCTTCTGTGCTGGTAATAACTTTAATATGTTGATTGCGAGGAGAGTAGTGACCGACTAGTAGTAATTCTGTTTGCGCACGTTCTCCGCGGGCGTCAATGAAATTTGCCTGTAAACGCATCTGCGATATTCCATTCAAGAAGTCACGTGACTGGGGACGGTTGTCTAGTTGCAAATCATTGCGGAGATCTATTTTTACTTCCCATACACCAGCTTTTTCCTGGGACATTTGTAGCCGTTGTGTTGGCCAATCTCGTCGACCACCGGATTTGCTTTCCACAAAGCCAGTTACTTCCATAAGCCCTTGTTTCAACATGTTCGCATCGATAGGCGAACCATCGTGATATTCAACAACCAAGTAGGTACTAAAAGGCATAGCTGGTTTAAATACTTGAGGTGATTCCCCAAGGAATGCAACACGTATACTGGAATTGTAAATGCGCGCAACGGAGTAACCCGCAATGACTTCATCATAAAATTTTTCGCCAACCGTAGCAGTAATTAAAACCTCCATTCCTAAGAATTGTGATTATTAAAATAAAAATACATTTCATTCTAGTATTCTGTACACTCACCCGCTAGAGTAGGCACCAACAACTCTAAATCTCGCATCGGCCATTTGAAATCAAATGTGCCATTAAAGTACCTTAGGAATGGCAACGTATTTCGGTAGGATTGCGTCCAAGCATCATAAACTTGATGGGTTTCTGGCTTTTTTACCCAAAATGGCCATTCCTCATCGAATTGATAGTTTTGTTCAATAACATATTGATTACGATATATAGAATCTTTGGGTCGATCATATTCGTCAGGACTAATGTTCGGGTTGTAATTGTAACGTAATTGATCTTGGTAAATATTAGATAACTCAAAAGGCGAACGTCCCAATCGGAATTTCTCGTTAAGGGCTTGATTACTAAAATAACCAATAGGTCTTATAGTGGCTTTCAAAGTCAAATTACCCTTTACTGGGTGACCACTAGTAAAGTTTGCCATTACACGACCATAAATATATGGGTCCGTTGTGAAGAAATAAGCGGGCATTGTCACGTTCACTTCAAAACGAGTTTGATAGTACTCTTCAACACTGAAATGACTTTCCTCTTGCTGTCCTTGTGCAATAATACGAATCGTCCACTCTCCAAATGTTGGCTGATCAGCCAGTTTATATTCCAGTGACACTGAACCCAGATTCGATTGTCTACGATATTATTATTCATATTAATATATAATTATGATATTTTATTATTGTATACCTTACCTTGAAAGCCAGCGACGTAAAACATGCTTGTTAGGATCAAGCATATAGACATCAACTGCACTGTCAAATCCTTTTAATTCTGTTGTGATCGGAATCGTTCGGAAACGCACGGTTTCACCTTGCATATATAATGGTTTATCGGTCTGAATAAAAATAGTCATCGATCGTTGTGAGAAAGTCAAACGCGTTTCATTAAGGAAGGCCACTCCACCAAAGACATTCTGATAGAAGCCCTCGACACGTAATTTATATTCACCCGCCACACTGGTTGGTGGTATTCTCATGAGCATGGTCTCTGGCACGCCTTCCTTGACATCTTTCGAGTCACCACTGATTTGAACGCCATCACAGGATATACTCGCATGTACTGTGATGGGATACTGAGCTTGCATAATGGACACGGCTACTTGGTAAATAAGTCCAGGTCGTACCATTCGCGAAGCTACGATAAAGTAGGTTGGGTCTTTCGAATGAAATGTTTCCAAGAAGGACGATTTAACATTATACGTCGTTTTGCCACGGTTAAAAGTTGGCTCATTGTCTCCATAAGACGATGGATATTTTGAGAAGTCATTAGGATCTGTTGAGAGATCGTTTAAACTATCAGTACGGTAGCGGGTGCGATCGTTATTTGGGTTTAGATTTGTATTGAATTGATCGCTGTATCTAGGTTGGTTGAAGTCATCATCGCTTGATGGTGTCGAGTATTGTGACTGTTGTTGCTGATTAGGGTAGAGATTCTGTTGTTGATTTGTAAAGACATTTTGCTGTTGCGTCGAAACCAGCTGCAGTGTGCTCAGCACGCAGCAGAGTGGAAGGAGAAAGAAGAGATTCATTTCGAAGCGCATTATATATTATCTAGAAAGAAAGAATTTTGTAGCATGAAACCACTTGTTGAATAATAAGATTTTTATAATACGACAATGCCAAGATGCTGCATCTATGAACACATTAGCTTGCGCCATATATGCCACGCCAAGCAAGATCAAATTAACAGTCAGCCATCCCTTATAACTTGGCTTCTTTACGTTTATCGGCATCGTAGGCCTAGCAACGCTGGTTTGCTATGAAATAGTGTGTGTGTTTGCGTGTGTGTGAGCCCAATTTATTTGTTAAATGCTTTTGAACTCAGGAATGCATCCTTTTTAATCATTCAAGGAATAAAACAGGAGTTAGGAAAAAATTAAGAATATTAAACATAATATTAAGAGTAACGGCAATAGTTTTTAAAAAACACTGAATAGTGTATTTACTAATTTTGTACGGACTTAAAAAAGCAATTTAGTTAAAATAGTAAATTGCAGATTTTGTTGAATATAACATACATATCATTGTATCAACCTAAAATTTATTCTAGGAATGTTACATTAGAAAAGTAAAACCGTTTCAAACAATCATAATTTCAATATTATTTGGTCAACGCCCATGTGCCAACAACAACGAGTAAATTGAATTTATTATTTGTCCAAGCAATTGGCGTGTCGCACTCCACTGAGATTCAATATTTTTAACTCACCTATTTACAATTCTTGATTGCAGATGCAAAATATTAACAGTCACACATTATTCTTGTAATAATATTTTGAAATAACAAAAGCAAATAATTAAAATTAAATAATAAAAAACCAAATACGCTGAACGCGATGATGACAAACTATCGGAATGGGGAGCAAAACGCGTATGCAGCACACCAAGCCCAAAACTAGCTGTCAGTGTGAATTTAAGAATACAGTGACTTTAAAACCACATATATATGACTTTAGATGAGCCAATATTTAGAACAAAGTTCTAACTGAAAGTTACCAGATTTGTTACACATGCTATATTCGAATCTCAGTGAACATACAACCTAGTAACAACCATATTGGAAAACCATTGGAGAAAATTTGATCAAGATTTATTTACTTTTTACCTTATCATTTTCTTTTATTTTCTACTAATGTTGAACAGGTAGGTAGAAATCAATACGTATGAATAGTAATATGAGAATTCAGTGCACCCAGTACGGCTGTCAAAGTACTGTCAAAATCTTACATGTAAGAAAAGTGTGGCTCATTTGTGTGTATGCGTGTGATGTAAGGTCACTTCGCGAATCGAATCAAGTGAAAAAATTTATCATCAATGGAATAAATTCTGTATTCTGTGCTAGGTAATCATAAAAAAATAAATAAAAATTGCTAATTTTGGTTAAGGAATTCGATAAGAACTTAATCCTAATTAATATATTTGAGTGTATTTTAAACTGGAGTGCGAAAAATGTGAAATCCTTTATGAACAAAAGCGATGAAAAAAAAAAAAATTTAAGTGAAGAAAAAATTCAATACTAAATAGTAGCAGAAAAATCGACTATAATATAGGAAACGACACAAAAAGTAGAAAGAAACGTTCAAAAGAAAATGGGAAGAATTTCGTCATTGCCGTCCGTGGCCACCTAGAGAAACTTTTGGGTGTCTTCCATTTGTCTGGTCAACAGCAAGCCAGGCAGTGAAATTTCTTGTGCAAGAAAACTTCTCGGATATCAGTGAATTCATCGGTGAAAATTTGAATGTTATTGCTGTTCGCGTTGCGGTTTGGCAAGTGAAAAGTACGAACATAATTCAAGTACCCATTTTCATTGTTTTTCGGACGGGCGGACGTTCGGTCGGTTGTTCATGCATCAGTGTTCCCAAAAACCAGTGGAATTCCACTCCCGAATTGATTGACAGTCGTTCGATTCTATTTATATTAAAATTTCAAACGATGCCGTTCCGAAAGAAAGCAACTAAAATGTATGATCTCGTGACCGATTAGAACATTACTGACCCAAGCTCCCTTACCAGCATTTTTAGAAATACAACTTGTTTATTTCACATTGAATTCTCCTATTTCTTCAACGGAAAACCAAGTTTGTCACTTAACTTGATGTACATATAAGGTCATGCATACCACCACTACAGTTCTGGTCTAGAATAAATCTTCGGTTCATGATATACAAATGATTTCAATTTGATTAAAAGTATATTCGAATGTCGAAATTCCGGTTATGATGTCATCTAATGTTCGTAACTGGATGATAAATAGGGTCAGCAAAGGACTTACAAACATTTAATAAGAAGAGACAAGACATGCGAGCTGCCCAGGAGACGAATTCGATAAGAAGGATAATTAACGAAATTTGTGATTAGAAATGCATGATCTTTCTTTCACTGGACGGTGCAAATCTGCAAAGAGGAATTTCGAGTTCCATGATTCGATATTGTTTAAACATGAAATCGTGACTGCAGATCTAGACGCGTTATCTTTATTACTCTAGTGGCACCGCTCTACAAATACAGTACCGCACCGCAGTACTCGCTGTTGCCTCTTAGCCTGAGAGAAGGCATTGTGAAGCGCTCGTGTCATAGCCAACTTCTCGTCTCGGTCTCAGTCATCGTCGTCGTCGTCGTCGGCACATCATTCGGACGCACATACCTACAGATATCGCTTGCCGCAAGAAAACAAAAGCAACAACAAGCACCACACCAGCGTATAGAAGAACATTTAGCTGAAGCTCTATCGACGAAATTTTTATTTCATTGTTCATTTCAGTTGTTCTTGGCTCATCAGGCGCTCCGGCCGCGGTCGTTCATTTTAGTTGCTTAATTTTTGTTGACGGACGGGTGTGTTGGGTTGTGTGGTCGGTCTAGTGTGTTGTGCGTCCAAAAGAGTTCCCTGTTGAGTTTCCTCTTCCGAAACGCTCCTCCGAAATAAATCTGCCACTTTCGTTCCTCCGCTTCCACGGTCTCCGGTGCGTTCAACATATAATTTAAGCGCGTGATCTAAAATACTTTTTTTTGGAATGTAGTTCAATCGAAATCGTAGCATTTGAAAGCAACAATTGTTTTCTATGCTCAAGATAGTTTCATACTCTAATCGATTATCATTTGCTTAACATATTCTCAAGTAACAATACTGAGCAATAAAAATAATAATAAAAATAATAAATAATCTTTATAATATTTTTTACCAACAGCTCGCTTAAGACGACCATTTTTGGATTAATACTTAAGAAAAATTAAATCATAAAATAGATACAAAATAATTTCAATTTAAACAAAAAATAAAATAACCAAAAATATATAATTAATAATATTACTAAAGTAAGCTTCAAAGTACAAAGCACGGATCAATACCAAAGATGGAGGCAAAATTCTTGGCAAGCGTTTTTTCATTCCTCTCGATATTTCTAGCGATTTATGCTCAAGAACTTGGTGAGTACGAATTGCTGTATTTCATTCATTCCATTGTAGTTGAGTTTATATATCTATGTCTATATACAATATTTTGACAATTTAAGATTTCCCTCCTCACACGTATTACACTCCGATTTAGGTAACCAGATTTTGATTTAACAATTAATTTTCAAGTTGAAACACTATTCATTATTTTCACTTTCGAACAGCGTGCGCCAATTTTATTTTATGTTTCTCTCCGTTTCTCTGTTGGGTTCGATTTTTCCATCCACTCAAATGTATCTCTCTCATTTATGTTACTATTAAGAGCATCCAATGTTTACAATTGCAGCATAGTTTAAATTTGATGTATTCTAAGTTCTGTACATTCGGTTTTTTTGTGTGTTCAACGTGTTTTGGTTTTTTCTTCTTAAATTTAGTGGTATGTGGAATATATTTTTCCATTCATTTTGGTTATTTTTTCTTATTTACTTAATCGAACAGAGGATTGTCTAAATGTTTTGCTGCCAATATATGCTGTTGGCCAGGCAGGCGGAATTGTATACTATAGACTCATCTTCGGGCGCATCGATGTTGGGATATACCTATAATTAGACATCTGCTTCAATTATTTGGCAAAAGCCACATGAAATCCTACTTCTATAGTTTTCGACCACATGTTTTTAAACGTTTCAGTGAAATTATCGACACATCTGTTCGAAAGCCAATTATTGAAATCTACTTTGTGATAAACGACAATCGACTACA
Organism: Coelopa pilipes; assembly: GCA_947389925.1. NCBI lineage: Eukaryota > Metazoa > Arthropoda > Insecta > Diptera > Coelopidae > Coelopa > Coelopa pilipes. The sequence continues at coordinate 69,795,280 of OX376696.1, forward strand.
GGAGAACAAAAGGCATTAGGTTGGATATTTTTCCTCATTGCACGTTTGCTTTATCTTGCTCTCCATGTGTGTTTCTCGATAGTATTTTAAATTCGCGTCATTTCCCTCCACATATTGTGATTAATTAAACATTCATTGTTTTCGTTGGAAACGAAAACGTTTCACTTTTGCTCGTCTCTCGCTTTCGGTTCCTTCAAGGCGTTGCACATCGGCATTCGATATCGCGGACGACCCTGTTGGAACCCGCGCCATTGGTGACAATGGTCCGGTGTCGATAATGAGAAACCCACACCACAGCTATCGTATAAGTGTGCAGTGCAACTGGGCTTGTGTTGGTTGCAGGCGATGTACTGTCCATCAATATATATGTACATATGTATATATATAATTTTGTTATGTGTTTCAGAAGATATGCATGTGTCTATTTGTGAACTCCTACAAGGTGTATCTTGTTGTTTTTTCGTATCGCTTTCTCTGTTTCTTCATATCGTTTCGTTTCTTTCTTCTTTATGCCATTGATAAGTCAATGAATTGCAATTAATTATTTTGTGGTCTCGATCTCGTTGATTTGAATTTTTCGCTTTTTACTCAGCTTTGTTTATTATTCTTTATTATTTCCCCACTCAAAGTTCATGATAATTCATAAACAAATAAATTTAGAGCTCTCTGTTGTTGCCTTGCTCGAATCTGCTTTGCTGCCACTCTCGGTGCCGGTCGATCGGTCGAACTTTATCAACTTGATATTTCTGCGTCGAATTTATTGCTAAATTGTATTTCGAATTGAATTAGCTTTCAATTAAAATGTGCTTCCACACACACGCTCCCCCTTTGCATACGTATACGCATACATATATTTTTGCAATTGGCTACGTTGTTTAGAAGTCACATGAAGATTTCTTTACACGCTAAACGACGTTGATTGTTTGCAAAACATGATAGCTTACGAATACCAGTTTAATTTGCTGCGAACACAAGCGATAATCTTGTTTCATATACTTATTCCATAAATCAAACTGCTTATAGGAAAATTTCTGAAACTATCTTTAGAACATTCTCGCACAGGTTGTTTTTCAGTAAAGAGTTTTCACCCTATATCTCAAAACTACAGCTTGTCATGGGATTTATTTACATACTATATTATGACTGCAATTATTCAATATGTAAAATGTCGTTTCGGGACATCTGTGCTATTACTTGTATTTGAGAATTTCAAGCTAACTTACTGCGGACACGAATCGTTGAAATTAAAATTCTATATTGTCTAGTTTATGTACACGGCTAGTCGATCGTTTAAATATGAATGTGCGTATGTATGTTTGTCTTTTGTTGTGCTCTATGGGCATTTGATATGATTATTAACTGTATCTGAGCTAAAATCTTGTTGTTGTTTGCGCTCTTGCATAGACAGACAATATATTTATAGAATTGTTTATTTTATTTTTATGTGATATTCATAAAAATCACTGCTCACTGCTCAAAAGTGTTAACTACAGCTGTTTATGTATTCGGATACACGCATACGCATACACCTGCGATCGCCGATGGCTGGCTGTGGTCGTCGTCGGCGACTTTAGGTGTGTGTTAAAATTAGAATAAACAAATAACGTTACTGCGGCATTAAATGAGTAATTGCCACTATTTTATTAGCTTAAATATTTGTACGCTACTGTCACATTAGTGCATTAATTGTTCTCTGCTTTAAAATCTTGTTCCCAATTATTAAGTAGCATTTGTTCAACGATGGTCATGATAGCACATTAATATACAATTGGAATACGTGCTCATATAATTATCGTATAAAATGCTGTTTCTATGAGAGAAGAAATATTTCTTCAATAAACAATTAAATAGTCAACTTCTCATTTAATGACTTGAAGGTCTTCTTAGTTTGGCATGCTAAACCTTTGGCCGGAGGTGAGGATAAAATTGAGAACTAATCTTATCTTGTTTAAACAGTCGATTAGTTTTCGACTGCAATGGGCACATTTTTCTGTTACCAAGACTGTTGTAAACCACAATCTCTTGTTACCATAATAATATGATTTTTGAAATGTACGATATAGCTACATCATATATATGTATATATATGTGCATATTCGGGAGTAATCTTATCATCGTCAAACACTCAGCATTGTTATCGCAACCGTTTTGAAGTCGTGTACAAGTTGAAATCTCGTTGATAGGAATTTAAGATAAAATATATTATCTCGTGTATACATGTGTTGTTCTATATTTCATTTAATCTTGTTCTCAAGAGCCCTTTTGGCCTTTTACAAATTGAGCGAATAATTTGAACCATGGGTTATTCCTTCACTAGCTAATGACAGCAACTGCAACATGTGCTTTCTTCAAAACAACGCTCATTTGCTGAATGACAATCTGACGACTGTTCCACAATGTTCTGTTTGTTTTATCACATTTCACTACCAATTAATTGATAGTCCAATTTATGACGTCATAAAACCTGATGAGCACCCTCGGTTTCTGTTCCTGTCATATCTACAATTCGAAATGTTTGGACATTTGATAAGAAACTGGAATCTTTAATGCAAGCAATCCAATATGATTCAGTGAAAAATATTATCAACGTTGGCGTCGCCTGTTTTCCGAACGATTGCATTATTGTTTAACACTTGCATTCCTAAAATCACGCACGCTGCTCGAAAGTGAAGTTCGATAACTCTTTTACCCCATACAGATTTTTACATAAAAAAAGTAGTCTTATAAAACTCCATTATAGATTTATAATAGGATTAATTTTTTTTAATCTTTCCATAATTATTTCCGTCGTATCTGAGTTGTTCATGAATTTAATTTTAATTTACCCATGCTTATTTATTTTATGTTTTTCATCTAATGCACATGAATTAAACTAAGTATTTATTTTCAAGTTATTTAAACAAAAATATAAGGAAACTTATTTAAGTAATTATTCAATCGTTTATACTCATTATATACATTGATACATTCAACTTTGAGCTGAAATCAAATAAAGAAAAAGTACATGGAATAATTTTCGCAAATCGGTCTCATCACAAACACCATTTCAACTACCTCAACTAAATTATTACGTCATACAATGTAAATTTCTCATTATTTAATAACATCATTTTCCTATTGTTTTAAATGTTGATTTGTTTTTAATCTATTTTGGGTTTTAGAAAATTTATTTTGAAGATATATATTTTATATAGTATCCCGAGTATGTTTCTAGTGAGACTCTAATTTTAAATTAATACTACATCCTAATGCAAAACAATACAATGGATCTTCAAAACAAACAAAAATATGCATAACAAACAAAAACCAACAATTTCAACAATATAACAAAACGGCAAATAATAAATAATCCTAATATTGCAATAAAACAATCGCAACACAGTCAACGTTGGAGAAGATTCAACGGAATTTGAATTTGACACAGCGATTTACTATGGCGACTCAAGTGTTAATCTGGGTGAACCCTTCTCCATCACCTGCATCATTCCGATAACCGATCCAATACTCTGGGTCAAAGATGACGAACCGATAACGCGTCATAACTTACGTCATGGACGCGATGAACACTCGTTCATTCTGACGGAGAGCGCCATCGAAGGTGAGTACATCGAACGTAGAAATGAGTGGAAGACGGACGGACGGACGAACGGTCGGACGCGCGGTGTGTGAATCATTTCGGTCGGTGAATCGTATGCGCTTTCGCGCCCATCATCGATAAAACCAAGAGAGCTGGCAACGCTTCCATCCGATGTGAATTTATTGAAAACATGCGGTACCTTTACCGTCTCGTTCCTCGGGCCGGGTACTGCGGTGCTCCCAGTTCAATAACTTCAGTACATGAATTCTTTGCCATTTCCTATGGAGTCGCTTCCATATACCATACCCAGTTTTCAATATATTATGATTTTGACTCTTGCGAAGATCAATCATAATACAATATGACAATCACCTTTTTTGAATCGATTTTGATCCTTAATATCTTTGTTTGTTGTGTCAAGGTGAAAAGCATAAAATCGAAGCGCATATATCTGTGCGACACGCCCTTAAGGTGCACGAAGGCAAATACCAATGTAACACCTTGCACACCAGCTACCACATGCTGCAAGTTCGCAGCCCGGTGGACACCAAATCGCCTTTTACTCCTCCTCTCAATGCGAACGACAATCAACTGTCGACTGAGTCCGTGTACGAAACGATACACGAACTGACGCCTAGCACGGCGGATGAGATTTATACGAGAACCTGGGAGCCAGTCGCACCAGGATCACTGCCAACTGGAACCACACACTATCACCAACAACAACAGCAGCAACAGCACCGAAAACATCACCACCACCATCATCAACAACTCGAACAGCAACAGGAGCAGCAGCAGCATCAACTGAGGAAATTCCAAGAGGAGGATCCACAGCACAAGTTGATCTACAGCAATTCGACCACCACTACTACCACGTTCGATGGGATCGCGCGATCAGCCAGCGAAAGCGACGAAAACGGGGGAATTATTAATGTTGGATATTTGCCGCCGACGCAATATAACGAACTGACGACGGTACCCTGGAAACCGACCACCGTTCAAGGAGGTGGCGGCAAAGGTGGTCGGGTGAAGCAGCCACCACCAGTCTATCCACCGCCCCGAACAACGATGCTGTCGTCGTCGGTGCCGCCGCAAACGACTGTCACGCATTATCCATATCCGTATCCCTATCCGGGGGAATACTATCATAGTGCAACTTCCAATAGTGCTGCCACTTCACATGGTCAACAACTACAACAACAACATGAACAGCAAAAACAACATCAAGAACATCATCAACATCAGCAACGCCAACAACTTGCCAAATTTCCATTGCAAACGATGCAACCAAATTTTCAGCAACCCTCGCTTACCACCTACCACCAGCAAATGTGGCAGCCTACGGGCCAACCAATGCAAACAATGCATCCGCCACACCATCAACAACACCCGGTGCATCTCGGTCACATGCCCTTTGCACCGATCACGACTTCAACCGTGTTGCCGCAAGTGATCGTTCCAATACGCAAGGGTGAGCCTCTTGTTTTAGCTTATATCGCTAAAAAAAATACCCAACGCATTTCTCACAGCCTTCACTCGCCCATTCTTAAAAATATGGATTCGATTCGATTTTTTGTATTCTGTTTTCGTTAATGTTTTCTTTATTGTTGTTATATGATTTTATTGATCTTTATCCTGTCTTAGAACGAGTTTTCCTTTGATTATCTTCAGCGTTTAATTGTGCTTTTGCCTATTTCCTACTTGAAACCTTAACTTGTGATATGAATTATTTAAATAACAGCTAATTATGATGTTAATTTTAGACGTTACATATATTTATATATATATATTTAAAAAGTATTATGTAAGGATTTCTGTTCTTTAAAAGTTTCTCAATAAAATTTTATGATAATGAAATGTCCTGATATAGATCGACCTGATCTGATGTGTTTGTGTGTTTTACTTATACACACATATATTTAAAGTAAAATTATTTCCTCATTTAAATAAAACAATCCGGGTAATGAACGCATTTCCCTTTTGCTATAATTTCCATCAGTCTGACTTTGAATTCTCAATCCTGTAGTCCACTGTTGTTTTCCTAGATTCATATTCATTAGTAATAACATGAGAATCTTTTGTTCGTTCTGTGATTTTAGTCCAAGTTCTCTTTATATTATTTGATGTATTACGTATTGTGCGCTTGTATTGAAGTAATCTTATTCATAATTCAATGATTATTGCTCTTTAAAAATGTACATAGATTATATACACCAGAAAATTCAGCTAGAGTTGATTTGTATCAATGGCAAGTTAGTTTAATAAAAAAAAAATAAATGCTCATATATACATACACAGACTATAAAATACACATAAACATTTAGTTTATAATGTTATTTACTAGTTTTTATGTATTTCATTATAGCCAGCACACTTTATAAACACTTTTGAATATTATCTGATTTTGATTATATGATTTTTTAATCTATTTATATTTCTAATCCAAAATTAAGCATTTCATTTTATTCATATATTAAGTGATTTCAGCATATATATATTTTTTATTGAAACAATTTTAATTGTACATTTTAATCGAAATGACTCTCTCGATGAATTTTCAGAGCCAGACTTTTTGGTGCCAAACTACGATAATGCAACACACCAGCTAAAAGTATATGAAATCAGATCACCTTTAGTCCTTAGTTGTAATATAACCAAAGAGGGTGACTATGTGTTGACATGGTAAGTACGAGAAAGATATAGTCCTACAATGACTAGTAAGATAATTAATAAGTGGTCTCCAGTAGATTCAAATACGCTACCTATGGAAAATGGGAATATTCGAAATAAATTTCTTCGATTTCTTTCCTTTTCTTTATACAATACAATATTTTACAAATTTTTTACACAAAATAAAATTACATATTAATCCTCGGATGTTGTTAGTTGGATATTTTGTTCTCCACGTTTTCTATCGTCGACTGCGTCTACGTCGACTCGACCCCTTGCGTTTACGACTGCGGCTACGACCACTGCGTCGACGATTACGTCTCACGCGATCTTCCAATTCGCCCGTTTGCTTCTGAGTTTCCTCCTCTTTGTCGGGATCAGCATCCGGCTCACTGCCTTCTTCGCCTGTCAAGGTGTCCAGATCCACGGGCGCTGCATAGTATTTGCGATTGGTCCGCTGTATGTAGCCGTATCGCACACCCCCATTCAGAGTCTCCTGCACAGATTCTTTGACATCACTTGGATGGACCTCGATTGTGGAAGAAGACAGACTTTCGTGTATTGTTTCGTTTAATTAGTTTTTATGTTTCTTACTCCTGCTGTGTCAGCGATGTGGGTCACAATTTTGGTAACTGTTGCTGGTTCATCGATATTTTGCAAGGCTTGCAAAATCAATTGTCCATTCTGATTGGTCATAGTTAATTATTGCAAATTGTTTTTTGTCTCAAAATGTTTGGGGAAGAAACGATGAATTTTAGTTTCCAGAAAATTTGCAATTGTCGAATGAAACGTTTGAACACGACAAATTTATTTTTTTAAATGAAAATTTTGTTCAACTTTGAAGTAATAAGAAAATTATTGAAATATGCCTGCTTTATTCGGTGCGAACGTTCTGTGGAAAAGTATGTTTCACTACAAAATAATTAATTTGGGAACGAACGTACATACGAAAAACTATATATATATATATTTTTTTTTTATATCCTAATAGAAATGAGTTCCTATTAACAGAGTGTACAATTTTTTTTATTTTTTTCATAGGGAAAAGAATGGTACTGACGTCACGAAAGTAAAAGAACTAGAAGGTCGTTATAGAATAATCCCGGCAGAGAGAAAATTCATAATCGACCGAACTGATACTTACGACGATGGCCTGTACAGCTGTTCGGCCAATAATCACAAGAAGAACTTCAATGTAGTTGGTAAGATATAGATCTCCTCAGCCATAGTAATAATGGATATACTGAAATTGAAATACTCTTATGATTGTCCATTAAATAGCTCGGGTTGTTGTGCGTGTGCCTTCCAATACTGGTGTTGTTGAGGGTGAAAAGCTCACCATTGTTTGCACTGTTGTTGGTACAGATCCACAATTGTATTGGTCGATTGGTAAGCAATTGGATATTTTGTAGCGGCTGCAGGAGAGAATATATCCATGTATATCCTTTGTTATTTTGCAGGCAATCTGACAATTTTCAACAGTACAGACCGATACATATTGAAACCCGACGAAAATAAAATTGAAAACGCTGTTCTGACTGTGGAAAACATTAGTCTCGACGATAGAGGAGAGTTTAAGTGCTACGGACGTAATGCTGCCAACGAATACACCAAAACTTCTGAAGCCAGCGATGCCTCGTATGTGCGCGTGAAGGGTACGTGGGCTTTTGCTAAACATATTTAAAAATACCTCTCGATATTCATACGCTTTCCTTTCAATCGCTAGGCAAACTTGCCGCCCTGTGGCCTTTCCTGGGTATTTGTGCCGAGGTGTTGATACTCTGCACAATCATATTGATCTATGAAAAGAGACGTAACAAGAGTGAATTGGAAGAAAGCGACACAGACCCACAAGAACAGTAAGTTCACCATCATCTACACTTAAGCAAACCGATGATATGTAGAAACAAACACACAACACCCAAACACAAACACAATTCAACGAACAATCATCTTACACAAAAGAGAAAATTATTATGTTGAAAATTTAAATCATATTAATTTAGCAATATACTTATTTTTTGTCTTTTGTTGTCATGATCTAGCAGTCAAACGTCATAGTTTTTCTTTATTAATCAATTATAACATTTAGACATGAAAAACTTCCAAATTTCTTATATTTCTATTTTTAATAATGTATAATTTCTTTCCTTAATTTTGTTTATTTTTAAAATGTGAGTTGAAGAGTTCTCTGGTTTTTCCGTTCTTAGTAAAACTGTAATTGAATGAACCTAATTTGTTAAGTACTTATTTTTTGATAAACTGTAAGTAATTATTAAAATTTACGTTAATTAAAGAAAATAATGTTAAAAATAGTTTTTGCACCAGCAGCAGCCATTAAAAATTAAAGTGTTATATTTTATTTTGAAATTATACAATTTACAGTTATAAGTTCTAATATTATTCTGATATGTTTTTTGCTCCTCGTTTATACTCTTCTTTAAACAAATTATGTATTAAATTTGAAATTTGATAATTAATTTGTAATAAGCGAAAAATTCTATAAAACTGTTAGGTTGTTGTTTTTTTTTTCTTAAACTGATATTTTTCATTAAAAATGTGTTGATTATTTTGTTTATTTACAACCGAACATACATAAACAAAACAAAGAGAATAAAAAAAGAACAACACTTTAGTTTGTTTTTATTTCAACTGGATTTATTTTCTTTTCAGGCTTGGCTTGGTTCATTAAAAAGTTTTATTTTAGTTTTTTTGTTTTTTTAATTAGTTGCTATGCGCATTCATTTTAATAGCGAAATAAAAGCATGTGTAGTAGATAATAAAAGCGATTGTGCTGAGCAATGTCCCAACTATGATTTAGTAAGAAATTGATTTTTCATTAGATAATCATTTGATAATTGCTCTCAAGTAACTGCCAATAATTGAAGAAATATGTTTCTATTAAAACATATACTTTATTTGATTTACAAAGTATTTGATATATGATACACATTTCGTGCCTGGTTTTAAAATGAATTCGCAAAGATGAAAAAAGAGAAATAGATACATTAGACATTAATATAGAAATTAGATTTTGCATTAGAAGTTTTTATCATTCATGTGGTAAAGGTAAGTTCAGTGAAGGATTAAAGCTATATACGATGCAACTCTGTCTCTATCTATATTTATAATGATATATAATAATTCCGATGGAATATACGATAAAACAACATTTAAAATATCTCTATAGATTAAAACAAAATAATGTACATTTCCAATTTCGAATTAAAAATGAGAAGAAATTAAGAAAATTAGCATTATTCGAATAAACAAAAAATTATTGCTGTAATTCTATTTTCGAGTTTCGCGCCAATTTTCACATTTCCCTCCAAATTTTATGAAAAAAAGTTGTTCACAAGCAGTGAATAATTCTGTTTAATTCAAATATGGTATTTGATGTAAAAACATGTTATCCATTTAAAGCATTTTTTGTTTCCATCAAGGAGTCTTCTAATTATGGTCATTTTTTTGTTGATGTTGTCTTCATTTGCTTTGGTTGCCTTTATTAAACTATAACAAGATAGGTTTTTTTTTTTTTTTTTTAATTCGCTTATACTCCCTACAAGTCCTTTCGTTATAATAACAGAAGCATGAAGCAGACATTAACAGAATTTTCAAAAGATTTACTTATGGTTTCATCAATAATAGTTGTAATGCCTTATGATTATATTTTGTATTTTTGATTTGAAATAACTATAAGGTATCGAACATGTATGCTAATCAAAATTAAATCCTAAACAACGTTATATCCTTTTTTTTTTATACAATAACAATAACAAAATATAAATTGATCAATTGAATTGAAATGATTCTAAAATTTTCTGAATGTAGTTGATAATAGTGATGCAATTGAAAAGAAATTGAATGATTGATTTGGTCCTCCTTCCACCATCCACTACCACCACCACCACCAACTACCACCACCACCAATATCATCACCACAACCCGTAGCAAAAAGTTGGTTTTGTTTGCATTCTTGAGAAGTATCTTAAAGACCTATTAAATAGTACTTTAACGATATGCATATGTAAAATTCATTGATTTGTATTGTATGAGTTTAGTTTTAAATTAGTTGTATATGATAATTTTGAAAAGAAATAAGCTTTAATCATAATTAAATACATACCTTTCCAACTATATATTAAAAAATTTTAAACTTTAATTGCAAATATCCTGTCAAATGAAATGTCAATATTTATTTTCATTGCAGGAAAAAGAAGAGGAGAAGTTATGATTAAAAACGTGTTTAAAATTAAATTAAATAATTATATTTTAGTGTTCACCCCTGATTTATGTATGTAGAATGAGACTTTACTCTGAGGTGATATATACATATATATATTTCCCATTATTTTTGCATTCGTCGATTGAAAATGCAAACCAAAATTCGTGTTTATATCTCTTGCAGTCTTTTTTCATTTACCAATTATTCCCTTTCCCCGCATTTTGAAGTAAAACCTACCTCTAATTTCAATGCATTCTATTAGGTAAGAATTAGTTTCAATGTTGAACCCGTGGCCGCACAGTGTGGCAAACAGTTAATAGTACCAGTTAAAATTAAACAATGAGTCCCGTCTCATTACTATTTGCGGAATTTCATACGAACATAGGAATTAGAGTGTAGATCGCGTGTGTACCGTAAATCGAAGACCCCAAGGTAATATTAACTATATAATTTAACTAGAATACGCGTCAACAGCGAAGGGTTGAGAGGGAAGCTTAGAACCTTCGGAACCCGAAAATAAAATGAGGCTCCCACAACTGGGGAGTTTCTCAACAACTGTTCTAGTTTTATAGACTCCGTGAGTCTAACTCATATTTAGTCCCAGATATGCTGCCCCACATTGGTGTTTAGTTTAGTGCTGGCTTCTTTTCGAGTATTATCCTTTCCGTTTCCTATGAAATAGACCACCGTTTTTATTCAAGAAAAGTCTCTTGGGATCCAATGTCGGCTTTTCTAAATTATATGTTTTCTTTGATCCATCTGGTCACTCGTTCGTTTTTCGTTGTGAACTAGGATTGTTCGACTGTCAGCATATCTGGGTTGGAGATTGAAATAGTATTATTCTGCTGCACTGTACGAGGTCTACAGTTAACCAAATATATGATTCTTCTTGCCATACTTATCAGTGCATTTCATTGTCACTTTCATTTTCATTCGAATTGGCCAATTAAGAAGTATTAAATATTGAACAGAAGTATGCATAATATTTCCAAATCATGTGAAAACAACGCATGAATTCGACATATATGTGGGTACAATCGAGCCAAATTAAACGAACGTAAAAAGTCCTGCTTAATAATTTTTACATAATATTCTAAGCAATTACTGATTTATTTCGAAAACAAAATGCGTGTTATTATTATAGCCATATTATTGTTATCATTATTTCCGGTATGTATTGTTATTGAGAATACATTAATGCGAGAAACACTTGTTGTGGAATTTTAATTGTACATTTAGCACTGACGTTTCTTTCTCATTAATTCCTATCAAGCTACATGATTTCCGTGACTGGCCGCTCGTGTATATTTTAATTTGCCAATCGATATTTCGGACAGATATCGCCCATGAATGCGGGCCAAAACTAAATCGAACTGAGGTTCGCACTTCCACTTCCACTTCTGTTTCTAATTCTATTTCATTTGTTAGCCTTTTCCCGTAGTGGATCGATGAAAGTAAAATTCTATTCTTCTTTACGAAAAGTATTCACTATCAGCGACAAAATGTCATTTTTGTCGACATCTTTTAAACCAAACCAAACCAAACCAAACTATACTTTTATTCCCATGAAACATAACACGATAGCAGTGAAATATCTTATAAATAATTAATATAATAAAATGTAATAAATAAATTGGAAAACAAAATGAGATTAGCTTTAAGCATCATTAATTAGTTAATGATAGAGGACGTCTAAAATTTGCATAAATTTTAGGTAATGAAATTATGTAAGAAACGCGTTTATTTTCCTTATTTTTGAATTGACTAAAACCCAAAGGAGATTATTATAATATATATATTACGCGATTATTAGCCTAATCAATTAAGAAAAACATGAGCGAACAATTGATAATTTTATAAAACCTTCAAAGGTGCAATTTGAACTTAAATTCCTACGGGTAAGCATAAAGTGGAAACATGTTGAAAACTGTTACAAAAACATTGAAAAAACCACAAAAAATAACAAAACCTAATGAGAAGAAATAGAGACACAAAAATAGAATAGAATAAAAATTGCGAAACTTTTAGTATTAAAATACAAATACAACTTTTGGAAATTTAAACAAAACCAAACAAATCTAAGCTGACTAAGCTACTAAACCCTACAATCTATAATAAATTAAAGCTCCTGAAGTCTTCAAAATACAAAATACAAATAGATAATTGTAACGGCTAAACTACGGTAATACACTAACTGGGCACAGCTTACTTTTATTTTCGAATACTCTTCTTATGGTTAGCAAATTTACATTGAAATACTAACAAGTTAAGAACCTGTTTAGTATGTTAATAATAAAATTCTATATTTTGTTTGAACCGAAAAGTGTTCGTTAACATTTCTTAGAATATTAAAATAAATAATAAAAAAATACTTTAAAAAATTTAAAAAAAAAATCAATATTAAAAAAAATTTAAATTTTGTGTTGTTATATTGCACAGTGAATCAGATCGCTGAATCTGGCTCTCTTTCGGCACACTGAATACATTTTCTTGTTAAAGGTGTATGAATCGAAATGTTCATGTTTATTTTCCGAGCAACAGATTTGTAAAATCTCAAAAATATTACGATGAAACAATTTAGAGGAAATCTTAATATTAGTGTTTGGACAATATAATGTAATAATCCAAACGAGAAGTTTCTAAACCATACTGCCTTTTAAAATATGTTGCTCTGAAAGTTTAAATTTAAATAACAAATTTAAATAGACAACAAAAACAGAATATTAAAAGACCAGAAATTCTGCATGACTGAGAACAAAAATTGCAGAATAAAAAAGGAAACATTTTCAGCGATTTGATGCATTGCATTTTTGAAATGGTATTAGTGGAGATACACACACGTACACTCACTCATTCACGCTGAAAACTATTGTTATACTATTACTTGAACCCACACAAACAAACAACCAAATAAATAAACTAAGAAACCAAAATTACTCTGCTATGATAAAAACATAAAAACTGTATTATATTTAATAATACCAGATAAATACCTAATGATTTAATAGCAATCTACTAATTAAGTAATTATAATTAATTTAAATTAATATACTAAAGATTAAACTCTACAAGAATAACAATATAAAGGGCGCAAGTTTGTTAACAAAGAAAAAAAACAAAAAATTAAAAAAAAACTGAAAATTTAAACAAAACCAAACCCAAAAACTGTAAAATATTAAGCAAACCAAATGCACTTAAAATGGTGGTTATTATTAAATCAACAACTTATAAAAACACATAAAATCGTTACATTAATTCGAAGGTAGTTTTTAAATTAAATTAATTGATGAAAATGTTTGCCTAATTCTTATAATAAAGAAGTGTTATAATATTAATAATAAAAACGAAAATAAAATAAAATTTTATTTAGATTACTATATATTTGGTATTTTTTTCTTGGTACACCTATGTAGAGGTAAGTAAGGAAGCAAGAGAATCCAGGGGAGTTTTATAATTGCTCAGTAACATTTATCTAAAAATTTCTTCGATACCAGCATAATATTATGTAATTTGCATATCAAACAAATTTATCTCGTGGAGTTTTTCGCAGCCCCCAAAGTGTTTACGATTTTAGACGTACATTTTTGTCGTTGTTGATAAATTCGTCTGCCTTGTTATTATTAGATTATTTTTGTCACTCTCGTAGATATTCAAGGAAGCATCTCACTGTCGTATGGTAAACAATCCAAATTTGTTGAAATCTTTGATACGATGACGTGGCGCATGATATAGATTTGCACCACGATTAGATAGGTTATGACGACATAACTATTTTTGCTAGCTCTGCAAATAACTAATTTAAACATGAAAAAATGATAATATAATAACACACAAATTCGTAATATTTATTTTTTTATTTATTTAGTTTTTAATGGTATATAATATGGTTAATTATACATATTATTAAAAACTGTCACTACTACAAATGCTTCCCAATAAATAATATGTTTTTTTTTCCTCATCATGCTTTTAATTTAAAAATGCAATCTTTTATTGTTATCTGTATAAATTTAGGTTGTAGGAGACATAAGAAAGTTGTATTTATAATCTGGCAAAAAGGTACTATTGGAATTTTTATTTCCTAAATTAAAAATATATGCTTGTATAATATTTGATTAAGAATTACGCTTACTATAAATACTAAAACTTTGCGTAGTTTTTATAAATACTCGGTTAAGTTACTTTACTTTTTTATTCTTGTCCATTCGAATGTATCGTTGTAGTTGTTGTCTTTGTTAAAGTGTCTGCACAACATTTTGGCGGTTGCAACAAATCCGTATATTGCAGAAGAGCTTCGCGTAGCGACCGTGAGACTTCAGGGGATGTAGTTGTTGTGCAATCCACCAAGTATGGATAAAGGCCGATTAACTGATCCCACGCAGGTTTATTTACTTAAATAAATGAATGTAATGAACATCATATTCTAAATTTGGGTACACTTCTGCTTTGGATTACCTTTAGATGGGGGGGCTTTTTTCATTGACACAACCAATGTTGCTATGGCTTTCAGAACAAAAGATATCTCCGATAATCTAAATCTATTCATGTGATTGAAATAAATTCTATTAACATTAATTTGAGAACTTATATAAGATATCTACCTAGGTAAAGGACACTTTCCACTTTGTCTCTCATCGTCATTGAAACGTTTGAGAACCTCTTGAAAACGATGCAGTAATGCTGTAACTGCTAAACGTCCAGCAAACTCTTTGCCACTTCCAACTCCACCAAGAGTTCCAGTAGCCAATATATTCGAATTTATTGGTGAAGTTATTGAAGCTGTTGTGCTTATGCTATTCCTATTATTGTTATACGAATCGTCAAGTAATGAGAACTGCAATAATGTTTCGAAACACGTTTTGGCGAATATCTCACGCAGTTTCCAATCAGATTCATAACATATGTTTGAATCGGAAGCGGAATGTATAGAGCCCTTGTTTAGTAAGACAACAATTTGCATTATAAACTGATGTGGCATTTCATGCGCATAAGGTAGAACTTCATCACGCAAAAGTTCAATGACTTGACAATCGATGGTTTCATCTAACACAATTTCTTCCAAGCCACGATCCTCGATTGTGCAAACGCTGAAAATATATTTTAAAAATGTATTTCATTTCAATAACTATTTTTATGTAATAAATATATAACAATTATTAATTCGATATTAAATATATTTCCGAAACCAACCTTGTTGGGAATAAAAATTTATCAAATGTATCTGCCAAGTCATCCCACATACCCGAAAAGTGATTTGGTTTAGCTCGTGCTACTTTCAAACCAGTATGTAAAACGGTTATTAAACTTGAAATGGAAAGCTTCCAAGTGCTTGAAGAGAGACACTTGTATTTCATTGCCAATGGGGTGTGAAGAGCCTATGAAATACACTTATTTGTAAATAATTGCTTTAAAAAATTTTATCATTAATACCTTTATGATTTCATGAAGTATATGTTCTTGCATCACAGATTCTTCTGTAGCTGTACTCTGATATAGCTTTACGCATATGCTTATCGATTTCTCACCAAATGGTATATAATTCATACTAACAACCTCGACAGAAGCATTGTTGGTATAGTGGTTGGATGTTTTCTGATACTTATTTTCAATTCCTTGATAAGTAGGAGGCGAACAGGCAAATTTACTAAAAACTAGTAGTTGTCTGAATATTGCAGGAATCATATGACGTAAATTAGAATCATTTTTCGTGGCTTCCTAATATAATTATAGCAACATTAATTTGAACGTTTTATAAATTATTCAAATAAGAATTTACTTTTTGAATCAACTCCATGCACTCGAGAATACAATCATGTAATGGTGTCAACAATGAATCTGACACTGATGTCATTATATAGGGAACTGCATCAGTTTGCACCGGTATGGATACCGAATTTGTAAGTACCAAACTGAATTTCTCAAAATCAGTTGTTGTGAACCTATGAGATAATAAATGACATATAAAGCTATAATTAATAAAATAATACAAAACCTTTTTTGAATATGTTGGAAAAGTGCTGGAAATATCTGTATTAGAGCTGTTAAAAACGCTTGACTAGGAACGTAGAATTCCTCCTGTGAATCACTATGCTTGGATGTCATTTTAGTACTCTCCATTCCAATGTTCAACCATATATTCCAAGCAATCTGAAATGTAACTTTTTGAATCAGCACATAATAATAGACTATAGAAAATATTTAAAGTACCGTCCAAATTTCCTCGTCCTTGGTTTTCGCTGTCACCTCATCTTGTATTAAGTTCTGAGATTTTTCAGAGTTGTGATACATGATTTCTTGCAACGACTTTAAAGCAGCTAGAGAAACCTCTCCATTTTTACTCAAGGCAGCGTTTTGAATAAACTCCAAGATCAAAGACCATGCCCGGTTGAAATCACCCAGCATCTGCAGCAGATCCCTCTTTGTATTGAATACCTAGGAAAATAAAATCATGTTGATTACAGACAGTGAAGGAATACAAAATAGATTATATACCCTACAAACTCCAGACAATGTCAACACTTGTGTTTCAGCCCATTGTTTTTGCGCTGTATTGCGTGAGTGATGTATTAAAATATTTCCACTAGCATCGACTTTCTCATTGCTAGCCGAACTTGAAAGTGCACGCACATTGTCGAGCAAGGGGAAGAGAACCTGCCAGACCAACGCTTGCCAAGTTGGCGGATTTAGAAGACTACCATGAGCAGAAATAGTGGAGAAGAGAGTTTGGCCAGCAGATTTACGAACAGCAGGACGCAGGTCGACACAAAGTTCACCTATATATTATCATACAAATTCAATAATTTCTTATTCAAATAATATAATTTGATAAACTTACCCAACTTAGCGTATAAACACATCCATAGTTTGTCAAATTGCGGCATTTTAACAGTGCCGGGAAATTCTGGTAAGATAGCAGTTTCTTCAACATGAGCGGCCATTAGTTTCTCTTGATTTTGATTGAAAAAATCAGATATATTCCACTAAAAATAAAGTATAGTTTATACCATATGCATTAACATAATCACTGAATGGTTACCATTAAACCGATTGCTGTGAGAGAAATATTTAATTCCTGGGTTTGTGAACCGAATTTAGCGGCTGTGCTGATGCAAAGAGGAAGGCATCTCCATGGCATGACAGTCAAAAAATCTGTTATGACCAATTGCAGACATTGGAATGCAGTTCGTATCAATGGCTCTCTATTGAAACAGTATTAATAGCATGAAAACGCTAGTTAATTTTTTGAAACACTTACCCGTGGTGATCGTTGACAGCGCCAATTATTTCTATAATAGCTGGCCACCCAAATGATAAAATTTCCCCAGCTCCATTCAAAATTTGCAAAACGCAATCAAGTTGGCGCTGTCGAACATCAGCATGCAAAACTGTCGATAACTCCGACAATGGATTAAGAAGCATCGTTTGGAGCACCTGCATTATTATTACATTCTCAAAATATCTTCAAAATATTTGTATCAAAACTCCACTAACCATATTTTCTTTTAAGGGTACACTGTGTTTATACTGTAATGCTGACTTAACTAAATATGTAATGGCCTCAACTCCCCACTCACGCATTCTAATATGGCGATGTTGACAAACTTCTAGCAAATGATTTGTTAATGGTCGCCATAGTACTTCAATTCGCGACATGTTCACAAGCCCTGTTTCAAGTAGTTTAGCAACAGCGAATAATGAAGGTTCCTAATAGGATATATATTAGTTTAAAAGTTTAATATATTGTAATCAAGCATTTGAATTATAATACTTACTCGGTTCGCATAAGCTAGTTCCATCGCTTCTTGAGAAAGTTTACATAAAGCGTCTATCAAGTGATGCAGTGCGACATCGTCCAAATATTGACTGGATTCGAAAAGTTGACTTAACATCTGTGAGAGAACAGGTAGATCCGCCATGACTGCAGTTTGAATACCGACATTTGCTTCGACCGCGGGTTTCGGAAATGCCTTATAACAATAACATTTAATAGTTTTCTATTTAATTAAATTTAAATGATATACCTGTAAGCTACCGCCGGTCGATGGTTTTAAGCCAAGAATCCATACCAAATGCTGTAATGTCTGTAACACAATGTGCCAAGAAGTACCTAATATACTTCCGTTGCTATGAGCCAGGAAAAGAATTGCACGCATGCACTGTAAGTTCTTAGTGGTTAACATTACAGGGGCTTGCATTATACTATGCGGAAGTGACGCACTAGGAAGAGGTGTACCAACGGCAACAATTTGTTGGCGGAAATCACCCTCATTACAAGTACTCATAAATTGGTTGTTCAAGTCCTGACTATTACTGCGAGAGTGACCTGTAAAACAGAACAAAATCTTATTATTTAAAAGAACAACAACAAACACATTTTTTTCATCGTAAGATCATTACATCTCAGATCAGAGTCCATATGTCCTGAAGCTGCAAATATCGACATAGCGTAATGTGGAGGAAAAGAGGCACGGCAAATAGCCATAATAAAAGCATCTCGAGGGTTTAGCTGATCCAGCATTCCACAGAGCGCAGCATAGTTTTGCATTGATTTCAAAATACTATCTGTTGTGGCTTCATCAATGGCCGCATCTACAAGTGGCACGAAAGCTGATAGTAAACCAGACCAGCTGGAATTGATGAGTTGTAAACATAATGGTTTGAATTCCTCCTCACTAATCGTAATCGAGTTGAGAACAGGATTCTTAATAATAAACGGAGATTAATAATATTTTACACATTGAAATTGTAAAGTATTTACCATTTCTGGTGTGCGTTGTATTACTGATCCAATGGAACGCGTAATATCTAGTAAAATAGCATATGCCATAGAGATTCCATAACTGTCTGGTATGTTCGGTGCCTCTAATTTATCCAATAATTCCAAACTAAATACGAACAAAATAGAATGCAACAACTCAATTATTTTTATTCTTGAGACTCCAAATTTTACTTACTAAACAGATTTTGATATTCCTGGTGCAAAAGATGTAACTAAGGGAAGGTAAGCACCTCTAAACATAAATCCGCACTGGTTGGTTGATACGTGCGATGTGCCAGAGTTATTTTGAGGACCAGAATTTTGTTGACCGCTCAAAACTTAAAAGAAATGTTAGGTTTATTATTAATTATCAATAGTAAGTACAAACATGTAATATACCCGCTGAAGCATTAATTAATGAATAACGAACATAAGTGCCTAAAGCGGTTATCATATCTTGCACAATATTCGTGGCATGGTTTTTTAAATCATATGATTTACAGAAAAAGGCTATAAGATTTGGTTTTGTGGATAATTTATGTATCACTTCTAAAGCAAGAGCCCGTTGCCAGTGTGGCTTATCTGGATCAAGAAACTTGATTATCAGTGAAAGGAATATTTCACATTCGGTAACCTTAGATTGGTAAAATATAAATCAATATTAGTATACACAATAGTATGCAAAGATTATTACCAATATCGTATGGTACTTTTGAATTAGAATTGCTACCAAACGCAGTAAACGCATACTAATTGGGAAAAATGGTTTGTCATTTGGAACTGCAGTATTGCCATTTGTTGGTGCTGGAACCTGACGGTGCTTAACATTCGGAGAAAACAGTTTAATCACCAATGCGCACACACGCTCTTTAAGTAACAACCGGAATTCAGTATTCTGATTGAAAAAATAGAACATGTATTATTTTTAATGGTTTTTATTTTAACTATGTTTATTTACCTCATGAAACACTGCACTGAAGTTTGTTAAAACTGCTTCTAACAATTCCAGTCCAAATGTTCGCGTCATTTCCGTCATGCCTACTAACCAGTATGGTTGATCAGCATTAACGAGTTGTACC
Source organism: Coelopa pilipes (assembly GCA_947389925.1). Lineage (NCBI taxonomy): Eukaryota > Metazoa > Arthropoda > Insecta > Diptera > Coelopidae > Coelopa > Coelopa pilipes. Next base: position 69,815,589 of record OX376696.1, read on the forward strand.
AGATCCTATAATTTGTTTGAATATGTTGATATAAATTATGGAATAAAGTTATAACACGGTTTTTCACCTGAAATAAGAAAAATGCATCTGATGCAAATGGTGGCATTTCGGTTGATCCACTGCTACCTTCCGTTTCATCGGTATAGTCGCCACCTGCGATATCATTTCGTACTTTGTGTTGATTTTGAATGGTAGTTAACGAATCCTTTTCCAAATATACGCGCTCAAATACCAAAGAGACCAACTGTCGTATAGTGGCTCCTGCCGTGTTAACTATTGTCGAGTTCTTTGTGTAATGAAGGCGGAAACACAACACCAAAGACTTCGCTAGAGTTTCTCCGTGCACAACTGTGTTTGTGGTTAGTAGCAGAGTAACTGTTTGAAGAACTTTAACCTCCTCGATATTGTGTTCCATTAACATCCATAAAGCGTCGGTAATGTAACGTGCACCCTTCTGGTCAACCACCTGCTGTGTGATAAGGCGTTGCATCATACCAAGGCAAAACTAAGAAGAAGAATGTTTAATGAATTTTGATAAGAATAGTGACACATAAAAGAGCTATACATTTTATCGTATTTACGAGAAGAATGCATATCGAACTAATATTACAAACAGGAGTATAAATATTTAACTCACTTTGATAATTTTTAAGTCCTTGGTCTCGCATCCTTGCACTAAAGGATATAATATTTGATTTACTGTATAGTAGACAGAGTTCTGTTGATTACTGCCAGATGAGTTCAATTTGGAAATGGCCTCCTCACATGACTACAAAATACATATATACATACTGAATCATTGAATAAAAGTGCACAAACAAATAAAAAAATCAATGCTATTCACTATTAATTTCATAATAGAAAGAAGTCCGACAGAAAAGCTTTGACATGGGTGGCGTGTCACTTTGATATTTTTTCTGAGGATTGTTTGCCGCTTGTCCCCCTGTGTCCCATCGGCAGAAAACTTGTCGACAAGTTTCAAGGGGATTTAGATACTTTACATATTTTTTAGAACAACTATTTTCTAAGTCTCACCTCCTTTATTTGTGGATATTTCTTCTTGGTTTCTAAAGAAAGGGTTTTAAAATCAGCCTGGAGAGCTTCGACAAATTTATGGACAGAATCACTCGCTCCTCCACCACCAGTCGTTCGCACAAACGACATCTTTCAGTTATTCTCGATTGTTAAAACTTAAGATTTTATCTTGATTTTCGCGTTTTTAAATTAGTTCATCACAAATGCTATATTTTCTTTTAAAATTGCAAATAAAGTACAAATTTCTTATTAGCGTAGTACAGAAATTTTTCTACAATTTGTCAAATATTTACGAAGTGAAAATTGGAAATTATTGACATTTCTTGTGATGATGTACACACCGCAGTTTTACACCATACAAATCTTTAGTTGTAGCCTGTAGTATAGAACTTAAATTAAATTCAGTATTTTGTTGTAAGGAATACTAGGATTACACTAACCTAATAAGTATATGAAATTCAACTTAATTTTGTATTCTTTATGAGATATTTTCAATATATTAAAGAAATATTGAAAATTGTATAATTATTAAAACTGTTCCGTTGAGTTTTCTTCAGTGTAATATTGTTCAACTGGCAATACTTTTTATATTTACTCTACTGTCAAATATTTCCTTTGGCTCTTTTCCGTTTGATATTTCAGTTTTTCTCCATATTCTGCATCAAGAGATGAAAAAATTGTGTCCATCGTGAAAGACAAATATAATATATTTTCAAAAATGATGTGCAGGTGGCAGTAAATCTATTCCAATTGAGAAACTGTGTTACAAATATACATTTTTTATAATTGATAGTTAAACAGCGAAATAAGACGATAGTAATGGCGAAAATACTGGTAAGCACAAAGTATATCAGAGTAGAAATCTCTGTGGCAAATGCAAATAGACATGTAATGGCTGCGGTGTACCAGCGCACGCAAGCAGCAGTATCAGCAACATTTGCAGTGGAGAAGGCCTCTTCAGCCAATTTACCTTTCTCTCATTTTCTTTCAATTACTGTTCGCCATCTATTGCGTTCTCCAAAGATTTTCCTTCGGGTCGTCTAAATTTTTGTTCTACAAAGTTCTACGAGAAGGAGTTCTGCAAAAATGAAAAATTGCTTTGTAAGATCAGTCAATTCAATTTTAATTAAAAAGTGCATAATTCGTTTCTTTGTCTGCGTCAAAGTGATATTCGTTACATCGGATTTGTATATAATTTATACTCATAACATGGACAACTCAAACAAAATCAATTTTTCTTGTTTTAATTATATGCAAAACTCAAATGCTGAATTCACAAATTAAATTTAACACATTCAAGTCAGTGCATTTTTCCTAACACAATATTCACGACATCGTTGCGTAATCTTAACTTGCATTCCTATATGTATATTATGTGGTGTATCATAATGATAAAAATTCTTGAAAAACTTCTGAAAATATAAACATAGCAAATAATGCGTGGACTACTCACAACAATTATGTTGTATTTTCTTCCCTTTTCTACACACTCTATTTTAAGTTTAATAGCTTCCCAAGTATACACATTCCTTGGTATTTTATTTTTCAGATTTAACATATTGTACTTGAAGTACTAAGCATTAAAATGAAAAGAAAAAACATCAAAATTTAAGAAAATGTTGGGAAGTAAACAATAAACAATATAATATTTGCTTTGCTCTTATCACTTCATATATACTATGTATTCCAAACACGGAAAGATAATATATTATTGTAATCGACTTGTTCATTAGCGCTTAGTACGTACGTACTCATTTTACCTAATTTAATTATTCACTTTGCGACTATTTATGAGAGCAAATTTTGGAAGTTTCTTGTGTTTATTTTTAAATTTCAACTGAATATTATAACTATTTCTATAGTCTTAACATACATTTGTATCTAAAACAAAATGCGAAAATATAAAACGGTATTATCAAATAATTGATTAAAAATATATGAAAGTTCAATAACAAAACTATTGGCTTGAAATAAACTTATATAAACCAACTATTTTATAGTTGCATGTATTTGTGCATCTAACAGTAGTGTGTTATCGATTCGATTGTCCTTCTGCTTTCGAATATAACAGAACATTTTCTGTACCTAACCTATGTTTTTGTAAACAAAATAAATCGATACAATATTATATTTCGTATAGTATATTACATTTCAATGTCAAGTTATAACTGCTTTCCCTGCCAATCCGATTGACATTTAATTTTCTGTATTATTTTTATTACAAATATTAGTCTCGTAAACGTTTTCAAGAATAAGCTTTGGTAATAATTTGTATTAATTTTCGTGGATTGTTATTGTTTACTTTGCTGATCCAGGCATGGTCTAATTGTATTGTATTACATGTATTTATTTCCATATCTTCTAGGTATAATATGCCTCTCAGAAATGTATATATAATGCCATATAAATTTTTGAAATTACATACTGAAAAATGGAAACAATATCCCAGATCTCCCTGATATTGGTTCTACTACTTAGTGTTGAATGTATAAATAGAACTCGAGCAAACATAGGAATAGAAGCAGAAAATAACGAAAATGTAAAACAAAACTTGAAACTCACGCGAATTAGTGGATCCCATGCGCTACCCATATCGCCATGTAGATCAACATTCAGCACAGAAGAGGATCAGCAAGAATATTTGCTGTCTCAACAAAAAAAGGATAATTTAATATCAGTGTTAGGCTACACATTTACCCTTCCGTTTTCACATCCCATTGAAGATGAAGGAACTTCAAAGGAGACTCACATCATCGGGCAACATTTTAAGCTGTTTTGTGAGAATACAAGCATTGCAACTGTGAATGAGGAATTGCAAGCGAGGAAATTCATTAACTATGAACATATAACGCTTAAACATTGCATTAACAAAGCGTCCATAATTGGTTCCCATAGCCGCTACTTAACTCTACCGCAGTACGATATTGTAAAAAACTTTGAATGGTTACAGAGTGCAGTGCAGGATGAACATCTCGAACATATGTTTGGATCTTATGAGCAAAATTTTGAATATTTGGAATCTTTAGATTTGACTGGAAATCAAATAGCTTGTACAAAATGGGCTAAACCGCAGTCGGTACGTCGCCTTAAAGTACTTAAGCTAACTGCCAACATTATTGACAACAACGAATGTTCTTTCTCGGAGTTTGAACATATGAATCATTTGATTGAATTACGTTTGGACATGAATAAAATTGGGACATTGAACACCTACACGTTCCGGCATTTAAGTGAGTTGAAAAGTATGAATCTCTCTCACAACTTGTTAAGCGATTTGCCCAGAAACGTTTTCGATGGAGCGCTCAAAATGCAACGTTTATATTTATCACATAATCAGTTAACCATACTTCCATTCCAGTTGTTTCAAAGTATTCGAGATCTTCAGATACTTGATATGTCAAAGAATCGGTTACTTTCGTTTCCAGACAACTTTTTCGCATTAAACAAAGAATTACGTGAGTTATTATTACAGGACAATGCTATACAATCGATTGGAAAAAATACATTCTATAATTTACGAAATTTAAAAAGTTTAGATCTATCAAATAATGAAATCACAAATATTGATCGCAAAGCTTTTGATTCCTTGGGAAATCTTATATCTTTGAATATATCTTCAAACAATATTTCCGTGTTTTCTTCAATTATATTCCATCCTCTGCATAATCTTCAACATTTGGACATTAGTAATAATCGTTTTATCCAACTTCCGAGTGGAATTTTCATGAATCAACGGGCCCTCGTTACTCTTCGTATCGATGGTACGCCAATTGAGACATTTGGCAATTGGATATCGCGCATCGACTCACATTTGAATCCACAAATTCTTCAGAATCTTCGTCTACTTTCAATACAACACAATCCTAATTTAAAGAGGCTCTCAAAGACATTGTTCCAGAATACGCTAAATATACGTAAACTTTTACTGGCCGGTAATTCTATACAACAGCTACCGACAGAGATTGGTCATCTAATGCAGTTGGAAAAATTGCATTTACAGAGCAATAGATTATCATTTATACCTGAGAGCATAAAGAACTTGCAAAATCTTCGTGAAATAGATATACATAATAACGATTATATTTGCGATTGTAAACTATTTTGGCTAGCTGATTGGCTAACAAAGACAAATTCATCACTGCGACTAGCTGACGCCGAGAAGGTTGACAATATGATTGGATTGTTAAAATGTCACCACGCATACATGGGTGATATGATAAATATTCTTAAAAGTTTACATTGTATGAAACCGGTAGTTTTGGAATCATCTGAATCAAAAATGCATAAATTACACTCAACGGCTAAATTGGAATGTTCATTTGCCGGTAGCCCAGCTCCAGATGTTATTTGGGTAGTCTATATATATGCAAAATTTACTTAAATTTTATTAATTTTATATATATCTAGGTGACACCATCCAACAAAATTCTTCGCCATCATGCTGATCCAGATAAACGCCCAATTATTATCAATCATAACGATAAAGAACTGGGTAAATTTCAGCTGACTTCTCTTACTGATGAGAGTACTTTAAACGTCAGTCTTCAGCGAAACGATGTAATTAATCGTGTCGCACTTAGTGAGAACGGTTCATTGCTTGTACATAATATCTCACGTAGTGATAGCGGTTTATATACTTGTTATGCATATAATATTATGGGAAATGCATCGGCTTTTATAAGGTAATTTGTGCACCCACAACTGTAGTTCAAGGGAAAGAATTATATAAACGTATGATTTGTTCATCTTACTTTTAGACTTTATATAGATCCTATAGTTTTTTATCGAGTCAAAATAGAAAGTTTGTTATCGGGTACAGCAGCAGCTTCAGCATTTCTTCTATTAACATTAGTGGTTCAAGGATTACGTGCACTATTCTCCAGGTAAGGCATTCTATATAAATCTAATACAACATAGTATATCGTTATTTTTGGTTTACAGATTTGGGATTTGTAATAGGTTCTATTGTTGTGCCCGCAATAAAAAGTCACCACGCGCCAAACAAATATATGCAATGTTAGATAGTATAGAGCATTATAAAAGTCAACAGTTGGAGCGCTTGCGAGAAAATTATGCTCAACAGGTATTTTCTGATAAAGAGAAGGAAATGCATTACTAGCTCATTTCAATTTTGATGTTTTAAAGTGTTTAATATTAGAATTCCCAAAGGGTTTAGTTATAATTATAATTTTAAAAAGTAATTATATAAGATGGTCGAGATTTTTGTTAAACAATTTATGCAAACAAATTTGAATTGAGCACTTGTTTTGAGAATTAAATGATAAGTAATTTATTTCTAAACTCAATCTATTTTCAAATGGACGATTCAGCGGATTTTGAAGATTTTGTAAAGCGAATATTTTAGCTTGCATTAAAATTCAGGCACATGCTAAAATTTATCAATTTGATAAATTCTTATAAAAAATTCAACCTCGTTATCTTAGGTTCATCGTATTCGAGAAAATTGTGCTCAACAAGTTGAATGGATACAAGGCAGTTATACAACACAAGCTAAGCATTTGAAAGAGTTTCGTGATATGGGTTCAAATCATTTAACATCTCTAAAAGATCAATATTACGATCAGGTATGAATTGATTGCATTATATTATAATTTAATATAAATGAAAAAAATTGTATTGAAAGGTTAAAAAGGTTCGCGATTACTCGACAGGACAATTGAATTGGGTGCGTGAAAATTACGTCTTCCAAAGAAATAAAATTCGTAAGTTTAGCGCACATCAAGTTCTTCGTCTACGTGAAGGATACAAATATCAACAGCAAACGTTAAATAAAGTGTTGGAAAATCTTCCAAGTTTTTACTTTGAAAATTGTCGAGGACGCTGTGAAGAGGATATAGCTGAAGGTATTACTCAGAAAATTTAAAAATTATTCGTTTTTACTAAAAATTATATTTTTAGACATTGATTTTTACTTCAAAACACAAATGGGCGAACAATTTAATCCTAAAGACGTCAATATTCAAAGGTTGAAATCGAAACTGCTGGCTAACAACTCAGCAAGCAAAGCTTCCATCTACTATACGCCTCCCGAAGATGAACTTAGACGTTCCAATTTAAATCTACAAACGTCGCCAATTCACATCAATTACATAAATGAGAATATGGATCAGAAGAAACTGGACCTGAGTGATTTTAAGTTGAACAAAGAGTTTTTATTAAATACACCAAATTCCAATGTTTCAAATACTATGCTGTCACAGGCTGATATTACTTTAAGTCAATTGAAAATCTTTGATCACCATCCCACAGGAGCAGGAAGTATAGAAGATAATAATTTTGTAGATGACTTTCAAGCGAAAAGAAGGGAGAAAAATATAAATATTATTTCTGGTGGTGACGGAAGTATCGAATTGACTGATTTGCATGATGTCAAAGATACTAATGATGTGAAGAATTCGAAATCTTGTCCCGCAATTTATAAAATTTCGAAGCAACTTGACGGCTCAACTCTGCATGAATTATTGACAGACAATTTGAAGAATGGCAGCGCGCGAACTACAAGACTAAATCCTGTAAATGAGTTAGAGACAGAATTGTATAATTCAACTCAACCCTCATTGTCTACGAAAAAAGTCTGTAAAGATAAAATGAATATTATTTTAGATGAATGTGGAAAATCTACACTTTATATTAGTAATGATTGTGATTCTTCAACATCTGAATTCGCTAGTTCGAACAAGGATAAAAGATACGAGTCAGCATCGACCGTTACATCATTACAAATGAGCACTAGTTTGCCAGAAATGAAACCCGATTCCCAATTAAGCTGCTCCACTTCACCCACATCAACATGTGATGCAAATATCTTAGGAGCTGATTCAAGTAGCGATTTCAATGTTAAGGAGAGTAAAAGTGTAGATGTAGGAATTCATTCTTAGAGATTTTTATTATAGCAACTGAATATATTAATTATTGTAAAACAAATGTCATAAAATTATTAAAGTATAAACAATAACAAATTATGAATTTATCTATTTTATTAGAAAATCATTGTGCAACATCTATAGTAATGATGGAATGTTGATTTAAAGTTATTTGAAAAAATGTGAAATAATAGTTAATTAAGTGCGTTATGCAAAAATAAAAGAAGTGTGATCTTAAAAACAGATATTTTTAATCTATAACACCTAACATACATGTCTGATCATATGATATCCAGATCAAATACTAATTTCCAGTATCAGACGTGCTGATGTAGTAACCATGATAAAAAAAAAAGTGAAAAGCAGTGACGATGGTAACTCTGAAAATCATTGTTGACATCTCTCTCAGCTGATATTGACGTCTATTCACACATTCAAAACATTTTATCAGTTGCTGTTGGTTCATCTCTTCGGCATTTTTCTGCCTCCAAATTTTCATTATTAATTAAATTAAATACTTATTACATCGATGATTTTAATATATATTTTATGAAAAGTATTTTTTTTATTTGTAATATTAGGTCCAACGTGTATGATGAGCGTCACAATAGGAGTAAATTTACTCATATCAGTGAGTTCATATATTATGGCCACACGTATAATTCCACGTTTCCGAGAAATGTTTATTAAGGCAAACTTATTTGGAATTGATCTATGCAAAAAGGATAATAAGAAAATGTAAGAACATGTTTTAACACATATTTATTTTTATATGCATTAGTTAAATTACATTTTAGTCCGGAATCGTTTGGAGTGCTTATAGGCTGTGTTTTTCTAGTGGCTATGTTTCTCTTTATACCGATACCATTCACTTTTGAGAAGGCTGCAGCAACAGATATCATCACCGGTGGAAAGCCAAAAACCTTCCCACACGAAGAGGTAAGAATGCATTGAGTGGAAAACTAATTCCTACTACATGATTAAATTATAATATTATCTGGTCCTTTTTGACTCGGTGCTAAGGTATCCTCTTGACAATTTTCAAATGTATTGGAATGACAGATATTCATTGTTGACTTCCTTAATTTATATAATGTACATATGTCATTGACAAAACTGTTGAATATTTCCGGATTATCGGCATATACATGATGTCCAGCATCGAAAACATTTTTGATGTCTACATAAGAGTTTTTACGGCCCGATCTAATGGCTTTGCCTGGATTTGGATCAATCCATGAACAGGATCCGTAAATGAAAGTCATTGGAATATGGTCTGGCAAATTGTATATGCGTTTAATCATCGGATGCTTGGCGCATCCAAGAAAATCCAACATTGAATGGAATGCGGATTCCCCACTCGGTTTTCGAGAATTGCATTGATGTATGTAGTGAGGTATGATATTACTATCATTCTCCACAGCTGCGGCAAATTTAAGACATATATCTGGTCGTATTTTCTGCACCAACCATTTGCCGAATGGACCAGCAGCTCGTATAATAAATAAAGGATTGAATGGTGTAAACAAATATGCAAGGGCACGTACCCAGAGAGGAAATTGTCTTTTGGCTCCTGATATTGTTGATTTTTCTGGAAATCCCCACGGATCAGCTAATATTAAATGCTTAACACGTTCTGGGTAGGATAAGGCATAACTCGAAGCAAGATATCCGCCCATGGAATGTCCCAAAAGAATCATTTCATTGATATGCATTTCTTTGCGCCATTCTTCAATTGATTTAACAAATTGTTTTTCGCATATTTCTGAATCATTTGAAAATGTTGGTCTTGAGCTACGTCCGAATCCAAGTATATCTAGTGCATATACTGGTCGACATTCTGATAAGGAATCGAGGTTCAAAACCCATAATGCTAAACCAGCACCTAGGCCATGTAACATAACTAATGGCACTTCCTGCTCTTTAGTATTGAGAGCAATTGTCCATATTCTGTCATTATTTCCTACTATAGCTCCAATATTAACATAAAATGTTCGATATGGAGTTTGCAGAAAATGTAAAATTTTCTCTTCTACTGCAGACAAAAGAGTTAATGATGTTGATGTCCAATTTAATAAGTTCTTCCAGTATAAAATGTTTGTTAATGCAAATTCTCTAACTTGTAAATTTTCTGCTGTTCTTTGTAGTGTTGACATTGCAATTTCATATTTATAAAAATTTCTAAATGGAGTTAAAAAGAATATAAAAATTTCGAAAACTGCTTTTAGTTGTCATATTTAACGCTGACATTTATAAACAGTTTACTTCATTGAATTAATATTATGATCCAGGAAAAAAATTAATCAACTTTTAATTTCTGTATATATATTAGTTTGTCGAACTGATTGTGGCTTTATTGTCGATATGCTGTATGATATTACTTGGTTTCGCCGATGATGTACTTGATTTGAAATGGCGACATAAATTATTGCTGCCAACAATTGCTACATTACCATTATTGATGGTATATTATGTTAACTATAACTCAACAACTGTTATTATGCCGAAATTTGCCAGATCTCTGATTGGAAATTCTCTAGATATAGGTAAATATATTTTCGAGGTGATGAAACTTTCAACTGAAATCAATGAATACTTATTTATTTTGCAGGGTTCTTTTACTATATATATATGGGTATGTTAGCAGTATTTTGCACCAATGCTATTAATATTCTTGCTGGCGTTAATGGATTAGAAGTAGGCCAATCTCTTGTTATTGCCGCTTCTATAATTACATTTAACTGTATCGAATTATTTCTGGGAAATCAGGTGCACGCTCATAAATTTTCACTATATTTAATGATACCGTTTTTAGCGGTATCATTAGCCTTATGGAAATATAACAAGTAAGTAAAAATGAAAACAAAAAATTTTTTCTTAAATATTTTATTACATTTTCGTACTCAAATATTTTAACAACTTATATTGGCAAGGTAACACAGCAACAGTAATCAATGAAGGAAACTAAGGATACAAATGCTTTAAATATCACACACTAATAGAAGAGTTTAGCACTATGATTCGTTAACAGTAAACAATTTATACAAACTTATTTAAGCAAATAATTAGATTGGTTACAACTCCTATTATGTGGCATTGTATCATTCATTCAATGCCATTTTTATGTAATGGATTATCACAGTGATTTTTTATTTATATATAAATGCTTTTCATTTACCGGTCTAAGCATTGCAATTCTAAAATATACATCATTTAGCTATTATCTTAACAAATTCCGTAAATTCAAATATTTCATATTGATATGTGTGTGTGACAGAAGCAATTTAATTGCTATGACATTATTCGAATTAGGCACAATAATTAAATTAACTTCAGGAATACCAGAACGAAAATTGATGTTTGTTGTAGAATAAGTTGCTCAAAATTTTAAAATTTTGGTTATAGAGTTTAATTCTTCGAAATGGTTACAGAAATTTAGTCATAGTTAATTTTTCGTTTAAATTTAGAGAAAAAGGATTATATACATATTGGATTTAGTAGTAAATTAACATTAGTATACTCCGTCGCCGTCTTCGATGTCCTCCTCGAGTGACATATATAAATTGACTAGTAAATTACCAAATTTCCAGCTGCATATTTCAGCATATTCTGGAGCGTAATACTTGTCTGAATAACGGCGTAGCTTAAGCAACTCAATTTTGTTGTCAATATATCTTCCTTGTGCGATTAACGTTTGCATATAAGTAGCATCAATTTGTCGATTTTTCGTCGCATTCGGAAATTGAATATGCCCAGTCGAGTTTTGTTCAGCATGTAGTTCTTCAACTATTTGATCTGGATGCTGACAATATTTACAAAACCATCCCCCGTAGTGATTCAAATCACCTATTACAATAGATGGTACGTTATTAGATGCGATCTTTTCCAGAAGAGTTTGTGGGTCTCCATTTGCCACAGTAGAATTGTCTAGCGTGCCAAAGGTACTCAAAATACCACTGATCTGAGTTTGTCGAGGATGTTGCCAATAAAATCCATACACTACATATTTGAAGCGGAATTTCATAGCAGTGAGTCCAACATCCGTGTTCAAGTAATATTTGATGAATTTTAAAGCTTTTGCATTAAGTATTTCTTGATCGTTGGTATATAAAAATATATCTGTTTGTTTTAATTTCCAAGTTCTGTGCTTCAGTATTTCATGCTTAAATAGTCGATAGGCCTGTACGGATTTACATGTATTATTCTGTAGTTTTTTGCTCCGTCGACTCGTTTTTTTATAATTCACACAGTGATTTATCAAGTATCGACCTTTGTTTAAGATATCCCTTAATTTCTTCTCAATGGCCTTGATATCGATAATTTGAGCTTTTGTATTACTCACATTAATAATAAAATAATCCACTACTTCGGACACTGACTTAATTTGTAATTCTAAAAGATCCAAGTTAAAAAAGTTACCATTCACCATATAAATTATCTTATGAGGTTCTTGTTTTAGTGGATGATTCAACTTAAACGGCAGTTTAGATGTTAGCAGAGTTCGCCAGATAACTTCTGGCTGTCCACAATCCTTTCCATGCCAATCTACTTGACAACGGCAGATGGTTGGATCATATAATGCCCCTTGCTCCTGATCATCTTCTTGCATTCGCTTATATCTAGTCTCATTTAATGTTCCTTCACGGAAGCACCACATAAATACGTCTTCGTCTGCCCCATCGATACCTGTTTCGTTTTTCAGTCTATTGTTGAACACAAAGTCTTTCATAAATTGTTCTGCAATCATAACCGTTACTGCTTCGGAATTCTTATCCGTAGTCTCTGCTTCGTGTGTGGTTTTCTGTACAAAGTTTATACGATTGGCATCTATTTCCATTTTCACTCCTTCAATAGCTTGCACATTATCAATATGTATGATTGACTCGAGCTGGAAAAGCCAGAAGCATCCGACAAAGAATATTTGCAGCAGTACCAAAGACCCAATGATGAATTTCTTCCGCTTAGGAGATCCACGTACTGTTCCACTACCAATTGAATGTGCCTTACCTTGCAGTTCTCCATTACGTTGATTTCGAGCCGTTGTTGCGGTTGCGTTGCGTAGATGCATCTATTTCTTCTCGCTTTTTAATTCATTTTAATTGACTTATTCCTACAGCATTTCTTCAAGCACTTTAAAGAATTTATAAAGGTCTCGTCGGAAACACACCCAGGAAAAAATTGAATGCTACGTCTGCTCCGGCTTCGGAACATCTGTTTACCACCCGCAGACCCGTAAAATAATATTTCTGAACACCCTGCACTTAGAGTGCAATTTGATACTCATTGTGAATTAGGAGACTACTAGTCGTGTTGCCACATGAGTGCAATAACAAAATCGTTTAATCATTCATATGAACAATTTTTTTTAAATTGCTTGATTTTTTTTTAACAACGTCAGATTCCGTTTTTTATATTAATATCTATTTTTTTAAGTTGATAAATAGTTATAAGTGTGATACTGATTTAATTAGTGCTTTTAAAAAAGTAAAACTTTTAAAAATTTAATAATACTAATAAATGTAATCCTTGTGGTTTACAGATATCCGTCTCAAGTCTTCGTTGGCGATACATTTTGCTACTTTGCCGGCATGACCTTTGCCGTTGTCGGTATTCTCGGACACTTCAGTAAAACTCTAATTCTATTTTTCCTGCCTCAAATAATTAATTTCCTATACTCAATTCCACAACTGTTTCACTTCGTGCCATGTCCACGCCATCGTTTACCAAAATACGACCTTAAAACGGATTTACTCAACATTAGCACAACGCAATTCCACAAGGACCAACTGAATATTTTAGGGAGAATAATTGTAAAACTATTCCGATTCTTAAAGCTTATTACGTGGCAAGAACAACCCGACGGCACAGTCATCACGAATAATTTTACGTTGATCAATTTCGTGCTGGTCGTGTTTGGGCCCGTCCACGAGAAGGTGGTCACACAGATGTTGATGGGAATCCAGATTGGGTGTACATTGATTGCCCTCATAATCCGGTATCCATTGGCGAGCTACTTCTATGACGCGTAAACTTTGACTCGAAGGACGATACTTTATTGTTAAGCCTAATTTTTAAGCCACAAACGATATATTTATAATGTATTTGTAATGAATTGTTTTCATTGTATTATACAAATTTGTATCCCAAAGATAAAGAAAAACTAACTGCAACAAAAAATAATAATAATACACCTTCTTTGACTCAGACGTTATTTTTTATGTCTTAATATTTTACATTTGAAAAATTTGAAAAAGCTTATTAGAATATATATTCCAAAATGAGCGCCTCCTTTGCATCGTCAGAGTCGGAATTGAGCATTCCAGAGGAGGAAGAGGACACCACCAATCCCATTGGTGTAAGTTTTCTGTTGATTACATTAACCAGCGGATGTTACAAATCTCATTGTGGGGAAAGCTTTATATTGGTGAGCGGAATGCAGCAGGCGAGAGACACGGTAGAGGTTGGGCTATTTTACCGAACGGCGATCAATACGACGGAAAATATCGCCAAGGAAGACGTCATGGAATAGGGCTGTATATTTTCAAGGGAGGCGCTCGATACTACGGCAAATATCGTTGTGGTGAGCTATTCTTTGATCAGTAAACGTGGGCGTATGTGGAATATGTTTTGTTCAAATTGGTAGGACATCGATCGGGTCGAGGAATCTTCATTTATCCTGATGGCAGCATGTACGAGGGGAATTGGCGAAAAAACGTCAAACATGGTAAAGGTCGCTACAACTACGTCAACGGGGATTCCTATACAGGCGACTGGTACCGAGGTTATCGCCATGGAGTCGGGATATATACAGTACGAGTAGATGGCAGTTGTACACCAATTCGGTTCAAGGGTACCTGGCGTAATGGCACACGTGTTGGTCCCTTCGAAATATACTTCGGCACGGAAGATAAGTGTACGATACTCCATGGCAATTGGGACAATGAATACCCTCAGGGACCGGCAGTCTTCAGTTTCGATCAGAAATACATGCTGATGGGCTTCTTCCAGACACCAGGCGAGGAGGCAAAGAAAAAGCAGTTCGGCGTTGAAGCTGAATATCTTAACGAATACGAAGGAGAACACGAGGACGATCCTAACGAAGTCATTGAAGTAAATCCGTCGTTGTGGTATTCTCAAGATATGTGTGTGTACGATTATTCGCAATTGCCACAAGAGCCCGTCCCACTTCCATTGTCCGATTCGGATATATCCGTGTGCTCGATTTCGACCGTGCCTACAGATATAACTATCGAGAAGAGTGTGGATTACGGTGGGGAGGGCGAGGAAGAAGGCGAGGATGAGTGTATACCATGTGAGTGCAGCATGAGCGAAGTTGAAACCGAAAGCGATGTTCCATGTAAACCAACAGATGATCCCTGTGCCATTGAGATAATATCAAAGCCGACATGTTAATCATTTTCACTAAATTTGAGAAATTTGTGACAAGAATTCCTTTCAAAAAATAAATATTATCGACGGATTTTCATAGAAATCAACCATATTTTGTTATTTAGCAATGCGGTTCACTTTAAACATCAAACTTGGAGTGGAAAATGTAAAGTGAATATTTTTGTATGGTAATAATAATTATATGTATTTATGTGTATTTTGTTTTTGTTTAGAAATACCGTATTATTTCACAGCATAATACGTTACTATAATTTTAGTTGTTTATAATATATGTGCTTGTGAAATCTTATTGCTTAGCTATTTACAGGTAATTTAATGCTAATATTTCTATATAATTTTATAAATTTATTTTACTTCCTTTACTGCATACAAATTTAACTGCAAATTGCTTCGTATGATATATATGATAATTAGTTTTTCATTTCAATTATTAACAACTACTGTTCTGGTTGGTATGTGCATATTTTTATTATACTTTAAATTTAACATTTTAGCTGATTTGCATTGAAACTATTCCCTGAAAATACTATTTCAATTGTTTTTCGGTACTTTAATAAACTATTTTATTACTATCATATTTTTTGTTTATTTAGAAGGCTAGTCTTGGGGCATATGTTAAATGTATACTTAGCTAACACTACTGAAAGCAATTATAATTAAACATTTTAAGGACTACTATCAAACAATATAAAAGAAATATATGGCTGCATAATTTAAAATTTATCAAATTAAAATATCTAAATTTGCATCTCTAAATAGAAATCTAATTGGAATTAGATGAGGTTTAGATTTGTTGCATACAAATCAAAAACTATTAAACAGGTTCGTACCAAGCCATGTACATTAACTTAAGCTTATACGTAAGCTTATACATAATATATTATTAATCATACAGTATACTTAATGAGGGTATTTTTGTTTGTTTTGCAAAAATTAATACTAGAAAGATAAAACTAATATCGATATTTTATACTGCCAAAATTCGATTTTTTCTTAATTTTATGTTTTCATTGGATTTGTAAATTAAAACATCATCTATGCGACTTCAGATTAATAATGACAAATTGTTTGTTCTTATAATGACCACATCAAGGACAACAATAAATTATTAATTGTGGTTTTTGTAGATTGTAATGCTAATTGCGTTTTAAAACAAGGAAATTTCCAAAGGCACTATAAGAATGATTTATTCGCCTTGTGAAGTCTTGATTTGCTTGGATTAATTTTACACTTAAGTTGTTGTATTAAGTCGAAAATTTTCAAAGCTGGTCCAACTTTCATACCAAGTAATGTAATGATCTCATCCTTTGAGAGCTGCATTAAACGTTTGCCGTCGACTTTGTTTCGACTAAACATGTCGCAATGGGCTGTACAATCATTGACTCGTAAAAATTGTGACACATCGTAAACGTTCCAAGTTTCGGGAACCAAATCACCGTGCAGTTCACTATTTGTATTCGAGTCCGAAGACTCTGTGAGGCGGGGAATGTATTTGCTATTAGTGACGGATGAATTCTAAAAGAAATATAAAAGCAGATATTTTATATAATGAAAAATGTATTAAAACCTTATAAGGTTTATACAAAATTAAGTAATATAAATATGGATACGGTTGTAAGTACCAATAACAGTGCGTGAAATGTCATGTAAGGATTATGGAAACTGATAAACTGATTAATGAAACTGATGTATGATAAAACAAACGAGTAAAATAATTTATACATATCCCGAAAAATATGTATATTGTTTCATGAAAACGCACTATTATCGACAGTACTCACCCCAATATAACTATTTGCTTTACGCCCAGCGATAGGAGGCGCTGGTGAAATCGATTTCTTTACCGTAGCCGAATTTCCACGTTGAGGAGGTTGTTGTTGCTGTTGTGCTTTTTCCGTGACATTACTCGCTTCAGCAGCAGGCAAGGGTGTTGATTGATCCGAACGACTTACACTATCATCATCATAATCCTCATCATCATCGTCATTATCTTCGTAAAAGGATGCGTTATGGTGTTCCGGTTTCAATTCGAGTTTAATGCTTAATTTTGGAAGATGTGGATTTGTCTTTAAAGCGATTGTTCGTGATTTATCTATTGAAAAATATACGCATGTGAATTCAAATGTTTTATTATGAGAGATGAATTTCTTACTTCCTGTAGCACTTTCATTAGTTCGACTTCCCGGTGTTTTCTTTTTTCGTTTCTTTTGATTTTTTGGCTTAACCGCAGTCTTTGTTGTTTGTTGGAGTTGCGCTGGAGGTCCTTCTAACTTATGATTTACAAGTACACACCACCCGACTGGATAGAAGTCTGGCGATTCGCAATCTAACCATTGATCGTATTCATCTGTCCAACCATCAAAATGGATTTTAAGTAGTCGTCCAACAACGCGACCCACTGTGGCAACACACACCAAACGGGGGTCCATGAGGTCCGCACATTCTAAACTCATTCCAACCTAAAATTTAAATACATAAGAAATGCAATAACAGTACAATAGCAACTATTTTACCTCAAAACCATGATCTGGAACTACACGGTGAAACAGATGGTCTCCAGCAGCTATAGCCCCTGTTTCTTCTAAGTACGATTCCCAATTAAATGTATTAATATCATAACCATTTGGTGGTGTCAAAGCAATGTTGTGACTAGCACAGAAACCAACCGGAAATATACTAGGAGATTTTTCGTGATAGCAAAACCTACACGAATTAAAAGTTTTGAAATTAATACATTAATTCTGGTTTTCACATTTGTATTTACCAATCGGAACCCGTTGCATCTGGTTGATATGAATCGATACGTATCATCATATAACCAAATTTCAAAACAGCCATTACAGTGGCTGCGCATATCGATGATAAATTTAGTGGATCGACTGCTTCGATTTTCATACCCTCTGCGAATCCGTTCGTTTTTCCATCCAAGTAGTATTCCTCGAATGTAAAATTCATTTTGAACAGTTCAATTGTGGCATCATCTTCATGAACTTCGATCATAGCTTCACGACCAGCTAGAAGTGAAAAATATTATTAATATATATTGTGATGGTATGATATTCAAAACTTACCTAACATACGCTCCAAATAATCTTGTGGAGCTGCCAAGTTATGACCCACCGTCGTTGCCCAACCAACAGGATGTATAATTGGAGAATCCTCGTGACACCAGAAACCATCATCAGAATCAAAATAACGTAGAAACAATCGTTTCCCAACGATTTTAGTGACTGTGGCTAAGCGTACTTGAGATATGCGATCTTTGTCAACACATTCGAGATTTAATCCAAGCCGAAAACGACTTTGCATACTGTCATTTATCTTATTATAAAAGCTAGAAGGTAATGTACGTGCTCCGGACAATCGTTCCACCAGAAAATCTTTCCAGTCCTTGTATTTATTTTCAATAGAGCGAGGCGGTATCAATGGTTTGCCTCGTGTGGCACACCAACCCACTGAATGCACTTCGGCATTGCAAAGGTTTACCCAAAAATCGTGTGATGGTTCATCAAAACCTACAAAATAAAAAAATAGAATTCGTTCAAGTTCTTAGGTACTTAGGTAAGTGTATAATTTAAACATACCTTCATAACGCATTAAAGCCTTATATCCATATATGTTTAAAATGGTAGCAACCCAAAAGGAATGAGGTGTTTGCCCTGGTTGTATAACTTCGGTATTATCACAATCCGTATTTTCTACTTCTACTTTCATATCAATGCCAATATTATCCCAAACTTCATAGCCTGGTGCATGAGGAAAACAAGTTACCGGCGCCGCAAAGAAATCTGGCTTTGACAAACGCGGAGTCCAATCAAACGAATGTGTGGGATCGTACATGCGCCGCCTTATACTAATGATTTTTTCCATTTGTGGACACGGTGTTGGAAGACGTTCATATTTAGGTATCTGCGGTAGTTCATCTTGAGGCATGACATCACGATACAATTCTAGGGGTTGTGGAGTTTCTGGCAAAACTGTGGCATTTTCGTCACCATTTGTTATATTGGTACTATCTGCAAGTAGTTTAGTATTGTTGTCCATTACTGGTTCATCGAATCCATTGATTTGTGTGATTTTTGATTGATCGGTAATCCTAAATCGGTAATTTGAATTTTTTATATGTGAAACACGAAGAGCGAGCTCAATGTCAGGTTTTGAGTGTTGCAGCTGTTGTCCATTTGCGTTAGAAGTATTCTCTTGAAGATCATTGCCTGCACCAGCAGCGGCAGCAGTTGTAGATTGTTGTTGTTGTTGTTGCTGTTGTTGGTTACCACCTGCCATTTTGTTGTTCACCACCAACGAGAAAAGTTCACCTCGTGCACATGCCATACTACAAAACCTTCGAGATTTAGTGTAGAACGTGTGTTTTACGCCAATTGCACCGCAACGTTCGCAAACAGCTATAACAGAACAATCAGACATTAACGATTAAACAATTACAATCGAATTTTTAGCTTGAGTTTAATTTGTTCCCACTACATTTATCCCAGATAAAAAATAACAACAAAGGATTATGTACTTTGTACTAACGTAATATCTACTATTTACAATATCTGAGGGATATTGTGAAAGTGTGAAAAAGTGTTATCTTAGATATTTCGAAATAATTTAGGAAACTAACTTAACTTAATGAACAAAAACTAAATTAACCACAAACAAATTATAATCAACATAAAACATACCCATTCCATCTTTTTGAATTGGTATAACTGATGGATCAATATTTCCCTTGTAGGCAATTGGTGTTTTCAACACCAAACCTGGCCGATTAACTGGTTCAATTTTCCGCGTCTTTCTTTGTGATCGATGTCCCGAAGACGACCCCGAGGATGAAACAGCCGTTGTTGATGGCATAGAACTAGCGACCGCAAATTTTTCATTATGTATAGGCATCATTAAATTGTTATCTTCGATGCCTTGTTGGACTATATTCACTCCAGAAGCCATTTCATTTTCGCCTGTTATTAATTCATTTCCATCGTACGAATTGCTATCCGTCATCATTACGAAGTCATCAATATTGATAATTTCTTGTTTGGTTGCAAGTTCAGAGATTCCATCATCGTAACAATTACTCCCATCGTCTATGTGATCGTAGACTTGTTGATGTGCTGAAGATACGTATTGCGTACCATCGTCCAACGATTCGACTTGCTCTCCGTTTCCACCACCTCCCTCGTCATCATCAATGATTTCAGAATAATTTTGAAAAGCTGCGGCTGCTGATTGTTGCAACAACTGTTGGTGCAAACCACTGACCTGCGCTAATCCATATATGTCATTGGTGTTGGCAGTAATAAGCGCAGTTTGCTGCACTCCTAAAGCTGCAGCCGCTGCTGCGGAGGAAGCTACTGCTGCGGCTGCTGCAGCGGCTTGGCCACTAAAATCCCCCCCAACAATGCTCATCATTGGATTGAAGTCCTTTTTGCAAACGCATAATACAAATAATTTTGGTGTTGTTTTTATACATTGAAAAATGCAAATGAAAACATTTTTAAATTATTGTTCATCGTTTCGGGGAGGAGCAAATGATCAACGCAGCAACAAAAGGATGTCATAAAAGTAAATAAAAGAAAGAAAAGAAGAAATAACATCAAATTATATCAAAATTAAATTAACAATTTTAAATCAATATTATTAAATTGATGAGTATGTGAACCCTCATGATGTTTGATTGAAATCTTTTCAAATGCATTCACAGAAAAATCCTAATGAGTTGTACACGTGATTCAATCCCTGTGAAGACCTTACCATTGTTGGTTGATGTGTCATATCATCCATAACAGAAAGTCCTACAGCTGAGTGTCCAAAATATGATGCTGCATCCTCTAGAGTAATTCTTTCTGGGTTATATTGACTCATCCACATCATTCTTAATTCGGAGGGATTCATTCTACACCTCCTCCAATCTCATTTATGAAATGAGATCTCCTTAGATTTTTGAGTACCCCGTCGTGTTACAATTGTTTAGTAAATTGAGAGCTGAAAGATTGAATTTATAAATACACATGAAATACTTAAAACGTTAGTTAAAGCTTAAAGTTACTTAAACAACTTTAAATAAATCCGCAGTAAAAAAGTTCACTTCTTAAATGTTGATCTAAAAATACTCTGAAATGCAGGATTTATTTTAAGTGCTGCGCACAAGACGAATTTCAAGTGAAGTCAGTGCTAGTGGGAAGGGTAAAAATGGGTCAACATCAAAATATTTAAACCCTGCTTAACCACGAAAACACGAGCATGTTAAAAGAGGAGAATAAAATATACTAAACAATATACACAAACGCAATGCGTACAGCGAACTCCGCATGAGCAGCGAATGAGAGGTAGAGTCTTGAAATCCCACCCCGAATTCGCATCAGAAAGGATATGATAAAAATCATTGACTAAGGATATAATCGAATAATGAACTTGTTTTGCATATAGCCGCTTTTACGTTTGCTATACTAAAAAGAACTGGAAACAAGATGCATCACTATAAATTAATAAATAAAAAAAAAACCCAAAAACGACTACAAAACAAACATTTGCGTTTAATGTTTTCTTTATAAATGCGTTCACTTTGATTTTGTACAAATATTATAAAGTTTTCCGTATTTATAAACTGAACTTCACAAGCGTGTTTTTGTCAAGCAAAAATTTGACGGATATATTCTATGGCTTACACAGAAAGATGCCAAAACGAGGAATGCAGCGGAGCGCCTGGATCCCAAGAACAACGACCAATGTCAACGTTGATTTTCAACTCAAGTTTTAGCGTGTTACTCACCGAAATTTACATAAATTTTAGTGGCAAATTATTTTTATAATATTTCTACACATTTTGCATAAGTTTGTTGAAAATAGTTCAGTAGTTTTTATGCGAAATTTTGCTGCGAAAAATTATGTACAATTATAATTGCCAAATGCCAGCTACCAAACTTGAAATTTGAGGAAAATACGAAAATATGTTGTATTAAACTGTGCGTTGTATATCTGTCTCGTTTTGTATCACTTAAAACACGGCGAAAAATGCGTATGGCGGCAAATACAATGTGGAAGTGTTCTAAAAACTCTAATTTTTTGTAGTGTTCAGGAAATATTTAATTGAAATTGAAATTGAGATAATATAAGTCGGTGCAACTAAAGTAGAAACCTTTAATAGATATGGATATTTATGTTAACAAGTGCGGAATATTAATATAATGAATGGATAATAGAAGTTTTGGTCGTATATATCGACAAATAAGAGCATTATATTCGAACAATGTGGCAACACTATTCGATCATTTTTTATAGTTGGCAATTCGTTTGTTTTTGTTATTTAGTTTCAGCTGATAAACAGTTGCCCGGCTCGGGAAGTTATTTGTTTATTTTTTTATTTTGCATGAGTTCCAAGAGTATAGGAGTTAGGGAGTTTTAAGTTCGCACGTGCAATGCCGACAATAATAGCACTCGACGTCTCGCTCTCCATGCAACGGACTATACCAGGCAGAAGCGACGACAATGCCCTAACCTACCACCAACTGGCACTGAAAGGAATCTCCCAGTTGCTGGAACACTTTGCTAACAATTTCAAACTGGAGTATGTGGCTTTGGTGACGTACTCGACGGCATGTGAAATAAAAGTCGACTTTACTCGTGATTATGATCTTATACGTCAAGCGGTTAAAAAACTGGAAGCCGCCGATAAACTCTGCTTGGAAAGCATGCTCAAAAGTGTCGCTGGAATATTATCAACCAACTGGGGTACGCAGAATTATTGCCAAGTGGTCGCGTTTACAGACTGCGGTTTAGGATTTGGCAGTACAGCACTTAAGGGTTTTCTGAGCAACTACGTGGGGAAAGAGGACGATCCAGAGTACGCATGGATTTCATCATTAAAGCCTTATAAATTAAACTTCATATGCATGGGTGTGCACAATGATTACTACTTCACTAGAGCAATTCCAGTATATCAGCAATTACTCGATTATACTGGACTTAAAGGTAAAGATTATACTGGCAATAGAGATTTTTATAAAAAAAATAAAAAAAATAATAATCCCGAACCCTATTTCAGGTCAACTTTTTATTCCGAAGCCACCAAAAGAAACTACTGATGTTGGCGAAACAACAACAGAACATTCAAAAAATGCGTCAAATAACACTACCTCATCATCGTCTAACTCCTCCTCTTCGCACTCCAGTCATAAAAGTGAACTTGGTCGCACCGCAATGTTTGAGCTAATTGAACGCTTGTGTGAAGCGAATTTCAAACCATACGAAGCATCTCTAAAATGTGGTGGTTACTTCCGTCTTGAGTGTCAAATTATTCTATGGCCCCCTCCCATACCTTACCGTAATGAAAGCCAAGGTATTACCCGAACTATTTCTCAAAATCTTGAAGTTTGTGGCTATTTGGCTCTGTCCGAGATAGGATCTCCGGCATCACTCAGTCGTCATTTGATTATACCAAAAGTGGAGCGCGAAAAACCTAGTAGACGTACTTCAGAAAAATCCGGGAGCAATTCGAAATCAACGTTAAACTCAGGGAGTACCAGCAAAACACCTTTGGATGTAAATCAGCCCAATTATGAGTATGAAAAACTCGAGCAAGACATCCGAGACTTTTACACAAAAGAATCCAAGGATACCGACGAAAGCGGCGACGATGGCGATGGCAATACAAAGACGAGTACTTCCACAAGTGTGCCGAATGAAATGCAAAAAGAATCCATGTGCGTTTTACTGCATGGAGCACTCAAAGTGGAAAACCTGGCGGCGCTGGTGTTGCTTAATGATAATTGGTATGGATTTATCCATTCTTATGCAGATAGTAAAAAGAAATCAAATTTGATGTTGAACATTCTGCCACCAGGCAATAATGTCATACCCTGGCTGGGAGATTTGAATATGTTGGGTTTCGTCGAGGATCTGATGCCTGGGGAAACAAGTGCGTTTCCGGTGAAGGCTGAAAAACGAAGTTATTCACAAAACTGTGTGGTTTGGATACGACATGCCAGTTTGCAGTCTGATATCCAGAAGGTATTGCGACACGCCAAGAAAATGCCGGAGAAAACTCAACATTTTTATAAAGAACTGAATCGTATTCGTCGCGCTGCTTTGTCCATTGGATTCGTTGAATTGTTAGAGGCTCTTGCCAATCTATTCGAAAAAGAAATCGCTCATCTGTCAATTACTGCTAATCCGGAGTGTGGTTTGCAATTGAAGCATGCGGCTATTGAATTGCGTAAACCATCCAATCGTGATCTGAAGGTGTCCATTGTTCCAATGCAAAAGTTTGGAACTGGGCCTGTGGCTCCTGTGGAAGGCGGTGGAGCAGCGCCAGGGTTTATTTACTGAAGATTTTCTGATTTCATACAGTGATTGCTTTATTCAAAGAATAAGTATTTATGTATAATATATTTTAAACAGACATCTATGGTTTATCAATATACAAATTTACGTCGCTGTAATTGATGGTACGTAATTCGTCTAAAATCTCTTCACTAATCACATTGTCTGGATTCTAAAATTAAAGAAAAATATATATACATAAAAAAAAACTAATAAAAACAACTTTACATACCAGTTTTGCATATTTCCAGAATTCCAATGCTTTAAAATTATTTCCCAGTTTCAGATTAATTAAAGCTAAATACGCCCACACATCTGGGATGTGAATTTCATATTTCGTACTCTCGGCAAAGAAGTTTTCGGCATCCTCTAAACGTCCCAACTTAGCAAATACAAATACGGAAACGAGTTAAAATTTATTTGAAGAATATTGTCAGAATACCTTGTACATGGATCTTCCGATGCTAATGTAGGCTATGAAACTATTGCCATTAACGGTGCAACATCTCTCAAAGGCTCTAATGGATTGCTCGTAGCTTTGCTGCTCCGCCATGTAATACCCGTAGCGTAGTAGGCCAAGTTGGTAACTGTCGAAGTCGCTCAGTGACGGGATTTCAATTATCTTGGAATAGTTCCGCATGGCCGCATCGAAATCGTCGCGGTAAAAGTCCAAGTTGCCATTAACCTGATATTGTAGGGCTTTCTAAAAGTATCCTGTATGAAATTACGAATCAACATTTGTGGAGAAATCCATACAATTGCATCTCCATTCAACATTTTCTCGGTGGCGAACAGCCTGGCCGAGTATTTCTTCTCTAATTCGTTCTGCAGGATTTTGAATGTCGACACCATGAAGTACTTCTCGGGCTCGGTGCACTCCGGGGCGATTTCGTTGTACACGAACTCTGCAAATTTATAGACTCCCAAGCGTAAGAACAAGTCCAAGACCTGATAGAAGTGGATTCCTTTCGAGCTCTTAACACTCAATTTGCCATCGTTGTAAAGTTGCCAACGACTTTTCGGTATCGATGGCAGTTGCTTGAACGGCCTCCGATAAAGGTTCTCGTATCGCCAACGTGCGAAGCTCATGCCGGGCAAGTAACGAGACTTCTTGTACAAGCAATACAAGAGTACCCAGAACTCCAATTGCTTTGGGTACCTGTCGGCGTTGCTCTTCACATTCTTAAGCAGTTCCTCATATGGGTCATTGTCGATTTGCTCCGCCTGTAGACTTTCCATATAGCCTATGTACAGCTGAATAATGTTCCTAGATCAGAGACAGACACTCCTTAGACAAAATGATTGGACCCATTAAGGATTTACGGTTCCTTACGCAAAGTATTCGCCCTCGATTTCTCGTTCAATCAACGGCTTTTCGAGGTATTTCTTCGCGGACTCGTAGTCGAGTTTTTCCATGTCGTACAGAAATATATAGAAGGAAAGTGGGACACTGTGGGGATTCTTGGATTTGATCTGAAACAATCGGCATTTGCATTGGTGAAGCATAGAACAAGCAGAATGACCTGACCTTATCGAACAAGTAGTTGCCCATAGTCGGATTTCCAGCCTCGAACATGTACTTGGTCATGTTCATGGTGTAGATCAGACTCTCCGGAGTGTCGGAACCTGGTATGACGAACTTCTCCTGACTGGGGTGGATGCACTTCTGTAAAATGCTGTACTGTCGCTGCATCAACTCCTTGTATACGGTGGTCAGGAGTTTCTGATTGAGATTCGCCAACAATAAATATCGAATGAACCAATGTTCACCTAAGGAAACTCACCGTAAATTCGATGTTGTTCTTGGTGGGAAACCTTTTGTTGAAATCATACGCAATCAGCTTCACCATTTTATTGGTTTTATTCCCCAGTTGGCAACACAAAAAATTCTTTGCATCGCTCGCGGTTTTGATATTTTTCTCCACAATATACTCTATGAGATACATGATCAGTTCATCGTAGGCCTTGTAGGTTTCCTCCAGGATGTCTGGGCGTGCCGAGAGTCCAGAGTCGGTCGCCAACTTCGTGCACAATCTGAGTTTGTCCTTTTTCACCGGGCTCTCATGGTTCGACATGGAATCCATTCTTTCCGTGAGCGGCGTCAGCATACAGATGTTCACTATGGCGAATGTGACCTTTTCACTTGGCCGTACACTCCCAACCAGGGATGTCCCAGTGATGGACTTGTTTAAGCTCTTGGTCTTACTGGATTTGGGAGGTGGTTTGGAGGTGGTTGGTTTGGCCTCTTCTTGTTTGGATTTTGGCGCGGGTGGTGGACGCAGCTCGATGCCAAATCGGCAAACGTTCACTAGATAGAATGGAGCAAATTTAGACTATGAAGTGTTTGAGTGAGGTAAGAAAATCACCTCTTGGATAGACGAAGATGGACAGATCGGCGGTGCCCTGGAGCAAGATAACATCCGGCTGGTCGCGTCGGTAGAGCTCGAGCAGGATGTGCTGCTGGTTGAAGGCGACGACATCCTCCAGGATGGCGCTCAACTGGCAGTTCAGCACATAGCGATGCACGGAATTGCATACCAAAGCGTAGTCATCTTCTATCGATATCTCGTCCAGGCGAAACTCGACGCCCTCGGTGCAGAGAAGGTTCTCCAGCAACTTGTAGATTCTAAGCTTACAGCCGAATTGTATGCCGAGAGAGTTGATGTTATTGGACTGGTTGTTCTTGGCATTCTCCCACATTTGATTCGAATTCTGGTTCGCGATGATCTCCTTGGTGAAACACGTGTAGCTGCAGATTTTCACCTTCTCCAATTCCTGATTCTCGTTCGGTATCTTCGATTGAAACCAAAGATCGACCACGAAGTCGAGGTCGCCATCGGTCAGCTCAGGCTTGGCATTGTAGATCGACTCCAGGGTAATGAAGACCATGTTGCTGACTGTCAACTCCTTGATCAACGGAAGGATCGAGTATATTTGCCACGTAAGCTTGACGGTGCGAAGCAGAGCGAAATCATTGTCCCTCGCGATGGGATAAACAAACACATTGACTGTGTGAAAATTGCGCCTATGACTGAAGAACTGCAGTAGATCGATGTGTCCTTGGGCCAAAGCGATCCATTGCTCCTGTGGCACTTCCGGCAAGCCTTCTCCCTCTGCCACTTCCGGTAGCCCGTCACCAACAACCGGTTGGTGGTCCACCACTTCCGCTTGTTCTTCTTCTTCTTCCTCATCTATTATCGGAACGATGTGCTCATAAAGGGTCATCATCAACGGATTGTCGCTGAACATATTGATGTCCTCCATGCTGTCCTGATCGATCCTGATGCTGAACGTTGGTATTGTGGCATTTTCGTCCGACAAGTTGATGTCGGTGTTCGTCGTATAATGATCCTCCAGTTTGGACACGGTATTTTTTGCATGCTCGATTCGCAGGATTAGGTCATTGTCACGATTCGGCAGGTTTTCAATTCTATTCAAATGCATATAGAGGAAAATATGCTGAGGAATTGGTTTGCACACTTCTGGACTTGGTTCCCGTGACTCTTCGACAATTATGGATTTCTAATTAGAAGTCATACTTTTAATTTCGAAGGCTTTCTTTTGTTATTTCTTTTATTACCTTTCGTTTCTTCTTGCTGTCTTTTATTTCTAGTTCATTTTCTTTGGTAGCCTTAGCGTCCTTTTTCTCATTTTTTTGGCTCGTTAGACTTTTGCTCATTTTATTTTCTACACTATAAACATATGGTTTTTCGACTGTTATTTGTATTTTATTTGCTCGGCCGTCCATCAGTTTAATTAAATTTTAAAATGACAAAAAAAAATTCTCAAATATAATGAAAATCTGAGTATCGACGAGTGATTATTTTGTATGAACGACAAATTAACTATTCAAATATAATATATATTTTGAAATATAATTTGTGATTGCAATATTAATCCTCAAAAAATTTGCAAGTATTAGAAAAAAAACCAAATTTAGAAATATCGATTGATTCACCAATTTATTGTTTCCTTTTCACAAAAAAGTCCACAGAAATGCGGTCTATACAGTATTTTTAAATAGGTACTTTTATTTCTTGCTTCTATGTATGTTATAATTATAAGTTTTCAAGTGATAAGCTGAAGTTAACAATAACTAAAATAAATATATTTGTTTCGATAACACAAACATTGTTATATAAGGAATGATATTAATTACATAATATTTATATCGTTTTTCAGCAAAAAATATATATAGGATTTATTTAACTTAATAAATTATGCACGATGAGCAAATGTGTGTGCGCATAAAACAAATTACTCTTATATTACATAAATAAGGTACAAAATATATATAGAGAGCTCAAATAATTGTACGCTGTACAATTGTGTTGTGTTTTCAATAACCAATAAATATAGCACATATGTGAGTTTTGCAACAATTGGAATTGTGGTAAACTGTGAGATTCCACTTAAATTCGATTAAAACTAAAATACATTTTGTTCATAAATTTCAGAAATACTAAAAAACAGTATTAAAAAAAAAAAATAAATAAATAAAATACAATTTGACAATAAGTCAAAAATTTATTTTGTGTCGCAGAGAGTAACACTTGTTACATCCTTCACGATCATTTCGGCTACTTGCCAAGCTATTTCTTCCTGTACCTTTTCTTCTGGTAAGTTCACTAACTTCCTCATTGCGTTTTTGATTTTATTTCCACCCGAAGCCAACGACCAATTGTTTTTTTGTCCATGGGCAATGGCATCGATCTCGAAATCCCGCTCGTATCGGCCTAAAGCATTAACTCGCCCGAATTTCAAACCTCCCTCTGAGGAATTAGATCTTGTCCAGAGTGCGTTTGGATTTGTTAGCTGATTTGAGTCGATATTAAAATTCGCTGTGGATGTTGC
This sequence comes from Coelopa pilipes, assembly GCA_947389925.1. NCBI lineage: Eukaryota > Metazoa > Arthropoda > Insecta > Diptera > Coelopidae > Coelopa > Coelopa pilipes. The sequence goes on from OX376696.1 coordinate 69,845,093, forward strand.
CTGTATTTTCATTGACGACGGAGTATGGATGCTTGATTCCATAGCAAGTAATGTGTTGTGTTGTGAGATATTCTTTAGAAGCACCCGAGAATCTTCATTAGTGCAGTCGGACATGGTTTTACGATGACATGAATATTTTGATCTTTTAAAGCTATTGTGCCTGCTATATGCTTCTTTTGATAAAATACCTTCCTCATTCACTTTTAATTTTAATTCGTTGAGGTAATTCACAAAAAGTTGAGATTTTAGAAAGCGGTCCAAATACTTTTTCTCAAGGTACTTTGCTGTAACTTGCAGTGGTAAATCAAAGCAATTACAAACTTTTCCCACCGCACAAATAGATTCCTCTACCTTGCAACGCAACTTATCAGACATCCATAGACGACAATCGGCCTGTAGAGAAAAATACTTTTCATAAATTATCATTGCATCTGATTGGGCCTCTTTTTCGTGTTGTTTCATCAAGTCTGGATCTGTCGGATGATAATAGCTTTTACGAAAATTTATGGCCGCTGTCCAGAAGTCTAAGCAATCTCTTTCATGTTGCTGCTCCAGAAACTCCATAAAAAAAAACAATGATACTTCACTGAATAATATATCAGAAATGGTTAACTTTGCCTCGATATCTTTATTGAGATTCTCTATAATGTCGATGCAGTAGTTGCAGTAGAATGTGCTCTGAAGAAAATCGTGCAAATATTCTTTTTCTAATTGATTGAGCACATATTGTTGAGCTTCATCGAAACAAGAGGCAGATATTTGCAGCGGTTCCACGTCTGAAGTTTTCTCAGCATCATCACGTTTACATAGCAACAATGAGATTTGAGATAATATTGCTACCGGAAGACTAACAAATTGCTGAGAACTGTCAATTAAATACTTTTGATAGATCGCTATTGCGTCTTTTATGCTGGCCGCACTTATACAGCTATTGTTCATAAGGCATTCCGACTCTGCTTCTGGATCTGTAACACTCGTAGTTTGACTACACAGAGATAACTCGGAAGGAGATTTGGTTTTGACTAAACTGCATTTAGTTATTTTTTTATTTGTCTCTGCATATATTTGACTTTTCTCATCATCTGTTAGAGGCTTTCTCATCGATAGATCGCAGAGAGTTTTTAATTCAGGTACTTTACTAGTTTCTTCACTATCTGAGTGATCGTTGCATGTGGCGACCTGCAGTGAAGTTGGAACTGGCGCATGTTCGTCATCTTCAAGTGACGCTTTCATGGCAGATTTTTGTTCTATATCCAGCTGTGTCAAGGCAGAAGTTTTGAAATTCTCCGTATCAAGAAAGAACTTGATCAATGGCAATGCGTTCTTGGTTTCCAAATATTGTACAAAATAGCTTAGACAATTTTGGTCACTTACAATTGCCGGTAGAGTCATCAATAGGCGCGATTGGTATTTGAATATATCTGGAAAGATTGTTTAATTTCAATTTAATTAAACCATCGTAACATAACACCAACACAGTTCTGATTTGGATGCATTCAACATTTGTATGGGAAATATATAGCATTTAATTTGCATTCAATGGCCATACCTTCATCGAGAAATGCACTCGTGCTCCCACCAGTTATGCTCGTGCCACATCCCTCAGAATCCGACACCGTCGCATCATCTTCAAAGAACACCTCGTCACAAAAGCTGGAGGTAGATCGCAGAGAATTCCGTTTTGCATTATCGGGTATGTCAACTCCATCTATGCTGTTAATGTCGTCATCATTCGAACGGCGACCTACAAAAGAATTGAACAACAATAAACAAATTCTTTAAAATTTCACTCGTGTCTGCAGTTTTTTTTTTTTATTGTTTATTTTTGGTGTCGTACTTCGCTGTCGTTTGAAATATTTCAGCATCGTTGCGTTGCTGCAAAGCGACGTGGTTCATTTATCACGTTCCGAATCAGCACATCAAATTGATTGATATTAATACTGCTTCACTAACGAACAAGTTTACAAGAATCACTAAAATTTCTTTTCCGTCGTGTCGCGAAAGCGTAGTAAATATTTTCTTTTATGACTTGTTCACAATGTACATTTGATAACATTGCAAAATTATTAAATGATACTGACCTATTCACAATTATTCCTTTTTCACCATGAAAAATCCGATTTCTCCGGATTTATTAAATGACAGCAGATAGCAAGTTTCTTATTACGCGGAGTTTGTTCAGTGAACACATCAAAAACTTGGATATAATACTGCTGTGTGGTTTGGCTTTTGAAATTTAAGCCGATTGCAATAGCGTAAAAGTACAGGCGTCCAGGAAGGATACTAAAAAATAAATGACCCAAAAACAAAACTAAAATTAATGACCAATCTTTTCCAAACGTTTATCTAAAATGGCATCTTACCATCCATTTTCAAATATTCCGAAATTCGTAAACAAAAACGAGCAATTATATTGTAAGAAATTTAAAATTATTTTCACATGAGCGCTGCTTTTCTTTTACTTACACAAATGTTTCATACATGTGACAATGTTACATAAAGAGTAAAAATGTCGGTAAAGGTTATTGATTTCCCATTCATGTTTTGATTCTTAATTAAATTTATCTACTGATTATAATCCAGATTTTTTGTAGTTTTAGAACAAATGTAAAATCGTAAAAAAAGAATGATATAAGCTAAAGAAATAAATGTGTTCTTGAAGAATTTTAAAAATGTTTATATGAAATCAAAAATAAAAAGAACGCAAAGTTGATAAATAACTAAAAATTGCAAAATCCTAATTCATGTTTACAACATTAGTTAACTATTCTATGGTGTGTACTTATTATTTAACTTTTTCTTTGTTGTATTATTAGAAACTTGTCTCGTTTAGTTGTTCTTGTTTCGGATTGATTGATAAATTGTTAAGTTATTTAGGAATATTCTTCTTTTTAAGTTTCACATTTCCTCATGTGGTTGAAATAATACCACAATATTGCCACAGTTATTACGCCTCCAAATCGTTGACGAATAGGACCTCACGATTCTTTAGTCCAACTTCTGCTAACGTCTTACAACCGTGTTGGCTTTCATTTGTAGATTCATTCGATGTCGAAGCATTATTTTTGGCATAGAGAACACGCTTTGGGAAATTCGTTGTAATTTCAAACTCATCGGGCGATGACGGGTGACAAAAGAGATAATTGTATACATCCTGATAAAGAATTAAACATTATATCAATTTTGTTATACTATATAAATACAAAAGCGTACTAATAGTGAATCCGTATGTCGAAAACGGCGCTCGACACGTGCTCCATTAGGAAGTTTAAATACTACGCTTATCACGTTGGGTGCATCTGCTGGTGGTTCCAAAGGCACTCGATCGAGGAGATCGATTTTAAGTTTAGCAATTTGCTGTCAAAGAATTGGATTGTTTTGTGATATTGATAGTGCTATTACATTACATTTCTAATTACCTCTTTTCTACGGGTAGCCTCATCACGCTCTCGCTGAGCTTCCTCTTCTGCTTGTCGTTCTGCATCTCGTTCTAACTGCCTCAGACGCTCTTTTTCTTCATCAGCCCGCAAACTTTGCTGATATGCTTCATCCTGTTGTTGACGTAATGTTTGTGTAAAATTGCGCTCCAACCGGTCAGCACGTGCCTGGCTCAACCAGACATCATTCGCAGAGATCACTGTTTGTATGCGACGTACTAACTCCTCAGGAGACTGCACGTCTCCTTCGAAGCGGCCCATTATGGTCATACGATTCGCACGGAGACCAATTATGACCATGATAGGATACGACCGGGCATTTATGGAATGCGACACACGGTATCCTTCAGGGGAGGAGACGTCACAGCCCCAGAATAAAGTGTTACGATTAATGTAATCTATGACTGACTGATTGGAAAGGGTTTGACTGCAAAAGGAGTCCACGTCGGGATTACTTCCAGGGTCTTTATGGAGATAGACGAGTAGGAAGCGTAGCTCCTGTTTGGCATCGTTTAGGGCCTGTGCATAAGTTCCCTGATAGAATACAGGGTGACGTGGATATTTTTCGTTGTAGGCCCGAATAAAGTTGAGAACATCGCCAAGTGGGTCTGTCACAACTGAAAAATATCAAATAGAATAAAATAGTTTCCATCATAAAATGACATTTAAAACATACTTCGTTCATTATTTCGTCCAAGGCTCATAAATGTGTTGATTATTGTTGACAAAGTAGAGTAACAATATTGAAAAACAGCATTGATGATGTAGCTGATAATGCCGGTGATGCTGCGTGGTATAGGACCTGCACCAGTTGATGCACGCATAGTACGTCCTCCGGGCATGTTAGCAGAAAAAATTTGTTGCAAAAAATGCTCATTAATCACTGCCGGAGCTCTTACATCCCGTGATGCAGCGTACATAGTAGGGCGACCTTCTCGGATATTCATTTGTTCTTGGAAGGCAACCTGGGAGAAAATATATAGAGTTATGAACTGATAACAAATTTGTGTTATTCCCTACCTCCAAGTCCCATTGATGTCTTATGAGAACATCTCGGCAGACATTCATATCTTCGATTCCAGTCAGATCCTGAAATTGGAGTACCTTTTCGGTTTGTTCATTTGTTAGGCCATCAGCTTCCATGGCAGCAGCAAATTTGCAGCAACTTCGAGTTGGCGAGTGTATAAATTATGACGAAATGCAGGGTGTGTGTGCGCTGGACCTTTTGAGTTGAAGATGATTTGAACACGTATTAGTTCAAGGTTGACTAAACCTTATAATTAACGTGCGAAAAGACCTAAGCTCCAAAATCGTGCTGCCCTTCACCTCCTTATAGTTCAGACATATATTACTGAAATACATAAATTTTCAGCACCTAAATTTTCCAAACCATTAGAGAATACAAATCTGTTTAGCACACACTTAAAACGCAATGCATTTGTTTCGTATTCCTCTAAGCTTCTCCTGAATATTGTAACCCATTCAGAGTTTTAAAAATTAAGGTATTTTCCTTATTTCAAAAGAACTCCGTAGAATAATTATTAGTAAAATTTATTATAAACTTCTCTTCCGTGTAATAATTTCGTATTTTTCTGTTCCTTGATACGTTTGACATTTGAGATTAGATCGTTTTTTGCACGTCAGTTTCTGTTATTGCCAGATGAAAATATCAAAAATGTGAAAGCCACTTGGCAACTCGATTTCGGTTTCAGAAAATTGATGTGTTCATTGTGAATGGGTGCAACTGCTGTCATCTTGGATTTACACGGATAAATTTTCATTTGTACAAAAGGTAAAAGTGCATTACTCAAAAATTTCTAATTCGAAATAATTCTAATTAATAATTTTATTTAGGATCAACACATCAAAAGGATCGCAACATGTCTTATCTGATGAATTTCAACAACGACACTGCCAAGCAAATTCTCATTGATATCATTCGTACCGTCAATCAGCCGGAGAACTCGAAGAAGCTGTCGGAGGCCAAGGCTTCGTCTGGCAAGGAGATGCTCCTAATGATGCAGCACGTCTTCCCGTTGGTTATGCAGCTTCAAACCGACGTAATCAAATCGTATGGCTTTCCTGGTAATCGTGAGGGTCTCGTTCAGTTTTCACAATTGATACGCGAAATGGAACGAGAAGACGTGGAAATTGCACGCCTACGGAGTCAAATACGAGCCATTTATTTGCCACCTATTGCCATCAATACCACGAACGATATTCTCATTTAGGCCAAGTCGTATGCAATAGAGAAGACTGATGTTATTTTATGTTAGCCTAAGAATAATCTGATTTCAACAGAACTATTTTTTGTATTCTTATTATTGTTATTCAATAATGTCGATCAGAATTTGTATTATTATTTACAATATACTTATATATATCTCAATATTTTAATATAATTCGGAATTAATAACTACTGGGTTTATTTTTGATATTTTGCTCTTCTAGTCACAATAAGTAATTTCACAATGTTGTATATTGCTGGATAATTTATAAACATAAGCGTTTAAAAAGTCCTAACTTTCTTCAAAAAATGTTTTGGAAAAAAAAAACAATTGCCCAAACTGTGGTATATATAATTTTCATTTGTTTCTCTGTGTTTCTTATGGTGACAGCTCGTTTTGCATAATTCGATTTACTTAAAATTATGATTGGTTTTTTTGTTGTTCCAAAGTTGAGCGAAACAACATTGGTTCACATAGTTAGAAGACAACACTTGAGCACGTAAAGTAAAAAATTTGTCAAGCAGTGTAAATCAATTGAAAGTGCGGAAACTCATCAAAACGGAAAAGAAATACAAAAATAACAGGAAGAGAACAACGAGTGTGGAGAATAAAAGATGGAAAAAAAGACGAAGGAGCTGGAGTTGTACCCATGTTGTGAGTTTCAAAATATGAAAATGAGATTATTTTTAGTGTGCTTGTTCTTGTTGGCGCCAAAGCTACCGTTGTCTTTGTTGTTGATTTTTTTTAGGGAATCTTCATTGTTGCTGGGGTTCAGTGAGGTTCGCGGAGCTGCAAAATCTCGTTTGTCAAATCGAATTCTATCGCATCCAGCCGCGTGTCGTTGTCGCATATTTCAATGCCCCACGGTGTGTGCGGTGTCCTGGGGCAGGGGTCGATCGAGTACAGGGGCGTGACGATGACTGATGGATTCGCCGGTTGCGGGAAACATCGGGTACCTTCTGGACCGATGAAGATGTTTTCGTGAGTGTTTGTGCGCGCGTTCGCGTCCGTGTGTGTGTGTGTGTGTCGTGTTAGTGTTCGTTTGCGTGTACGCGTTCGTGTGTGTATTCGTGTGCGTGTTCGCGTGTGTGTGTTAGTGTTCGTGAGAGTGTAGTGTGCAAGTGGGAATACGCATACGCGAGTGGGAATACACATGCATACGGTTATCAGTGTGTGTTATTGCCCGCCATGCAAATGTGTTCGCTGTGAAGACAAGTTCATTACGCAGTCAAGATGAACACAATCATGTCAATTTGCCATGGGAGCGTCGAATATAATGAGATTCCTAACAAAGCAAACCGGTCAGGGGAAGGACGTAGCATTTTGAGGAATTGAACGAGTTTCGTCAAGAGTATTTGCAGGTATTTATAAAAAATACATGTATCTTTATATGATTATCCTTCAAAATACCGTCAGTGAAAGAGGCGTATGAATCGTTATTTCAGGTTGCGTTTTCCATGTTGTTACCTTTAAATTTGTTTTTTCAACATTTCCTCAATTAATAAGTAATTTCCTCTTCGATGTGGATATTTTCTGCCTCTCGCTTCACCGGAAATGTTTTCACTCTGTCTCTCGCTCATACTTCTCGTTTTTTTTCGTGCATATTTTCAGGCTGGCTGGAAGTGTTTTTTCTCCACGTTTCATCTCTGACTTCTGTGGATATTTCTCTTTATCCCCCTCTCACTCTCCGTGTTTTTTGTCTCTTGTTTCTTTTACATTTTATTGCGATAATGGTTTTTCCGTGTCGCTCACACACACACGCGCATATTTACAGTCGAACCGAACGAAGCGCGGTAGGCGACCACGACACGCAAAGGTGGGCGAGGGGAGCTTGAAACGAACCGAAGATTATACACCATGTGATATTCATATACGCGTTGTGTGAGTGTGGGAGTTGTGTGCGAGTGTGGGTGTGCTACGATAATAATAAGCGCAGCATCGCCGCACAAAAGCAAGCGACAAAGGAAAAGCCCGGGAAAATCATAGGCATCGACGGAGTCGGAACCGAGGACCTGGAACCGTGGAAGGAGATGAAAAGTCAAAGGAAGAATACTTTAAAAAATATTCCAACTCGTTGCAGTCGCTGCAGTATGGAATTCCAAGAAGAGCAGATGCGAGAGAGAGAGAAAGAGAGATAGAGAGAGAGAGAACAAACAAAAAAAAAAAGAAAGAGGAAACACTGCCAGAACACGCCATACAAAAGCACTTGTTCGACATTCGCTTAGGTGTGTCTGTGTGTTTCGATGGTTGTATGTTTCAAGTGGATTTTCCTGTCGTCCTTTTGCTCCTGCTTCTCATGCTGATGATGTTTAAATCATGAGCTTCGCTTCGACACACGCTGCTATCGAATTTTGTAATCGAAATCGAATGGCATTGCAATATTTTGCATAATTAATGGAACATCAGGTAGTTGTAAATTTACGAATTGAGTACATTATCGCTCTATCGCATTCTCCTCCACTTCTCTTCTCTTCTCTTGAGATCTAAAGTAGTAGGGTAGCATAATAGTAGCAGTCAATTGAAAATATAACTCTGAGATTGAGAGAAATGGATGGATTTCGGGCGGGAGAAATTAGCATACTAAATCGAATTGAATCCAGTAAATAATTCTATTCGCTCCGTAATCGATTTCGAAATCCACAATTTTATTTCGCACCACACCACAAATCAGAGTCCCGGCACTTCGAACTGGCTCGATAACCCTCGCTCGTCGAGTTCCAATCCCGTTGCTCTTGTCCTCTCCCTCACACCCATGGCGCCACGAGTCCCACCTTCGTTTCGGCTTCTTCGGCTCGCTTTCGTTTCGTCCCCTTTTGCCAACCGACAACGACTGCAGCGACAATAGTGACTACAACAATAATACAAATACAGCAAGAACTGTAGTAATAATAATGGAAGAAAGGCATAATTTCGAAATTTAGACATTTTCGCAATAATTTATGAGCCAGTGTTTGAATTTATTTCGAAATTAAATGCGATTTCTCCCAATGGCGTGGAGAAAGGGGCGGAGAGGTTGGGAAGCAGGTGGTGCGGGCGGCATCGGAGCCGAGGCTCGTGATTTATGCACGTGTCGGAGCCGAACGGAAATGCACAAAAAATGCAATTTCCGCTCTGCTCGCCACGTTGGGAATAAAATATGTTCCGATTCGATGGATGGCGGCGATGGCTTCCGGCTGCCGAGATTCAGATTCCCATTCCGATTCCGTTGGGAGGCCGATAACAGCGGAGAAACGTGCAGAGCGAGAACTTAATTCTCGTGAATTCCTCTCCCAAACGCAATTAATTTATTTATCTTCTCTCTCCGCTTTCCGCCGTACGCAGGGTTGCCAACCCTTCGCTCGAGCGATATCCACTTCCAAAAGCCATTCAATTAAGCGGCATCTCCTTCTGTTGCCCTCGATATACTTTATATAGACCGATCTTCTCCACTTTCATTACCGTCTTCCTCACCAAGTCCTCAATCCTCCTTATCCTCAATCTCCACCTTCATCGTCATTAGCATAAACTCCGGATGAGGCCTCGTACTTGTTGTTGCTGCTGCTGCTGGCTGGGTAAGCGTTTTCAATATTAAATTAATCAGCGTAAAATCCAGAGAACGCCATTGAAAAATCGTAAAACTCCGCAAAACAAAGGCGCCCCAAATGGGGATCTCACGAAACGAGGTCGCTCCAGGTACACAAAGGAACAGCAAACGGTAATGCAACAACAGCAACAACAATGAAAGCGGTGGCTCATCATTTTCACGATGATGATTATTATTAAATGAACTACAACTACAACTACTTCTTGGCCCTCCATCGTCCCTCGGCTGCTGATGCGCAGTGCGTTTACTTTGGAGGACAAGAGCAATCGAGATCGGGATAGGCAGAGCAACAACAAAAAGTAGTAAAACGCTCCCTAACAACATCAACAACAACAATAACAACAACAACAACGACTACTGACACAGTAACATCCCGAAGAAATTCAAATTCCAACCCACTTTCGTCTCATTAAATTCTCCCATCGCTCGCCGTAGTAATAAATCCTCCGGCCTCAATCGCCATCTCGCTCTTTCTATCTATTTCCCTCTCTATTTTACTTTATTTCCCTCTCTTTCCGCGTCCCTCTCACACCCGTTTCTGGCCTTATGGTTTGCCTACTTTACGACTTGGGTAGTAAACTTAAATAAATTCCCATGCTTTGCTTAAAAATGGCTGCGGTGCTGCTTCCGGTTCCGTTGTTGTTTGCGAAGCAACAGTTTATTTGCCGCCTCCCTCCATTCCCCCTCGATTTCAATGCCTGCGCCAGCCCAATGAAAGGTCGATCCGCTGGCCGGTTTCCTTCAGTTCGCTTCGCCTCTCTTCACTTCGCCTTCTTCTCGCTTTGGCTCTGCCTCATCCGCAGTTCGTGTGCATAGTTATGAGCTTCATCATCATTTTCTGCGCCTCGATGAGCGGAAAATTTCCAGGAGTTCACACTGAGAGAAAACTTATCGTGTTCATGTCAAAACAAAACAGAAAAAATCAACGGATGTTGAAATATCGAATGTTAAAATTTTCAATACAATTCAAGATTAAAATTTTAAAAATGGTCAATTAAAATAGAATAGGTCGAAAGATTGATCAAAGTCCAGGAATTTTTGTCTCCGTGTTCTAAAACAGAGCCCGCAGCATTTTCCGACCCGTTCGCCTTCGCCACCACTTCCACGTCTTCCCTGAATCCGACTCCTTTTGGTCTCACTGCCCAGCAATCCATCTCTGTCTCTCTCTCTCTCTCTGTCCCTTTACAGCTGTCGCTCTGTCCTGGTCTCACTGTTTGTATGATTTATATCATTAAACTTTACTTGGGCGCAACTCGGTCGTGAAGCACGTTGGAGTCGTTCATTCTGTTCGTTATGTTCATCATTTTGATCACGCCACGGTTCACGCGGACCCGCCCTCGTTCTCGTCCCCCCCTGACCAACCGCCCTGCCAGGGTCGCCCTCGTCGTCCCCGTCGAAGCCGGGCGCCGAAGAAAATACGAAGGAATAAATTTGCGAATCTAATAAAATGTAAATCAAGATGTTCGTATGTCCTTCAGCGTGAGTGAAGCTGCCTCTCTCGCTGTGTGTGTGTGTGGGTCGTCGGCCTCTGTGTGAGTAGGGCGTGTGAGTGTGGTGGGCGGTGGTTGAGGGCGTGGTCTGCGGTGTCATAAAATTCAACTTCATTTAAATTCTCAAATAAACTTGAGTTTTTTCATCTTCCACGCTGCAAGACGCAACTTGTTGTTTCCTTTTCTCTTTTTCTCCATCTCTTCCTCCTTTGTTTGTTTGTTTATTTGATGTTTCGTTGTTTTTGTAATGCTTTCACGCAGCTGCTGCGTCCTCGAGGTCCTTGCATTGTGTTGGTCAGTGAGCGAGCCCGGCTTTAATGAATAAAATGCGCATATTTTTCCGATTTTCTCCCCTTCTCCAGGGCGGTCGCGGGCGAGTCCTGCCGAGTTCCTGGAGGCAAATATTCATGTATATATTTTCCGTAGACAAAGGCCGAGAGAAGCCCAGGATTGAAAAATTTATAGTTCTTTAAATTCCCATCTAATGTTTAAGATGGAAAATTCCTCCAATTCAATTCGGCTCCAAACCGAAAAGTCATGTCCAGGTCAGAATTTTTTTCTTAATTTTTTCCCGTTATTTGGTTTCTTGGTTCTCCTCTTCTTCCTCTTCTTCTTCTTCTTCTTCTTCTTCTTCTTTTTCGGTGTTTTATCGTCGGAACGTTGGGTTAAATGGATCAAGAGGAATGCGTGATTTATGGCTGCCGCGAATGTCAAGGACTGCGCCGAGTGACAGCAACAACTGCAACAACAACAACAGCAACAAATGCACGAACCAGAAAAACAAATAAAAACAACAACAACAATAACAAGTCATCCATCTACAGGGCAACGCCGTTTTCTATTTTGGTTTGCAAATTCGAAAACATTTTCGAAAGTGCAAAAGTTTTTAGCGAAAAGCAAGCAAAACAAAACAAAACAAAGCAAAACAAAATAGAACAGAAACAACAACAATAAAAACGATAAAACAATAATAACAACTACCACGAAAGAAATCATCGATAGCAGGAACAACAACGACTACCTAGAAGAATAATAAAAAAATACAACAACTACAACGCCAACAACATGAAACTACAATAACAACAACAATGAATAACAAAAAGTAGCAAAACTCTAACAACAAAACTACAACAACAAAACTACAACAACAAAAAACGGGTGCAGCAATTCGAGGAAATGCGGAAATGTTGCAAAATGTCGGTAATGCAGTGGAATTCGACTAGACATGCAGAGAGAGAAAGAAAAAACTATTAACAACAACAACAAAAAACCTCGACATCCCATGCCAATAACAGTAGCAACAACAAGAACAACAACAAAACCTGAAAAAGAACAAGAAACCACCAAAGGCAAAAGCCAGAGCTTCGGAGTTGGATTCGAAATTGTTTATGTTGGCAACTCTGGCTCTTCGAGCATGGTGTTGGGAATGGTATTGTTGTTGGTGATGGTAGTGTTGTTGTTGTTGTTGGTGCTGCCACCACGCAGAAATTGTTTATCGTGCCGACTGGAGCGCATAAATCTTTGGGGAAATTCAAGTTCTGCAGCAGAATGTTTTGGTTTCGAAGCCAACGACGACGACGACGACGACGACTTGGACTGGGACTGAAATGGAGGATGCAGGACGGAGCAACGGCAGAGTCCTTGACGGATGCACAATTGATAGATTTACAGTTATAGTAGTCCTCCACTTTTGAGCCATTTAACTCGAGAATTTATGGTGATCGAAAACCTCTCGCTGACGTCGTCGCATCGAATTGAATTAAATTTTTTTTTGTTCTTTGGTTTCCCTTATGGCATTCACTAAAGTATTCAAGCCGCTTTCAAGATGGAAAAATAGAAAATATTTAAATGGAATTTTTTAAGAAACTTTGGAAAAACAAATTCCCACTCAATGGTCGTTGCCTGTCCGAAAGACTCGCTCATGCTTCGACAGGCAATATTGCAATTTCCATGGCTACCTCAGACCCCGAGGCCGTGTGAACTCTGCCTCTTATTCTCTCCTTCTTTCCTTCCATCCTTCCCTCTCATTTCCTCATTCCCTCACACTCATGAACAGTTTGTGTGCGGCGAAGCCTCATCTGGATTTGGGCATCAGAATGCATTTCATGCTACATCGAGCAGTTGAGTCGACAACAACAACAGCAACAACAATGTCAATTTCGACAACAACATTGAAAGCAACAATCTATGTAACTTCAATAAGAACAACAATAACAATAGCCACAATAACTTAACATGCGAGAAATAGACCAAAGGATTACGAGGGATTTGAAATTCGCTCATACGCCTTCTCGTCCCCTCACTCTCTCTTCCTCTCTCTCTACGTTTTCCTCCATAACGATCTAATTTTTTCCATTTGAGTTGAGGGGAAAACATGTTCAAGAATTCAAGAGGGAGAATCGAATTTTTCAAGCTCTTCAAAATTTTGAAACACCCTCTGCCTCTGAACCGGCGTCCCTTGAGTTCAACCTTCGAATTGTGCGTACGATCGACGCCCACAGAGGGTGTCGATAATTTTCGCACACTTGTCGGTAATGTCGGCAACAACAACAACAGCAAGAGGAGGTTGTGAATGGGGGGGGGGGGGATGGGGGGTACGTTGAGGATTTGAGGCAAAACGGCGTGAAACATGCGAATAAAAAGCGAAATAAGTGCAAGAGATAAAGAATCATTATCAATGAGATTAGGCTGGAGCAGCAGCAAAAACGACAACAACAAAAATGACAACAACAACGAAAACACCAATAACAATGCCAACGGCATCAAAGAAGGCCACACCATAAACAACAACAACAAAAACAACAGCCTGAACAACGTGATCCACCACACAACCAGCAACAACAATGGAAGCAGCATCAGGATAAGCAACGAGAGCAGCTGTTGCCAGTGTTGTTGTAAATGGTGTTGTTGTTATTGTCGAATTGTCGACATCATTGTTGTTGTTGTTGTTGCTGCTTATGCTAATGTATGGCTGCTGTCGGAAGCGCGGGCCGGAGCCGGGAACGGGGCTGGGGCGCGTCAAGTTTCACAGCTCAATGAAGAACCGGCAGAGGCAGACGAGGGCGAGGGGAGACGTCGACGAGGATAAGAACGAGATGGGGGGCGGGCAGACAAGGATGAAGAGGAGGACGCGGCGGCGACAGCAACGAAATCGAGGACGTCGACGTGGACGTCCTTCGACTCTCGTTCGCTCATTCGCGCTATTTTCGTATGCGACTGGCGATGATAGGACAATCGATATTATGCAAAATAGATGAGAGACACACACAAGCACACACACACACACCTACCGAGCGACATCAACCAACACACAGAGGGAGAACGAGAGGGGGGGGAGGGGGAGAGATAAGGCGCGAAACAGATCGAGGGGAAAATCAGCGCCTTTCACAAAATAATCGAAATGAAGCGAATCGTTGGAGACGACATTGGTGTTGATGGAATTGTTGTTGGCATTGTTGTAGTTGTTGGTTTTCTTGTTCTCTCCGATGGCAACTCGCGATACCGCAAAATCTGCTGGAAGGCAGAGATCCAGGATTTCGGAATTCGTTCTCCTTTAATCTCGGTCTGCGGAACGTCTTGAGCAGTGATTTTTTGTAGGCATCGTTTCGTGTGAGAATTTTAAAGGTGAAATTTAAAAAACGGCAATTGCGATGATTTGGTGGAATTTTGTGGTTTTCTTTTTCAGGAATTTTCTATCACTTTCTTTCCTCTGTATTACTAGCAGTCTAAAATTTCTGAAATTCAAGCATAAATATTTTTATATATTTTATATTTTGTATTTTTTTTATATAATTTAAAACCCGATAGTTTGAAAAAGAGAAATATAAACAGTGACAAGATTTTAAAAGTAATAAAAAATGTAAGTTGTTAAAAAATAGTCAGATGAATTCCATTCCAAGAGGAAGTAAAATATAGAGAAAGGAAATTGCTTTACAGAAGTCATCTTGTTCCAGGAGGCTCAGAATAAATTCCTGCACCTTGTTTTCCACTCCCAAATGGGCGAGGAATCGAAGGTGGAAAAAGGAAAGAAGGGGAGAGAGAGAGGGAGAGTGGGAGAATCCGGAGTTTGCGAGCGGCGAAATAAATGTACAGAAGTCATCGGAATGCGTGGCACGTCCTCAGCTCCCTCTCTTTCCACTTCCCTCTCTCTCTCCCTCTCACCCTCTCACCCTCACAGAAGGTGCTCACACGCTGTGTGAGCGTGTGTGTGTGCGGCAATCGGTCGATATTGCAGATTAGTGAATACGATTATCTTGATGCCGTGCAGTGTTGGCAAAAACAACAGCAACAACAACTACAATGTCACCAACAACAAAAGCTGACAGCAACTGCATTGGCAAATATGTATATAAAATAAATAACAATAACAACAATAGCAACGGCAACTCCTCAAACAAAAACAACAATGTTGAAATCATATCGAGACCTGTCAACGTTTTGTGGGCAACGTTAAAACAACAACAACAACAACAACAACGACAAAATGACAACTCACACACAAACACACAAAAAACTACATACACAACACACGACTCCACCAACAAACACACTCAAGAGCTCGCAGCAGTGTTGCCAACCTCCTCGCTTGGTGAACCCGGAGAAATATTGAAATTTCGCTCGCAGGCTTTGTGGAGAAATAGAAATAGAAATAGGAAAGGCGAAAAGAAGTAGAATAAAAACAACAACAACTACACATACGAGGAATGTGGCAGAGGAGGACAAGGGGTGGCAGAGGAGTTGAAGGGGTGGAAGAGAGAGAGAGGGGGGGAGGGCGATGGACGTGACTTTGTTGCTTTATTAATATCATAAAAATTGTTTAACGCTTCTGACGTGTCGGCATCTATTATTAATAATAGGCTTCCATAATAATAACAACAAGAACAGGAACAGCCAGGACAAAAACAACAAGAATAAGACCAAGAGCAAGAACAACAAGGACAAGGCGAAACCCCAGAACATAACCAAGAACAACGCCAACAATAATACAACAACAATACCAATAACCCCAGAACGCCGGCAAATCATGTCTAGAATCGAACTCCTTCGTCTCCTTCAGCTCCTGCTCGGAGTCTGCGGCTGAGGCCGAAACAATGCCTTAAACGAGGCTACGTGTGAGGTCATAAATCAATGCAGCGGTTGAGGGGGGGTTGGGGGTTGAAGGCTGGGGACTGGTTGAGGGATTCGCCGACTCCCCGGGGTGGGCGGTTCGCAGTTTATGCCTATGGTCGAATTCGGGCCAAAGGCCTTTAATTGGCCAGCGAAGGCGAGGATTCTATTGACATCAAAATTACCTGAAAGCAAACTCGATTAATTCATTAAAGTCGTAATCGATAAGTTTTGTTGTTTCCAAGTACTTCTTCTTCTTCGTCTCCTTCTTGCTCTTCCTCTTCTCGTCGCAGCGACCCGCGGCTCGTCGGGCTGCGAAAATAATTCAATTGCGGGCGTGGGCGAAGGACAAACGATGTCGATGGAATGGGGCGGGGAAAGCGGGATGAAAATGAGGGAGGGCAATCGGGAGAGAGAGGGAGATGGAGCGACAGAGAGGGACAGAAAGAGAGGAGACAGAAAATGAATTGAAAATTCAAATATCGCCGGGCCCGCAGTCGCAGTGGAAATGGAAAGGCCTCGAGGCCGGCGGTTTAAGTGCAATGTTGTGGGAACCCGGCCAGCTGATTCACTCTTTCCTTCCCTCCGCCCTGCCTTCCTCTCGCCCTCCCCTCCATCGCTCCATCTGTTCGCCACTCAAACTTCGACTCGTCCCACCCCTCGAGCCGTGCCCACGCAGTCGTCACTCGCCAACTCACCTACTCGGAGCCGTTGCTAAGCGCAAGAGAGGTTTTAAAATGTTTCCAAATAAAACCAAGTGCGGTCTTCAGAACCCTACGAAAGGCCTCTGGCGCTTGGGTTGGGTTTTTTCACTCAGTTTTAAACTGATTTGTATTAGGATTAGGTAAATAGAAAAATAGAAGAAAGTGATATTTTTTTCGTTTTTTGCTGCATTGAATAAAAACTGAAATTGCTTTGATTAAAACTTTATCAAACAAATTGTATTGAAGAATTTCATTGAAAAAGTGAATTAATAACTTGTGTTGAAAAATTGTACTTGTAACAATCGAACTGAAAAATAGTATTAAAATATCGTATTGAAAAATTGTATTGAAAAATAGTATTAAAAACTCGTCTTGATAAATTGAATTAAAGAAATGTATTGAAATATGATATTGATATTTTTTTTGAAAACTTGTATTTTTTTAAATTGTAATTAAGAAATTTTTATAAGATTTTTTTCCTGTTAGAAAATTTGCTATGTCGAACTATGAGAGTTTTGATAGTCAAATTTCGAAATATTCTTGTTTCCCTGGTCGTTGTCGACCTGCCGTACGGTTCGTCATGAGTAATAAAAGTTTTCAAAACTATTGAATGAATTTATTTTTCTGCAACTACACGAGTCCATTGATTGATTGCCTCCGACTGTGTTGGAGTGTGACGGAGAGAGTCGCTCTCTGTGTGTGTGTGGGTGTGGGACTCTCTCTATGTGCGTGTGTGTGTCAATTTATGTTTGCCGAGAAACTTTTCAATTCCGCAATAGTCTTTAGGCCTGCGAACACTCGGCCGGCCGAGCGACAGCGAAAGGCTTTCATGGAAATGATCAAAAATAAAGGGGAAAGAACAAAGGACCAAGGAAAAGAAGAACAAGAAAAAGAGGGCTGAGGGGGTGGGTGGAGGGTTCGCAAGAAGAAGAAGAAGAGAGGTGGCTTTTCGATTTGCATATAAATGAGGTTATGTTTGTCTAGTTTCGGATTTCAATTTCAATTTCCCCATTTTCAATTTTCAATCCTCACGACGGCGACGACGACGCCAAGCGCCACGTCCGTGTCGCCGATTTAATGGAGTTCCTTTTTCGGACTTCGAGTTCGGAACTAACGGCTCTCGAATGTCCGACGAAACAATGAAATCTGTCCACAAAATCCACAATCCAAATGTCCTTAGTCTAATGTCCTGGGCCTAAGGTTTCACTGGCCTTGATTTGCTTGCCAAAACAAATCATGATGTTTGCTTAATCATCGTCCTCAGTATCAGTAGGGATGCCTTAAATGTATTAATTGAATATTGGCAAAAAACAGAACTCGGTCTTGTACTCGGGGAATCCTCTTGACCAGGATTCGAATGCGTGTTTAAATGAGTGAAATTCAACAGATTCTAATTCAAAATTGTGAATTTCACTTTTCAAATCGATTTCCTATATTCAATTTGCTTTCCTATTCAATTTCCTATATTCTATTCAATTACCTAAAACTCAGGGTTCAGTCCGAGTAGTTTTATTTTTTTGTCAGCAGTGAAAGTTTCGCTAGAAGTTCGCAAAAATTTCAAAATGCTCACGGAAGCCACGTAATTCCAGTAACTAATTCAATAAGAACATTTTCTCATTTGATTATGTCATTTGGTTATGTTTTATCCAGCATTATTTTTTGCTGATCGTGTTCCACTAATTTCCAGTCAAAATGTCCTTCTCAGGGCATGGAACTCATTTCAAATCTTGTCTTCGTCTCTTCAACATCAGCAGCTGGTCGTTTAAGCCTCTATCTGTCTGATTGTGTCTGTTTGGCTGGCTGTTTGTCTGTCTGTTCGTCAACTTGTCTTCACTATGAATGTCTATGAATTTCCACCGCTCTGTCCCTTGTTCAACTATAGGTATTTCAGGCTTAGTCCGTCCACCTTCCTGCAGGACTTTCCGTCATTTCGTCAGTTGTCTCCAGGTCTTTCGTCATGTCCGTTTATTTGCCTGTCTAACTCTTGGTCTGTCTGAATGTTGTCTGCTGTCCGCCCCAGTCTATCCTGCCCTTGTCTGTCCGCCCCGTGACTGTCTGTCTGTCTGTGTGTCTCCGAGCCCTGCAAGCGATCGTGATGTGGATTTATTTACACATTTTGCATACATAATTACACCGCTTTGGCTTTGATTCCGCTGCGACGAGCGCAAAGAACCATCCACAAACACACACACACTCAGCCCCATTCACACTGATACCCGACAATCCGCTTGCTACACAGAACTGCGAGTTTCCTTCGCTTTTCAGGCGAAACCGCACGCAGGACTCGTCGCGCCGAGTCGAGCCGGGGAGGGTCGGCGACGTCGAGGGTGGCTGCGGTGAAGACGCCGAATGGAAAGCATATGTGGAAAGCAGGAGGGAGGTGGAAGGAGTTGGAGGGAGTCCCTTTAAGTGGCATCAGTTGCACAGAATCGTCCTTGAATTATTACGGCGAAGCCTTCGTGAACTGCTTCTTGCGCTACTTCCGCAAACGAGACGATGGCACGACTGAGGCGCTCAGGTCCCTCCACCCAGGACCTCCCAAGCGGTGCCTGCAAACCGTCCTCTCCACTCAGGCCCCTCCACACAGGCGTCCCGAGGGCTCCTGGACTTCCCTGAGCGGTTCCTCGCTGGCCCCTGGCGCTCGCCTCGCCTCGCCTCGCCCTGGGGAATTTAATATAAATTTTTGCAGCGGCATAAAATGTTCTCGCTGCGCTGCACAGGCCGAAGGCCCGGACTATTTGCCACCTGTTGTCGCCCTTTCGTCCCCCCTGGGTTTTTCTGTCTGTCTCGACGGCGACTGCGACGTCGACATCCTTTTGTTGCACATGGCAAGGACATAAATCACGACCATTCACGTTATTCGCCAGGATTCGGCTGTGTCTGGAAGAATGCGCTCGGCGAGACAGGCCAAGCGACGACAGGACGAAAGGACGACAGGACGAGAGCGTGCCAAGGAGTTGGAATTAATTTGGCTCCTTGGAATTTGATGATCTTTGCGCAATTTGCTCCAGCTGCAAGGACATGCTCCATGTCCTGGGCACTAGAAGTAGACGTTTCTTCCCATTGTTGTTGTTGTTGTTGTTATTGTTATTCCTGCTGTTGTTGTGATTGCTACGGCTCCCATTGTTATTGTTGTTGCTGCAAGGATTAATATTCCATTTGCATCCGGCGAGCGAAACAAAAGCAACAATTTCCATTGATTTCGACGCCAGCTGCTGCTGCTGCTGCAGCTGCTCCTTTTGTCCCGTTGTCCCGTGAAGATGCCGCCGTCGCTCGGGCGATGTCCTGCCAAAGGACTCAGGGCCGGCTGCTCTGGAGCCCGCCTCAGAAGATGGAACTATGCGATCGGAATATTTACGAAAGAGGTTGAGGATTGAGATTGAAGCAAAGGCAGTGGACTTGCAAGGACGAATGGGGAAAATTCAAGGCGAAAGTTTGGTGGAAATCAGAGAATTTCATCGCAGTCGTGTCGTCGAAAGTTTTAATGAGTTTTTTGTTTTTTTTAGAAGTTGTGTACTGGGTCAATTTTGAATTTATTGGATTTTTGTTGAATTTTTGTGTGCAATTTTAGGAGAGGGCGGGGATTTGAATAGAGGTTGGAGAGAGGGCGAGAAAGAGTCAAGAGACAGGGAGAGTGAGAGAGAGAGAGATGGAGAGATGGAAGCGAAAGCTCCCGATGCATTTCAATTAACTCCCTCAATTTGCCACTGATGCCAGTCCATGAGGAGTCCTTCGCATTGTTGTTGCCATTGCTATTGTTGTTCCTATCGCTGCTTTTGTTACTGTTGTTGATGATGGTCTCATTGTTGCCATTGTTACTGTTGTTGTGGTTTGTGTTGCTGTTGTTGTTGATTATTATGATGCTGTTGTCATCCTTGGCAAATCAAAAACGCCTGCAACGAAACCCGAACTTCCAGAAATAAACCAGGCGCGAGGGGCGATAGGAGAGACGAGACGGTTCCCACATTCGTCCTCTCTCCCTCACTCACTCGCTCACTCGCTCCTTCACTCGTTGCCTCCCAGTAGTCAGCCGCTCGTTTACCATTCGCTCGCCCTCGCACTCCCAGGACTTGCTGTCGCTCCCGTCCTCGTTCGCTCTCCACTTCATCACACTAATTTATTCAATTTACTTCTTGGTCCTCGGCTGCGCCACAAGGAGTCCATCGGTCGTCGGCCGCCGGTGGCTTCAACGGCGATGCATCCGCCATCATCCTTCGGCACCCTCCTCCTGGTCTCCTCCTCATCCGTTCTCCTGGTCACCTCATCGTCCTTCTTTCGCGTCTCCTCCTCGTCCTTTTTGTTGTCTCCCCCCACTTCTCGCCTCATCCTTGTCTCCTCCTCATTCTGGTCTCCTCCTCGTCTCCCGCCCCTCCTCGCCATGACTGCTGGCGCCAATCATGGCTGAACGATTTCAATTTGACTGCGCTTCGGTTCGGTTTGGCTTCGCGTCGAGGTCGGGCTGCGTCGGCTCGAGTGGAGTCGAGTGGAGTCGAGTCGAGCCGAGTCGAACCGGGTCGAGGCGGGCTCGTGGCTGGGGTCGGACTGGGGTCGGGCTGGGGTTCGGCGGCCTGGCTTTGGAAATTCCATTATGGAAATTAACGCATCGTTAGTCATTTGATGAGATAATTCGTCTGGCAGACGACCGCATGTAGGTGGCTCTGTCTCCGTCTCGCTCTTACACTCTGGCTATCTCTCTGCATCTCCCTTCAATCTCTCTGTCTCTGTCCGCCCGTCCCTCTGTCTGCTGTCTGCGTGTCTGGCGCTTGTCGTCTGCCTGTGTGTGGCTGACAAAGTTAAGTCAATAATTTTGATACACAAATGTTTGCGTTACAGCGGCAAATTCATCTCCTGCGTCTTCTTCTTTCTCTCTCTCTCTATCTCTCTCTCTCATTCTCTTCCTCGCCCTGTCTCTCTCGCCCTCTCCCATATTCCTCCTAGTCTTTCCTCCCACTCTCCCTGCCTCAGGAGGGCAGCTCGACTGACTCTCAGTTGGTTGCGTGTTCGATGGCATGTGCGTGTGTGTGTGTGTGTGTGACATCGTGTCTGTGTGTCTGTGATGGATCACACGCTATCTCTATCCCTCTCTCGCCCCCCCTCTCCAGCTCCCTTTCGGACGAACTCGCCCTCGGACTCGGACTCGGTCTCGGTTTCGGCCCCGTGCTTTTGCAATCGTAATCCATCGTAATTATCACAATTTTCCTCTTCTTCTTCTACTTCCTCTTCTTCGTCTTCCTTCTCTTGTTCTTCGCCTTCGTTTCCTTGTTTTCTGTTCCCCTCCCTGATCGGGGAGGGGAACAGAACGAGGTGGCAACTCTGACACATGTCGACTGACAGCTGACATTTATGGATATGGGTTTATGAACTATTGTTGTTGTTGATGTTGTTGCTCTTGTTGCTTCCTGTTGTTGGCCAAAGTTCTCGCTATTGTTGTGTTTGTTTCTGTTGTTGTTGATTCATTGCTGTTGTTGTTGTGGAGGTGTTGCCCACTGTCATTGAGAAGCTAATTTAATGAGAATTAATGGAGAGGAAATCGACAGGATGCAGGTTACCAGCGGAGAGGGAGAGTGAGAGGCAGGGGCAGGGGCCAAGAGGTAGAGTGAGATACAAGGAGACGGAGAGAGATAGAGCCGGAAAAATTCAATAAATTCCCTGTCCTAATAATCCCATTTGCCCGAATCTATGCCACGGAATCTATCGAGCTGTGGGAAAACTTTTGAAACTATGAAACTCCTGAGTTTTTCTCGAATTCTTCTTGACTTCTCCACCCAAAAGCCTCAGTCCTCCAACCCACGAATCCCGCGCCGCCTCCCTTGGCAGGCCGAACGGTCCGAAGGTCCTTCGCGGGAAATTATGACGGAGCTTCTTCGCTCCTAATTCACTCGCTCGCCAAATTAACCGAGCTACACGCGGCAACCGACTGTTGCCTAATTCCGGGCGCCATTTACAAATTTCCCTCTCCCCCTCCCTTCTCGTATTCTCCTCCTCTCCGGGCCGTCTTTCGTCCGCTCTGCCCCTCCCAGCTTGGCCACGACTCCGTCGTCGTCGCCGTCGTCGCCTTTGCCTTCGAGGAGTCCGCCTAATGACGTTCACTTAACTTAATTACTTTAATCATGTTCCGACTCAAACGGCATTCAAAATGCCCCGGCCGTGGGATCCCCGGCGAGGCCCCCGGTCCACGAATCATCGCGAATTAAGTGGATTTTTTCATACCCCAGCGACGACGACTTAATTTATTCATGATGAGATTCCGCCGCCCGCCCGGGCTCGAACGCACGCTGCGTGGCAGGGGTGGGGGCGATGGAGTGGAGGAAGATGCGGAAGAGCGATGAGAGAGAGAGAGAGAGAAGGAGGGAAGGGGGAGTGGAAAAGAATATGCTGCCGACTTTAGGAGTTAATTGCCGCTACTTATCTCCGCTGTTGTAGCAATATTTCTGCTGCTTCCTTTAATGTTTTCATTGCTCACCAAGTGCCGCCTCCACCGCCATCTCTTTCTCTCCCTGGCCACCTTTCTCCACCTCCCTTCCGCCCTTCCGCCCTCGCCGCGATTCCTCATCGCTCCCTTTGTGTCCTCTCGACTCCGCCGTCGGTCCTTTTATTTGCCTGAAAAATGGGGCAAAAGCGAGCGCCTGCCGCCCTTTAATTGCTCTCCCCGGACCGCGAGGGTCCTTCGGCGGCCTCGTCCTCGTCCTTGTCCTTTTCTTTTTTTCCACTCCAACCACGTCCGTCTGTCTGTCGGTCCCGGTTTCGATCCCGCTGCCGTGGGACGCGGGACCCTCATTACAAATATTTAATCTGGGGAAAGCGGAGAAGGGGCCGAAGAGAGGTCGAGGAGGGGTCGAAGGAAGCGGGGCCGGATCCATGGAGCGGCGCTTTAGCAGCGGGAAGATCCTCTGTAAGGAACTTCCCTCCACTGGAGTGTCCTGCACTTGGCTTTCGATCCTTTCAGAGACCACCTGGAAGGCCTCTCGGGACGCGGTTCGAGCCCACGGGCTTCCTCTGAGTCCTCAACGGTGTTAGCGAAATTCTCAATCGAAATTTCATGCTCTCCTCTTCCACAGTCTCACGTTTTCTGTGGTCTTTCTCTCTCTCACAGTCGGTGTCTTTGAATTCGCCACAACCTGGTCTTCGTCGTCCTCTCCACCATTGGTTTTCGGGTTTCAGTCGTCCTTCCTCACGCTCCTTTCACTGAACCCTTTCGCTCTCAGAACTCTCCTCTTTCGCTCTCAAACTTCTCCTCTTGCTGCCTCAAACATCTCCTTTCCTCCCGCTCAATCTCTTCCTCCATCCTTCTCCGTCTCGTCCTGCTCCAACTCTACCTTCTTCCTTCTTCCTCTTCCCTCTCACTCATCCTTCTCCGTCCTCTCGCAGCCGCAGTGCCGCTTGTTCCAATGCATGACAGCAGCATATTTTCCGAAATTTCAAATTTCCCCCTCGCTCCTCGCTCCGTCACTCCTTTGCCTCCCCACACCGCCCTCACCGCCCTCTCCACCATCGCCTCCTTCCCCTCACCATCGTCCCCTTGAGAGGTTTTCGGGGGCGGAGGCGTGAGCGGCAGGAGCTGGAGCAGGAGCAGGAGCAGCGCACGTAGAAGCCATAAAAATCTCGGCTCCAGCTGGAACCGAAGCTGAATCTTGAACGGCGCATGGTCGCCTCCTGCCTGCCCTCCCTCCCCCTCTCTGTCTCCCTCTTGTTCTTCGTCGTCCTCGTCGTCGTCGGAATATTTATTCCTGCAGTGGGGAGCCGCGGCCCCCCGAGCGAGATGAGATCTTGATGACACTTTGCGAAAGATTTTTACAGCCAACGCGGTCTCGCCCAGCCTTGTGTGTGTCGTGGGTGTTGGGTGGTGGGTGGTTGGACCTGCTCACGTGTGCGTGTCTGTGTGTGCTTGTGTGCGAGCGATGCTCCCTCTGGTGGCAGTTACAAGAAGCTTTTAAGACGTCATGCATTAAATGTCAAACAGAAGCACAGAGAGAAACAGAAGCAGGTGAGAGGAGGAGGAGGAGCGGCAGAAGAAGAACAACGGATGGGTTCAGGGTGGGGGGAGGAAGGAGAGGGCGATGAGGGAGAGGGAGACGAGGCGCTGCCACTAGTTGGTGCCTGCCGCTCTCTCCAAAAGCTCTATCCAAAGTCTCCTTCCTCGCTCTTTGGCGCATCCCGTGCCGCCGTCGCCCTTGTTCCACGCTAGCTGTATCTGTTATTGCCTCGCGGCCTCCCTCCTGCCTTCTGCCTCCTTCCTCTCTGTCCTCCTTGTCCCTCCTCCTCCTCAACGCCGTTTCCGATGCCATGGCCCGTTTCCTTTGTCGATTCCGCGCCATTGTCGTCTCGACGTTTGGCTCTTTTCGCTCTATTTTCCACTCCCACTCCCTTTTCCTACCTGCATGTTTCGTTTTCTCTCACGCGATTTTTCTCGCCTGTAGAAATTTTGCCTCCTCCGTCCTTCTGTCCCTTCGTCCATCTGTCCTTCCGTCCTTCTGTCCATCGTCCTGCATTCATCTGTCGTTCGTCTGCCTTCGTCCGGCGCTCGTCCTCGACCTGGCGGCCTGCTTCAGTTGTCCATCTCTCGTCTCTTCCACTCCTCCATCTCCCCATCTCGTTTCGTTCTGCTCGCTGTCTCGTTTATGTCTTTATATCGTCACGTGGTGTTCGTGTTTTTTTGCTTCCTGGTCCCGTTTCCTTCCGCTGCTCCTTCTCTCTCTCTCTCTCTCTCTCTCCCTTCCTGTTGTAGTCACCTTTCCTTCCCATTGCTCTCGTTATTCTTTCGATTATTGTCGTTGTTGTCGTTGCTGTTGCTGCTGCTCGCTCCCATTTCATCCATCGTCGTCTTCATCGTCGTCGTCATCGCGCCGTCCTTTTGATCCTTTTGGCCATAACTTCGTTGTCATCTCTGCAGCAGTCGTTGTTGTTCTTATTAATTTCATCTCGCTGCGTCTCCACTGTTGCCATCTCTTTCGCTCGCTCTGTCTCTTCCTCTCCCCCCTCCATTGCTTTGAAAGTCGTTTCCTCTGACATTTGCGTCCACGAAACGTTTAAAACGTCATCCGCCGTGACGTCACCGCCATGCCAGACGCATAAATTAAGCGACAGAGACGGGTAGAGCGAGAGCAAGAGGAAGACCAAGAGTTTTGTCACAGAGCATTCGTTGTTTTCTTCCCATTCCCATTTTCGTTCCTCCGTCCAAACATTAGGGCGAACTACAATCAAAGCTTTCTCGCTTGCTTCGCCTTGACGTTTAAGTTGAATACACGTAGTCTTATGGCGGCGAATACAATGAAAGATTGCCTCGCTTGCTCGCTTCGCTTCATGCTTCGAGTTCGCGAAATTTCAACTTTCTGAGGCTTTGACAGATGGAAACAGCTGTTTTGTCTGTTTTGTCTCAAATTTTTTGAATTCAAATTTTTGATTGATTTGAATTTGTTGAGTTTTATTTATAATTGTCCTTTAAAATAATTGTTTCTTTAAAATAATGTCGTTCGAAGAAATACTTTTGAACGAAATAACAAAATATCCATGCATTTTTGATAAACGTGATTATGGATATAAAAATAAATTAAAAAGAGAGAAGTCATGGGCCTCCATTTAAAATCGTCAATCGTTCTTTTGCTTCATGGAGCAATATCAGAACCACCATCAACCATAATAAATTTTCTAAATCCATTTCTCAGTTTAATTTATTTAATTTATTTTTCTTGTTTACAAACAAAATTCACTTCGACAAGACAATTTGACACATAACATATGTTTTGACTTTTGAAGCGAAGCTTTCATTGTAACTCAAAAATTTTGCTTCAAGCGGAGCGAGGCATGCGAAGCAAGCGAGGCTTTGATTGTATTCAGCCCTATTGGTCGAGGGACGGGAAAAGGAGCTAGAGAAGGTTTTGGGGGCGAACGTGAAGTAAACTGACAGAGGGAGAGGGAGAATTGAGAGAAAGGGATGTGGATGTCAAAGGTAATATTTCAAACAATGTGCTTTTGTCTGTTGTTCATTTCGCTGTAAACGGTTTCTCTTATTTTAATACAATCGCTGGACACGCGTGCTTCAGAGAGCGTGACATGGAGCGAGAAAGAGTGAGAGACAGCGAGCGAGAGAGAGAGAGAGAGAGAGAGAGAGAGCGAAAGACCAGTAGACAGTGGGGCAGAAGGATAGAAAGAGAGCGACGGAGAGCGAGAGTGCGATGGTCAGGAAGAAAGCGATTCGCTTGGGTTTCAATAGTTCCAACTTTCGCTCATTCGTCTCCCTCCTCCCCCTCCTTTCCCCTTTTCCTCCTTTCCCCTTCTCCTGCCATGGAATTTATTGTATTTCCCTGCTTCCCCCCTCCTTCACTTGTCCAGTTTCGTGTCGTAATTCAACAAATTTCTCGTGCTCTGCTCTGCGGCGCGCAAAAGTCATGCTGTGTGAAAATTATGATCAAATTTCGCCGGCCAGGAAGAGGAAAAGGGAAGAAAAAACAGAAGTTGGTGGAGAGAGGGAGAGGCAGAAAGGGAGCTAGTGACAGTGAACGATGAAAGATTGGGGAGGAACATTTTTGTTGTGTTTTTTGTGTATATTTGTGATTTCATTTTCGCCTTTTCGTCCTTTTTATTTATATTTAATTTTTATTATATAATTTAGTTTCACATTTTATAATTTTCATATTTCTTATTTTTTGATTATTCTAACTTTATTTCATAATTTTATGAAACCCCTGTCGACACAAACTATGTGAAAGTTGACTACTAAAAGTTACAGAGCAAACAATGCAAAATTGTGAATTTTGTGTTGAGTTCTGTTAAGTTGTTTTGTATTAACTTTTTATTTATGAATTTCTACTTTCTCGGTGATTTGTTTGACGATTTTTGTTATTTATCTTACAACCTTAAGCTATCGATTTCAAAATCCTGTATTCGATAGCGGAAATCGTCCATGAATATTTCAATTGTTCCGACGAATGACGTCGAATCCTGTCATAATTTCGGGCAGATTGGAAGATTGAAGGGCAACAACAACAACAAAAAAAAAAAACTACAACATACAACAACAACAATAACACTTACCTCTTGCTACAATTGTCGTTCGTCGAAGCGGATTCAAATCGAGTTTTGTTCTGTTTTGTTTTCGGCTTCGAACGCAACTTGAAAACAACGACAAAAATGTTCTCCGGTGCCGAAGGGACTCTGTTGCCCACACACACACACACACACACACAGGTCCATGCATTGCTCACCTTTTGAAGCTCTTTCTCACACACAGACACATATACGTATGTTCAATCAACTGCTTCCGCTGATTGAGCGGAAGCCGACGAAACGAGGAAAGAAACGAGACCGGGCGAGATTCGGATGGTTTTTTGGGACTCGACTCGACAGTTGTTGTTATTGTTATTGTTGTTGTAGTAGTTGTTTTTGTTGTTTTGTGTAGTAGTTGCTTTTGTTGTTGTTGTTTTGTTGTTGTTGCTGTTGCTGTTGACTCCATCACTCGCTCGTCGTTCCCAGCGAGACTTTGCGCCATTCGGAAAGCGAATTCGGTTGTTGTTTTCCGATTGAATACGCAAAGTGCCGTCGTGCATGAGCGGGTGTGTGTGTGTGTGTTTGTGTGTGGGTGTGTGGGTGTGTGGAACGTCATGTCGTGCTCCGGCATGACATTTGCTCCACAACAACAACAACGACAATAGCTTTAAGCCGCTCATGTTCAACCGTCGCCGCATCCGCTTCCGCTTGCGAGCCATGGACGAGAGCTGGTAAGTTGTAGTTGTTGTTGTTGTTGTTGTTATATTCGAATCTGTTCTTCCCACTCTCGTCTCTCCCTCCTCCCTCCCCCTCTGGCTTCTCCCCCCTCTTGCTCTTGCGATGTCGCCCCATCGCCCGTTAACGTGTTTTTCAGTTTTCGACTCGGAAACACGGCTTGATTTTGTTGTTGTTGCCGCAGCAGATGCCGTCAATGTTTTTGCCCGTGACGGCCACCGTTTGTTGTTGTCCCTTTCTCTCTTTCCCTCACTCTCTCTCACTCTCTTTCACTCTATTTTTCTCACAAACAGACGCACGCATGGAGAGCATTTATTGAAATGCCAGTGCGTGGAAAAATTCGCGGCGAACTCGGTTCCATCTCTAACTCTTTCTCTCTGTCTCTCTTTCTCTCTTTCTCTCTTTCTCTCTGTTTCTCTTTCACTCTTACTCCCTTTTCTCTCTGCGAACAGAAGACAAGGACCTCGGCTACCTGAACTTTGTGGATCCACAAGAGTCCAACGAGGAGTTTCCGGAAACGACGAGAACTTGGACAAAACCTCACCTTGATCTGAGAGCAAACCGCAGGAGCCTGTTTCTCTTCTTCTCCCCCCTCTCTCTTTCTTTTCCTCCTGCCTTCCTCTTCTTTCACAAATGCTCTCTGGCAAATAATAAACGTAATTTATGAGTTCCCAGATAAAAACGAATGCGGAAGAGCAAACAAAATGAAAATCAACAGGAACCGAAATGAGCAAAAAAAACAAACCGAGCGAGAGGGAGAGCGGCAGAGCGACGAAGTCAGAGAGAGAGAGAGAGAGAGAGAGGGAGAGGGAGGGAGAGAGACCGTGCGAGAGTTTGAGAGGACGAAAAAGCAATGAAGGAAAAGGCAAACAGATAAAGAAACGACGTGTTTTTTCCAGCGGAAATTGTGGCAAATTGTTTGCTCTGTGCAAAGGACACCACAACAAGGCTACACCAACAACAACAACATCTATAACAACGATAGCTGTAACCACAATAGCAACAACAATAAGTAAAGCAAACAAACAATCACTCATTTTTATTAACGTCTCCATCCGCCTGAAAGTTTTTCTCAGGGCCAAACTTCCGACCAGAAATTCGTGGTCGCTTTGCGAATTTTCTCTAAATAGATTTTCTATTTCAGCAAAAATTAATTTAGAAAACATTGCATTATTTTCTACCACAATTTGTAACAAATGTTTTTTTTTTCGGTTATTTCAAGTTGCTTATTAAATCATTTGAATGAATTCTTTTCATTAAATTTTGTTCTATTTCTATTTTCCCCTTAGTGGTTTGTCCCAGAATTTCTAGAATTTATCTTATTATTCCTGTTTCCTTTCCTTTCGCCATACATTTTTCTGCACTTCTTCTGCATTTTCCTACAAATTTGCTTCTTTTAATAAAAGAAATTTCCGCCCCTCGTCGTTTGTCTTCGCTTATCGTAAATTTGTTCCCTAATATGTTTTTGCTTTAAAGTTGTGGTCGTAACCACAAGAAAATCTTCCATGCCTGAGAGTTCTTGGGAGTTCTTTTTAAAGCTGCCCTCCTTCGACGAGGAGCTTCCTCAAGGAGCTGCCTTTGAGGAGCTTCCGGAGCTTCCCTTAAGGTCCCTCCTCAAGCATCTTCACTGACCGCGCGTCGTCCGCTTTGGTTCCGCCTCGCCACCCACCTCCGTCCCGCAGCCCTCGTTCCACGTTCTTCGTTCCTCGACTTCCTTTTCTCCGTTCTGCTTCCTCCTTATTCCTCGTCCTCGTTGCTGGCCACGCGCCTTCGTCCTTCATGGGAGCTCGAGCGCCTTCGTGGAATTCCTTCGGAAATCAACGCAAATCAAGCTGCAATTAGCGATCTGAAGCAACACCAACAACAGAAATAAACACAAGGAAAACAACAACAACATGCAGATGAACGAAAACTCCAAGCAGAAGAAGAAGAAGAAGAAGAAGAAGAAAAAGAAGAAGAAGAAGAACAAGACGCAGATGGACGACAGTAACAACAAAAATGGCAATCATTACAAAGTCATTTCGCATTAAAAGTTTCCCGATGGTGCTGTTGTTGTTGTTGTCATTTTCGTTGTTGTTGTCATTGTCGTTGTTGTTGTCATTGTCGTTGTTGTTATTGTTGTTCTTGGCCCAACAGCACGATGGAAGTTCGGTAAAAATTGGCCGGAAGTCAGCATCGATTTCAACGGCGGCAGGAACTTCAACTTGAGGCCAAGTGTGTGTGTGTGCGTTGGCTGCGCTCATTAAAAGAGAACGGACACGCAGACAGATGGACACATGGATGGGCGGACGGACTGAGGATGGAGGACAGACAGAGGAATGATGGCCAGAGGGACGCAGAGAGCGACGGGCGAACCGTGGACGGCGGCGAAAATTTCATTTATTTTCAGGCGTACTTCGAGGACACCGACACGGACACCCACACACCCCCACGCAGAGACACGCACACAAAGAGACGTCCGCAGCTGTCGCTTCGCCGCCCTCGACCCTCGTCGCCCTGGTCATCGGCCGGGCTCGGCGCGAAGGCGAGCGACAGTGAAGAAGAAGACGATGGTGGCGACGACGAAGAAGCGGCGGAAACTAAAAGCAGGACGAAGGCGGGAGAGTGGGGTCGAGAGGGGGCGACGGCGGCTGTGGCTGTGGCTGCCGAAAAAGAAGAACGTTTTTTCAAGTGGAAAATTACTTTCGAAGCTTTATGACGCGGAAATTATATGAAAAGTCATGGTTCGCCGCAATGCGAGGCAAATAAGTTACGGCTGTTGCCGCCGTCTCCCTCTCGCTCTCTCTCTCCCTCTCTCTCTCTCTGTCGTCGTCTCGTTCGCGCCGCTTCGATCTCGGTCCCAGCCTCGCCAGCCGAAGGCGCCCATTTTCGCTAAGCGCGGCCACGTACAGGAGCTTGAAGGAGCGAGCGAGTGAGAGAGAGCAAGAGAGGAGAGAGAGAGAGAGAGCGAGAGAGACAGGGGCACACACAGAGAGCGGCAGGACTCGCAGGATGCCCTGTGAGCGATGAGCATATTTTACAGTTATGTTCGCTAATTTTCCCTCCTAACGATGACAAATAATGTTGGTAATTAAAAATGGTGGCAACACTTGTGGTCGTGTACGGGTAAAAGCGATGGTGGCAAATGGCAGTGGGGAGGGAGAGAGAGAGAGAGAGAGAGAGAGAGAGAGAGAGAGAGAGAGAGAGAGAGAGAGAGAGAGAGAGAGAGAGAGAGAGAGAGAGAGAGAGGGATAGAGAGAAGGAGAGAGCAAAAATGTGGATGACACGGGATGTAACGGATTTTAGGGATCTCTGGCGAAGGTTTAGTCAGGGCACAAACCAGCTATGTAAAATCCGTGAAAGGGGGAGGGAAATCTGTCGGTTCTTGTCCCGGCTAAATGTATTTCAATTTAAAAGTTGAATCCAAAAGTTAAATTATAAAATTTACAAAGTTATACAAAAATAAACATTTTCAATAAGGGGGAAATTATTGAAATCATTATTTTATTGACTGGCATTTTACCATTTGTATATGAGACTCAAATTTCAATTTATTTTAAATCAATCCGACTTTAATTTAAACTGAATAAAGTTATGGCTGGCGGCCTGGCGTCCTCCGCGAGTGTGGCCGCCGGCGAATCCTTTCGCCATTTGTCAAATCAGCATCCGCATCCGCATCCGGAACCGGATCCGCCGGAACTTTCACCGAGACGGCGGCGTTGGCGTCGGCGAGGCTGAAACGAATGCGAGTTCGTGCGAGCGAGCGAGCGATCGGCCGGGGTCGGGGCTCAAATATTTATTCCCTTCCAACACGATCCTGATGACGAGGACAACAACAACAACCCGACGTAAACTAAGGAGCCTAATCAACACACTCACACTCGCCCACAGACACCCAGACAGGGACGGAGACGGAGACGGAGGCAGAGAAAGTGACGGCGGAGCTCGAGGAGGAGGCTCAGGATGGGAGAGAGCGAGACAGATGGAGGGCGACAGAAGGCGTCAGGGTCCCGAGTTCGGGAGAAGGAACGAGAGGGAACGAGCATGGACTCGAGGATGCGGAGCACGTTCGAGACAACTAAATTGACTTGCGAAAGAAACGGAACGAAAGTCAAAGGAAACCCGACCGAGGAGCGACGCCCGACGAACGTCCGACGGCCGCCGGCTGAGTAGGCAAAGCGTGTGAGAGAGAGAGAGAGAGAGAGAGAGAGAGAGAGGGGGAGTGGGGCGAGTTTGGAGGTCGAAGGCAGCCGGCGAGTGAGGCGGAGCGACGGAGCCTGGAACCGAAGGACGACAAAAAAGCGCTCGTCAAACACACAAAAGGCGGCGGGAGGAGGCGTGAAGAGGGTGGGGAAAAGAGGGAGGTAGGGCGAGAGAAGGAGGGGAGAGAGAGGGAGAGTGTGAGCGAGAGAGGTGGACCAACACATTGATTGTGACCGGCGATGGGGAAAATTGAATAGTTGCTCTTTTTCTGGAGCTCCCTATTGTTGTTGTTGTTGTTGTACGCAGTTCTCTTTCTGTTGTCATGTTTGCCCTTCCTCTTCCTCCCCTCTTGTTGCTGTCTGTCGGTGACGACAAAAAAGCGTCGAAAATTTAATCGCTTTCGAATGACGTAGCCGGAATTTTCGCGCTTTAAATTTTCCGATTCTGATGCGATCCCGCTTTCAGCACCTACGGCACAACGGAAACAACTTCCGGCGGAGCAACGACAACAACTGCAATAAAAACAACAACAATTATGTGTACAACTCAACCGCAACAACAACAACAACAACAGCGAATCGTCCTTCGGCGTTTCACGTGGCGATGCGAGAAATTCAAATTTCAACCGGGAGTTGAAGCTGGAGCACGTGAGAGAGGGCGGAATGAGGCGAACAGATGTCCGAAAAGGGAGAGAAAAACGAGTGAAAGCGGGAGTGAATGAGAGAGAGAGAGAGAGTGACTGAGGGAGAGTGGGAGACTTCAATTGTCTCGGTTCACGCCGCCGGCATTGCGAATTCGCAGTCGTTCATTCACCATTCATTTGCTTTTGTTTAATTAGCACTCAATTAATATCCCCAAATATTGGCGAAACAAATTTGTAAATAAATAAATATGTGAATTCGAGTCGCTTGAGCCGAGCCTGAACCACCAACAGTCATCGTTTCTTCCGTTGACGATCCGTCGAAGCAGTTTCAACTCATTTAGGGCTGGTGCTTTTCGATTATCGTGCAATTTGGCATAAACTGCACAATCCTTCATCCTTTAGTCCTTCATAATCCTTCAGGATTCCCATCTGGGCTTCGACTCCTCCGCCCTCCGCTCGTGAAACCCGGTCTCGTCATCCTGACTCCAGTGCAACTCATTCCTTCTATTTCTCTCCATCTTCCCTTCCTTCCTCATCGCTTCCTCATCCCAAGTGGAAGAAGAAAAAAAAAAAGAAAAGAAAAAGAAAAAATGTTAAAAACATTATTGATTAATTATAAAAGAAAAATAACAATCGACCGCAAAAATAACAAAATCACCAACAAAAAAAAATACTAAAATAAAAAAAATCTCCAAAAGAAAACACACACAAAACAAAAAAACAACAAAAAAAATCGCCAAATAAAAAATCGTTAAAAATATAAAAATCTTCAATACCGAACAGACTCGACAAAAATATAAAAAGAGCAAAAATGAAGTTCATGAACACAAAAACATTGAACAACATTGAACAAAACATCATCAAAGGAAAATAACGATAACAAAAAAAGTACCTTAGAACAAAAGCAACAATAACAACAATAAAAAACAGAGATGAACAAGAATGCAAAACCAAAAGAAAAATAACAACGACAAATAACACAACAACAACAATAATGATGAGAATCTGCATTCATGAAATTTTATGATTCTGCTCCATGAAACTCAGATGGAGCTCATCATGTCGTTAGCAAGTGTCCGACTCGCCCTCTCTCTCTCTCTCTCATACTATCACGCTCTCTCTCTGTCTCGCTCACACTGTCGTTCTCTCTCTCCGACTCCCTCATTCGCCCATCATCGTCGCCGCCATCTGGCTGGAACCCTCGAAGTTAGCCTATTTATTTGAGCCTGGGAGCGTGCGAGGCCAGAGGAAGCCAAATGGCAACAACAACGAAATGCAACAAAATACAGCACGAACGACAACAACAATAACAGGGGGCAACAAGAACAACAACGACGACGACGTGGCAGCAGCAACAGCAATTTCAGCAAATATTTGCAACAGCAACAGCAACATATTTTGCGTTCAGAGTTTTGCAATCGAGAGAAGTCGTCGCTCGCCGCCCCCGTCGTCCTCGTCGCCCCCCGTCGTCCTCGTCGTTCTTCTCGTTCTCGTCGTCCTTTTCGCCGCCCGTCGTTCTCGACGAAACTGGAAAAGTTTTTCCATCCGCAGTTTAAGCTCGAACATAAGCTCTAGAAAATTGCAACAAACTGTGCTAAGTGGGGTGCAGCAGCAACGACAACAACAGCAACAACAAGAAATAATATCGCCCCACAACAACAAGAAGAGTAGGCTATGAAAAACAACAACAACAGCAAATCTCGTAAACCTGAAAGTTGTCATCGTCTGTCTCCACATCCTTCTGCCAGTCCTCGACTCGTTCTCCCTCGCTCTGGGTCTCCCTCACCTCCCCTACAACCCCCCACAACCTCCCCCCCCCGCCCCCTTTGGAAATTTCCGAAGCTCTCCGGAGCAAGTTTCGTGCACTTGGCAGCACTTAAATGTTGCATTTGCATAAATGCCGAAATATTTCACTTATTTCGGATCTCGTCCTGGGTCTGGGTTTCGTTGTTTGTCTCCTCAAACTTGCTCGATCTCTCTTTCTCTTTCTCTCCCCATCGTTAACTCCCTCCCTCCCCGGCACTCTGTCTCTTTCTCATTCCCTCCATATGTCTGTACCCTTCCTAAGCCGTGGAGAATGGAACAACTTTATTTCATTTCATTTTCATCATCATTTGATGTGATTATAATGCTCTCCTCTGGTGTCCGCAATGACCACGCCCCTCCTGGAGGGCGGAACGATTGTCTCTCTTTTCCTCAAGCTATTGCTGTCTTTGTCACTCTCCTATTTTTGAGGATTTTTCTCTCGAACTGCATCGAAATGCGATCGACAACCGAAGAATTCGATGCGAATTTCGGGGGTCCAGCGGTGTTATTTTAGCATCTAAATTCAGTGATTGCAACCGATGGACGATGCAGAGTAAAGAGAGAAAGAGAGAGAGTGACAGAGTGAGAGGGTGATTTGGAACCATTCTCCATCTCGTCGCCTTCTGTTTGCTGCTCTTCGTTCGTGTTCGTTCGCTCATTTGTTTGCCATTCGCATATTTATGTGTTTTATTGCAAAACTTGGCAGCCCTGCAAGCGAGTAAATTGAAACGCATTCCCCCTCACACACACTCTCTCTCTCTCTCTCTCACTTTCTCTCTTTCGCTCTTGTATCATTCGCCCTGTCTCTGGCTGGCTCGGCAAATGCCAAAGGACTCAAGTGAGATTTATTTCTCAAATTAGGACGAGGGACTGTTTCAGGAACCTTCCGTCCGGGGACTGACATGGCACGAGGCTGTCTGTCCTCAGATGAGACAGACATTTGCGGTAACGTAGACACATCAGATGAGGCTGGCAGAGACAGCAGACATTCGGGTAGGGACTGACTTTGCAGAGCTTTCGGAAGGACAAATATTTTCCCTAGAGAAGCCTTCTCGATGACGGACGTCTTCGGCGAACAGATGTAACGACGAATATCGGCTGAATATTTCAAATGAACGCCGACGACTCGGGGCTCGTGGACTCGGGGCCATGAAATAGGGCTCTGCAAATGACTCACCTGGTGCCTGCAAACTCAACTCCTCGGCTGCGAAACTCAAACGATTCCAGTCCAGGAGCCATGGGCTCCGAGTTGATGGGGTTCTTGATGTGGATGGTGTTGTTATTAGTCTGGCTGCAGTTGTTGTTCGTCAGTAGTTCGTAGTAGCTGTAGGTTTGAAACGATTAAAATTTGCATTCATGGTTATGTATTTGGCAAATGAAAATTTAATTCAAATGGAAGTCTCGGAACGAAGGATGGAGATCAAGGAAGGAGCCTCAACAAGTTGCACACCTCGAGCAGGATCAGGACCGGGCGAGAGGAGTCTGAGGAGTCAAGAGCGGGCCAAGCAGGGACCTGTGGGTGGTATCCGAATAACGACAAATTCTGTTGATATATTAAGAGACGAAATGGGATTACTTCAAGTGAGGAAACATTTTCCGAAATAAATGGATTAGCTTATAAATAAATAATGTTTATTAAATCTGCACTTTCACACGCAAGGAGGAGGGCGGATTAAGGAAGAAGGGGGAAGCATTTCTGATGCCGAGGAAAATCATTTGCAATCTCTTATTTGATTTTATTACCTCTTTCTAAATGGATATTTGCCGCTATTTTCCCAAGCAACTCTGCTTAGAATTGCTCGGAAAATAAACAAAATTAAATATTTTCCTTGCGAACATCGATTTATGATGTTGTTTGTATATTTTTGATTAGGAAATATTGAAGGTTATAGGAAAATATTCTTTATTTACTTTATTCGGTTAAACGATATTTGCTGCTCCTCAGTTGGT
Source organism: Coelopa pilipes (assembly GCA_947389925.1). Lineage (NCBI taxonomy): Eukaryota > Metazoa > Arthropoda > Insecta > Diptera > Coelopidae > Coelopa > Coelopa pilipes. Next base: position 69,881,940 of record OX376696.1, read on the forward strand.
ATTGAGCATTGGAATATATGGAGAATATGCAATAATTTTCAATTTAACTAAATCACAGTAATTTAGAATTTATATGAGAATTTTGTATTAAAAAAATTAAAATGTTTGAAGTAAAATTTCAAATGAATTTCTCTTCATTTGCGAAGCTTTCGCTGAGGATCAGAATTTTCCATTCTCCTCTCGACTCTCATTTCCATTCGCTTTGCCCAGGAGTTTCCAAGAAGTTCTGCCGATGTCTGAGGGAGAGACAGACAGCGGCACAAAGATAGAGACAAAGTGAGAGACAGAGACGGAGAGGCAGTCGGAGAAAGTGATTGAGATAATGGAAGCGAAAAGAAATATTGCTGCATGTTATTCTGGTTGCAGGAGGCGCCCGAGGTGCAGGAAGGAGAGGACGATGAAGGGGAGCAGACAGGGGGAGCGAGAGGGAGTACAAGAAAGAGATAGAGAGTGAGAGAGAGTGACGACGATGCGCTGAAACCGGAAGTCGCGGGCCGTCGGGACGTTGACAACTTTAAGCGACGGAAAATAATATCCTTAAGCTCAGGATAAGCGAGGACTTGTGGCATCTCCGTTGCAAATTGCGGTAATGACATTGTCTCGACAGTAGAGAGAGAGAGAGAGAGAGAGAGAGTGAGAGAGACCGACGTTGCAGGGAGAAGTATAGAGCGAGACGACGATAAGTAATCCAATTGATTACTTGCAGGAAACGCAGTCTGGATGAAACCGACAGCCTTCTGGGAATTTCGCGCTCCGCCGACAGCGAGAGAGAGTGTGGCGGAGGGATAGAGAAAGAGAGAGGGAGAGGCGAAGTGGTGGAAAGTGTGAAAAATTCAAGGCGATTCTCCGATGAACTATGGGCAAATGGATAAGACGAAGTAAAGACGAGTCCGACATGAACTTCCGTAAATTAATTATTAAAGTTATATATAAAAAAGGTTTACTCAGATAGCTGCGATGAAAAAAATATACAAAATATGCAATTGGAATAATCAATGAAAAATAAAATTATAATTAAAACAGAGCATTTCAATTAAATTGGTGTGTATTTTCAATTGTTCAATTATTTCAATGAAAATGTAATCACTAAAATGATTAGTCATTCAATTTTTTAGACTGTGATTTAAGAATTTGATTTGAAAATTGAAAGGAATTTGAAAAATTAAAAATATAAAAAAATAAATTAGTAAAATTAGAAGACTTCTTCCATGAATCGATGCTTCGGCATTTGAGAAATGGTCCTTCCTGCCGAGGAGGGAAAACCACGGTTCCTCGCAGGATGGAAGGAAAATAAGGAAGCGGATGTGAAGCACATTTGCGCCATAAACAAAACCCGAGCCGGAAGTGAGCCGAACTAAATATGGAAGCCAGAAAATGGAGGGAAAATCAGAAAGGGAGAGCTAGAGAGAGAGGGAGAAAAATAGTAAGGATAAAAAATTGAAGGGCAAGGGGAGGTGGAGGGGTCGTGGGCGAAGGGCGTGGCCCGACGTCCGACAATAAGTCACGTTTTCAATTGTGCGCCGGAGGCACGAAGGTCGGAAGCGAGGGCGAGAAAAGGATGAGAAGAGGGCGAGACGGGGACGACGATGAGGATGAGGAAGAGGAAGAGGAGAGGACGAGATGCACGTGACGAGGAGGGCGTGGAGCGTGCGAGCGAAAGCGAGAGCGAGACAGCAGGAGCCGGGCCGAGCACGAGCTCAGACGGCCTCAGATGCGTCTGCGACAATGACATGGCGAAGGGCGCGGCTAACGAGGATTCACGGCCAGGAGGCGGCACCGATGACAACAACAAGAACATCAGGAGAAACAACCAAAAACAACTACAAGAACACAGAGAACCAACAACCGAAAAAGGACAAAAACGAATAGAAAGTAATAAAAATAACAACAAGATCTAGCAGACGATCACAATAAAAATTACAATAAAAACAGCTGCGATAACTCCTGGAAGAAGATGATGATGAAGAAGAAGAAGATGAAGAAGAAGAAGAACAACAACAACCCAATCAATAAGAAAAGGAAGAGGAGCAACAAACACAGCCAAGAGGCAAACAAACAACAATCGCAGGCTAGCAACGAAGGACCTGCAGCTGAGAAAAGCGAAGGTTGAAGGAGTGGAAAGGGCGAGTGAGAGGGAAGGAGGAGGGTGCGAGGGAGAGAGAAAGAGAGAGGTGCGGAGAGGGGGAGCTGGAGACCGAGACGGAGCCGGATTTGAAAAACGATTTTACGCCAAAGTGATTTTCCATCGAACAGAGCAGGAACAAGGATAAAAAAGAAACTGCAGTAATAACAGGAAGGACCATGAGGAATAACAAGGAGAAGAAGAACAACAACAACACAACAACAAGAACTAGTCTGCTCGCTACGACAGAAACAACAACAACAACACCAGTGCAGAGGTGGAGGCGAGAGAAGGAGATGGCGAAGAGGAAGAAGAGTCGTCGTCGGTTGGCGAAACCAAAAGTGTTGAAACGGAAATGTCACGCCGCGTCTGTGTATGTGTGTGTGCGTTTGTCTCGTTGTCCGCTTCTTCGCTGTCCAACTCCGGAGAAAGTCCCCCCCTCCCCCCTCCCCCTGGTCCCCTCGCCTGATCCTGGGAATATTTTTCCGTGAATTTTTGGCATTTTTCATATTTTTTCCATGTTGTCCTATTTTTTGACTCCTCTATTGGTTCAATGTTTTTTATTTTCCTTTTTTGATTTTTTTTTTACATTTTTGTTTCCTTTCTTTTTCTGTTTTTACTCTCTTTTCGTATTTGTTTTTTTATGCCCATTTTGCTTTATTTCATTTCAATACTTTTTCCATATGCATTCTTATTTTATTTTATATTTTTTTTCATTTATATTTTTTTATTTATTTTTATTTTATTTTTTATTTATTTTTTCTACTCTTATTTTTCTTTTTCTGTTGTCTATTTATTTATTTTTTAATGTTGATGTGTTTTTTGGCTCTTCGTTTCCTCCATTTTCCGTCTCTGTTCGCATTGCTTTTTTTGCATTCACATGTAAAAATGTCGAAACATGGAGATAGCACTTGTCTTCCCCATCCCCCTCTCTTTCGCACACTCCTCCTCTCCCGATATGAATAGCGGTGGTTCGAGCGCCACTGCAGGCGTATCCTTGGCACATCCTTTGGGCCGCTCGTCCTCCCCACGTCCGCCGGAGCACATCTGTTTCCTGCTGGAATTTCTTCTCGACGAAATTGCAATTTCCCACTATTGTTTGGGCGTATCTCGCACTCTCTACCTCTCTCTTTCCCTCCCCCTTTCGCCCCTGCTCGTGTGTGTGGAATGTTTGCCGCAAACGCAGCGACAGCAACAGCAACAGCAACAACAACGGACAGCAACAAAAACAACAGACATGTTCGCATTTTTCTTCACTCCGTGCGGAATCCTTGAATTCGTCCGAAGCAGGTGGGGCCGTGCCCGACGAGCGCGGTGGAGGGGGCGGAGCGCGTCCTGCGCGTCCTGCACGTCATGTTAGACATGTAAATAATGTCCTTTTGAATTTTTATTGTTTTCGCCGGCGCGCGAACGTGCAGAATTCGAAACGAGTCTCGTGCGTCGGTGACTTCGGGGCGTCCCGCAATTGAAAAACGCATCATTTGGAAATCGCCCGTTTGATTTACGAGCCCTCCGGCCGGCGGTCCGAGGGCCTTAATTGAATTTAAAGCACGTGACCGAGTCGGGAACTGTCTGTCTCAGTTCATCATGAAATAATTCATACTTGGTTGGAAAAAGAAGGCCAATCAATGTGGAGCTTCCTGAGGGCGATGGGGAGGAGTGAAGCGAACTTAATTTCACAATTATTTTCCCCGGGATCGTGTCATCATGATCATCCTCATCACGATGTTCTTCAGCTCGACCACGATCACGACCATCCACATCATCATCATCATCACGTCCATGGTCATCATGATCCCATAATTCCTCCTCCTCCCCTCGCAGTTCCGCTGGTCGGCACCGTGAATAGCTAAAAAGGACCTTCCGTCGGAACTTTCAATGGCCGATAAAAACCTCGCCTCGTCTCGTTCTCGATGGCTCGCTTCGGTGTGGTTGGCAACTCCGGCCCTTCTCCCCAGAAGCCCGACCGCCCCCGTCCCCTACCTGACCACCACCCTAGAAGACCCCGAGGTGAACGCGAGCGAGACTGCGAGGGAGGTGGAGACGAAGGAGGGACAGGCAGGAGACATCAAAGGGGAGTCCGGTGGGTGGTGTTTGGTGGGCGTGGCGGGTCCAGCCGCCCTGGCCCTGGGGGCAGATATCGTCTCGCTCTGGGGGCAGTTATAATTTTGCCCGAGAAGCACAAACAAAGAGAAAAATAATCGCCGAAAGTTTTCCAAAACTCATAAAACACTTAAAATGAAGGCGGGATCGGAGTCGGAGGAGGAGGAGCGGGAGGTGGAGTGAGAGAGAGCGAGGGAGAGAGAGCGAGAGGGTGAGAAAACCCACAGCGCTCGGGTCCGTGAACAGCAGCACCAACAACAGCTTCGATGACAGCAACAATAAGGGCAAAAGGGACTTAAATGCTTTTTTGTGTCACTAAATAACAAGCTAAGGGGACAATGGGAAGCACAACAACAACAACAACAACAAAATTCAGGAGACCAAAAAGGACGACAAACTCAACTGGCAACAACAACAAAAACAACAACAATGCCATACTTATCGAGCGGAAGCGACGCCCAGGAAGGCATTGATTTGAATTTAAATTCGAGTTTCGAGGTTTCACCTTCGCCTCCTCTTCCTGCTCCTCGTCCCGCCCACTTCGGTCGCCTCCTCCCTCCTCGTCCTCGTTCTTCTTCTCTTCCTCCTTCTCCTCTTCAACGTTCCTCAGCCCTCCATCGGTTCACCTTTTTCTCCTTCTGTTCAACCGCTCGCCCCCGGTCAAGAGAGCTCTCGATACGAGTTGAGTCCCGTCGTGTCCTTGGCCCTGTGAGGGTGGAGGTGTCGTGTATGTGTGTGTCGTCATCGTCGTCGCCAGAGTGCGAAAGCCGCAAAAAAGCAGGAGTAGGAGCAGGAGCAGGAGGAGGAGGAGGAGGAGGGGAATTTTCTCGCATTACCAGGCAATAAAAACGAAACTCGACTCAAATCCCGAAAACAATTTACATTCATTTTCGAACGGATGGACCACGGATGAGACCACGGCCTCCTCGCTTCCCCCTCCCTCCCCTCGCCGTCCTGCAGCGGGCCAGGATTTGGGAGGAAGCGAGGCGAGGCGAGGCGAGTCGCCATAAGGATCGGCCCGAGGACAATCTGCTCTGGCCTCGAGGCGACGGAGGGTCCCGAGGTGGCGGAGGAGGACGACGGGAAGGAGGAGCAGGACCAGAGGAAGGCGGAGGAGGAGGGGGAGGTCGGGGACGAGTCCTGCCGCAGAAAGGGACATTCGGAAAAACCCTGTTGTTTCCACATTCAAATTTTATCCACTTAAGTTTCGAAGCGAATTCTTCCGCTCACAAATGTTGTTCTTGCTCTTGTCGTGGCAGCAGTAGTGCTTGTTGTTGTTACTCCCGTTGTTGGTGTTGTTGTTCCTGTTGTTGCTGCTGCTTTATCTCCTGTAGTTGCCTGCTGATGTCGAGAGCACAATCCTCATGAACGAAATAAATTGAAGTCGTTATCTGCTTGTGGCCGTCGCCTCATCGCCATCGCCATCACCATTGTTGTTGTTGTATTTTTTGTTGTCTTTGTCATCCTCCTGCCTTCGCTGGCCCCCTTCCCCACCGCTCGCTGTCGGCAAGTGTCAGCCGCCAACAACCAACGACCACCTCCAAATGCTTCCGAGTTCGGGCTTCCGAGCTTCGCTGATACATTGTTGCATACTTTAAGGGTTATTGACTCGGCTGGGACCGGGGTTGGCGCTGACGACGGCGATGAGGCGGGGTCTGGTTCGGGGCTGGGCGGAGCCCGACCGATCGACCGACCTCTGCTGCGGCGGCTGCGATGACGGCGTCGATTGCGACGAAATCCAAGGAGACGAGCGGGAGCCGACGTCGGCATTTGGTACAGATTTCGCGGATTTTCCTTCCTTCATCTCCTTCTCCGGCCGGCGAACGATACCAAGATTAGAATTCGGGGAATTCAAGAAACCGCCGGATATTTATTGGCGTGGAGGAGGGTGGGAGGAGGAGTGGAGATGGAGAAACCTGGGGTTTGTCAAAGGCAAAGGGAGGCAGGGAGCAGGGGAAACCGAGCGGTGCAGGGGGAGAGGGAGAGGGAATGGAGCGAACAGGGAGTGAAAGGGAAAGAGTGAGAAATGGAAGATCTGCCGACCACTGGCTGAGGTCGACTTGTGTTTTCTTCTTGATTCTCGATTCGATTCCTCCGCAGCATGTGAGGGAACCTGTTGAATGGGGTTCACTTTAATTGAAGGCAAATTCATTTTCTTTTCCTAAACTTTTCATAATTCTGGCCTCTTTTTGGTCGCATTTTCAACCTTCTCCTTTTTCCCGCTCATCCCTCGTTGTCCAGGCTTCTTTTGCTTTAATTTCTACGTTTTCTACCTTTTGAAAGCGAATTTCGAATTCCTTGAGGATTTGATGCACTGGGAAAAAGTTCCGAATAATGTTGTTGTATTGAGAAAAAATCAATATAAATCAATATATACAATATTGAATATTAAAAGTTCTAAGTGAAAATCAATAAAAAATACAAATAAAATGTTATGTTATTATGTTTTGTCTCAAGGAAGAGTCAAGGAAGGAGTTCAATGAAAAATGTTGGCAATTGAAAATTAAATTTGAATAAATGTATGTGTTGTTTTTATATTATATGAAGCATTAATATGAATTTGCAATTATTTGAAATGAAATTGTTTTGCAATATAAAGACTAAACCAAACTTCTAAGTTAAAGTGATTAATTGAAAGGAACAATAGGAGCAGTCGTCAGAAGTAGTGGGTTCTTCGTCGGTGGTTTTGGAAGTGTGGGGTCCTGAACGCGAAAGCGCAACACGAATTCACACACACACACCAACACTCACACACACACTTGCACCCACGTCCCTGCGACGCCGGAAGCCCCTGGATTTACGGAAGACAACCGGAAAAACTTAATTAGAAACGAGCGCAAGAACTTGGCGCCGCCCGGGATGGTCTGTCTCTCTCTCGCTCTTTTTCCTTTTTTTTCCTCTCCCATTCTCTCGTTCTTCTCGCTCGCTGTGCAACGCATGACATGAAATTCATGCAACAAAATAATTTATTTGTTTGCTCGCAGCGACGTCAACGCACATAAACACACACACGCTCACAGGGCAGTCGTCACGAGCACGCGAGGACCCTCACAAACACATCCTCAAAGGCGTCCTGCGAGGACGGGTGCATCCTGCGAGCTCCAACTTCGCCAGCGAAGATTTTCATGACCGCAAAAAGTCATAATCGTGGCGAGCAGCGGGTGAAGAGCGAGCGAGAGGGCGAGCGGGTGGGCGACTGAGAGAAAGAGACAGCGACACAAACCAAACGCACACCCACACACACTCACTCAGCCACCCACATCCTCAACGCAAATACAGCGAAACGAAACGGAAGCTCGAACAATTTCCGCTTTTTCAAGTGCGAAACTCGTTCGTCGCCTCCTCTCGCTCGCCCCCACCGCCCCCCATTCTCTCCCTCCCTCTCCCCCTCTCGCGGTGCCTCCGCGTAAATTATGAAATGAACGCGCTAAGGATCCTGCCACAGGATGCGCGCGACCGGGTCCTCGGCTTTAGTTTTGTTTCTGCTTCCGTTCTTGTTTCCCCAACCGGTCGCGACTTACAACAACAATGACAACAATGACAACAACAACAACTGGGATTACTTCCACAACTAAATAGCATGTGCGACAGCAACAACAACCATCACAACAACAACAAGTAGGAGGACCTGGCATTTCCTGGGAGTCGCAAAAAAGAACCCGACTGTGGGATTCGGAGTCGGCGACGCGATCTTATTTCGTCTGAAAAAAGCCACGCCCACAACCCACAGCCAACCGCCTCTTCCTCCGTTCGCCATCTTCCTCTTCTTCCTACCCCCCTCCTCTTCAAGCCTCCACTCTTCTTTCTCTCCTTCTCGGCATCTCAATTAAAGCTCCACCTTCGTCCTCTTCTTTCTAAGTCTCGGTCTGCATAAATAGCTCTTGCTCGCTCTTTCTTTGCCTCTTGCCTTTCTCTCTCTCTCTGTGCATACGCAATTATCTGCTTTGTTTGGACGGACAGACGGACGGACTTGAGGACGAACGTGAGGACGGCGGACGAGCCTCAGCCGTGTGCGAGCGGTGTTTGAGTGAAGCCCACAAAGCTCTTTCCCTCCCCATATCTTTGTCTCCCTCTACACAAAGCTCGCTCTTCTCCTCTCCCCCTTCCTCTATCTCTCTCTCTCTTTCACTTCTTTCTCCGCACTGTGAGAAAAAACATGAGCTGCATGATTAAATTCATTAAAAATGCATGCAAAAACTTCAGTTAGATGGAGTGAGGGAATCAAAAGGCGAGATCAAGAGAGACGAGGGGAGACAGAGGGAGAGAGAGAGAGCGAGGGAGTGTGAATTCGGAAACTCATCGTGAGGCTGGAGTGCCTGACGAATAGAATGGAAATGGAAACATTTCCCGCGATGAATCCTGAGCAGGTGGAAAATCTCAGACGAGAGGAGACGGACGGAAGTCGATGCTCGATTCGCAACTGCGGTCGTTTCTGCGGGCCTGATCGGTTTAACTGCGACCTGTTGGCCAAAAGACAACAACAAGTAACAGCAACAACAACAGCGCCTTAATTCGCTTTCCAGCCAAACTTTCGCAACTTCGGTCGAACTTCGAATGCAAATTGAACGCAGCTTTCGCTCTCTTCCTCTTGTTGTTGTTCTTCAGCTTGGAGGGCGCTTCTTCATTGTTGTTGTTGTTGTTCTTACTGTTGTTGTTGTTGCTGCTGTTGTTCTCATCCTCGGGCTCTTTACGAGTTCCCGGATGAAACTCGGGAACCTCATTTAAAAGGTTGCTTTATTTATTGCATTACTTTTCGCAACAATCTTCAACACGAGTTTCCTCCATCGTACTCGCTTGCTTTTCCCCTCTCTCTCTTCCTCTCTCTTCCTGTCTATCTCTCTTCCTTCCTCCTCGCCAGCACTTTATCTCCTTTCATGTCTGTCGGCCGCTCGGCTTCGCTCCTTCTCCTAGGCGAGGCTCCTTCGCAGATTGCGTTGACGACACTCGGCGCCCACTCGCACACACACACAGTCGAACTCACGCCCCTCGGTCGCGCGCCCACGCCGTGCCACGCCCCATTGCATCGCCTCCCGCCGTGGCCACACGCCGTCGGTCGGAGTCGCGGCGACCGCGCCGCTCCCACAAAACTCCACGAGCGCCGCTGGAGGTTTCCCACCATCCCCCCTCCCTTTCTCTCTCTCTCTCTCAGTGGAGGATCTGCGAGAGAAGGGGAAAGTGGGAGAGAGAGAGAGAGAGACGACCGCTTGGGCTGCGGCAGAAAAGTTCGCCTCCGCAGTCGTAATAAAACTTGAGCGAAAACTTTTAAGTAACTTTAGACGAGCCTCGAGGAGGGCGACGAGGACGAGGAGGAGGAGGAGGAGGGGGTCGAGCTGGAGGGCGTGGCAGCTGAGGGGCCGCGGGGCTGAGCCTCGTGTGAGCTCGGAGCAGGCGGCACCCGATGCCGAGCTCCACGGCGAAGGAAGTGGAGAAACTTCGAGCAGTGACGACGGCGCTGGCGATTCCTCAAGGACGCCGGAAGTGGCGCCTTCGAGTGGAGCGGAAGTGCCCGAGAGGAGAGGGGAGAAGAGCGAGAAGAGGGAGGAGGTTGGGTTTGTCGTGCTCCGCATCAATTGTGGGCGTGGCTGGTGCGGGCGTCGAGCTTTACTAATTACACTTGTCTCGTTGTCTCGCCGTGACTGAATTCGAGGGGCCAGGCAGGTGAATCGGGGAGATGAAGGGAGGTGGAAGGCAGGGGGGGGGGGTTGGTGGGTTAGAAGAGAGGAAGGGAGTGTAAGAGAGAGGGAGAGAGAGAGAGAGCCAAGCCGTGCTCGTCACACGGCAAGTTTCGCGGCGAACGAGTTTAAGTTTTTAATTGCGAGCGGTTTAAAATTACTTTCCGCAAACACCATCCACTAGCACCAAGTGCCAAGCACTAAGCAGCAAGCCCTAAGTGCTCGTGATCCTCGAGGTCCTCGCGCATTAATAACAATAAAGCGTGATTCGCTCGCCCTAATAGAATTACGAAACAACTGGATTCAGGACAGGTGACCCAGGCGAGGGCCGCGGGCGAGAGCGTGGTCGAGGAACCTCAGACGATTGTGAGTTGGACGAGGTCCTCGAAGGCTAAAAAGCTATTAAACGTAACCCAAGTTAAGGATAATCTGATGCCAGGGGCAGGGAGGGACCTTGGGAGGGAGAGTGAGAAAGGAAAGGAGTTCGGAAGTGGATTCGGAAGGGAGGAGGTAAAAATCCAGAGTTCGTTCATAGGATTTTGAAGACGACATCGGGTTGAGCTGTTCAGACCAAGAAGATTCAGTTTCAGAAGTTTGCCACAAGGATTCACAACAAACCTCAGAGATAAAATCAGATTTCATCAAAATCAAGCCAAAACCCGCCAGTTGACTCGTCTCGACTCGATGACGCAGAGGCTGGCGATGCATTGATCGAAATCAAACCATGCCAGGACCCCCAAAGGGCTCGTCAAGGCGGTGGGGGGCGGTGGTGACGGCGCCCTGTTGAACCCTTACAAGGGGCCAGGGAGAGCCAAAGGTGAGGTCCTCATGCGGAAATTCAGGGTCGAGGCTGGCGCGAGAGGCCGTTGAAGTGTCGGCTGGGGTCGAGGGTGGGGGCGAGAAGTCGGTGAGTTGTTGTTGTTATTGTAGTTGACCCTCGAACACGTGTTTTCACGCAATCGACGGCGACGTCTGTTGAAATACAGAGTGTGTGACGTTGAATTGAATTTAATTTAGGGGACCGAAAGGACACAAAGAGAGACACAAAGAGAGACGGAGGACGGACGGAGACATGAAGCAACTACAACAACAACAACGATGACGACGACGACGACGACGACGACGACGTCGACTCCAGCAACACCGTCGACGGCCCCACCCGACGACAGCGGGCAAGGGCGAGCGACACCGGATCCGGGATATCCTTGCGCTAATTAAGCACGACATGAGCTTCGATTGTCAAACGAAGTCAAGTGGAAACGTCACATGGCCGAGGGGTGGGAGCGAGCAGGGAGGAGGGGACCCAGGACCGAGGACGAGGACCCAGGGCGAAGACCCAGGGCCACTGACTGTTGCCCGCGGTTAAAGAGCATCGGGTTTCATCGCGCTTCCTTCCTTTTTCCCTACTTTTCAGCACCATTGGCGGGCTTTAAGGGCATCGCAAGGGCCGCCGACGGTTGTTGTTGTTGTAGCGGTGGTTATTGTTGTTGTAGCTCTGCTATGATCGACACGTCATGCGAGTGGCCGCAGGACTCCGTGTTGCGGTCGAAATTTAGTCACTCGTGCCGGACGACGGCCGGTCGAGGCCCGGAAGCGAATTCATAAATAATAAATGCGTCGACGACGAGTGTCGGGTTGCAGCAACAACAACAAGAACAACACCAACACCAACAACAATATCATGACCCACGCACTCGACGTCCTCGCCGAGGGTCCTGATTCGATTTCGACGCCACGCTCGGCGCTCGCGACCTCAAATGAAGTGTCGCCTGTCGTCCGTCCCTCGGCCGCGGCCGCCATGTTTAATGAGTTGTCAGCGCGAATCACATCCTCGCTGTTGGGAGTACGTGTGTGTGTGTGTGCGAGAGTGAATGTTTGAGCCTTTAAGGCTTCCATTGCACAGCCAAGCCGACTCCAGCGGTAGGCAAAGGGGGAAAATTATGGAAGTTTTCAACTTTTTTGGAGTGATGATTTTTCTTACGCATTGAAATTTCCACAATTTCCACAAACGATCAGTTTAAATTGATTTTTAAGTAAAAATATCAACGGGAAAATATTGAAAGATTCAGATTTTATCACAAAATTCTCTGAAAATTAACCCAAAGTGATCATCAAATCAGAAAATTCTTAATTGATTCTTATATTTTTGAAAATAATTATAAGATTTTTCGTGGATAATTATTTTATTTAAATATTTTAAAATAGAATTTAATTTAATGTTTCTACATTTTTTCAGGTAAGGATTTTGGCTTATACAAATTACTTTAATGGAGTTTTCTGAAGGATCGAAAGATCGAGATTCCCAATTTAAGTCCACATGCTTCAGGTCGGTGAGTTTTGTGGATAATTTTATAAATATAATTTTCTTAGTCATAATTTTCATAATCGTAATGATGATCGTCTTAAGGAAGCCAATCACGAGGCTTCCTTGAAACCCAGTCCTTGCGGCGACGGCAGCCGACTTCTGGCGTTTGATCCAAAAATGCGTGAAATCAGAATTTAATGAACTCCTCCTTCCTTGGCGCCGACCAGGGGACGGAGCGGGAAGGCAGTTGGCGGTGGGGGGGAGGGAGAGGGCGAGCAGGGGAGAAGAAGCGAGAGGAACAAACACAAATAAGCCATTGGGAACAAAGGCACGGATTTAAATACTTCGCCTACTGATTCATTATCCCGTGACTTTGGCGTATCCTGCCTGCATCCTTCCTTCCTTCTTGAATTTCCCTCACTTGGCTTCACTTGTTCCTCTTCTTCTCCTTTCCCCACCTCTTCCTCTTCCGTTTTTTCCTCACGTCTCGTTGTCTGCTCTTGTTACCATTTTCGTTCTCTCTGTCGTTGTTGCTGAGTTGGGTTCTTTGAATGTTTAACGGATGCGTTCTTAATTAGTCTTAATTGAGGCGTTGTATGCGTGAGGGGGAAGAAGCGAGGGCGGGAGAGAGTGATGGATGGAGAGAGGGGGGGGGGCGTGTGAGGCAGACCAAGCGTGTGCGAGGGTGGGCCGAGCAGTTCTAATGCTCAACAACACGGCCACAAAGACGCAAACGTCAGGCAACAACATTGGGAGTAACGAAAGCACAACAGAGGAAAAGCAACAATAAAGCGAAAACGTCGAAAAAGAAAACGAAGAGAACAGAGAACAACAACAACAACAACACGACAACAATGCGATCCGTTCCATTCAATGACTTATCAAGGACACACCAGGCGCCGACGGGACCCCGCCGAGCTGGGGACGAAGGCAAAAATCACTGATTACAGTTATCTTAAGCACAAACACACACAAGCACACGCGGATGCCGTGGGCAAAGGGAAAAAATGAAAAAATTTCGAAAGTTCCGGCTTTGCTTCGTCTCGCTCCCGAGCTCGTGAAAAAATTATCCTTGGCTCGCCATGCCTGATTTCTCGCTGGCTTCTTTCTCCACTCCTTCTTCCGCTTGCCTCCATCTCTCTCTTTCTCCCTCTCTCTTCCTATCGAAGCCTCACCTGCTGGCGCGAGTCACGTCAGCAGGACGTGAATTCGAGGCTCTGGCAACAACAACAACACCAGGACCACTTTGCATGCAAGTGTTTGTTTGTGTGCGTAGCTTTGTGTTCTGGTTGTATGGGTGTGTGTGTGTTTGTGTTGGAGGAAGCATCGCCGGGCTGCGCTTCCGCTTCCGCTTACAATATGGCGCTGTTTCCGGCGAGCGATGCTGCGTGGCTGCCGTCGCGCTTGCTGATGTTTGTTGTTGCGCCTAGCGTTGTTTTTGTTGTTGTTCTTGTTATTCCCAATGTTGTCGTTGTTCTTGTTGTTGTCTTTTAAGTTGTTCTTGTTGTCGTTCTTAAAGAAAACATCGTTTTGTTGCTAATTTTTGGTTCTTGTTTGTTTTTTTTGGTCGGTTTCCCGAAGGCTGTGGCTTTGTTATTGTTGTTGTTGGTGTTATTTTGGTGGTCCCATTTTGTTGTTGGTTTGTTTTGTTTCGTTGTTGTTGCATTTGTTGTCGTTCCTGTTGTTGCTCTGGCGTCGGAAAATTAGAAAGTAATTAACTTGTAATCCTCGGCATGTCGAACACGCGTTTTCCCAGTCGATCCGGCCCAGGAAGAAGGGATGCCGAGGACGGGGCGGGGATGGGAGTCGAGCGAAGGATTGGGGTCGGTGGAGGAGGAACTCGCTGGGCCACGGTCTCAGGATACGCCGGAGCGACGAAGGCGGCGAATTAATTGGGGAAATTTAATTTGATTTGCATTCATGAAAGGACGGATCGCGAACGGGGTAGGGGAGGAAAGGGATATGGGAAGGGAGGAGGTGGGAGTGGGAGGACAAAAGTGGGGAATCTCAGAGGGCCTGAAACGAACACATGCACACATTTCGGAGACTTTGGAGGCTTCAGCCATGGGCAAGACGTCGGAAGGAGGTCAGAGAAGCGACCTCGGGACTCTTCCTGGAATGAGGTCCCGAATGCCTTGAGATCAGGAGCTGGAAGCCTTGAAGTGATTTGCCCGAATCCAAATGTGATTCAAATGAGATTCTGGAAGTTTCAAATGAGCTCTTGGCCTTGAAGTTATCTCTGAGATGCCTTCAAGTGAACTCCTGGAAGTCTTCAATTGAGTTCCTGCAAACCTCAAAGTGAGATCCTGGATTCCTTGCTGAGATTCCTCTTGGTTTTCGCAACTCGTTCTTGAATTTTCCACGTTCGACTCTTTAATGCAGATTTCAATCCCTTAAATCGCAGCTTCGATCGTCCTGATTCCCATCCTTCACATCCTCGACCACATGGAGACCCCGAAATTAGCCAGGATCTGCTGCTTCGTCCGCTCGCTCCTCTCCTCGGCCGGCCCTCGTCCTCCCGCTCCAGTCGACTCCATGTGACTTCCCCGAGGATTCTTTGCCTGGTCCGCTCTGTCTCCGTCTCCGCCCACGTCTCCCACTCCACTGTCCGTTTCCCCGGTCTTCCTCGCCCATTAATCACGAGGCTGAAAATTCAATTCCGCCCGGCGCTGCCGACGGCGATGGCGACGGCGTCTTGACGCCTCCAACCTGGAGCGTCCTGCCGGAATCCTTCGCCACTTAACGCCGTCGCCGTCGTCCTCGCCGTAGATCATGCGGCAGCCGATGCCGGAAACCGCAACAATAACAGTCGCCATTTTCGCCACCCCCACCTCCTCCTCCCTTCCCTCGTCCTCGGCCATCGTCGCCGGGCGATCCTGGGCGATATGGAAAACCACGTCGTGTCCTGTGCAAATTTTTCAAAATAAATCAAATTTCGCACGTTTTTAATGGCACCTCAAACTCAGTCTCAGTCGCCGCCGTCTCGCTCCCGCTCATTCTTGCCCTCTCTCGCTCTCTCCCTCACTTCCCGCCCCTGACGCTCATCCTGTCCTCCTTGTTCTTCTTCACGAACGCCCGCCCGCCGCCGTCGCCGCCGCCGCGTCCTGGTGACAAATATTTATGGCATCCGTTGGACACATAAATCGGAGGTCCCTGCGGTGTCGCTCGCCGTGTGTGTGTGTGCGTGTGGGTCTGCTGCATTCTGCATTAATGTATTGGGCGAGAAAATGTGTGTGTGTGTGTGTGTGTGTGTGTGGGTGGCTGCGGATGGGTGGATCTGTGTGGGTGTGAAATAAATGCAGGATGAAATGAATGCAAATGTGTCGGAATTTATGGACGCCATCGCGTGGATTTGAACGAAGTCACCGCAGGTCCTCGAGGGAAGACACGTGGAGTGGGAGAGGAGGAGGGAGGGAGGGGGATGGAGGAGGGGGTCGAGGCTCTGGGCTCTGGGGTTCCCTGGGGTTTCGAGTGAGCTTCAAGAAAGCCCGGCGATTGCTCGCTGGCAATTGAGTCGAAGCCGCAGAGATCGGGGATCGAGGAGGATCGCCGGCGAGAAGCGGCGAGGGAGGCGAGGGAGTGAGGGTGAGAGGGTGGCAGGAGGAGGGTCTCAGAGAGACAGGGAGACAGGGATGGGGGTGGGAGAGAAATTGGCAGAAGGTGCTGAAGAAAGCGATTGTTTTGATATCCCGAAAAAACGGCCTGTCGAGAGGTCTTCGATCCCGATGGCGAAGACGACGCAGTCAGAGAACAGGAGAGGGAAGGTAAATGCCAAAGAGCGAGACGGAGCGGTGATGAACGAGGCCTGGGGAGGCCTTTAAACTGGCCCCAACAACGGCAGATGGGCGTGGAAAAACTCAGAAGAGGCTTCACAGAAAATTTCAACCAACATTTACGTTTAAATTTATTACAAATGTTTTCAATAGTTTGTATGGGATTGGATAAACTACTTGGAGTCCTTGGACATTTCAAGGACGTCCGATAGCGACCACAAGTCGAAAATATTATCTGAAAATATTCCTAAAAAACCACTGCACATAATCCAATCGAAGGGAGGTCCTTTGCGCCGACTATGAGATAAGCAGATCAAGGATATTCACCAGGAGCGCAGGAACTCTTAAGGATCTCCTGGCACTCTGCCTCCCTCCCTCCCTCTCTCCTTCCCACTGTAGGTGGGCGCGTGGAAGACACAAAAAATCTCCATAGCAGCCTACGTAATCGGCTTAAACGTCCAAGGGGATGAGGGGGAGATTTTCATAGGGAACCTGCAGGACCTCAAGGATGTCAAGGAGAAGGGAGAACGAAGAAGAAGAAGAAGACGGAGGAGAAAGCTGTGAAATATAATCTAATAACGTGTTGTGTGGTGGAAGCGGAGGCGTTGACACGTGTTTGTCCAGCATCGGAGCCTCGTCCCCGGCCTCGCCTCCTGCAGGACGTCTTTGTCTTTGGTCTTCTTCTTCTTCTTCTTTTCACTCTGTCGCCTTCTCTCTTCTGTCTCCTTCCGTTTCTTCTGTCTCCCTTTCCTCCCCCTGTCTTCCCCCAACTTCTTCGCACTTTCGCCTTCGTTTCGTCTGCTCCTTGGCTCCGTCTCGTTCTGTTGGTCCCGGGGCACCAGCTTTGTTTTATTATTTTATTAGATTATGTTGTTTTACGATTCCTCCTGATGTTCTCACAACCAAATAAAAAAAAGAAGAGAGAAAGAGATGGAGAGAGGGAGCTCGCTTTAAGCCTCATTTATCTTGCTTTCGGCTTCATCCGCTTGTTACCAAAACAGCAGAAACATGCTTTTATTCTCGACCACAAGCGACCCCCACCCCTCTCCCCCTCTTCTTCTGCTTCTTCGCCCCGGAGCTCCCGCCCCCTAGCAGGATTTGCGCCTAATCCGGACGCCGAAAAGTATGCAACGCAGTTTCGCCCGCTCGCCTGGCGCTGCGACGTCCCCGAGACTCGCCCTCATAACTCAAGATGCCCCACGCCGACTATCTTTTGTCTCGTTCTCCCACACTCTTGTCCTCCCCAACCTCCTCTTCGCCTCTGTCCCCCCCTCCCTGCTCACTCTGCCCGCCCACCTTCTGCGCCCTGCAGCCGACTTCATTTTCAGACTCGCTTTCACACCCTTTTCGTGTTCGCGTCCATTTGTTCGTCGCGCCCACTCCTGCGCCCCAGCCCAGCTTCGTTTCTCACTCCACCTCCCTCTCTCTCTCTCTCTCCTGGCTCTTGGTGAACCAGGCACAGCTCGAGCTGTTTATGTGGAAAATTGTGTCAATTTGCATTTTTTCCATCAACCCCTTGGTTCCCTTCCCTCACTTGGCTCGCCCTTTTCTCTCTCACTTTTGTCTCTTCCACTCCTTCTCGCGGACTTTTCTTCTGTATTCCCCCTCTCCTTTGCTCCTTCCTCTCCTCCTCCTCTGCTTCGTGGTTTCTTCCCCGCCCCTCTTTGCGCTAGAAATTTATGCATTTTCAATTTAATTTCGCCCCCCGCCCGATGGTCGTCAGCCCTCCTCCTCCTCCCACCGCTTCTCCACGTCCTCCGAGCATATGCGAACGTCCTTCGCTCTGCGCGCAGGATGCGACGACTGCGACGGCTGCGACTCCATGAATAAGAAATCAATTTTCGAAATGTCGCATCGGCAGCCTTTTTGTCTTCTGCCATTTCCCACCCCAACTCCTTCTCCTTATTCATCTCCCATTCTAACTCCATCTCTGCCTCTCTGCCTCTCTGTTTCTCGTTTCTCGTTTCTCCACCTCCATTTCCTTGTTTCGTTGTCGCTCGCACGAGACAGGGACTGAGTCTCGCTGTCTTTGTTGTTGACGCCGCTGTCGCTGTCGCAGACGTCTCTGTCGAGGTCTCCCGTCTGATTCCGCCCATGTCCTTCGCCGCATCTGCTTCCCGTCCAACAGGCTCAATCCGTCCCTCCATCTGTTCGTCCGCCTCTCGTTCTGTCTCCCTCGTTGGCATCAATTTTATGGGCTCGAAAATTGCGCCGAAGTCGATAAATTCCGTTTTTATTCTCTCCAACGTCTGAAGGTTATGAGCGAAAATTTAAATTTTTATTGCATTTCATGAGTGTTTTCCATTTTATTTTATTTCCGTTCTCGTTCCCGTTGCTGTCGCCTCCTCCCTCCTGTGTTCTGTCGGAGTCGAGGGGTTCGTGAAAGGATCCCGATCGTAAATTAATGTCCTTCCCAGATTCGCCTTCGCCTTCGCCATTTGCTTGTGCTTTGTTTTATTTAGATTTTCTTATGCTCTTCAGTCTCCTTCGCCTTCGTCTCGCTCTTGTCTGTGAGTTTTACGATCGTCTCATATTTTTACGGCCGTCTCTTTCTATTGACTTTTCTCTTCTTTTCTCTTGTCTTCTCCTCACTTTCTTCATTTTCCTGCTTCGTTCTTCATTCAGTTGATGTGCTTTTGTCGATTTCTCTCGATTTTAGTGAAGTCCTATTTAATTTAAAATTTATTGATTGAGAAATTTCACATTCGTTGAAGCGGAAGGATTTTATGTCAATTGCTCGTAATATTTGGCGACTTTTATTTTCACCACTATTTATCACAATCCACTGAAAAAGATTTCAGAGGAAGTCGGAGTCCAGGGTTCATGGAAATCGCAAAAAATTCCGACTTTGCAACACGAAAAACATTTTTTACTGCGTAGAATTTTTCCATTTTATTTTCGTTTTTCTTTCAATCTTTTACTCTCGTTGCTGCTCGAAGTTAAGAATATTTTTTTACCCTTCCTCGACATGCATCGGGGTCCTGTTCGGGCGATTAATACAAGGATTAACATTGTTGAGATTTAATGCAACTGATAATAGAAGAAAATAAGAAAAACAAAAGAACCAGAACCAGAACCAGCCAAAAATAAACCAATAAATGTCAGAAACAACAAGAATAAAATCGAAAAAATTAAAAACAAAAAAGAAAAATCAAAAAGTACAGAAGAAAAGAATCCAAAGGGATAGAAATTATATTGGAAAAAATCAAAAAGGGAAAAAGGTGAAAATAAAAGAGCAAAAAATCAAAAACGATAACAGTAAAAACTGTGTATCAGAAATAACTACAGGCGAAAATCCCTTTATTAACACCAACAACGCTGAAGCAAAAACTAGCCAGGAAGCAGGGTCGATCAAGTGGGGGGGGAGGTTGAGGGAGGCCGCGAGGCTTCGGTTAAAAACTCGGAACTGTTAAAAACCAGACGCAATTTATCACGTCCAACGAAATGGAAATTTGTCCCGACTGACGTTTATGCATTCAATTAATTTAGTTATGTGTCAACGACGTCCAGGCCCGGCAGGACGAACGGAGTCCCGGCCGGGCTGAGCCGAGCTGGGCGCCAAAAGGCCACCAAATAAACAAACAAATAAACGAATGAACGACCGGACAGAGGAAATGAAGTAAGCGGAAGCGGAAATAAAAATTCGCGGCCGGGAAAACAATGCAAGCAAAAAGCGAACAGGATGCGGCAAAAACGGATCCTTTTCGGGGGCCGCAGCCGCAGCCGCAGCCGAGGTCGCGTTTTCGTTTTCATTTGCAGTCGTCGGTTAATCCACTGGCGATAAAAGGGACGAGGGGCCAAGGCTGAAGCTTTCAGGAGTCAATAGAGCCAAGGGCGACTGAGAGACTGGGGATGGAGCGAGATTTATCGGGACCGAGGGCCATTGAGGGATCGGAATTTCCGAAGCAACCCTTCGTCGTCCTCGATACCGACCTCCGTGATTAACCTCTGAACGACCTTCGTCGCCAACGTCACCATCGTCGCCATTATTTTCGATTTTATTCCCACCTTCAGCACTTTCCAATCAAATATTTACCTTGTCGCTCTTCCACCTTTGTTCCTGTTTCCTTCCTCTCAGTTCTCCACGTGTCGTGTCCTTTCTTGACCCTCATCCTCGCCCGGCTCGGACTCAGCAGTTTCTCATTAGCCTGCTGGCGAATGGCCTTCCATTTAAGCCAATAATGTTTATTGCAACATAATTCGTCGCCGGCAATAAAGCAGTCGACGGGGCTCGTTTCGGCCGACCCCAACACCTAGACAGACAGGCCCACAAACCCTCGCACGCACACAACGCCAACAAACACGCGCACGGACAGCCGGACGGACGCAAGGACTTGACTCTCGCCCGCAGATGTTAACAAATGACGGTTTAATCCTTTCGCTGCGTTGTCGTTGTTGTCATGGCCAGAGTTGGCTGGGAGTTTGCTGTTGTTGTCGTGTTGTTGTTGCTCGAACTCTTGTTGTTGTTGCACAATCTCTTGTCGCCATCCCGTCCACAGCTGATAATGATGACGTCCGACGTCGCCGATGATCCCAGGGACCTAGACAAATAATTTCACAGACGCCCCCGTCTCCAGCCACCGAAAGTTCGGCGTAGTCGACGTTGTCGATGTTGTTGTTGCTGGGGCGAAGGGTCCTGTTCGATCAGATAAAACTGATCCAGGGTGCGGGGATCCCGGACACGCGGCCGAGCCCGAGCATTCGCAGGACCCTCAAGGAGTCGTCAACAGTTGGCGGCGTCCTGCGTGTGACAAGATTAAAACGCTGCCAAGTGTGGTGACAACGGCGAGTCAATTCCGAGCGGAGGGAGGGGGGAGAGCGGAGTGAGGCAGACGGGGGGAGAGGGAGAGGGGAAAAGGGAGCCTGCGCTAAGCTTCTGCTACTTTTGCACTCCTTTTTCACAGCTTTCCCTGTTGATTTCTGCCGCCGCTTTCGCTCGAATTAAGCTCCTAATTTCAAACACCGTCCTGCGAGAATCCTTGAGCTGAGCGCTCGAGGTCCTCCGAGCCAAGCCAGGACGAAAGCGGTCCGGTTTATCGCTCTTGACAGAGGACCCTCGAGGACTCGGGTGTGAACAGTTCGTGGTCGAGGACCAGAAGAGATGCAACTGTGATTTCGCTTCTCCCCCACCAATCGGTCTGGCTCCCGCCGACCTGGCCCAACTCGTCCTGGGTCGAGTCGTTCTGGGTCGAGTCGCCCTGGGTCGAGTCGTCCTGGGCTCGTTGTTCGTTGCCCGACTCGATTTGAGCTCGAGTCGTTCGCGCCCGACCGCACGTGTTGTGGCCAACGAAATACGGCGCGCTCGCGGCGTCGGTGTCGACGTCGGCCCTCGACCCAAAGGATATCGCAATCGGATGCACAGACCCACACACTCGCACTCACACTCCCAGTCGCATTTGCCCAAACAAATTGATATCGCTTGGAATCCTTTCGGGCACCTTTGCATAGGCGGCAGCACCGGGATCACGTTACGAGAACGTTTAACGGAAGCGACGACCTGCGCCGACAGCGAGCAATGCCATACTTCCGGTGCCTGGAAGGCGGGATCGCGAGCTGCGGCCCCAACGAAGGCAGCTCGAGGTCCTGCGGCTGCCGTGGGAGGTTAAGCTGGGGCCCGGCGTCGGCCCGGTCTCGTGAACTGTGGCCGACGGCAGTTCGAAGCCGTCGACCACCAGTTTTAGTTCAACTCGAGTTGGAGCTAAAACAGCAGCGACGGCAACAACAACTATTTCCAACTACAACTGTAACAATTTGCGGCAGCGAACTAACAACAACAACAACGAGAAGTTGTGGGGCAACAACAAGGACGCCAACAGCAACAAACACTCGACTGAAACAACATGAACACCGCTGCATTTTGCAAATTGCTCGAAATCCCATTTTGTGGCAATTGATTATGTGGTCAGGGCTCGATGGGAGGCCGGCCCCTGAGTCCATCTCCCTCTTTCCCACCTTTCGCACCCTGCTTCCCTCACTTTTCCTCTCTAGCTCCGACTCTCTCCTCCCTCCCTCCCTCTCTCGTCCTTATCTTTGCCCTTCCGCTTCCGAGGACGACGTCATTCGCCCTTCGTTTGGGATCTCGTTGCGTTAGGCTTCGGTTCGGGAGCTCGGATGCGTTTCGGGACCCGTAGGCGTGGGCGTGGCGGGGGGCGCTGGTGGTCGAGGTCGGAGTCGGAGCCGCTGCATTGATTGAGCGAACAAACAACGCAACAAATTGCGTGCTCTTCGCATCCGGAAGGAAGGCATTTTTCAAATGCCCGGCTGAAAGGCAGGGAATTCCGACTGAGCTTGATGGAGGAGAGTGAGAGAGAGAGGCAGCGAGAGAGGGAGAGGGAGAGGGCTTGAGGTATCGATCACCGCATCATCGGCCTTTGGGGTCATTTCGTAAACGTTCGGAAGCCTTTTGTGCTTCATTCAAGATGTTTCCACATCATTTTCGAGACCAGAGAATCGGCCGTGGGAAGGAGAAGATGGAGAGCGTTGTGGAAAAAGATTTGTATTTAAAGATTTCATAAATTGTACTGCCTTTTTCTCATTAAGCTCGACTTGTGGAAAAGTCTTCCGTCTGGCGACAGAAGTCGAGGGTCTTCGACCATGGTCATCGAGCTACTCGAGTCCTTGGGCCCGAGGCCTCGACCTAACTTTCGATCTATCCTTCGTCCTGATTTTCCAGCTCATCCTCGACCCCCTCCTCGACCTCGTCCTCGACCTCCTCCTCCTCGACCTGCACTTCAACCTCCTCCTCCTTTGGAAGCGGCGACTTCGAGGACTGCGAGGCTCATCAAATAATCATAAACGAGCTTCATTTTAATGATCTCTGCAGCCTGGCACCAGGCCCACGGCACTCACACACACGCACTCACACAGAGTCAAGTGCGGTCCCACACATACGACGATTCACGCACGCACACACACGGCCGTGGAGCTCCTGCGAGAGGCCCGGGACGGTGGCCGGTCGGCGGTCGGTGGTGCCGAGGGTTCGTCGTCGTTGGTCATTAACTGATGACCTCGATTATTGCCCTTCGACACTCACACAAGGACAGGCGGCCACTCGCGCTTGGGGCACACACACGCACACACCGCCATGCGTCCCGACCCACACATACATACGTGTAACAGCAACAACAGCGGTGAGCGGGTCTCGGTCCGGCCTGTGGACAGGTTTCGGAGGTCGCCACGAGGAAGCGGCAGAGAAAAAATGCGGAAGGCAGACTGAAAGAAGTCGTGGAGAGAGGGAGAGGGAAGTGGTCTCCTTGCAACATGTTTATGGCCGCCGTTTCACATGCTTCGCGTATGAGTGTTGGTGACTAAATGTGTCTGTGCCTGGCTCTGGGTGTGCGTGTGTGTGTGTGTGTGTGTGAGTGTTTATTAAGCTCCCCTTTATGGCAGCCTTGTTGCTCTACCTTGTTGTTGTCATTCTTGTCGTTGTTGTCATTGTCGATGTCGCTGTCGCTGTCGCTGTCCTTACTCCAGTTGTTGCCTTGTTGTTGTCCTTCAAGCTCATAAAACATGGACAAAAAATCCATTCGTTGTCCCTGCTTCGTCGACGTCGCGTTGTCGAAACCGTCTTCGTTGTCGTAGTAGTTGTTGGTGGTGGTTTTGTTGTTGTTGTTAATGTGGTCGGTGCTAATGATGCTCATGGGATGTGCGCCTGTTGTTGTTGTTCTGGCTTTACTACTCCACAAATATTCATACATGTAGCAAACATGAGAGTGTATGAGAGTGCATGTTGTTGCTGTTGCTGTTGTTCTTGTTGTTGTTTTTGTTCCTCTTTTTTCTCTTCTGATTCTCTTCCCGCCCTCTCCTCAATTTCGACTCGGTGCCGTGCTTGGATTTTGTTGTTTGTATACCTTTGTGGTTGTTGTTTTTTGTTGTTGTTGTTTTTCTTGCCATTCGTGTTGTTGTTGCTGCTGCCGTGGCATGGATTTTATGGTCAATAGTTAACTTTTATACTTTTAATGAGAGTGTATTTCGGTCTTCCACACACACACACACACACACACACACACACACACAGACGAACACCCAGGACTTCCGGCTCTGATCGCACTGCCTTCGACTCTTGAATGCGTGCAGCTTGTTGTTGGTACTCTGGCTACTGTTGTTGTTGTTGTTGCCTTTGTTCCTGTTGTTTCAACTCAACACCACCTTCTCTCATATTTCGGTCATCATTTCCACATATGTTGTTGGAAGCCTGCCTTGTTGTTGTTCTCGCCCATTATTCTTGCTGTTGTTATTGTTTTTGTACTTGCTATTCTTGTTAATGTGGTTCTTATTGTTGTTGTTCTTGTTGGTCTGTTGCTGTGCTGTTAATGAATTATTGCCAAACTTTATCATAATTAGAAAGTTACGTACGACCGACCCCGGCCCTTCCGGCTCCTTCCTCATCTAACATAATGGCTATTGTTGTTGTTGCTGCTATTGCTGTTGCTGCTGCTGCTGCTGTTATTGTTGTCGTGCATTCCCACCCCCTGCCACGACACCGAGCCCACACTCGGAGCCAGACTCGGGGGGTCGTCGTCGTATTTGTGTTTATGATAGATTTATGAAGGACATGAAAATAATTACTTTTCATTAGAAAATTGCATTCGCTCCGTGTTGCTGGGGTCGCAGCATCGCCAAGAGCCCCCCGAGTCGCTTCTCCAGGCTTCCACCTCGATGTCCTTTTCGGGGCATGCAGCGAGTGTGAAAACGTTAAGGATCAAAAATTAATAACGGAACCTTTCGTTCGCTTGGGTCGTTAATTGAGGTGCCGAGGGCAGGGGGCATCGAGGGTTCGGGAGGGCCAAACGACGACGACGAGGACGTTAAAAGGAGATCCTGATACCTCATTAATAAGCAGGCCACGCGGGGCGGGAGTCGGTGGAAACGGACGGCGCCCTTGGGGAGGAGTTCGAGGGCGAACCTGAGTCCCCTTCGATCCCTTGGCCTTGGCCGTCGGGGCACGGGGAAGACGAATTGTTGTTGGACGTGTTCGGGGTTCGGAAGGCCCTCAGCACGATGGGGCGGGGTTCGGAGAAGTTGCCGAGGGATTTCTTTTGCCCTAAAGCCAGGCATCGCAAGGCTCAGGAAAAGTTGGCGACTTTAGTTTGCTTCAACCGTAGCTTGTGCTTGAACTGTGTAACGTTTTTCGGTTCCCTCCTTCGGCGGCTCCTGAAGGGTGTCCGTGCTCTCGTTCCCTTCGTCCCGGGTCCCCCACAAAATGTCGCCAAAAAAGCACCGAAAAGACGGCGACCAGACCGAGACGTCGAACCGCACTCTCGGTTCCGATTCGGGCGCTGTCAAAGCGCAGCATGACAAATGCCAATAAGCCTTCTCGCTCTTACGTCTCTCCCTCTTTTGGCTCTCCCTCCTCCCAGACTCCTGCTTCTCTCCCTTCCGCCCGTCTTTGACTCTTCGTGGTTGACATCGTCTGTCCCTCGACCTCCTGGTTCTCGCTGCCCAGCCTCTGGCTTCAAATCCATTCACCGACCTGCTCCCAACCGAAAATTCCTGCTCTTTCAATTTCTCTCTCACTCTCTCTCACTCTCTCTCCGTCTACCTCCCGCTGTTTCGCTGTTTTCCTCTCTCCCTCTGGCATCTGAACTCGTTCGCATCGCCACCTGATGACGACGTTCGCTTTCGAGTCCGCTCGACCGCGGCGAGGCCGGCTGGAGCGAGCGAAGATGAATGAGAAAGAGAAAGGGAGAGTGGCGTCGCCTCCGGCAGGGGTGCAGAGAGCGAGAGGGAGAGAGAGGGAAAGCGAAAGACGCTTGACAAATCGAATTATTTAAAGCGAAACCAAACGTTGACGTTGACGATTTCAATGGCGAACTTAGCGAAACCTAACGAGAGCCAGACGAAGCGACAGGGGCGATGGGAAGGCACAGGGGGGAGGAAAGGGAAGGCTCGAATGGGAGAGGGAGAAGGAGGGAAAACAAACCGAAAGCAGAAACTGATTCACTTAGAAACCGATTGCGACGAAAGTGGCTGAGGCGGAGACGAGGGATCGGGATCGGGACGGGAGTCGGAGGCCACCGGTCGAAGGTGGAGCCGTGGGAGGTCCTGGGACGACGGGGCGACTGGAGCGAGTTTGCGACGTTTTGATTTATCGTCCACATGGCAGCGAATAAATTTCGTTCTCTCGTTCTCTTTGGAAAATCGCGAGATCGCAACCCACGAGGGACGGCGGCGGCAGCGACAGCGGAAACGCACTCGAAATGTAATAAAATCGAAATCAATGGCGACGGTTCCTCGCGTAAAATGGCGGAGCACATGTTCCTCGTTGTTGTTGTTGTTGTTTCTCCTGTCGTCGATAACTTCGCGAGAGCCAAAGTCGTAAAATTCAACGCTCTCTCGCCTCGTCCTCGCCTTCGCCCATCGCGAGCCCCATTGAGCGAACGTGTGGTTGTTTGAGAGTTTCCGCCGCCCACTTCCGCTTCCGGTTCGCATCGCCGTCTTCGCTGCCGCTTCTGCGACGAGTCCCACGACCTCGGTCCTTGTGGTCGGTGGGCGAGAAGACCGAGGAGGCGGAGGAAAAGGGAAATAAAAAGTCAAGTGGAGCAAAAGTCAGGCTTCGCAGGACTCGGGAGTCAAGACTCAGGCGACCGCGGCAGGTGGAAGGAGCGCATGAAGAGGCGGCGGTCGCGACGTCGCCTCGGACCTGACTCCTCATAATTTTCCGCGAGTAAAAATGATTTAAACACCTGTCCAAACAAGTGGTCGTTAGGGAACTCCTTGAAGACAAAGATCGAAGACCGAGGTCGAGGACCGAGGCAGTGACCGCAGAGTCCCGAAGGCAACGACGCGACACGACCCGCCCCGCCCCGCCAGAGTGAGAGGAGGCTCCGGAAGCAGGATTTCGTTACTTGGGATTTGGCTCTTGAACCCGGCAATTGATTGTTGATTAGAATCGTCCAGAGATCCCGAGGGAAACCTCTCTAATTATCCCGAAGAAGTTCCAATTTTTATCTCCTCCTCCTCCTCCTCTCACTCATTGGCAACGCCATAAATCTCCGTTGCCAACTACGTTGTCGAAGTCCCGACCACTCGGCTCACACCATTCGACTGGAGTCGACTCGACTCCTCTCGAAATCGACGACTTCTTGTCGATCGTTATGGAAGCCATTAAGGAAGGAAGCGACTGGACGACAGACTCCTGCAGCCCGCAGACAAAAGGAGGGATGCGGGGAGGATTTCGGGGAGAGTTTCGGCAAATTGACCGGAGCGTTTATAAATCAATTAAGTTCAACGAAAGGAAAATTTATTGCCAACGCTCTCGTTCACTGCGAATTGAGCCGAGGACGCCAGAGGAGGGAAAGTGTGAAGGGGGCGAGGATGGGGAGGGGGTTGGGTAGGGGTCGAAAATGAAACCGTAGGAAAAACTTTGCTCATGTGTGAACAAAAGCCACTCGACTTTTGGCCAAGGTCTTGGTCGAGTCGAGTCCTCGAGTCGTGGCGTTGAAATCTTCGACTGCGGCTTCCTTTGCCCGTTGATGTTGATGTAGAGGTTGTGGTAGATGTTGTTGCTGTGGAGGCTGTTGTTGTAGATTTAGTTGTTGTACTTGGTGTTGTATCGTTGGAGTTTTTGTAGTAGGTGTTGTTGTTGTTGCTGTTGCTGCTGCGAAATAAAAAGGGCCATAAATTATAATTTACAAGCATTAAAGCGTCAGCAAGTGGCCAACGGCGACGAGGCAAGGAGCGAGCGTGAGTGAGAGCGAGCGAGGGGTCCCGACTCTGGCCAGGGCCGCCAAGCAAATTTGACACTTGCCAAGCGAACTGTGGGCAATAAAAAATAAACTGTTTCACTTTGGGTGCGTCGATGGGGTCGCTGGACGAGGGCGAGGAGCTGCTCGGGGTCGGAGTGACGAGAGACGGGAGATGGGAGGCGAAGTCGAAGCCAAGTCAGTGGACGAAGTCGAGAGGCTTTGGCGATGATTTACGAAGATTTGAATCGAGTTTTCGACTCAATGTCCTCGCGTCGATCGAACAAGGATGTCAGGGAGACGGAGAAGGTTTGAGGAGGGTTTTCTTGTAACAGAAGTTGCTGAACTGAAGACGACAAGTGATGGCAAGTGGTTTTGGGGTTGGCGAAGAGGAGGGAAGATTATTGAGGATGAGATTTGGATGGTTTCGAGACATGGAGAGCACAACGAGAAGGAATTCTGTGGTATAATTGGTTTTTCCTCCTTAGAAAATTCAAAATTCTCGTTCTGCATAAATTTTATTACCCTTTCTAATTCTTCCCAGTCATCTCACTCTAATACAATAGCCCTTCTTGATCACTCTGTCAATGCACTTCATCATTTTGTGCCGTTTTCCCCATCATCCTTGACCTCTTTTCCATTGCTGGCACTGGTTGCTTGACGTTCATGGTCGGCATCAGACTTCAATCGTCTGCCCTTCTCCTTCCCTCAGAGAGAGAGGGAGAGAGACAGCGAGAGAGAGA
The DNA here is from genome assembly GCA_947389925.1 of Coelopa pilipes. NCBI lineage: Eukaryota > Metazoa > Arthropoda > Insecta > Diptera > Coelopidae > Coelopa > Coelopa pilipes. The sequence goes on from OX376696.1 coordinate 69,910,342, forward strand.
GTGTGATCGGCTCCTCACGTGTCCGTCACCCGTCCCTGTCCCTGTCCGTCGACCCGCAGACTGACGTCTGAATCGAGCGCGAGCCGAGGGTGGTCGACGGGCCGTGAAAGGGTTGCCACCCTGCGGGACCGTCTGACGTTTTCATCATTTTTATCGCCCGGACAAAGGAGAGCGATTTTTCTCTCTTCGACTGTTGGTGTCGAGTGCGATTTTTATGAAGTGTCCGAACTGAAGGCTGGGAAATGGCAGGGAGGAAAATGCGAAGGAGTGAAAAATGAAGCGACGACGTTTTTGGATTTCACTGCGGATCGCCAAATATGTTTGACGAAAAAACCTAAAAAATTAACATCAAAGAATATACGAATTAAATGTAATAATTTTGAATTCAAGTTTTCTCTTTCGCTTCTTTGGGTTCTCTGGATTTGTTGGTATAAAAAAAATCATTGCAAAATCATATTAAAACAATAAATAATTTATATTTCAATTCTAATTTTTTAGCTTCATCTTCATTCAAATAATCTATTCAGGAAAATTATTATTATATATTTATTATTTCAATAACAAAAGTACCAGAAGTATATTTCGTTTTTGTTTTTTTTTTAATAAAAAAAACGAATTCTTTAAAATATTTCAAAAAATGTACCCTTCTGCTTTCATTTGGTCTCCATTTAGTTAATAAAATTGGGTCGTAATAAATCATCCTTAAATTAAATAAAAAGTTCGTCCTCTTGCAAAGGACAAGACTCACACACTCACACAATCCCACTTTAGATCCCTCACATGGCCGTGGAGAGCATCAAAGGAAAGGTTTATTTTTTTTCATGGTGTCCCCGTTCTTCATTCCTCCTTGTTGTTGTTGCATGTTGCTCACTAATCAATCATCAAATTTTGCCATTACTCAACGAGGTCTTCATTAACACACACACACACACTTAAACACTCGCACTCACGACAGTCTCTCTCTGCCTGTCGTCATTTCCGGCGCCGTTTTTCATTTGATTAATTTTTCAAGCTTCGGTTGCTGCGAGTCGGGGAAGGGAATTTTATCAAGCTTGTTAATTGGGGTTTGAGGGAGAGAGAGAGAGAGGGGGTGGAGGGAGCGAGGGAAGCAGGGAGGTAAAAATTAAGGAATTTAACCAACTGTTTAAGGACAAGAAGCTGTTTAAGAAATGGAGAAGAAGGTAATCAAGAATTTAATTTTCATAAGAGACCATGGAATTAAATTGATATGAAACTATCGCGAATTCTACTCGGAGAAAAGAAACCAACTCTTGATCCCTTTCGCTCCCCCTCACTTTCCCTTTCCTTCGTCCATTCCGCGACTCCCTCATCGCCGTTTGTCCAGCTCCCCATCCACGGCCGGGAGTTTCGTTAGAGTCTGTTAATTTTTGGGAAATCTCATCGTCAGCCCCGGCCGTCGGCGATGCTCCCCCTCTCCCTCTGTCGCTCCCTTATCCTGGCGAACAACTGGAGTATCATGGCATCGAGTTTAGAACGAATTCCGTGAACTTTTTTAATTTCTCTTTCCCGAAAATTCCACCTCCTTCCTTGGCCGTTGCGCGTTGCTCGAGAGGGAAAGAAAGAAACACAATAAAATTTGCATTTCTCAAGAGAGAGCGAAAGGCTCTTCTCCCCATCCTTCCCGCTTCCTCTCCCTCTCCCTCTCACTATAGTCCTGTCCCTCTGCCGGCCTGCTGTCTGTCTTGTCTTCCCCATTTAAATGCGCGGTCCTTGAGTTTACTTTTGTCATATGTTTTTCTCCCCCTCTCTCTTCCTCCCTCCCAATTTATGGAGTACGAAATGCTTTTAATTGAGAAATTTTCGGGAGAAGAAAAGGAAAGAAAATGAAATAAAGAAAAAGAATAGAATCTCCCAGAGCAGAATCTTAAATTCTGGCAGTGAGGAAAACTTTGGACAATTTTAAGCTTGAACTGGCTTTGAAGGAACGTAAATTAAACACAAACACAGGGACACGGAGGCAGAGGCAGAGGCAGCGACAGCACACAGATACACACCTATACAGACGCAGACACACACACACACACATAACTAGAGGGACACCCACAGCAACTGAATGCGAAGTCTTCCCACACTCACGGCGACCACGGCGAGGAAACGAACAGACAGACAGGAAGATGGACCGAGTGCGCGATGAAGGGAGAGTTGGAGAGTGGGAAGGAGACAGAGAGAGGCAGATCGGGCTGAGCCCAACCGGGAGAAACCAATTTTATGGCCTGGAACCCCTGCCGACCCCGACCCCGGCTCGAACTCTCAGTCGAAGTCGAAGTCGAGCGGCCAAGAAAATTAACATAATGAGTGGAAATCCTTGAGGGACATTAAATAATTGCACTAAACGAAGGGGGCGTGGCGGGGCGAGGCGACACCGACGACGCCAGGAAGCTCTTGGGAGGCCCGGAAGGAGGAGGTGGTATGGGAGGAGCCGAGCGAGGCGAGGCGAGGCGAGCAAAATGTGACAAGAGACAAGGCAATGACAACACAATTTAAAAACAAGCGCCCAGACAGGGAGGGGAGGAGAGAGAGCGAGGGAAGGAGGGGGAAACGAAAGAGCGAGGAAGACAGAAAAAGACAGAGAAGACTCGGAGGAGATCGATGGGAAGAGCGAGAGATAAAGAGCCTCCGGAGCCAGCAGAGAGTGGAGAAGGAAAGGGGCCAGAGTGAGAGTGAGATGGAGATGGAGGCTCCCGAGGGACCGAGCGGGACGGGCTGCAGTGAGAGTGACACTCGAGAAGAAGAGGAGGAAGCACGGCCGGCGACGTCCGTTCCTTCGGGGAGCTGCAAATCAACTTTGAATAAACTCTCCCGACACCCGGCGCTCAGGGGCCTCGCTTAAACGCCGGACGGCGCGAGGGGAGGCCAAGTGAGGGAGAAAGGGAGAAAGAGAGAGAGAGGGAGGGAGGGAGAGGGAGCGACGACGTTAAGGAGACGCCGGTTGTTTTTACTGCGAACTCGGGCGAGTGGAAAATTGCGGGAAGCCGAAGTTAAAGTAGCGAACGATGCTCGCGTGACCCAAAAACTCCAGGCAGAGAGACGGGGGGCAGGGAGGCAGAAGTCGAAGAGGAGGAGTAAGAGAGATAGAAGGAGAGAAGATGCGGGAATTAAAAATTCAAAATAACCACGTGGAAGCTTCTAATTGCAAGCCGCGCGTTTTTAATGAGAATTTCTCGGCTTTCGCCCGCCGCCGGAGACTCGTCTGGCTGGGCCTCGGGGGTCCCGCTTTCTGGGTCACACGAGGATGCGACGCGCGCGCCAGGGAAATCGAGAAAATCGAGGGGGAACTCAATCCGGAAGTCGGGCGTTGAATCGACGTCTGGCCGAGCGAGGGCTTCATTTCCGGCTGGGGACGAGTTCGGGACGAGTCCGTCGTGCGATGATTAGAAGAAGGAAAAGGAGGGAAAGGACAACAACAAAAAACAAAAATAAATAACTACCAAAATGCAAAAATTAAAATTAAGTGAATGAAATGGAAAGAAAATCAGTCAAAGATATATCAAGGCAACTGTAGAAATTGCTATGAGGAAAAAGGGTACAATTTAAGATGAAACTTTAATATTAATTCAAAATAAGCAGAAAAAGAGGAGAAAACAAAATAATCGTAACAATATAAACAAAAAAAAAAAAAAATCAAAAAAAACTCAAACACCTAGAACAATAATTAATTAAGAATGATTTCTGCAAATCTCTTCCTCGATTCAAGTGAGAATTCCCTTCGGAGGAAACTCCAGAAGAAATATGTCAAGGTGACCAGACTCGACCGCCCCCCCCCCCCTCCTCTTCTTCTCTTCCTTCCCCCGTTTCCCGCGAACTCTGCGCTTGTTTTTGTTGTGCTTTTCCACAGACAATTAAATTACAAAAATTATAATGCTTTCTCCTTTTTGCCTCGAGACTCCGTCTGCATGCAAATTGAGAATAAATCAATGTAATGTACTTTTATTTCACTCTTTCTCTTTCTCTCTCCCTCTCCCTCCCCCTCTTTCGCTTTCTCTCCCTTTTCTGTCCCTCTCTCTTTGTCTTTCACTTCGTCGACTTTGGAGCTTGAGTTTGGTTCAACAAGGAGAACAACAATAATAATAATAATAACCATAACTGCAACAACTACAACAACAACGATGGAAATCACTATTTCAACACCAACAACAACAGGAGCAACTGCAAAAAATTACAAGGAGCAGAAAACAGCAACAACAAGAATAACAACAAAAAGTTACCACGATGCGAAACACAAAATGCAATAAACAGCAAGCAAACCATGGTTATTGTTCTCATTGTTGTTGTTGTTGTCAATGTTGTTGTTGCTATTGTTATCATTGTTGTTGCTGTTGTCTACATCTATTGTTGTTCTGGCTTCTGCTGCTGCTGCTGCTGCAATTTGTAACCTTCAACGAACCACAGACAACGCCGCCGTCTTCGCCCTCGTCCTTCGCCCGCTCGACGACAGCCCCGGATGCCGAGGGTCCTGGCGGACGGAATGTGGGCTGCCGATGGCTGGCTGGCAGTCTGTCCGTCTGTCCAACCGTCCGTCTGTCGCTCGGTTGCTGCCTCGTTATTTATTGAGTCCGCATTTTGCTGTTAATGTCTTTATGTGGTTGAGGTGGCGACCGGCGAGGTCGCTCATTGTTCTTGTTGTTATCAGTGTTGTTGTTGTTGTTGTTGTTGTTGTTCTTGTTAGTGTTGTTGTTGTTATTATTATTGCCCCAGCTCGCCGATGTTGTTGCTACTTGCTTGCTATTATCCTGTCGTCCCGTTTTCGTTATTGCATTATAATTTTTTCCCTCATTTCCATCGCCGTCGCCTCCGCTCGTTTCGTCTCCTTTCGTTTCCTTTCGCCTTCTTTCATTCTGTTCTCACGTCTCGCTTCGCCTCCCGTCGTCTTCGCCCTTCCATCGTGAAAGCTTTCGCAGCGGCTGCCGGTGAAAGGATAATAAGCAGATATCGACGGGGAGTCGCAGGATAATCGAATGAAGTGGATTCGATTGCGGTGCGGCCCGAACCAGGACTCGACGAGACGCTGCATGGGACGAGGATCGAGGGTCCTGGGATGACGGAGACGACCTCGAAGGCCATCGGGACCAGAGAGAAATCGAGCCAGGAGCAGAGGAGGAGGTGAGGAAACCGGGTCCAATCAATCCCGGCCTTTGTTTATCTCGCAATCCTCAAGTCTGCTGCCTTCCAGCCAGCGAACTTGGATTTTCCTTCCCTTGTCTGCCTCGTCCTCTCTCTCTCCCTTCCTCTTTTCTTCAGGTTGGTGCTTCAGCCGCTCCTTATCGTGCTCTAATAATCGTTGCAGTGTTTTTTAATGACTTGTTTCCGCATCCTGGCTGGGATCCGAGCCCAGGACCTGCCGCCAGCCGCCCTAACGAGAAGGACAAAAACAAGGAGACGACGATTTGGGGGGACGACGTTTAATTCGGTATTTTATTTGATCGCATATCAATTTTTGCCGATCATTAAAAGTCCACGAAAGCGGCTTTAAAACAAATTTGTTTGCCCAACACACACAAGCAACAACTCGAGCTTCCGCTATTTTGCATGTTTGCAGAAGACGTCGGGGCCGACAAAGGACGGAGAGAGGGACGGAAGGACTCGAGGACGGGCGGAGGAACTGAGGGAATGAGCATGAGCATAAGCGGATGACAAGGGAACCAAGTCAAGGATGTGAGCCGAAGGATGGGCGCTGGGTCGTGGCCCGGGGGGACGGGGCCAGAGGGCGTTCGATTCGAAATGAATTTGTTTAACTGATTTGCACACACGAACAAAATCGCAGACCCAGGCTCACGTATGAAGGAGGATATCGAATGTCAACCGCTGATTGTTCATTTCCTGTTTCCGCCTTCGCCCGGCGGCCGGGGCTGGGAGGAAGGAGGAGGCAGGCAGAGGAACCGGGAGCCTCCGTTGGGACGAGGAGCCAGGGAGGGAGGAAGGTAGGGAGGAGCCGTGGCCACGTCAGCGAAAACTCTTCAATTCCAATTCCATCCTCGGCTCGTTTTAAAGAAGCCAGTGGAATCAGTCGAAGGGAAGGAGCGAGACAGAAAGGGGGATGGAAGGAGGTGGCGGGGAGAAGAAGGAGAGGCGGGAGGAGATGGAGAAGTCGTTGGAGAAGTGGAAGAAGCGACGGCTGGAGTCCCGCAGGACCTCGTGCGGCGAACCTCGCCTTGTGACGGCGATGACAGGACTCGAGAGCGATAGCAAAGACGGGGGAAGGAGGGAAAGGGAAGGGGAGAAACTACTGATGATTTGAAGAAGCAGACGACAAGCAGAGCAACAGCAGCAGCAGCAGCAGCAGCAACAACAACAACACATGCCATTATAACCACAACAATGTGGGCGAAGACAACAACAACAGAGATGACATCAACTTTTGCATTGTCCTTTTGCTACCAGGGTGGGGAAGCCTTTGTGCAAAAGCGCAAATATTTGCATAAACAGAGAGGGAAAATAGGGAGAATAAGGCAGGGAGAGAGAGAGAGATGTGTGGAGAATTTCTTCGCTGATATCCTTTCGCCGCTCGATGCTGAAAGTCGATTCCGATTTCAATTCCGCAGAGATTTCACTCAGGAGCCAGAGCTTATCCCCGTCTCCCTCTTGCGTGCCCTTTGCTCCACCTCCTTCTGCTTCTTCTTCTTTCTCCACCCCTTCCCCTCTTCCCCCTCCTTCTCTTTACTTTTTCTCTCCACCTCCTTCCTCGCTCCGACTCACATGTCCTCTTGCCATACTCGGCTAAGGATCTTGTCAACATATGGATATAAATTGCGTCCTTCGGGAGGCAATCGTCGGCGGTCGTCGGCTCCGAGTGCGTGTCCTTTGTCTGCCTGTGGCGAGTCGTCCGTCGGCATTCGTGGGCCGTGGGCCAGAGGGTTTTAGTTTTATTGAAAAAGTCCTTCCCTGTGAAGCGTGTCCGCGAAAGGCTGGGCAGGCATCGGTCATGTCGTGAAGAGGATCCTCGCTTGGCATCGTCCGGGTCCTGGGGGTCATTAAGGGGAATCATCGGGAATCCGTCACATGCTCGGACTTCAGGAAGGCCTCGGCGCCCTCGTTGAAGGATTGCCTGACTTGGAGGAGGCTCCAGGAGGCAATCGAGGACTCTGACTTCGGTCCCCACTTGACTTCGAGATGCCAAAGGCCTTTCAACGACATCCCAATCAGCGTGAACCCCGTTAAAGAGCCTGAAAATCATCGTCTTCACCTGGGTCCAATCGTTTTCCCAGATCCTGATAAATGGGAGCCTCGCCATAAGCTCCGAGGCTCCTCCTCCCTCTCTCTCTTTTGCACGATGATGGTGTTTTTTTCCAATTTTTTTTTGTCCTTTTTGAGGCACCCCTCGAAACAGGTTTAATTTAAAAAACGTGCCTCGAGCCGTCCGCGTCCGCGTCTCCGCCCCAGCCCCAGCCTCGGGGTCCGCGGTCCACCCGAGCGGCAGTCTCTTGATTAAATCACCTGCGCGTCGAGGTCCTGCCAGGACATAACCTCAAATAACTGTCAGCAGCCGATGACGCGGACGTCAGAGAGTGGAAGAAGAAGAGGGGGGCCAAGAAAAATAGAGAGAGAAGCAGTGTGGCCGTGGGAAGCTCATGGAACTCATTATTAATTTTTGACCCGAACGCATTTCGTAAATTAGAAAATTCTGCGGCGGGAGGATGAACAGGGGAGCAGGAGAGTGAAAAACAGGGGAGGGGCGTGGCACGGGGACGAGGATGAATGGGAAAATGTCTCGAGATGTCGTAAACAAAATTGGAATGAGCGAAAGCGAGACGGGCGTCGGGATTGAGTGACCTGAAAACAGCGGTTCGAAGGCTCCAGCGGGGTTCGGTCGAGGACGGGGAGGAGGACGAGCGATTAGGGGAATGAACGAGAGAGGGGAGAGAGGCAGAGAGAGAGTGAAAGAGACGACCTCTGAAGTGGCGAGAATGAGCGAGGGAGAAGGACTGAGGTCGATGGCGAGAATGACGGCTGGAGGAAGGCGGAGAAAAGTTTGCAAAACACGGACTTGGACGTCGAGTCGAGTCCGACAAATACAACAATAAGAACCACAACAACGACCAGAACCACAACAACAAGAATCACAACAACAACGCCAGAGCGATGGAGGTGGAGGTGGTGGAAAAGTAGTTGGGAAACGCAGAATGGCGCAAAGTGGCGACAGCGACGAGGAAGCCGAGGTCCGGCTGTCAGAAAAATGACAGCTAAATTGTTGAGCCGTGTCGAGCGGGGGCGGGCGTCGGCGAGGTAGGAGGCCAGGAGACGCCCGAGGACCTGCAGGAGGACGGCAGGCGCTCGCCAGGACTCCGCCCGACGACGAGCAACAGCCGGCGGCGCAGCGACAAAAGCACGGCTAATTCGTTGTCGCTGATGACGAGGGAGGAGAAACGAAGAGCGGCAGGAGGTGGCGACGGAGGGGCGTCGGTGGTCGTGGGTTTTAATTAAATTGATTAAAGCATGCTTTTAGGCGCTTTCCTGCTAATTCGTTTCCGTCTGCCGCCCGCCGCCCGCCGTCGCCGTCTCCGCCTGCGTCGCCTTCTTCGCAGGCTTTGTGCCGTTTCCCACTCGCAGCGCCTCTGCATGTAATGCAACAATAACAATAAAAATTATAACAACAGCAAAAAGATGAAAGAAAGAGTAGGAAAAATAGCAACAATTATAAAATACAGCAATAAGAACAAAAAGAACAACATCAATAACAACCAGAACAATAGCAATAGCAACAAGAACCACAGAAGAAGGAACAACAGCATGGGCCACAGCAACAACAATTGCATTGAAACAGGACACAAAAACAACAACCACAAGCTCTCCTTCTGCTCCTCCCTCGCCTCCACCGCATCGAACCGCATTAATTAAGACGCCCCGGGCCCCTCGTCCGGCCCCGAGGCCGCATCAATCCCGTCGACGGAGCCGAAGCCGGAGCCGCGCCAGGAGGTGCATTAGCGAGTGACAAGGAAGAGGAATAGACAGAGAGGGGGAGAGAGAGCCTGAGGTTCGAAAAGGGACCGCCTGCAACGAGTGATCGACCGCCTGCGGAACGGAAGCGGAACCGGAAGTAGACGCCACTCAGCGGCAGTCGGCGCTCGTCCGCGCCGAAGACAATGCGGACAAGTGCGTCGTCTGAACGAGTGGCTGAGTGTGTGTTTTTGTGTCTGTGTGTGTTTGATGGACAGACACCCTGTCCATCACTGGGTTCGTGCGTCGCCACGCTTGGTGCAAGTGTTAATTAAGCATTTGGCAGACGTTTCGCATGGCAGACGACTGTGATTTGCGTTGGCCATGGCGTTGACGATGGACCCGGAAACGGCAAGGGCAGGATTGAGGACGAGGAGGAGGTCGAGGGAGACGAGGACTGCATTTGAATGGAGGCGAGTGGAAAAAAGAAATCCTCGCCACAGTCGCGAGGACCATCGAGGCCCATGGATTGGGGCGAGGCTGAGCCATTGAAGGTTTTGAGTTTGAAGGACGATGGCCCGCAAGAGGAGGGGAAAAAACAACCAACCAACCATCGACCGATGAAGGTGAGGTGTGGAAAATCGCCTCACATGGACTTCTTAAAAAAAAACCATGTCCTGAAGGATCGATAAAGTTTTACTGTGTTTTCTCGAAAATTGAATTCTCCCCTAGGCGCAAAACCTTCCGGCTTCCAGAAGAAAACGAGAACGAGAATGAGAATGAAAATGAGAGGAAATCCAGGCTCGTTTGGGGCAATTTTCGCCCCTCCCCCAGCCCGCACGCTCGCTTGCAATAAATTCGCAACTTTTGTTATGCAAATTCACCGGAGAGCCAGAGCGGAGGAGTCGAGGTGTCGAGGAGCGGCAGCAGGAAAAGGACAACAGAATCCTCGACGGCGGGAGCGAATAATTTTTCCCGCCTTAGACGTTGACTTGCAGCACCTTTTGCAAGGGCTCGGGAGGGTTTTGCGAGGTTGTGAGGCGGGCGAGGGGCGGCCGGAAGATCCCGGCAACGCCGTCCCAGCCGCGGGCAATGGGAAATAATTAAATTGCTTTTAAGTTCGTTCAATAAATTAGAAGACCAATTCTCAATTTAAGGAGCGCTCGCAACAGCTCGGAAGGGCGGTGAAGGGACGAGGGTGAGCGAGAGAGCCAGAGAAGACCGAGCGAGCGAGAGGCAAACTATGCAGCGACAATTTATAAAGCGTCCGCGGGCAGTTTCCGCCTGCCCCAAGCTCCGGCAGGGGGGGGGCGCAGGAGGGAGTGGGGCCGGGAGTGGTGAGCGAGAGAGACAGGGGGGGGGGGCGGGGATTCGCGGCTGTTTCATTGTCGTCCTGGCGATTTTATCTCGAAGGAGTCTTCGCTGTCCCCGCTCGATCCTCCTCTGGTCGTGTCAACCGATTCCCTTTTGGCACCCATTCTTTCCTTCTTCTGAGTCGCTCTCTCTCTGTCTCCTCTTCCTTCTGTATCTCTCACTCTCTCCGTCTCGTCCGCTCCTACTGCTCAGTCCTTCTTCCTTCGCTGCAGAGTTATTTCTATTGCCGGGCGTTGCCAGAGGCCCGCGGTTGTTGTGTTTTTGTTGGTGTTTCCCATAAACTTGTTGTTGTTTTCGTTATCGTCGTTGTTTTTGTTGGTAGTTTTGTTGTTATAATTGTTGTTATTGCTGTTCTTGGTGCTTTTCCTGCAGCTGTGCTGGTCTAGCATTCAGCTGGAGTTTGTCGCGGCCCTCGAGGCGCGGATCCACGGAGAAAATTACAGCGAATGAGAAAATTTATGAGCGAACTAAGTCAAAGTGCGACAAAAAGGGCACGAGCAAAGCGCAGTAAATGGGAGTAGGAAAGGCGGAAAAGTAGTAGCAACGGGCCGGGGAAGGAAGGAAGCCGACGAAAGTAGTAGGAATATGGATTAAGAACGAGTTCGTTAAGATTATCTCGGGGCCGAATTAATGGCCGGAGTAAAATTAAAAACTTGAAGCACGGAAAATAATTTTATAAAATTGGGTTAAAAATCACATGTTCAGAAATTACAACTTGCACGAAATAATACAAAACCTGGAGAATTATATATCTATTTTTAAAAATTTACAAACCAAAAGAGAGGAAAATTAAAATTTCAATTTAGAAAAATTAAAGTAGAGTAGAAATTATGCAAGTATGTAGTACAACTGTTTCAAAATTGAGAGTTTATTGAAATAGGTAGATGAAAATATTTACAATTTAATTCTATGAAGGCCGAGTATTGAATGGAAGAGAATGCAAGGTGGAAATAGGAGACAATAGCTGGTGAAAGGAGATCGAGTGCTGGGAACGAATGCGCGAAAAGAAGGTAGTAAATGAAGAACAAAATGAGATTCAGCTAAAGTAAATCCGGAAAATTACGTTCGCCGTGGAAGGCCGTGGCAGGCGAGGGTGGGTGGCCAGAAGGAGGCGAAGGAGCAGCAAACAATGAGCTGCGAACCTATTTTCATCCCCTCATCCTCCTCCATTCCCTCCGTCACCTACCTCCCCTTCCCACCTTCCCTCCTCCACGCCTGCTGCTCCTGGCTTTATTTAAAAAGTAAATCTCGGCGACTTTGCAGCCGAGGAATGCGCCATTTCCTCAGACAAGGACGAAGGAGCGGCGAAGACGACGACGAAGGAGAGCCCAGAGGACGAGTGGCAGGGGAGGGGAGTGGGAAGGGGTGGGGGGCGGAGAACGGAAGCAACAGCCAAGGAGTCTTTGAGCAGAAAATTCAAAATTGTGATTAAGAACGTGCAGCAGTTTTAAAAGGGAAAAGTCCCGGCTGATCCTTTGGGGCAAAAGAGCAGCAGCCACACTAGCAACAAAAGCAATAACAAAAATAACAACAAGAACAGGACTAACTCCGGCGACGACAGAGCTTCGCAGTCGTCGATGGAGCCGCAGGAGCTCCCGGCGGCTGACTCAGGGATTGCTGCAGTTTGATTAAGTTTGATGCAGGAAGAAGAGGGAAGCGAGCAGGACGACCGGAGCGAAGGATGCGCAGCGAGGCCGTGCGAGGACAATGGGCGGACAGTGGGACGGATGGGCGAACAACTGCAGTAGTTCTTGGTAATGCATTTTTAATGGCCAGAGCTCGTTTGGCCCACCGTCCACGGTAATGATTTACGTGATTCCCGAGCAATAATTTCGCAAAAAACTAATAATAATTTCTAAAACGTATTTATTTCTCTCCTCTTCGTCCTCTTTCGCCCTTCGTCTGCCTGCGATTTCGCCTCCTTTGGACCTGTTTCGTTTCGCTCGCTTCCTTTTAATTGTCCGCCTCCTTCCGGTTGGGTTTCTCGCCGCTTCCGCTGCGCGTCTGGCACTCGGACAACTACATTGAAAACTATCTGCGCCCCGATAATGACCGCGAGTCTTCCTCTTATCCTTCTTCTTTTGCTTTTATCGTCTCCTTCGCTCGTTCCTCTCCCGGCGTTTGGGCGCGGTCGGCGAGGGAAAATCGAAGCAGGCTTTCAGGCGTCTCGGTCTGCGAAAGTAAATGTGGTTTGTGGAAGTTCGCTGCAGACCTCAAATTTACCTCCAATTTACATCCAATTCTCGCTTTAAGCGAGCCCAAGTCAATACGGATCGACGCCGACATTATCCTGGAGTCAAACTATTCACGACCAGTCGCTTCCTCGGACGAAGACCAGACTAGACGAACAGCCGCTTCGCCTCCTGCTTCCTTCGAGCCGAGGAGGAAACTCTCAGCTCTCGTCGCTCGCGGACGACACTCGGGGAATTTGCATGAGCCAGCGGGAAGGATGAGGGAGGGGGAAGGAAGTTGGAAGGACAAGGAGACGAGAGGGCGACGAGCGGCCGAGACAAATGAGAGCGACACGCAGACGAGACGAGGGAAATTATCGTCTCGACGCGCTCGATTGCCGGAGGAATTTTGATGAAGCCGTCGTTGGTTGTGGTCGTGGTCGTGGTCGCGGTCGCGTCGCCTCCTCCTCGCAGGATCAGGATTAATCGAAGACCATTTGAGAAAATTGCAGGATAAGAAAAATCCTGGACGAGACAAAGTTTGAAAGGCAGCTGATAACATTTGCAAATTGCTTGCATGTTTTATGTTGCAAAACAATATTTTTTTCTGTTTAAAAAAATCACATCAAATTATCTAGGGAAAAATAAAAAATAGTTTTATTTTGTAGAATTTAACAAATAAATTTACTTTTTATTTAATTTGTATATTCTACTTTCAATGCATAAAAATTTGATATGCATATTATTATGTCAATTGATATTTTTTTAATCGGAATTTTCAAGTTTAGCAACCTTCATAGAAATCTGAAAAGAGATTACAAAAATAAATCTTTAAAATTAATTCATGCCTAAAATATGTTTTCTCAACTATTGAACATATTTTCAATTATTAGGTTAACTAAATAAATTCTGTAATGGTATGGGGGGCGCCTTAAATATTATTGTTTTATAAATTCATCGCGTCCTTTTCGAAGTCTTGCTCTTTCTCCCTCTCGGTTCGTCGAGGCCTTTCAACAAGTCCCTCCTTGAACCACAACAACACGGTTCAAGGTCTCGTCCTGTCTGCGGCGACTTCCACACTGACGACGACGTCTGGGTTGCCGAGGCCGACAGGAGTCCGGAGCACGAGAGAGAGTCGCGGTTGACTGAGACAGAGAGAGAGAGAGAGAGGGCGATTGTTTGAGAGAGCGACGGCCGGCCGTGGTTCTCTCGCAACAAGTGCTTCGTATCGTAAGCGTGTTGAGGCAACATGTTGCAGTTGGTGGTTGAGATGTTGCAGCAGCCAGTGAGGCGGAGCTGGAAAACGAACGATTTTCTTCATTTTTTATTTTATTTTTCTTTGGCTAAATTAAGGGATCATTATTATTTTTGATTAGTTGATCTATAATTCACATTGAAATTTGATTGAAAATGTTGGTACCCAGCAATAAATTCAGGATTTCTGGGCCAGGCCACTGTGTCGTCGTCAACCAGGCCATAACGAGCCCGATGAAACCGCCAGGACTCGACCACGCCGACAGGACACCGCAGGCAACTGGCCGCAAGGGCACCGCAAAAGACTCCCCGAGGCCAGAAGCGAGAAGCCAGAAAATCTTCCCAGGACGTCGCAGGCAGAGGTCGGATAGGATGAAGGAAGACAAGGCCGCACACATGGTGATCGTCTCAAGGGCGAGGGCGGGCCGGGGCGGTGCTTCGGGTCAAGGGTGCGGGCGGCGATTGGCCCCATCGACGGCAGCTGAAAGGACACCAGGACTAGGAGGACAAGGAGGGGCCACCCAGGGCCACATTAAAGCCTGGCGAGCTCATGCATTTTAATTTCCTCCGAAGACGCTCACAGGCCCTCACGAGCGAGTCACGAGGGAGGGGAGGGGGAGAAACAGAGACGGCGACAATGGCAAAGTCGTCTGCGAGGGAAGATTTGCAAGGATTACAGGGAGAAACGCAAAACAAACACCGAACTCACGACGCTCGCCCGGAGCGGCTGCAGTGGGGAGAGCGTCACGTTGTTGTTGTTGTTGTAGTGGTGGTTGTTGTCGTCTTCCTGCCGGTGTCGTTTGCATCCTGCCGGAGGATCCTTGAGCAGGAGCACCAGCAACAGCAGCAGCGGCAGCTCCTTGTTGCACTCTCTTTGTTTTAATTAAGTGAGATTAAAATCTAAAAAGGAAAAGTTTCCAAACACTGGCACACACACGAACACACGAACACACTCCCATATTCACAAGGGGCTTCGTGGCGTTCACGTGTCTCGCACACACCCAGGAGCGGTGGGACTGACGGGGGAGTGGGAGGGGAAGAGACTTAAATAAACACTTCGCGTTCCTCCCCTGCCGCCATCGTCTCATTCTCTTTCCATCCAGCTCAGTCTGTTGCTTTCTACCTCTCTCTGTCGCCCTCCCTGCCACTCCCTTTTCTCCTCCCCGCTCCCTCTCTCGCCCCGCCCGATTGCCGAAATACGTCACGTAACATTTTAAGTCCTTGCTAATAATTAGCTGCTGTAATCCTTGCGTTATCCTGTTGTGCAATTGTTGTTTTGTTCTTCTTCTCCATCTTCTTCTTGATGCCACTGTTGTTGTTGCTGTTGTTGTCGGTGCTGCTTCCTCTGCTTCACTTGTTTCTCGTTCCTTCGCCTCGTCCCCCCTCGCCTTCGTCTTCGCCTCCGTCCACGAGGCTCAAGGATTCACGTCTCCGGCAGCTCATGAAACAGATTTAAGGACTCCAGCCCTCGGAGGAAGACGTTAAGGGAATCCTCACACTGTCTCTCTCTCTCTCTCTCTGGCTCTCTTTTTCTTTCCCACATTTCATCGTTTTCTGCTCCTCAGAGGGAATTAAAAATTTCCTCCATGGCTCTCAGTCAGTTGCAGAGTTGTTGGAAGTGAAATCTAACTGAAAATTCGACTCGAGTTCACCGGAGTCGAAGCCAGTCTCGAGCTTCGAGATCCCAGCCCCGTCCAGGTCGATGAATTTTTCATCTCCAGGCACGTTCTCACCCCCGCTGCTTCGATGCCTTTGTGCGGAGCTCGCGGGTTTTTGTCCTGATTTTCACCTTCGGGTTCTTCCAGGAACCTTCACGCTGCCAAACGCTACTCGGTCCAGTTTTCACCATCCGACCAGTGGGTGTTGTCAAGGGAGAGGCCGCGCAATAGTGAGAGGGAGGGAGGGAAAAAGAGGGGGACGGCGAGCAGCCCACGCTGGTCACGTCTCTCGTAAACATCCAGGTCTTTCATAATTAAATTTCTTCTTTCGCCACTATCTGACTTACAACAAGAACAGACGAAACCGGCAACAACAAAGAGAGGCTACCGAAAAGCACCAACTACAATAGAGAGTGAGTACGAAAAAGCAACAACTGCAGCTAAATAGTGAAACGAAAAGGAAAAAAAACGACCCAAAAACCTGCACCAAAAAACAACGCAAACTATGACTGCCGAGAACAAAAACAATGCCAACAACAACAAGCGATAATTGAAAATTTCGCATTCAGGTCAGCGGCGCGCGCTTCGACCCCTCCCACTCCTCCCTACGATCCCCTCAGCCGCTCCGGCCACCACCCGTCGTCGCCTTTGGTGGTCCGCGCCGACTTCCGCCGACATGTTTTTCTGCTTCCTCCCTCCATTTCTCTAACTCGTCCTCTTGCTCTGACTCTGCCTCTGCCTCTTCCTCGGTCACTGCCTCCTTCTCGGTCTCTTCCTCTGCCTCTTCCCCTTCCCCTTCCCCTCCCTCTTCAGGTCTTCTTTCGCTTCGTCTGCACCAATTTTCATGAAACAATTAGTGCCAAAGCCCGAAGACGGAGGAGCCAAGAGGCGATGAGGAGGCGAAGCGCCGTAGACGAAGCCGGAAGAGGAGGAGAAGAAGAAGGAGCGAGGAGGCGGAGGGGGAGGGGGAGCGAGAACGAAGCGCCAGCGTCGGATGCGGTCGGGAGGAACCAATAAACATGGATTTTGAGCTTTCGCGGCTTCTGGGAAATTATGAAGTTTTGACTTTCGCCAGCGAGTGCAGCGAGCCGTCATCGTCGTCTGCTGCTCAACGTTCCTCCATTTCTCTCCCTCTCTCGCGATCTCTACCTCTCTCTTCCACCCTACCTCGCGCCCTCACTTGACTTCCTGTCGAACGCGTTTTGATTATTTTTCTCTGTGATCTTCGACTCTTTCTCCGACAAGCTTCATGTTCTTTCTCGATAGATTTTCTTTCTTCCTTTCCGCCCTCGATTATTTCGCCTCGCTTTGTCTCCTTATGACGTTGATTCGTTCGCCTTTTCTTACCTCGTTTCTCTACCTTTCTCTCCCACTAGTTCGCCGCCTTCTTCTCCTTCATCACGGATCCTCTCTCCAGAATCCAGAATTCCCCTTCTTCCCTTCTTCCCGCCTCCTGCTGCCCCGCCCCTCCAATCAGGACCTGCAACTCAAATCGCAGGACCTGCGTCTCGCAATTAATCGCAACGAGAACTCGCCGTCATCGTCGCCGTCCATCCCTGTCGGTGGCGACGGGCGTTGCCAAAGGGCCCGAGGCGCGTAGTAATTGCTGGTTACTTGTTGTTGTTGTCATTATTATTCTAGTTGTTATACTCGTTGTTTTTGTTGTTTCCCGTCGTCCCTGTTCCTCATGTTGTTCTCGTCCTGCTTGTCCCTCACATTATTGCCGTCATTGTCGACAATCATGTCCTTGACGTGCGACTGCCCGGAATTCGTGATCGGGTCGGGTTGGGTCGCCAATTGCTGTTGTTGTTGTTGTTGTTCTTGTTGTTGCTGCTCTTGTTTAGCTAATTGTTAGTTATGCCAGGGAGACACGGGAGGAGGAGGAGGAGGAGCAGGACAGGGCGATGTTAATCGGTTGCCCGGTCTCCGTTTTTTACACAATGAAGCACAATAAATTTCATATCGAAACTTTTTCATTTTTCGCCACCTCTCCCTCACTCCCACCATGTGCTTAGACCGACGCCAGCTCCCGCTGACCTCCCTCGCTCTCCTCCTCTTCCACTCTGCTTCTCGCCCCACTCGGCCCGCTCGATTGCGATTCGGTCGTCCATCGATGTTAATGGGTTTTTCATGTCCTGTCAACGCCGCACGAGACCGGCGGAGAGAGGGAGAGGGAGAGGGGATTGGGCGACAATGGCAGGGAAAGGGACGGAGGAGGGAGCGAAGCAGCCTGGGGAAGTCGGAGCCGGGTCGCATCGGCGGGGAGGCGCGGGATGTGGCAACAGTTGACAGTTGAACTTCCGGCGAGCATTAAAAATGCATTCAGAATTTGCGATTTCGACGGGGCCGCCGGCGAGGGGGACGTGAAAAGGGGGAAGGCAGTGGCTGTACAGGGGGTGGGGGGTCTCGGTTTTGGAAAATCTCCGCGGCCCCGGCCCCGGCCCCCTGCCAGAACGTCGAATGCCGAATGTCCAGAATCCGTTTTCGATTTTCTAAACATTGGGCAAAAAATCGAAACCACGCCCGCCGCTTTCCTCCTGCAGTTCCCAACTTTTTACAATTGCGGTCGGGTCCCAGCTGCGCATTTTTGAGTCCCACCCCCTTTCTCTTCCCCTCCATTCGCTCCAGGCGCGTGGAGAGCTCGCATATTTCATGCAAACAATTCGGATGCAATTGTGTTTTCATTGCGTTGTTGCTGATCGCATGGTCGTTGTTCGCTTTGTTGTTTAGGTCGTTGTTGTTGTTGAAGTTGTTGTTGTGTCAGTGGCTCCCCTGCTTCCTGCGAAATCGCCCTTTCCTTCTCTCTCCCCTCGTCGCCACTGATCCGCTTAATAGTTTTAACAAATTGCCGGCTTTGCTTTCACAGCCTTCACCGCCCTCCCCTCTTCTACCCCGGGCCCCAGCCCGCGCATCTGCTCCGCCGCCTGCGTAAATTTATGCGCTCTCGACAATGGCTGCCGCGGCCGACCGCCATTTTGCGAGCGGTGATAAAATCCCATTCTCCGGTCGAGGTCGGTTTCGGCCGTCGTTTCTCATACGGGTTTGTTTCCAGCTCCTGTTGTGTCCGTTCTTGTTTTGTGTTGTTGCTTGGGGTTGCTGGTGTTTGAGTTTGTTGTTGTTTTCGTTGTTGCAGTCGGCTCTCTCACTCCATGTATTCATACTCGATCGCCACTGGGGCTCGGTGGCGTATGAGTGACCTTAAATATTTGATCACACGCCGAGCGCCGCAGCGGGGAGCGAGCGATGACAAAGTGGACAGCAATTGGTCGAGCGACGGTCTGATGCCCTCCCTTTCACGGGGAGAAAGAGCGAGGGAGAGGCAGAGAGTGGGGGAGAGAGAGAGAGAGAGGGAGTCAGAGAACAATGGGTTGAGCGGAGATTTCGAAACGAGATTGCGAACTGAGGATTCATGGCAAGGATGCAATTGATTGGACGGAATGATACGAGTAATCGACGGAAAGATTCAGAGAGGAGCGAGGGAGAGGGGGAGGGAGAGAGAGAGAGAGAGAGAGAGAGCGTTTCATCGCTCTCTCTCTCCGGTTTTGAATTTGGCTCGATATGGAAATAATAAGTTGGGTACGGACGAGCGAACGACCTCGACCAAATGGAAAATTCCCGTCACCCTCTGCTCCCTCGGCGCGATGCCCTGCCACCAATCGCGCCGATTAGGATTTAATTTTCAGCGACGCGAATTTTTACGCGACCCTTGGCTCATGAATCTAAAACAGTCGGGTCTCGCCGCTTTGACGACTCTGCATCAGACGTTGGCCCAATAAAAACGTCGTAAAATTTAAAATTCATAATTCCACGGTATGCTGCGAGCGGTGCGGAGAATTATGGCGAAAATAATGGAAAATAATTTTATTTTATTCGGGTCGTGAAATTCACGAGGGCGCGGCGAATAATTTCAGAATCAGTCAAATCAGTCGCTCTTTGACCGGCAGACGCCGCCACGCCCACCAACACACACCCAGCCCGACCCACCAACACTTGCCCAACTCACGAACACTCACGAAATTCAGCAACACTCGCTCGAACTCCCCGAGTTCGCCGCGCTCGAAGACGCACAGATGGCGCGGTTGTTAAAAGTCACACGCCGTTTGTCGCCAGCGGGTGTCGCCAGCGAAATAATCGTGCAAGGCTGTGAGTGCGGGTGCGTGTGTGTGTGTGTGTGTGACGGATTTGACTTCACTTCATCATCGTTTTGATGGCCTTTTGTTGGCGTGGATGAGTTGAATTCGTTCTTTTTTTTTCATATTTCGCTCTTTTGCTCGCCTTTCGTTCTTCCTTTTGCATTTCTCCCGTCTCGTTCGCCTTTTTCTCCCCAAATGAGTCCTGCCAATCGTGTCCTTCAAAACCAGTGCTTCAAAGCACGTCCTTCAAAGTGATCCCTACAACGCGTCCTGCCGCGCGAGTTCCCGTGACCACGACACGAGCCTCCGTCTCAGGCCCCCCGAAGACGTCGTTTGCGGAATTTTAATTCCTAATCTAGTGAATGTCTCGTTCTCCCTTCCTCTCGCTCTCTAATGGACTCACTGCATGTCTCCTTGTCTGCCTCAAGAGCCGCGAACTCCTCCCGATTCTCGTTCTCGTTCTCCTCCTGCTTCCCCGCTCCTCTGGCGATCCTCGTGTCCAACGGCCCATGGAGGATCTTCATAATTAGCTGCTCCTTCCTGTGCAAATTCTCCATTTATTTCCCGCACCTCCCACTCTCACGGCGCTCCCTTTGTTCGGGCAGCCTTTTGTGCTCCTCGCTTTGCGGTTGCGTCTTGTTGTTGTCTCCGTGCGGCCACGACTTGTTTGACCACAGCGCGGCTCTGTTGAGGCGACGCAAACACTTTTATCAGATTGAATGCCATCAGAACGTGAGTCAGGAGGACGGGGTCCGCCCACCTTCCTCCCAAACGCCTTCTCTCTGGCACCCTCGTCCACTCCGCTCTCCCCAGTCCTCGGCATTGCGTGGCTGCCGAGGTGAGGCGACCAACCGCTGTGGGCCTGGCAAATATTTGCCCAGAGGACAGCGAAACAAGTTAATCAAGAGTGACCACGAGAAGAAACCACAACAGAGCCGGAATAATATTTGTGGAATATTATTTGATGTGTGGTCGAAGGAAGACAGAAAAGAACAAAACAAGACCTTGAGATTCCCCTCCCTCGCTGGGGTCTCCGGGCCTCCCTCGTGTTCCTCCTGATCAATTTTTTAATGAAATAAGGAACCATTTTTCCGAAACGGAGACGTTGGCCCGATGGGGAGCAAATGGGAAAACCTAAATGTGATTTGATTTTGTTGTTGTCGTTGTTATTTTTGTTGTTATCCTTGGTGTTATTATTTGCCGGTCGAGGGCTCCATCAGGACACGGTGGACACGCGGCATCCGGTCGGTCAAACCTGCTGACGAAATCAAGCACGTCACGTCTTCCGCCTGAAAACAGACGTGTGTTGGTGTGGAGGAATGAGGGTGTATGTGTGTTCCTTGCTTCTTCGCCGTGGCCGTGGCCGTGTGTGTGTGCGTGCGTGCGTGCTTGTGCGTTGTTTCTGTGTGTTAAACCATCGGCTTTATGTCTGCAGGTGATTCTTATGCAATGTTTGTTCTGCTAGGCTTCGAGTCGTTGTGTTGTTATTGTTATTGTGTGTTGTTGTTGTCATGGTTCGTTGTTGTTCGTATCGTTGATGTTCTCCTTGTTGTCCTTGTTGTTGTTGCTGTTGTTGTCCCCGTTGTTGTTGCAGTTATTCTCCTTCTTGTTGTTATTGTTGTTCGCTATTGTTTCTGCTCTTGTACTCGGTGTTGCTGCCCCTGCTCTAGTGCTGTCGGCTCGGCCCCAGCACACCAGCGTCGAACGAAAGGACATTCACTCACTCACACACACGCACTGACTATCCCTCTCTCACTCTCCCCCTTCGCCGGCAGACCGACGTCACACGCACGACCCACTCGCTCTCGTACATGCGGGCCCGGCAGGTCCCCAGGACAACAGGCGGCCAGCAAATATTGAGCAAGCCCCACACACGCACACACACGAACAATCGCACCCTCTCGCACTCATTCGGACTAATTCACTCACACACACACACACACACATTCACTTCACTTCGAAACTTCTTGCTGCGTATCGATCATCGCGAACTCCAGTTCGTCAGTCCTTGTTGTTGTGCTCAGTGCTCGTCTACTGATTGTTGTTGTAGTGATTGTTGTAGTTTTACTTGTTGTTGTTGTTCTCCATGTTGTTGCTCCAGCTCTTGTTGTACCCATTGTTGGTGCTGGGCCCATTGTGGTCACTGTTGTTGTTTTCATTGCAATGCAATCGAATTTCTTGCCTCGCTTCTCGACTCCCCGACCTCCCGGCCTTGTTCTTCTTCTCCTCGTCTTCTCCATCGTCTTCCCCTTCCCCCTCTCCGCCGCCTGTTTGCGCTTTCTTATCACGCAGTCCTCTTTATCCCTAATCGCTGCGGCCGAAATCGAAGCGGCCGATGCGATCCAGGTGGGGTCGACGGGGGTCAACGAGCGCGCCCCGGAGTGTGGGAGGGGGACAGCAAGACGAAGGGCCAGCAGCGGGACCCGGGGTTGGGGCGAACCAGCGGGGCGCCGACCGACGACGGGCCGGAGTGCGGGGAACTCGAGGGAGCCGCCAGCCGGAAACGCTTTTCGTTGTCTGCCGGTGTGGGAGCGAGACAGGGCTGGTGGTATGTGTGTGAGTGTGTGTGTGTGGGGGTTTGTGGGTGTGTTGGTGGGGATCCATTTCAAAAACAAGGCTTAAATAAATTACCTCATTTATAGTCTCACACACACCCTCACACGCACCCGGCGCTCGAGCCGTCGTGCCTGAGTCTCTGGCTCGAGTCGTCGGCTCTCGTTGTGCCTGCTCCACATATGGTGGGTGTCCGTCCTGATCGTCGTTGTTGTTGTTTTTAGGCTCCTCCACATCTCCTCCGCTGTCTCCTCTCCTGGGGTCGCTTTTTTATTTCACTCACGTCCGTTGACCCCACGGCCGGCACAAATGACCGTCGCTCATGTGGAACAAAGCTCTGATTTCTCCCCATCGCCCTCGCTCTCGCCCTCCCTCCCTCTCTCTCACACTCTTTTTTCATACTCTCCTTCTCTGTCTATCGCTTTCCTCCACTCTGTCCTCTGGATCTTCCTCTCCCGACCTCTACCTTTGGGACGACCTCTGGCCGGCCTCGTCCTTCAGGTCCCGCCTCGTCCTCCAGGTCTCGCCTCGTCCTCCAAGTCGGGCCTCGTCCTCCAGGTAGCCGAATTCGAGGCGAGACGACGTCGACCTGGCGCTGGCCGCTCATCGATTTCACCTCCGTTCGCCTCCCAGCCACGTCCCTTCATCACTGGCTCCCTATTTCTGGACATATGCCTGATTCCTACTCCTTTTCCTTCCTCGCTCTTTCTACGCAGTTTTGTCGCCTTCTTTCCAAGACCTCGCCTTGCCTCGCCCCCTGATCGGCCAGGACTTTTAATGAACCACGCCTAAGACTTTTTAAATCTCGTTCCGCCACAGCAGTGACTTCGTCGGCTTCTCTCGTTCTCTCCCGTTGCCACAGTCACCTTCCCTTCTTTCCACTCTCTCTCTCCCTCTGCCGCTCTTCCTACCTTTCTCTCTCTCTGTCTCTCTTGCCACCTCTCACTCTCCCCCTCTCCCTAATGAATGCAAATTTGGCTTCCTGCGCCCTTTGCGACGATGAGATTTTCGCCGGCTGCCTCCGGGCGTCCAAACAACGCCCAACAACAACAAAAAGAACAACAGCAACGATACGATCCGACGAAATAATGTCAACATCGGGAATGCGGTGAGCAGAGAGCGAGACGGTGGTGGAGGGGCGTCGTGGGGGCGCGGAAGAGAGACCGGGGGGGGGGGGGGGGGAAATTTTGGTGAATCAAACTTTCGCATATTTTTGAAGGCGAAGAATTTTACGAGGAAATCGCTGCAGCCGAGCGCCGAGGAGGGGCCCCGAGGGTCTGCTCGGCGTCACTGACGGCGAGGCAGCGACAGGAACAGCTACAGCAACAACAACAACATCGACGACAATGAGAGCGACGCTGACGACGACGACGACGACGTCGGCAGAGGCGGGAAAAAATCTCATTAAATGTTCATAAAAAAGTTTTCAACCTTCCCATGTCGTTCGCGGCGCTCACTTCGTATTCTTCTCCCTCTTCTCACTCTTCCTTCTCTCTCCTCTCGTCCCCCTCGTCACCTGCTTCTGGCCCTCGTCCTTCGCCTCGTTTTGCTATTCATCGCCTTGGAAGAACCTCCAGGACCAGGAGCAGGAACAGGATCTGAATTTGAATCGGGAGCAGCGGCGTCGACGACGACGACGACGACGACGAGGACGACGAGGACGACGTCAGCGTCATGTGCAAATTTCTGAAGTTCTCGCCGTCGGTGGCGCCGCTTCCGCTTTCGACAAGTCGGAAGCTCAGAAGCCAAATTGTGTCGATGCCTCTGCCGCTGCCGCCGTCGCTGCCGCTGTCGAAGCCGGGACAGGGATTTATGTTTCGGCAGCGTGGAATCTGCTGCATCAGTTTTGTCATCAACATTTTTTAGCGGATTCTTCACATATTCCTCGTCCTCGTCCTCGTCCTCGTCTTCACTTTCGTCGTTTTCCTTTTCGTTGTTATTTTTCGAACTTGATCGAATTATGCTTCGTAGTCGAAGCAAATTTTGTTGTTATTGTTGTTCTTGTTTACGTTATCGATGTTTTCGTTATTTTGGCTTTTCGGATTTTCTTCGCTTTTGTTATTGTTGCCTGGTCCTTCGTGGTTGTTATTGCTTTTGTAGCTACTTGTTCAAGTTGAGTCCTTCGATCGAACATTTTGCTCTCAGTCTTTTCTGTGGCTTGGAAAATTTTCGTAAACTCGTGTTGCACGAGGCTCTGCAACTCCTGCTGGATCCTTGAAAAAACGATTTAATAATAATTGTTGTTTGAAGAATCCTTTCCAGCGATTCTTCATCTAAATCCAAAGAGTTGGGCAAATCAAAGCCCTTTGAAGTCTTCAACCAAGATGATTTATTGAATTTTATTTTAATCCTCCATCAAAGAGGAGGAATTTATGAAATTTTCAGCAAACACCAAAAGTAGTCATACAATCGTTTGCCCTGAAGGCCTCGTCTTCTCTTCCTTTAAGCTCCCCAAAAGTCATCCAGTCGAAACTATCTCCAAGACCTCGATGTGCCCTCCCTCGCGCCCTCATTGTTTCCCCCCTCCCCCACATTTCGGCGTCATGACCCGCTCCTCCTTCCCCTCCGTCAGCCTGCGCTCGGCTGAAACCCAATCATCAGTTGAATAATTTGTTCGATAAATTGAAAATCGTTCGCCGAAATCGAACATCGAAGCAATGAAAGCGAAAACTTTCCCTCGCAGGATGCTCTTCCCTCTCACTCGCACTCCCTCCCACCTAGTCTATCTCTCTCTCTCTCTCTCACTGTCTCACTGTCTGTCCCCGCCTTTTGCTCTTTCTCTACCCTCGTTCTTGGCATTCGCAGAGAAATCAAATTTTCCCCAAAAATAATGAACTTCACGACAACACATTCGTCGACCCCGCCCCCGCCGGCCGCCCACCGAGTGCACACATCTGCATGCGGGAGCGAGGTGGGCGGGGGCCGAACGAGGGGGATGGAAAGGGACAGAGGGAGGAATAGAGAGGGGGTGTGAGTGGGAGGGACGAATGCAAATAAATAACAAATTGAAGTTTTAAATTTGCTGCTGCTTGCGTTGCAGATGATGCCACGCGATAACTCAGGCAAACAGAGGGCGTGGCAGGGGCGGCACCGGGTTCGGCACCGGTCCACGGCAGCCACGGTGGAGAGGCCGCCGGGAGAGCGAGTGAGAGAGATAGAGAGAGGTGGGGAAGGAGCAGGACTCGTTGATAAATTGACTCTGATACACGACGAGATGATAAAAAAGGACATTTGGAGACAGAGACAGCAGCGACGGCGACGGCGACGCAGGCAGCGCCGTTGAACTCGTTTTTTATCCTCCAGCCTGACGGCGGCCACCCCCACGCCCACACACACACACACGCATAGGGGTGGCATGTGTGGCGAGGCGGAGGGGGCGACGGGACTGTGTTTGGAAATGTGATTGACACAGGTGAAGATCGGAGCCCGTCAGGACGTGGACGAGCGCAAAAAGGGGTCACTCGCCGGACGACGTCCCTGCTGTTGTTTTTGTCCTCATGCTTTCATGGTAAGTACAACAACAACAACAAGTACAACAACAACGATAGCTCCAACATCAAGAACGATTTCAAACAGATTTCCAAACCATTAATTCACAAATAGACTTTGTCACTTCTTCAAATCGCCGGGGCCGGACGACGGGAACTGAAGGGAGTGTTGGGGAAAAGGATTAAGGGGGGCGGTAAAGGACCCAGTGCTTGTGCCCTTCTGAGGGCTCCTTTTGGAGTCGCAGCGATTTCTCATTTTTCTCCCCCGCGCAGCTGGGGAAGCGCAAAGGGTCAGAGCAGGCGGAAGATTTTATCACGAGCTTTGGCCAAAGGGTAGAGGGGATAGAGAGGGAGAGGGAGACAGCAAGGGACTTCGAGTGAAGACTGGACGGGAAGGTTTGACCTGCTGCCGAAGTTTCGACCTAAAATGAGAAGAACTCCCGAAGGAAATGTTAAAGGGCTCAAATATTTGAATCATAAAACTCAAATTCCTTTATTTAAATTTGGAATTATGAGAAATAATGAGAAATTATGATGATGTGAACATTTTTAAACGCCCGAAAGTATGCAAACGAACTCCTCAAGCTCCAATCCAAGTGAAAGTGAGTGCCGGAAGTTCCAGGTTCACAGAGGAAGCCGCTGGCGGAAGGCAACCTCACCGATTTCCCTCGCTCGCCACTTTCACAGCTGGCCGGCTGGTCAAACGACTTCCGCTCGCTGGGCCCTGAAACCATGCAGCGAGATTTATTTGCATTCTCCTCCGGCGCTCGATGCCTGGAAATTGCATTTTCCGCCCGCCGTCTTCCAAGGTTCTCGACTCCCTCCACAGGTCGGGCCCTGGAACCCTTCTCGGTCGCGCCTTGGACGGCGTCCTTTCGCTCCTTCGGCGATTGTTCCTCCCGAATTTAGTGCCTAAAAGTATGCAGCGGCGCAAACTTTTTTGAGTTACGACGGAGCCATTCATGCAACTTCCGCCATAAAGTATGCACTGCTTTTTGTGCGTTCCCCGGTCCTCGACAAGTTATCGATGTTGTTGTCGTGGTAGTTGTTGTTATTACTGTTGTTCTTATTGTTGTTGTTGTGCTTATTGTTGTTGTTGTGCATTTTTTACACTACATTTAATTTCGCGCATATGTTTAATTTTAAGTTTCGCCCCGAGTCGTAAATTTTAGTCGTCGAGGTTTTTCTCTCTGTTTTTCCCTCAGCCCGCAGTCCTTCCCTCTCTCTCTCTCTCTCTGTTCTTCGTCTTCCTCTCTCTTCTCTCCCTGCCTCATTCCCTTCTCAGAACTTGGCCGAAGTTGCTGCATATTAATTGTTGTTGTAGATAAATCCTTGCAACAGGATGTTTTTGAAGAACATTTTGCCTCGCGAAGAAGGAGAAAATAGCGAGAGCGAGATATTGCCTTCTTTGTCTTCCTCACTCCCCTCGCTGTCCACTGATTATCTTCCTCGTGCCCTCGGCCCCGCTCGCCTCGGTAATAAAGCGAATTAAGTCAATAAAAAAGTTTGACTTCATCGACATTCGATCTCGCCAGAATAAAAGTTCAGTTACAGGATAATAGAGCAAATTGCTTGTGTAAGCGGATAGCCAAAGTAGAAGGAGCAGACGAGGCAGCAGCTGCTGGTGAAAGGCTGCGAACAAAGGCAGGACAGAGGGATAGAGAGAGAGAGAGCGAGGAATTTTATTGAATGAAAATGATGCCGGGGAAATTCCTGTCCCAAGCACTCCCGATTACCGACGGCATTCCTCGGCCTCGTTGGCATTTGCGCCATGATGGTTTCATTACAACGGAACGCCGAGGAAGCGGGGCGAAGGGAGGGAGGAGAAGGCGAAGGACACGAAGTGCTCGAAGTTCTCGTGAATTTACATGGAAGGT
Source organism: Coelopa pilipes (assembly GCA_947389925.1). Lineage (NCBI taxonomy): Eukaryota > Metazoa > Arthropoda > Insecta > Diptera > Coelopidae > Coelopa > Coelopa pilipes. The sequence continues at coordinate 69,937,742 of OX376696.1, forward strand.
AAGCTGTGTGGTCTTGACTCGAATCCCTCCGAGTCTATCGGGATCCGAATTACGGAAGCGACGACGGCAGAGGCCGGGGATTTTGATGAGTCCTGGCTCCTGAGTCCTGAGACCTGATGTGGTTGTCAGGTGGTTGTCCCAACGAAATTTCCTCAACATGGTGTTCGGATCTCTCTTCCTCGCCGCCGTCGGCCACTCCTTGGGCCATTCCGAGGGACTCCGCCTCGCCCACACCGAGCCCCGACCCCCGGCGATGGGGGCCAATGCAAACATTTCATGCCTGGAGATCGTAACAGCGACCCGTCCACCCCTCGAACCGGGCCCTGGCCGCGTTTCCGACTATCACCGACTCCTAATTAATTCGCTCTCCTCAACGTTGTTGCCTCCAGTGGCTGGCGTTGCTGTTGGCAGTGGCGCCAACGATGGCGTTGTTCTGTTGTTGTTGTTGTTCGCACTGTGTCCGGCCAATTGTCATAATCGGAATGGCCGAAAAATGCTAATTGGGTCAAGTGGACGGGAATAACTTGACGCGTCGTCGTTCCGCGGATAACGAGGAGTCACAAATTAGGACACTTATTCACGCCGTTACGGGATTCTCGAACTCCTGTCGACCGCCCCCGACCTCCGTCCGCCCACGTTCGCCGCCCTGGTGCGTGTGACCCACATAGAGTCAGGTCAGGCCGGCCGCTCACGACTCACGGCGTCGTCCTTGTGTCATCCCGAAATCGGTCAGGAGGCTCAGCCCGGCCTCCCAGTCGTCGTCGTTGTCGTCGCCGCCGTCGCCCATCTCGTGATTAGCTTTTGCACTCAAGTCTCCGGCCCGAGACATGTCAATTAACGGCTGACATCTTGTCGCGAGGCCGCCTTTCCATCTTCCGTCTTCGCTGTGTCGCCCTCGCTTTGTCGCTCCCCACTCGTCTCTACCACTGCCTCCCTCGCTCTCGATCTTCGTCGTCCTTGATGGATCCTCGTCAGCATCAACATGTCGCTCATTAGCGCGGGCGTTAAATAATTTTCCGCCCACTCAGACAGACACAAAGGCATCCCGAACTCACACGCCACGCGCACACAGACCACGACGGTGTCGCACCGAGTTCGCTTCGCTCCGGCTTCGAGCCGGGCTCGCTCTGGCCCACACACTGGTGGACGGACGGATTCCGAGGTGCTGTCGCGGAAAATGTCAGCGCGACACTTGTGCGTGGCGGCCGCCGGTGCTGCGGGATGAGGGCGACAGGACCTGCTGATAAGGACCTTCGGGACCCAGACGAGCGAACTTCCTCCTGGGCCGTCCTCGCCACCCCCGACCCTGGGCGAAAGTTCGGAGGACGCACCTTGGCGAGGGTGGTTTTCACTGACGTCCTCTACCTCCACATCCTCCTGCCACCTTCTCCTTTCTTCCAACCACTCTCATTTTCTCCGGCTTTTTCACCCTCCCACTCTCTCCTTCTCCCCTCCCCTGCCCTTCTGCTGTAATGCTTCCTCCCCATTCGTTTCGAATGTCACTTAAGTGAATGTCAAATTGTTGTTTGTCACTTGGATCCCGGTCCGTTCGGCGGCCTGGCCTTGGCCCCAGCCGGCTCTCTGTCCGTCTGTCCTTCTACCTGTCTTCCAAACATTCTTCCCCGTACCTCGTCCTCCTCTCCCCTCCTCCTGCTCTGTTCAAAACTATTCGTCTGCCTTGTTTTCGGTCCTGTCTCTCAGTCTTGTTCCACCATTCTCTCTGTCTTGGATGTCATTTACGTCTGGCTTCTCTCCGTGTCTGTCCGTCCAGCTGCCTGCTGCACGTCTCCGCTACCGTCTTCTGTCTGTCTTCCGTCAGTCTGTCTGCCTTTGCCATTTTGTCTGTCTTCCGTCACTTGGTCTGTCAAGTTGTTTCCCGAGTTCCTGAAGTATTTCAATTTTTCCGAAGAACAAGCGATGTCACTTAACGTGTTTTCGTCTTCGATTAATTATTTACCTCGAGAGAGGAAGGAGAGCAACTGCCAGGGCGGGATGGGAGAGGGAGAGCACGACAGAGAGATGGCGGGATTGAGGGAAAAGCGCCGGAAAAGTGGATTATTACTTTAATCAATAACGAGCCGCATCCACATCAATCATCGATCCATGCCGGTTAATGAGGGAAACTTCGGCCATCCATTGACGTCTGTCATATGGGAGGCGGGAAGGCAACAGACAGGAATCGCCAAGGACGACGTCGGGAGTGGGGCAACAACAACAATTGAGTTCCGACTCCTCTAGAGACGGCCGTGAATGGAGAATTTCCACAGGAGGCTCTGCAGGATTTCGTCGACGGGAGGCCCGGGCAGGAATCGGAGACGAATTCAATCAGAGGTAGTTGGCAACTCGACGACGACGACGAATTCCTCTCGAGCATGGTGGGCGCCGAACATGCCGAACGTGGACGCCAGGAAGTCAGGTGGGCGCTGGGTTGATTAAGAGTCGTCCTCACTCCTGCTCTGACTCTCACTCTCTCTCTCTCTCTCTCTCTGAATCTCCTGGTCTCAGAATTTCTATTTCTCGGTCTCTTTGTCCTCCTCATTGTCCTCCCCGCCATCTCTCCCTTTCCCTCGCTGTCTCTCCCTCGTTGTCTCCACACGCCGCATCCGCCAAATTGAACTAATTTCACCTTCGCCAGCCGTCGACTCCGATTTCCATACTCGGCTGGAGTCCTCGAGCTCCGACGACTTCCTCCTCCGACCGCGGCCTCCCCAGCCGCCGGTTCACGTCCATCGCCCTCGCCCTCGCCGTCTGCCCCGCCCTCGTCGTCCTCGCCCGCGTCAAGTGCTCCGAATGTCGCTCGAATGCAGCGCGGATTTATTTATCGCCGAAATAATTCATAAGCAGACATTTACAATATGTTGCTCCTCTCCATGAGGAGTTGCTTCTGTCGTCCCAACGTTGTTCCCCTTCTTGTTGTTGTCGACCCGCAATGTTGTTGTTCCAGGCTCCCCTGTAAGTGTTATTGTTGCAGTCGTTGCTCCCTGACTTGTGGGCCGCGCCATTGAAATGTCAGACTTTCACTTTTCGCAGCTCAACTTATTATGAATTATTGCCCTGGCCGTAAGGAGGCGTCGCCCCGGCGCCACGCCACGGACCCTGGGACCCAGATCCCTGATCCCTGCTCCCTGGGCGCTTCGTCCCGGGCAGGACGCGCTTGCTGGGGCCTCGATCGGTGGCGGCGACTCTGCGCCTTGCCGGATGTTAGGGATAATTTAACTTTTAAGTATTTTTCGGTGACATCCGCACCTTTGCATAAATAAATTCATGAGGGCTGCACGTGGCCGCCCGACCTCCTCCTTTTCACCTCTTCGACTGGCGTCCAGGACATGCTCGGCATCCTCGAGCATCCGCCAGCCTCGACGTGGCGTTCGTGGGCGGCTGAAATTAAGTCGCACGCCGCACGACTCCGTCGGTTTCGTCGCCGTCGCCACGGGACCCTCGCCGCGGGTGGCAAACGACCGAGGAACAGGAGCAGCAGTCGGGAGGAATCTTCAATTGCCGCAAAGTGCGAAGACGGAAAGTTTTAAACGAGCTGCTGCTGCGGCGTTGGCGATGGTGGCGAGTCCTGTGAGCGAGCGAGCGAGCGAGCGAGTCCTTAAGTGGCCCGAGTTGAATTTTTAAGTGGCTTCACTTTGTTCTCCAGGCAATGGCAATGGCAATGGCGAGGGCGATGATGATGGTGAGGGGGGCATGAGGGGTTGAAGGATTTAAAACTTAACGTGTGATTTATGGGAAATCCCGCACCTTGTCCTGCACTCGGGCCTCCTACGAATACGAACTCGGGCTCGAGTTCGAGCAGTGAAAGGACTTCTCGAGGAGGCCGCAAAAGGACTCGGAGTTCGTTTATTATTCATCTGTGAGGAGTTCAGAGCCAACAACAACGACATCAGGATGACCGACCGTTGACAAGAACAACAAGAACGAGGACATCAGCGGATCACGACACGAACGAAACGAAACGAATTGAGACGAGTTGGGATGAGAGGAGTCGAAGTGATGTCCTTCGTCCTGTCCTGCCGCTCGTGTGGAGCGGAAATTGTTTTCGAATTGAAACGTAACGAACTTTTAAAGGGCTTTTCCGACGATGTGAACGTCGGTGTTGACGCTGACGCCGGCGTCGACTGCGGCACCGACAGCATCGTCGACGGTCGGCAGCGAACGAGCAGCCATCGATTGTCGGCGCTTAACTGCTGTTTCCGCTTCCCGTTTCCGGTCCCACGTATGCAAGTTTGTCATCGCCGCTCGGCGACGTGGGGCGGCGCGTCATAACGGGACATGCTGCTGCCAATATGGTGGCAATTTTCTCTCGAATCCTCTCGCACGGCGAATAATTGCGGGCATTACGGCGGGGGAAATAAAACTCTGATTAATTCGTAATGACGCCGATGACTCGGTGGAAGGCAGTTGATTGGAACGAAGTGACGAAAATGAAAATAAATTAACACGGAAATGTCGGGATTCGGCGCATTGGGTGTGACACAATTTTCGCAATTTTGTATTTGTACAAGGGAGAAAACAAAACAGCAAAATATAACAATAAATAGATAATAAAAAAGGAAAATTAAATATATTTTTCATGTTTTAAGGCTTCTGTTTATTGTTATAATTTAGTTCAAAAAGTTGTGGAATATTTTGAAATGAATCTGTTCTTTATTTTTACGGATTTTAGAAAAACCTCCTCAAAAGCTTTGCCTGCTAAAAATTAACACAACAAGTGTTCAATTAAAGCCGCGAATTCGCCGAAACCCAAACTTACCATGAATGAAAATTTTAATTTAGTTCGACGTGCATTTCATTTAAATTAGGTGTTTATTGATAATTATAGCGATGTTGTTGTTGTTGTCGTTGTCGTTGTTTTTGCTCTGGTGCATCCTGTTGCCGATGATTTACTTGATAGTGTTTTGTTCTTGTTGTTCTTCTTATTGTTGTTGTTGTTGTTTTGTTGTATTTGGCTCCCCACTCGACTGCACGCGCGAGCAGCGAAAATTATCAGATCATTATCGGGGCCGAAAAATAAACTAATCAATTGCTGGCCAGCTTCTATTTGCGCTTGAGCTCAATGCGTGCGGGTGTGTGTGTGTGTGCGTGTGAGTGTGTGTGGGTGTGTGTGTGAGTGAGTGCTTAAATGAAAATTAGTTGCAGCTCAGACGAACCCGGGATAACCGGCGTTTTGTAATCAAAACACGGCAAATGAGGCGCACACAATCGAACAAGCAAACAACACAAACACCAATAACACACAAACACACATACAAAGGCCACCGCAGATAATTACACACACACACGATTACACACGCCCACAGTCAGCGCTGTTAGGTGCAATTCATAAACACACACGCACACACACACACACAGCCGACAGGCAAATGCAGTCATGCAAAGCTTCTAAATTACCGCTAATTCACTCATATTCAGCGCGGGAAAAACACGAAAAAATCGCTGCCTACGTTCGGGCGCTTCGCCTCGGCCTCGGGATCCCGCCCATTGCGATGCCCCCTCGGACACCCCCACAGTTGCCCACCTCTGTGCCGCCCACACGCACATTAGTGATTGTCACCGCCGAGGACCCCGGACTCCGGACCCGGTGCATTTGCTGATTGAATTTCCATCAGCGGCGCTTGTGTTCCAGCGGTGATGCGGTGATGAATGGCTCATCATCGCCGCATTGTCCGGGCGCCTCCGAGGGCTTTCGTCGTCCTCGCGGGTCTCGTGTGTTTCCGGGTCTGGGTCCTGATTCCGTCCCGAATCCCTGGGTCGTCGAGTGCGGGGATGACGACGAATTCCAGTCCGCCATTCATTCAGGAAGATGTCAAGGGGCTGATGAAGATCGAGGATGTTCTAATTATCCCTACTATATGTGGCTTGGCTGTATTCTGGATTAAATCCAAATCCTCTTAAGCCCATTTGCAGTCTCGTTACCTTCACTTGGAGATCAAACAAAGGACAAGAATTTACAAATATCATTTATATTTATCTTCACTTGTATAAAAAATAAATTATATTTTGTGCTTTTCATTGCACATTTTCTTTTCTCCCTTCTACTACTCATTAATGTAGTGGAAGTGCTTGCAAATAAAGCCTTTTTAAACTAATCTAACATAAAATCTAAGTAGAGATTTTCGTTATTTCCCGCTGTTGACGAGTTGGTAAATTAAACTCTTTTAGTAAGACAAAAGCTGGGCAGAGATTATTTTTATTTCCCGCCTTGACTACGTCGGAATTAATTTCCCCGGTGATGATGATGCAGCCCGAATCACACCTCGATGTCCTGCAGAAGCTCAAATGAAGACCCCAAAGTCCGTCGTAAACGTAGTTCTGCGAATGGGTTTCGAAATTGAAAACTCCCTCCTCATCCTGTGAATGCCATCATAGACATGGTACATAAACAGGACTAGAGCCTGGCCGAGACGACAGGACCTGGTCGAAATGGGCCAAAGATGATCGCCCACGCCATCCCGGGCACGTATGCGTGATATTAATTCAAACCGAGTCCAGAGATTCGCAGAGATTCCCCGAGATTCCCGGAGATTTACTCCCGAACTGGCTGAGGGTGGGGAAGGGAGGACGTTGGGTTCCCGGTTTACGACCGGAGCCTCGCATATGTCGAACTTTTACGAGCCCATCTCGAGGAGGCCACGGCGTAAAAATCCGTCAACAAATCTCGGCAGCGGCGGGCCCAGAATGTGATGATTGCGTGGGGAAGGGAAGGAGCGATGAAGGCATACCCGGGCGCTGATGATGGAAGCGATTCGTGAGCTTCGAGCGATGCGGGCGATGATGAAAACGGTGGCGACCCACCCAGGCTCTGCACGGATCCGGCCTCGCCGCCCTCTCGCTCTTCGGTCTCCGGTCTCCGCAGTTAGGATCGTTTTGCAAAAATGGAATGCACTAAAAAGGCAGTAAAAAAGGGACGCCAATCGCAGCGACCCACGAGCCGGAGGATGAGTGAAGGGAGGAGAGTGTGGAGGAGGACGGGGACCAGGACGACGACTGCTACGAGAGTCGTAAAAACGCACCTTTTCCTCAGCCACACGTCCTGCACCCTCCGCCTTCCGCCCACCACCACCGATGACGTCGACGACGACGACAGTGAAAGTTAAGTCCAACCCTTTGCGTCCGAGCCCATGTGCGTGCGCTGTGGTGTGAGTGCGAGTGCGAAGCCTCGGATGAGCCCGTCTCCCTCTCCGCCTTCCTCGAAATGGTTGGGCTCTGAAGGCATTTCGTTTTCGAAAACTTTTCGCATTTGTTCCTGATATTTTTGTTGTTGGCGAGTTTGTTGATAATTTTGTTCCCTGCATTGTTGTTGTGTCGCTTCATATTGTTGTTGCTGTCGCTCGTGTTGTTGTCGTTCTATGGTTCACATTGTTGTTGGTTGTTGTTTATGTTGCCTGCCTGAAAAGTTTGTTATTGGTCGTAAATTGACATATAAAACTTTTAAGGTTCACTTTGGGGTCTTTATTTGTCTATTAAACCGAGGTCCTCGTGGGGTCCTCCCCGAGGCCCCCCAGAGGGGCCGGGACCAAAGAAAGGCTCGCCGAAGAGAGCCAGAGAGAAAGGAGGCCGAGTGATTGGCACCGAGAGACAAATGGCAGGAAAGAGGACGACATGTGGACGTGCGAGAGGAAGAGGCCAAATGAGATGGGAGAAGGAGAAGAAGGAGCGAAGAAGAAGACGGGAGAATGGGGGACGAAGGAAGGACGGCCCAGGACCACCTCATTTGAATGTTGATTGCGGCCGACAGGAATCCAAAGGAGCAGCTTCGAGGACGAACATTAAAAGAGGACCGATTTATTGCTTTTGTCTTCGAAAGTCCTGCTCCTCAGAGGTCATAGAGACGCATTTTATCATTCTATGAGCACGAGTCCTCCAGAGACCAGGAATTGAAACTATTTCCGTGCCTTTTGTTGAAGCCTTCGACTTGCCCTGAACTGAGCTGAGGCCGAATCAGGCACCGTTTCAGGCTCTGAGTGGTTGCTGGTTGTGGTTTCTGAGAATTGCACGAAGCACCTTCTGTAAGCCTCTCTCGGCCTACCCCCCTCCCGTTGGCCTCTCTCGACATCAGGCATTAGTGTTGCCAACGAATCGCATTAATGGCAACCGAAGCAACCAAAGCAACAATTTCCTCAATTTATGGGATATTGTGAGTGAACCATCATGCATGGCAGGAACAACAAAGGATACAACCAGGGCAATAGCGCCAAGAGCAGCATTAACAAGTACGACAAAATATACAACAACAACAACAGAATAAACAACATCAACAACTGGGGTAACAAGGAAAACACCACCACCAACAACAACAACAACAAGAACGCCCGTCTACATGTGCTAGTGGTCCGTAGTTTGTCATTATAATTAGGACCGAGGCGTCCTGGCCGAGGGCTGGGGGCGAGCGAGTGCAAATCCTTCATGGATCCTGTAATTTGCGGTCGTCGGAGGCAGGAGGCAGGCGGAGGGAGGCAGAAAGAGTAGAGGGAGAGGAGTCGAGGATGGTGGAGGATGGTCCGAGGGCCTCAGGATGGAAGGACGATGGAGATGAGGACAGCGTGGACTGGAAGGTTGTCGCGAGAGGATGAAAAGGGCTCGCTGGCACGAAGGTCGCGGCGGTGACGGTGACGGAGACGGAGAGAGGAGACGAAAGCGGAGGGACGGAGTTTTTGTTGGTATTCAAAATTTATCGCATTGTTCAGTGGCGTTGGTTCCGTGCGATCGCAGCTCCTGCTGACGAATTTGTTGCTCTTTGTGCGTGTTTGTCGTTCGCCACAAGGCGACTTTGTATACTTGGCTGAGTGTGGGTGGCTGTGTGTGCGAGAGGGAGAAGGGTAGAGGAAGGAGCTCGTCGGAATTTTCATCAGGAGTCGACGACGTCAAAGAACTTGCCCCGGCCTACCCGAGAGTGAATCCAAGGAGCGAGGGAGGGGCGAAGGATGGGTGAAGGATCGACGAGAGGGAGTCGGAGTCGGGGGTGGAGCAGACGAGGACGGAGGTTCCGGGAGATGGAAGGAAGGATGGAAGCAAGTCGTGGGCGGCGGTTGGAAAATATTCAAGCACAAATTAATAACAGATCTGCGCCGAGATTCGCACATACTTGCGGTTGTGTCTGGGGTTAACCGGATTCTCTCCCCTTCCCTCCCCTCCCCTCCCTTCCACAGCCCTTCGGTTCTTCCTCCTGTTTCCTCATTTCAATCGCCAAGAAGTGAATTTCATTGTCTTTTGTCGCCTAGGAATTTGTTGCTTTCTTTGGAATTTACTTTGGCTTTTAGAATGTACTTTTGTATTGGGAATTTTCTCGGTCAACGGAATTTCATCTCTATTTGAATGATATTTTCGCCTTTCTTATGAGTTTTTTTTTATTTTTTTTTTTACATTTCTCTCTCTCTCTCTCTCTCGTTGAATTTGTCCTTTGTCACTTTAAATGGCTCCGTTATCTGTTTGAAAATTCACTTTCTTCTGTACGGAATTTGCCCAAATTTTCTTTCTTCCTTTTGCCTCTTCTCCCCTCCTCGGTTTCTCATCACCCGAAGACTCAATTTCGAAATATCCTCATTTCGATGTCTTCGCCCGCGCTCTCTCAGCCCCGCCCACCTGCTGTTGCCACCAGCCCCTGGGCGGCGAGGTTCCTCTCTTCCAATATGATTCGGAGCTCCTTGGCATCCGTCGGCCTTAATCCCCGCGGCCCCGAGTTGATATCCCGATAAAGCCGCGCCAGGAACCGACGACATAGAGACTGGGAGGCGGGTCGAGAGAGTGCGCCGAGGAACTCAATTGATATTCAGCACGAGACGCTCTCCCATGACATACGGGGAATTATTTTCCCCTGCATCACCCCGCGCCCCGCGCCCTCCGCCTACCGACTCCTGGCCGTGGGACTTCGCTTCGCCTCCTCGCTGTTCGAATATTCGCCGCGTATTTCCAAAGTTATAAATCATCGTCAAAGCATAAAGTCGCCGTCTCGCTCTCGCCCCCCGAGTCCGCCTGCGTGACGGTTGCTGCTGTTGTTGTGTCGGGCGTTTGTAAGCAAGGATATACATATATATATATCTGAATTTATCCTGGCCGACGTGTGGCATGCAGAAGGAGAATGAAATGACATTGTTGTTGTTCTTGTTTTTGTATTTGTTTTGTTTCTTATTCTTGTCTTATTGTCGAAATTTTGTTGCCTATTTTGCTGTTGCTCCTGCTGGTTCTTGTTGTTGTTGTTCGCTCCTCTGCTGCCTCCGCTTCGCCATTGCGTCATTGACACATTTTTCGCATACGAAATGAGCGAAAGGAAATTTCAGAAATTTCTGAACGAAATCCAGGAACGCCGAAAGAAAAGAAAAAATAAACACCAAAGAAATTCAAGACGTCGCACGTCGTCCACGGCGAAGCCTTTAAAATGTCCTGGCCGACCGGGTGTCCTTGGGCAACAGGAACCGACTGGCGATGGAGGAGGAGGAGCAGGAGAGCGTATGCACTTCTCGCTCCCTCACCCGTTCTCCTCTTCTCATCCCCTCTGGTTGCCTCCCGGTCACGGCCGGGGCGCGTCGAGGGCGACCCGGCTCTGCCCGGGATTCAATGTCTGCGGCCGGCGCTTAATTGGTTTTACACGAAAGTTCGTGTCGGAATCGATGAGCAGTTCAAGGGCGGGCCGGCACATGGTGATGCCAGGCGGCTGAAGGAGGTGGGGATGGAGAAAGGTTGTGATGATGGAGGATGCGATGAGGCAGCTGATGACGAAGGTGTGGAGGTGATGAAGAGGCGAAAACACGAGGCACGACTCGCAGAGCCTCATTAAAAGCGGATTAAAATGTTTAAATGTAGAAAGAAACGGAATTCTCCTCTCACCACCAACGAAATCTGAACTCCACGAAGCAATTTCTTATTCAAATTGCATTTTCAATAAATAGAAATTATTGAAAACCTCCTTGCCAGACTTTTTATTCCTCAACTCAGTTATTGGTGCTTACCACAAAAAAATTCCCCACCACGTTCTCTGCGTTTCCACCATGACTTCGCCCGCCTCACGGCAAAAGTTCACCTCTCTCCCCTCCTCCCGCTCCACGCCACACCTGCTCCGCACCGTCAGAGTAGTATTGTTGTTGTTGTTGTTGGAGTTTTTGCTGCCTCTGTCTGCGTGCAAATAATATCTGTCGCAGGATAAACAGCGGAGTTACACGTAGACAACTAAATTATGGCCGCTGTCAGATTTTATAATTAACACTTGCGGCAATTGAGCCCGGGCTTCGCATCCGCACCGCACGGTGGCGCTGCCGCTGCCGGTGCCGATGCTGCCGAGTGATTATCGGCAGCCGACGTGGAGACGAGTCGTTGAACCAACGGGCGAAGGAGGGACAGAGACAGGGAGAGAGCGACTGCGATGGCGAGTGACTCACGGCGAAGAGCAGGGGCGAATGAGCACGAGAGACCCAGAGTGAGAGAGAGGAATGAAGTGAGGATACACGTGTAGGGGAGTGAGCGAGAAGGCTATTGGGAGAGCGAGCGAGATGCGCGATGCCGGTGACTGCAGAGGAACCAAGCGAGTAGAGCGATGGCGAGTTTTATTTGACTGTGGGAACAAATCAACAATTGCAATTCGACAGTGACAATGAGAAGAACGAAAATAGTTGCAGCAAAAGTGAGACAAAAACAAAAATGGAAACGGGAACATTGTCAAAAATAACAATAATATAGCAATTACAAAATTCAGAACAAACGTAACAATAAAAATAGCACTAAAAGTGACAACAAAATAGCACAAAGAACAACAACAAAAGTAACAACAATTTGTACGACACTCGCATCAACCTCAACAATTACAACAGCAACAACAATTATCGCGACAAAATACACCGACGGGAACAACAGCAACTAGAGCAACAGCATTTAGAGCAACAACAACAATAAGAGCCACAACATTAAGAGAACAACAACAAGAACAACAACATATGTGCAGTCATCTCTCTATTTCGCAACCCATAAATATTTCAATGCGCTCCAGACGGGGAACCTCGAGCTCCAAACAACAAGCACACCAACACCGTCATCGTCATCGACATCGACGCCGCCAACGCCACCCTCCACCCTCATTCGGCTCCTGATCATCAGCACTAGTGTCGCCATTGTCGTCGTCGTCGTCATTGTCGTTGCGTCGTCTCGCTCGGTCGTCCCACCTCCTCCCGCTCGCAATCGTAGGCGCCCGATGATGCCCAGCCTCCGCGGTCGCCTCCGCTGTCGCCTCCTCTGTCGCCTCCCATGCCGCCTCTCCTGCCGTCTCCCCTGCCGCCTCTCCTGCCGTCTCCCCTACCGCCTCCTCCTCATCCGACCCCATCGCAGTAGCCGCCGCAATGTGACACAAATTTATGACACCCCCGGGAGCATATTTCATTGGCAGCACTGGCTGCTGCACGCTGGCACCACTTTAAAATATACTCCGAACGACAGACCGACCAACAGACAGACCGAGTGAGAGAGAGACAACAGACAGACAGAGACGGCGGTAGTTGCTAAAATATTCATGTTTTATTTTTTAAATATTTCTGTTTTATTATTTTTGTAATTTGTTATTCTTTGTATTTATGTTGCGCTGTTGTTTTCGTTGTTGTCACTTTCGGTGTTGTCTGTTGTTGTTGCCAGTTGTTGTTGTCAGTTGTATTTGTTGTCGCTTGCACAAGATGTGGAAATTATACATGCTGTTCTCGTAATTCTCGTGCTTTTCCGGCAATCTTTTGAAGTCGAGAACTTATTTCTCTTTCCATTTTTTCGTAAGGTCTTTCTTAAGAGGTCTTAAGTTAATGAAGTTTTGTATTTGGCTGAAAGAACAGAAGGTCAAAGGAGGCAGCAACAGGTCGTCCGAGGTCGAAGGTTGGGACGCCTTGAAATATGGACAACTTTTGCTTGTATAGTTAAATTATTATTAAATTATGTCCTTGCAGCTCCATGAAGCTTTGATATTTAAATTCCACTTTTTAGTCTTTTTAAACATTGTTTTATAACACACTTAAATCATCCCAATCCACTTGAGCCAGCACCTGTGAACCGCATTGACTCAGCAGTTGAATGAACTCCTGCCCGGAAATGAAACGATTCTCCTTCCCAACGTCCCAACCCCTTCACTCCACGCCCCCCGCCCACACGCCGAGAATCACCTTGGGGTTCACCTAATTATCGTTAGCACCTTCACCTCGCGGCGCAACCTCATTAAGTCCTGCCGATCCACGTGTCCGGCCGGAAGCCCTTTCAATTATCCGGAACTTTCATTTCCATTTCTATTTGGCTAAATAAATATTTACGCCTTCCAACAAGTTCGCAACCCTCACCTCAATTCCCAACCCTTCCCCCTCCACCCCGCACCCCGCACCTCCCGCCACCCTTGGCGAAGGCTCTGCGAACGGGTCCTTAAAATGAATTTCAGGCGCCTTGGATCGGCTTCAATTCGAGGATGTTTTGTGAGACCACCGAGGCCGACTTCTTATCGGCCAGAGCCGTCAAAACAAAGTGAAAGGCTGACGGAGAGAGTAGGAGGAAATGGGAGAGACTGAGGGAGCGGGAGGAAGGGCGTGAGGCGTGAGGCGAGGACACGCAACGGCTGAGCAGTTATGAAACGCCGAGACTATCTAAAGCTCTACTAATGCTCATTAATGGGCTTTTAAATTAGGCTCATTTGTCAGTCGCCTCGTCCGTCACTCGCACTCTCTCTGTCTCTCTCTGTCGGTCCGCCTGTCGGCCGGCCAGTCCACGGGCAGCCCTCCAGCCCCATCCCATGTCGCCGTCCCATATGGTCCGGGGCTTTAAGGCATTTGTTTGGCGATGTGTTTACACAAAGTCATGCGGCTGCCGTCATATCTGCGGGCCAGGGGGAGGAGGAGGTGGAGGTGGAAATGGAGGAGGGGCGGGGCAATGGGCGAACAAAAGGCCCTCGAAAGCCACACAAAGAAGTGAAGAATCCGCGGCCGCCGCGTGAAATATGACCGAGGGGCGGACCGAGCGGCAGAGACTCAAGGTGGAGGCGGCCGAAAGAGGTGGCTAATTTAATGCCTCCAGTCATGCGACCCGCCGAACTGCCAGGGCGAGGAGATCCGGGGTCCGGCTTCCAGGGTTTCGCTTCGCCGTCGAAATCCTTCGCGCGCCGTTGTCGTGGGCCGCCATGTGTGGCCAAGCGTCCGTTTTGTCTCTGACGATTGTGAGCTAATGTGCTTCAATGGAGTCGGCGGGCGGCCCGGGGTCGTTGGCGCGAATCCCGCCGCTTCCTACCGGCTCCAACTGGACGCCCCCCCCACTCCGACTCCTCCGCCGTTCGTCCTGCCTAACTAATTATGGCTTCCATTTCGGATACGTCCGCGAGGCGCCCGCCAAGGTCCTTCCGGCCGGCGACCTGCGGTTCGGCCTGTCGTGCCAATCGAACTGCCCTCTGTCCGCCTCGGCTTCCTCCACCTCCTCCTTCCCTCCTTCGGCTGGCCTTTCCACCCTGCCTTGGTCGCTTTCCTCGTCCTTTCATGGCATGTCTCCGGGCCATTCGCTCTGTTTCGGGCTGGCTTATTGTTTCTATTTCCACTTTAGATTTGTCAAAATTCCTGCTCATTTAAATGCGTCTTTTTTCACTTCCTCCCTTTCCACCTACCTCCCTCCCCCCTCTCTCTCTTCCTGTTGACCTTTCTCTCCGTCCCCTTTGTCGTTGCTCCTTCCCCGAGCGCTTATCTATAATTGTATGCCCAGGAGATAAGGAGAATCTCGCCATTGTCCTCAGGAAGCAACAACCGAAGTCCCACGCTCTCTCTCCTCTCACCCTCTCTTTCTCCCCCTTCTTCCCCAATCGGAATGTAACGATAAATATTCAATTTATCTCCCTCTTGCCGTAGGTAACCAGCGGTTACTCGGGCTCCTCCGAGTGCGTAATTTGCGATAAGCTCCAGCCAATGCCTTTGTTAGTGCCTGCCGTCTTTATCAATGAGCTCGGGTATGTGTGTGTGTGTGTGTTCGTCCTTTCTTATGCGACAAAGGAGAGGAAGAGCGGTCGACAAATATTCGAGCATCGTAAGCCGATTAGTTGTTTATCGTGTATGAAATATCGAATTCAATAAATATTTTATGGTAGCTTTGGCTTATTCTCCCCCGAAGCCGGTGGCCGGGAGGAGCAGCTCGAGGCCATGAATGGAGGAGTCCTTTATTGGAGTCGAGGGCGTGCCAGGACAATGGGCCGGCGTGTGGGGAGGGGCGGCCCGATTATCGAGACGGTTCACTTGTCACGAGCAAATTGCGATAACTAAGTCTGCCAGAGGTCGGGGCAGGTCAGGTCAGGGTGAGGAGGCGGGTATCGTTGAATGGGGCCCGGAGTCTCGGATCCTTCCCAGAAATTCCCTCGATACTTGCCTTCGAAATCCCAGCATTGAAAAACTCCGTGTTCGTCATTTAAAAAATGATTTAGTTCTTTTATTTGCATCGTCGCCGTCTCGTTATCGGACGTGCGGCGTCGTCTCGTCAAATCATACAATAGGCAATATCTCATATATATATATATTTATATATATATATCTATATATATATATCAATATAATGCATATAATATTTACAAGAATCTTCACATAATAATAATAATAATCACGATACTGATAATGATGATGTTCATAAAGTTACGAATATGATCCGCCTGTGGACTGCACAGGGTCCACAGGGCGTCTTAAACACTCATATCAAAAAACAATCGAAAAACTCGAAATACATACAAATGCTACGTTCCATGGGAGAGTCTTCAGTTCGGTTGGCCTTCAACACGGAAACGGAAACGAACCTCGAGCCAGCCCGAGTGGCCCCGGGAGCCGGAAATTCGTCTCCATTTTCGTTATTTTATTGGATATTAAATTACTATTATTTAATGTTAGGAATTGATTTCGATTTTCATTTTTTCATAGATATTTTCACACTGATTTTCGTTTATAATTTTCGATTTCTCATACTGCGATTTGTGCATTTAAAAATTCATCTCTTTCAACTAGTCAACAAGTGGCTCAGAGTTCACGAGTTCCGTGTGGAGGAAAAATAGAGTTAATCTTGATTCTCGATAAAATCCAAATATTTCACTTTCATTTATTTGGTTTTTGTTTTCTGTTTGTTTTTTAATAAATTTTATTTATTATAATAATTAGAATATTTTTGTGTTCTTTATTCATTAGATATTAGAAATAGTTTTAGTTTTAGTTATAGTTTCTTATCTGTTGTATTCGATAAAATGCTTTCATATATATGTGTGTGTATGTATATAGAGCTATAGTATATATAGTGTACTTTCATATATAATATATATTTAAGTTTTAACATAGTTTCAATTGAGGCAAAACTGGCAACAAAATTTCTATACTATTTAGTTTAGTTTTAGCAGAAAAGCTTTCTAGCAACCTTCATCTCTTTCCATCGCTCACTAGCCACATCTAGCTATCTCTTCTTCACTATCTTCACTATCTCACCCCTTGCTACAACTCTTCACCGCATCTTCAACTTCTTCGACTGCTTGGTCGTCATCAGCTTCGTTTCGTTTCGTAAAATATTTTGCTAACTTTCAACAATGTCAACTGAAAAACTCAACTCAAACTGCGAAACATCGATCAATCGATCGAACGAATCGATTGCAAATCATACAGCCTTGTTTCTATTGCGGGGGCGGGGCGTTGGGGCCGCCCCACCCCCCCCGGCGGAGACTCAAGTGAAGCCCTCGCCGTTCGTCCTCAGGCAAACCAGGAAGCATCGGCGCTCGCAAACAAAATCGCTTTAAGTTGCTCGGTTACACATACATCTATATATATTTATATATATAAATCGGTAAGCTTTAGATTGGGTGTGTGTGTGTGTGTGAGTGTATATAGTGGAGTTTGAATTCAGTCGGGATTTCTTTATCTTAAAATTTGGCAGTTTTCCTTCCTCTTCTTTCTCTCAAAAAGTTCAAAAGTCTACCTTCGTCCAACGCCTCGTCCTTCTCTTCGTTCGCGTTCTCGTCCTCGTCTTCGTCCTGCTCATCCTCCTCGTGGTGGGATTATGTGGGGCTCCGCGGCCGCGCTTAGAAGTCGCTGATCTCGCCCTCGGTCTCGGGATAGGTGCAGGTGAAGGGGTTCATCAGCCACGTGCACAGGCCCTTCTCCTGCCGCTTCTTCTGCTGCTGCTTCTGGAGCACCGTCGTCGTCGTGGTCGAGGTGGTGGTCGTGATGAGGGTGGCCGTGATGCGGTTGTGCTCCTTGGAGAGGCCCGACGTGAAGCTGCTCTCGTCGCTGTCGCGGGCCGTCGCCACGCTGTGGTACCCGCTCTCGGCCCGCCGCGAGATCCCCGAGTGCTTCGAGGTGCGCGGCGTCGACGAGTCGTGCCCGCTGTCGTAGGCCTCCGACGACGTGTTGTTCAGCGGCAGCAGCGGCAGCAGCGGCAGCTGCGTCTGCGACGTGATCGCCAGCTTCCCCGACCCCCCGCCGGACCCCAGCAGGTGCACCTGTTGGTGGCTCTGGTGACTCTGGTGGCTCTGGTGGTGCTGATGCTGGTGCTTCAGCGGCACGGGCGACGCCTCGCGGCTGTCGCTGCGCTCGAGCGAGGGCCGCTTGGAGGACGGCGAGAGCAGGGCCGACTTCTCGTCCACCTCGTTGATGTCCTCGTGCTCCAGCACGAACGGCTTCTCCAGCTTCGGCAGGTTGGGGTCCGAGGCACCGTCCGGGTGCCGCAGCGACGCGTACTGCTCCATGCCGGCGATCTGCATGATCCCGTTCAGGCTGGGCAGCGAGCCCTGGCTGGGGCTGCGCGACGGCTGCCTGGAGGAGGCAAAGAAAGGGGAAGACAGAAAAAACAATGTGGTTGTCAGATCGTTTTGGACTCAGATCGATTTGGATCAGATCGATTTGGATTAAGATCGCTTCGGACTCAAATTGAATCGGACTCAGATCGATTCGGGTTCAGTTGGATTTGGATTTAGATCGATTCCGACTGGGATCGATTCAGATCGGATCGCTTTGGACTTGGATTCGAGCTCTGGTCGATTTGGTCTTAGTTCGATTTGGAGTCAGATCAATTTGGACTCAGATCGATTCGGACTGGGATCGATTTGGACTGGGATCGATTCGGACTGGGATCGATTTGGACTGGGATCGATTCAGACTGGCATCGATTCGGATCAGATCGATTTGGTTTTAGTTCGATTCGGACTCAGAACAATTTGGACTCAGATCGATTTGGCCTGGGATCGATTCGGACTGGGATCGATTCGGACTGGGGTCGATTCGGACTGGGATCGTTTTGGATCAGATCGATTTGGACTCGGATTCGAACATAGATCGATTTGGTCTCAGTTCGATTCGGAACCAGATCGAATCGGACGAGGATCGTTTGAGGAGTGGGTCGAGTAGGGTCGGATCGAAATCGGTCTCACCTGGGGCTGGGCGGCCGGTAGGGTGGCTCGCTGCAGACGCTACCGGGGCCGGTGTTGAAGCGGTAGGCGGGCTCGCTGTACACGCTGCCGACATCGCAGCCGCTCCGGAAGACGGGCGTCACCTCGGCCATGGCCAGCTGGGACGTGAAGATCTCACGCAGACGCGCCAGTTGATCGAATTGGTTCCTAAAAACAAAACAACAACCAGAAAAAAACCATTAGCAACGAGTCGAAACCCCAACGTCCCCTCACCCAACCTCATCTGCCCGCACTCACCTCGTTCGTTCGCCCATCGCGCAGTCGCTGAACGCGTCGCCGGCCATGTTGAAGCTCGAGACGACGGACATGTTGTCGCAGTGGCTGAGCGCGGCCAGCGGGTGCTCGCTAAGGGGAAGAGACAGAGACAGAGAGAGAGAGAGAGAGAGGGTTCAGTTCGATCTCCCAGGACCTTCTCCGGACGGACTCACCTGCCCATGGTCCTGGCGATCTCCTCCTCGGTGACCTGCAGCCCGCAGTCCGACATCCCCATGCTGTGCTGCGACGAGAAGTGGTGGGTCGGCGTCCGCTGCTGTTGTTGCTGGAGTTGCTGCTGCTGCTGATGGTGTTGGTGGTGGTGGAGCTGCTGCTGTTGTTGCAGTTGCTGCTGCTGCTGCTGGTAGAGGGACTCGCGCGACACGTGGCGCGACAGGATGCGGTGCAGGCTCTCGTGCGAGATCTCGCGCGACCCCAGCGGCTCGATCAGCGGCAGCGCCGGCGGCACCTCCGACGGCCCGCTGTCCTGGTCCTCGTCGCAGTCGCCTCCCGTGCCGCCGTCGGTGGTCTGGGGCAGGCCGCCGACGCCCTGGTGCTGCGACCGGTCCGAGCCCACGTCAGTCTCGTCCCTGGCTGGCGGCGGCGGGTGCTGGTGGTGGAGGCCGCTGGGCTGATGAGGGTGGCTCCTGTAGCTGGAGGCGCCGCGGATCTCGGCCGGCGCCGAGGCGTTCGTCGAGCTGACGGCCGTCGAGAGCCCGGCTCCCAGCCCTTGGTGCTGCAGCAGCTCCAGCTGGCTGCCGCGCAAGGACGACTGGACGCCGATGCCGATACCGACGCCGACGCCGAGGCCGAGGCCCAGGCCGTAGTCGTCGGCGGCGTCCAGCGACTTCTGCTTCAGCTGCGACATGTGGTAGGCGATGCTGCGCATGTGCTGAGCCTGCTGCGCCTGCGCCTGCTGCTGCTGGAGGTCGAGCGGGCGGCCGTGGTGGGTGGGCGAGCAGGCGGCCGAGCTGCTGCCGGTCTGGAAGACCTGCGACGTCTGGTTCTCGACCCACTGCCGGATCATCGTCTTCTTGTGCGAGTCCATGAAGCCGTAGCCCTGGACCTGCGAGGCCGACGCCGGCAGGTTGCCGGCGGTCAGGGACCGGCTCGACTGCGACTTCGGCCCGTCGATCCACGTTTCGCACTGCTTGATGTGGTTCACCTCGCGCATCAGGTGGCGGGCCTCGGCGACCTTCGCCCGCGACACCCGCGGCCCGTCGATCCACTGCTCCTCGGTGATCTTGCGCATCGGGCTGCCGGGCGCCCCCTCGGCCCCCAGCTGCTGCTGCTCGGCGCCGGCCGCCGTCGTCGACGACACCCCGACGCCGGGCCGCCGCAGAGGCGACCCCTTCGGCGAGGGCACGTTCGAGCCCTTCGAGGCCATCATCGAGGCCATGCCGGGGTGCCGCAGCCCGCCGGCCACGATCTTCGGCGACGACGCCGAGTGCGGCAGCGCCTTCAGGCTGTGCGAGGGCGAGAAGAAGCCCGGCTGTGACTCCGTCCCATTCGGTTGCTGCGGCGTGGGGCTGGGGGCGTGGCCGCGCTTCAGGCTGCCGGTGCGACTCGTGGCCACGGGGCTGCCGGGCGTCGCCGCCGCCGCCGCCACCTTCTTGGCCGAGCCGGGCACCTTGGCGGGGCTGCCGCCGGGCTGCAGCTTCTCGAGGCCGCTGCCCTTCAGGGCCTTGCTCATGACGGCCCGGTTGTCGGCGCCGGTGAGGGGCGGCAGGTAGACGGGCGGGTGCTCGCCGTCGGTCGCGTCGTCGCTAGGACCCATGTAGATGACGGTGTCGGCCGACAGCTCCGAGCTGGACGGGTCGGCGCCGGACCCGGCCGAGGACCCCGTCGACTGGTGGCCTGCAGAGGTCGGAGAAAATGAACAACGGACAATGGCCAGTGGACAGTGGACAATGGATGGATGGGCCAATTAGTCTGGTCGGGGAGAGGGGGGTCTGGGCGAACTCACCTCCTGCTGCTGCTCCGTTGAGCGCCAGGGCCGCCTTGTCGGCCTGCATGGGGAACCGATGCTTCCGCCGGCGCATTCGGTGGATGCGCGAGGCCAGCTGGATCGTCGTCAGGGCGTCCGTGTGCGACTGCGAAGGGCGGGAGCAAGAGAGAGAGAGAGAGATGATGGTGATGAAGGCGGCCGGTCATTTGTCAGGGGTCTGGAGGGGACGGACAAGCCGGCGATGCAGACAAAGGACCTCGCCGTCGGAAGGAGCAGCCGATGCAGGTGGGACGGACAGGAGAAGGGCCTGGAGGACAGACGAGTGGAAGGACAGATGGCTGCAATGCATGGCCGGCTGCGATGGACGCTTCGGTGGTTTGGGGCGGCCTCGACTGGGCTGGACATGCATCGACTCCTTTGCGGACGCACATTTGTCATAAATCGGCATCGGCCCCGGCTCAGACAATGAGTTTAATCGAAAGGACATTGAGTGGGGGAGGGCTGGGGACGACCCTTGAGTCGACAGCGATGGCGACAGCGACATCGGGTGGACGGACAGGCCAGGGTCGGGATGGCCTGTGAAATGGACACGAACTCCAATCGATTGAGTCGAGGGGGAGCGGGTCACGGGCTTGGCGGAACTCGTTCGTACTCACCTGGGTGTGCATGACGTGGGCCATGATGGCCACATGGCACGTGAGCGGCGCCAGGCAGTCCTTCAGCAGCGGCGTCAGCGGGTGATCCTTGTTGGGCGGGTGCCGCTGCCCGCTCAGGATGGCCAGCAGGATGTTGCCGATGCCCGACAGCGGCAGACCCCCGCTCCGGTTGGCACAGCCGCCCAGGTCGATCAGGTGCAGGCGACTCCGACCGCCGGCCACTGCGAGCGACGAGAGTAAACGAATTAAGCCGACGGCCGATGGACGACGGATCCCCATCGCAATCCCGATCCCAGTCGCCGGTGTCCGGGACTGGTCGGGACGGGATGGCGAGGGGGGCGAGGGGGAGAGAGGGCTCGAATACTTACCGCCACCCTTGCGGGACAGGCTGTACTGGTAGACATGCAATGTGAATATCATGGCCGGCTCGAGGCCTCCCTGCGGCGGCTGGGGTCGCCCCGCGAGCGCCGCGTCCAGGAAGAGGGCGGCCCGCTCGGCGGTCGGCGCCCGCAGCTCGGTGGGGCCGCCGAGGAAGTCGTCACGCAAATAAACCCCCGGGGAGTCGTCAGATTCTGTCGGCGGAAGCATAAAGCATTATGTGAAAATAAACGCCGTGGTCGTTGGTGGGCCGGCGGGAGATGGGACGAGGGCCAAGGGGGCGATGGGGCGACGATGGACTCGGGCTCGGTGGATTCAAGTGGGTGGCCGAAAGTGGGTTAGTTCCGGGGGGAGCCGTTAGTGCGGGCAGCCGAAGCCGGGTGGCCTCCGGCGTGGGAGGCTGGGAGTCGGGCTGGCTTGTAATGTGTTTAAAATTTCAGTCGCCGGCCAGGGATTTCGAGGGGTCCGAGGGGAGGGGGGCGTGATAACGATAACGAGGGAGGGCGGTGGAAAGAGGACAGAGTGAGAGAGAGAAGGGCAGCAGGTCTGAAGGGATCGCCCGTGATATGGGGATTTGTGTCGTGCCCGGTTCGAGGAAATAATTACAAATGTTCGCACATGCGGGGAAACGCGATTATTTATCGCCAAGTTCGCCCCGGCCCCTTCGCTCCTTTTCTACTCCTTTGTTCCCTTTCCTCCTTCTGCGCCTTCGTTTCTGCACCTTCTGCAGCCGTTTTGCCTCGCCTTTCCTGGCGCGTCTCCTCCAACGTTCTCCGCTTTTCTTCTCCCATTCGTCTTGTTTTTTCCTCTCCGTCCTTCGTGTTTCCGCCGCTGCATTCCTCGGCTCCCGGAAGCGTGGATCCGCCGCCGGGCTGTTGGGTTAAATATTTGATGGGCCTTCGCTGGGCACCCGGGGCAGGAGGCGGAAGCAGCCGGGGACACGCGAAGGCTCGCAGAACGCGTGAGGAGGTGGAGGCGCGAGAAGAAGGAGCGAAGTGGCGAGGCAGGGATCGAAGTCGAGCAGGTGGCCGTGGACCGGGGACGAGGTTCGGAGCCACCTGAATCCCAACCATCGGTCGCCGAACAATGTGAGTGAGGGAGAGGGATGGCTTACCTGTCGCATGCGCCGCCAGGAGGTCCTTCGAGCTGGCGTCCGGCTTCGTGGCGCTCACGCCCAGCGCGCTGACGCGGACCGAGAACCGCGCCCCGCTCTTCTGGCGCCGCTCGTTGATGCCCTTGTAGAGCCACGAGATGGCGCACGGGATCGCGCCCAGGTCGCTCGGCGGGTTCACGCTGCCCAGCAGCGTCTTCGTCTGGCCTGCGGGCGTCACGGCAGACGAGAACGAGTGGAAGAGAGAGAAAGAGAGAGAGGGGGGACGAGTTAGTGGATGCACAGCGATATTTATTGGCACTTCCACTTCCACTTCCGCTTCCGCTTCCGAGGCCTGTCCGTGGCCGCCGGTCGTGGGTTGGGAGCAGGCTTGGGTTGGAACTCACCGGTGTTGGGGTACCCGATTGTCAGCAGGCAGCCGTCGGAGCCCTCGAGCACGGCCGGGATCACCTCGGAGAGGGCGGAGGCGCAGACGTCCGACTGTAGATGGAGAGAGAGGGAGAGGGAAAGGGGAAAGGGAAGACAAAAGAGGTGGAGAGCGTCAAGGGGGTGGGGACATGTCGATTAAAATGTATCAATAATGTAGAAAAATTTAAAAAAATAAAGAAAAATAATACAAATAAAATCAATAGTCAATTTTTGTCGAGTTAGTACAAAAAATTAAATAATTAGAATTAAAAAATTAAAATTAAATATAATTTCGAGGACGAAGCGGCGTCGCACCCACCTGTTGGTCGTCCGCGGTGAAGAGGCTGTCGAAGGCGAACATCTTGGGGGCGGCCACCATCGGGCCGCGCTCCTGGGAGGTCGAGGCGGCCACCGAGCTGGCGGCCGCCGGGTCCGTGAGCGTCACCTGCCGCTTCTTCTTGTCCACGGCCATGAAGTGGGGCGTCGACGACGTGTGGGTCGTCGTGGTCGGCGGCGTCTCGGCGTCCGGGTGGGGCGCGGTCGCGGGCGCGGGCGGGTGGGCGTGTGTGTGTGGGAGGGAGTCCGCCACACGCAACATCACCTTCACCTGCAACGACAAGGCGGAGAGGGGGCGTCAAAGAGGGTGATCGGGGGCGGTCGAGGGGGCCGGCGGGGGTCCGGGGCGGGCTTTTGATTTATTTCCATGAGTCGCACATTTTTAATGCTCCGCCGATTGCGATCTTAATTGCCAGAGATTGCAATTTGAATTGGATTTATGCCCAGTTGCTGTTGTTGGCTTTCCTGCCATTGCTGTTGTTGCTCTAGCTAATGCTCCTGTGATGGTCATTGCCGTCGTGTCGTTGTTGCTGCTGTTCCGTCCATGGTAGCAATTTCGTTGACAGCTTTTATGGCCGACCGCCATGAATTCTTTCGTTTCGTACGCCGTTTGCGGAAACCACAAACACAGCAACGGCAACGGCAACAGCAACAGCAACAGCAACAACTCACCCGCCTTGCAATTAGGAATCCGAGTCTGAGGGTGGGAGAGAGGGAGGGGGCGAGTGTGTGCGAGCGAGACTCACCTTGCCGATGCCGTAGTTCTCCTTGTTCGCCAGCCGCCGCGCCAGCCCCGGCGGCATCGGCGGCGGCGCCCGCTGCAGCGCGCCGCAGAAGCCGCCGTTGCGTGCGCCCGTCGCCGCAGCGCCGCCGGCCGGCAAGGAGGACGACGAGGGCCCCGCCGCCCCCGGTCCTGTCGCCGCCGTCGGCGACGCCGTCATGTCGGAGGCGCGCGACTTCGCCGAACCGCCTTGGGCGAGTTTCTGTGCAGCTCTGTAACGAGAAAGAGGGAGACGGCGTGTGAGCAACGGGCGTTTAAAAATAATTGTGAATAAATAAAATGTGAATAAAATAAAATGTATATATATTTTTTGTTAATTTGACCTTCGCAAAAAGTGCCAGGGGTTTTTGGAGGATTTTTTAAAATCCTGTAAATTATAATAATATATTTTTTTGTCTTATTTTTTTAATTATTTTCCGTAATTTATTTTAATTATTATTATGATTATTAAACAATTTATAACTAGCTGAAGCAATATATATTATTTTAATATTTATAATTCTATTTACATATTTACTTCAATTTGTTTTGTCACTTTTTTATATGTCTTTAATTAATTTCATTAACATTTGCCCAATTTATATTTCATTGATTTACTTGTTTTGTCTTGAACGATTTCGTTTGTGTTTTTATTCTGTTAATCATCGAAATGTTCTTTTCCGAATTTTTGCTATTTTTGTATCAAAAAGCAGATGAACGATTTGTTAAATATTTTTTTGTTTGTTTGGAATTTAACGAAAAAAATGCAACAGAAGAATATATCAAAAATGTGTTAAAATTTTTCAAATTTCATATTCATCTACTGGATTTTGGTTTGAACACGGGGTTTGTGTTGATTTTCATTTTATTTCCCAAATTGAGTCCGTCACGCTTGACTTCATTTCATGCACCCACACAAACTGCCACGAGTACTGAAAAATACTTCTCGATTCTCCTCCTCGGCAATTCGGGAAATGTCACGAATTCGTCGCCCTCCGCTCGACTCCTCCGCCTCCGCCTCCACCAGGCTTTCGACTGCACTCCTCCAACGTGAGTGTGTGCATTTCATTGGCTCGTAAAGCGGTTTACGATTCGGCGATCGAAAGCCATCCGAGTCCCTCCCACACCCCCCTCTGGCATCAACCCTCGCCCTCGCCATCGCCTCGTTATCAACCCAGTCGCATCCACTTGGCTCGTAAAAACGCTCGCATTTATCATCCAATAAACGGGAACATGCACTCGCTAACGGTATGACGTCCCATTAACCAGGCACCGGCCAACGCACCACCACCTTCGCCATCCCCTCACACACCCCCGGCCCTGCGCACCGAGGGCCACGAGCTGCGCCCGAAAACAGGGAACAGGGCACAGGAACAACTTAAAACCATTTAACTAATGAGGTTTTTAATAAAAACGTCCGATGTCGGGGGTGGGGCGGCGTCGCCGTCAACGTTGGCGTCGGTGTTGACGCGGACGTTGGCGCCAGCGGCGACCGAGTGCGTCGAGTGCCGCCGGTCGCTGGGATGGGCCGAGGACGAGGGCGAGGGCGAGGACTTGGGATGAGTTGGCCAGGAGTCGCCGCTGACGCTGCCGCTGCCGCCAGGCGTAAATCAGATTTCGGGGTCGCCACCACCTCTGGGTCCCCACCGTTAAATGCGCCGGGCTCGCCCCAAGGTGCCGGGAATCCGCTTAAGGCGCATGTAAGCCGCGGTTTTTATTGGTTTATGCAAAGTGATTTTACGACGGCAACACTGTCTCCACTTTCGAGGCCCCCTCCAAAACCCCCTGCTCCACCACCGCTCCCCCTCCCCACGACTGTCTCTTTCGCTCCCCAACAGCCTCGACGGACCTCGTGCCGTGGGCTCCGGCGCTCGATTTGGGGACGTGATTTTGATTTTACGCGGAAATAAAATTGACTTATTTTCGCCGTTAAGGCCGGGTGGCAAATCGAAAATCCACCTTGCGACGTGTCCCCGAAGGGTTTCCCCAGTGCTTCGACGCCACCGGGAGGGCCGCGCGAGCCTTCGGTCGGCGTTTGGAGGGCCTTCGGTTCTTCGCAACGACAACGAGACCATTTGATAATTCAACTCCATCGTCATCTTCAGATCATACGATCATCCATTTCGTCGCCTTTGACTCTTGTCCTTTGTTAGTTTCGTGGGGCCACTGGAAGAGGATCCTGTTGGGCTTCAAGCTCCGTAACGACTTCATCGACCGCTCTCGACCTCGTGTCCTTCGTGTCCATCTCAATGGCACGATGCCTTGGTACAAAAGCGACCTCTTCTTCTCTCTCTCTCTCCCTGTCTCCGCCACCGCCGTCTTCTCCTCCATCTCGCTCTCCTCCCGCTCCTCCGGCGAATTCCGGCCCGCCAGTCGCCGAGATTAATTCACCACACACTCGGAAGGTCGGCCTGATGTCAAAAGTAAACTCATGAAGAATGCACGAAATTAAGATATTTGGGACCGAGCACAGAGGAAGAGACGAGGAACGGAAACGGAAGGACGAAAGGTGGACAGAGCGACGCACAGGACAGAGAAACGGACAGACCGGGATCCGATGTCAGATATCAATGTCAGAGGCCAGGAGTCGGGATCCTGGAGCGTGTCCTCGGCCGCACTTCAAAGGCCTTGTGGCAGGAATGGATGACAAAGGCGAGCGAAAGGCAGAGTGGCGGCGAGGGAGGAAGCCAGAGGGAGAACGAGACGGAAGAACCTTTGCGGTTATTTGTCAAATTAAATATTAAAGCCGGCTGGAGGAGAAGGCGGTGGAAGAGATGGAAGCCGATGGTAGCCGATGGAAGGAGAGCCTGTCAGATATGACAAAGAGAGTGACGAAGGAGAAAATTGCAGAAAGTTGGGAACACAAAAATAACAAAAACAACAGCACGACAGTGGAGAGACAATGGAGCCAAAAATGGCGAGGGAGAGAGTGAGAGGGAGATTGAACGGGAGACGAGAGACGGAGACGGACTTGCCTTTGCAGAAATTCGGCTGCTATATTTGTGTCTTCAATTCCTCGGGCAGTCAAGAGGAAGGGAGCGGCGAGAGCGAGAGAGAGGGGGGAGGGGAGGCGAGGGGAGCGAGATGGCTGGAGTGACGGAGGCATGAATTATTAAAATAGAAGCCGGCAATTCCGACATTTAATCCGCCATTATCGCGGTCCCAGGCCCGTACTCAGTCGTGGGCGGAGGCCCGAAAATCAGGTGGATCCCACTCGAGCTCCCGCCTGGGCAGGTCCTAATGTAATTTCGGATTTTGACATCTGTCTACCTGCTGTCTGTCTGTCTGTCTGTCTGTCTGTCGTCCCTCGTCCAAGTCCGCGCCTCCGTCCGCTCGACGCCGTTTTCAATTTGTCACTCGAATTATGAGACTTTTTCCGCCGTTCTGGCGTTCGTTGTTGTCTTTGCTATTGTTGTTGATTTTGCTATTTTTGTTGTATTTTGTTCTTTTGTTGCCCTTCTTGCATTCCCTGTGATCGTTGTTGTAAGACGTCAGGCCAAATGGCTGCGGAATCCGCGGCTGCCGAGGCCTTTTCGCTCTTTGCGCGTTGCCTCCTCGCCGTCGACTGTCGCCGGAAGTGGCTGCAAAAACAATGGCGACGACGAGGGCGGTTGATGTTTTTTTTCGATTTTGTTTTTTTCTTCTTTGATTTTTTTTGTCATTTTTTGAGGCGAGTGAAAATTTAATACAGCATGAAAACGATATCTTTCTTTGGTTTCGTTCCATTTGCCATCGCCGTCGAAATTTTGTGGATTTATTTAGAATTTTTCGATTTCCATTTTCCTTTCTATTTCCGGCTTCTTCACTATGTTACATTTGTATTTTTGCTCTTGAATGTTATTTTTTTTTTATTTTATTTTATTTTATTTTTTTTATTTTTGTTCCCACTTTCCATGGCTCAGAAAATGTTGCCAGCCGAAGGGCGCCGACCGTCGTCCTGGGCGAAACTCCTCAGATCTCGTTTTAGTTTCCCGAACATTACCGTTACTCGACACCTCGTCCCACGCCCCCTGCTCCCCGCCCCGCCGGCGGTGTTGCCAACCATTCTTGCGGGCCACCGGGCGACGGGCGGGACCCGGCCTTTGAAGTCGCGCCCACCGACTCCGACTCCAGCTCCTCCTGCTCCCTGTCTGTGTCTTCTCGCCGCGAATTCTTTGTGAATTCGAGCCTGTGCCCGGCTCGTTGCCTTCGCCACTTCCGCAGACAGGCGGGGTGGGGTCTCGGTGTGGGATGGAGCTGGACCTCGGAGTAGGATCGAGAGCGGCCTTTGAAAATCCGAGCTGGGTTCGGGCGGATTCGCGTTGGTTTCTGGAGGCATTCGGAGGAGCCTCGCACCAGGAACCGCCGGAAAACGTGCTCGATAGTCCTGTGGGGTTGGAGGGGCCTGGAGGGGAGGCTGAGGTTTCGTTGTGAACGGCTTGAAGTCTTGCTAAATGACGACGATTTTGAATTTCGAGGGATTTTTCCATAATTTTGAGCCCTCTTCACACCAGGAAACTAAAACTGCATTCTGCCTTGAAATTTTCTTAATAAAGAACTCTTCAAGCGAACTCCCTCGACCCCAGTCCGTTCGCGAATCAACACAAAACACGATCTAGAAAAACTTGAGCTGACGAAAATCCACCTCCAAAAACTCCTCCTTCCCCA
Organism: Coelopa pilipes; assembly: GCA_947389925.1. Lineage (NCBI taxonomy): Eukaryota > Metazoa > Arthropoda > Insecta > Diptera > Coelopidae > Coelopa > Coelopa pilipes. The sequence goes on from OX376696.1 coordinate 69,966,650, forward strand.
GGACTCGCCAGGTCTCGCCAGGTCTCGTTGGGAGCCGAGGCTTCTGGGCTCCGAAGTCCCTCCGCAGGCGCGCTCGCACCTCGCTGGAATTGACTTCGACCCCGGCCCGGTCCCGGCACTCACGAGTGTCGTGGTCTATATAAATATAATTTATTAGAAATCCCAGACAAATCGTGAACGAATGGATTCCACGCTGGGGACTCGAGGGAGAGAGAGGGAAAACGAAATCCCAGCACGGGGAGGGAGAGAGGGAGTGGGAGAGAAAGAACATAATAACTGTATTAGACTCGGCGTTAATTCATTAATTAAGCGAGACAATAAAACAATATTAAGAAGAACGGACACAGACAGGACACACAGACACACACACACACAAACACGCACGCACAGGACGAGGTTCCACCCACACCCACACAGTGCTAATCTCACACACACACGTCCACAAGCAGTCGCGGACCTGTGGCTGCGGCCAGAGCAAACAGAGCTGTGAAATCCTGAACAATACAACAAAAGCAATGGCTAGAACAACAACAACAACAGCAACAGCTTCAGTAACAACGACATGAGTAATAGCAATAACAACAACAACACCTACAACGACAACAAACAACGGCTACAGCAACAACACAGACAGCGAGACAGACACAACAAACACGACCGCAGTGCGCCAAACGAGTCCCCGATGGAGCTGGGGGAAGCGGGAGCAGCAACAGCAACAGAAACAACGAAAAATTGACAGCAGCAATAGCAACTACAATAACAACAGCGGTAACAACAACAATCAGAACAAAATGACAATAACAATAAAACACGAAATAACAATAACAGAACAAAAATAACAACAGAATCAGGAAGAAGAACGAAACTAACAGCAACAATAATGAAACGAAACTGCCAGAAATAACACGATGAATAACAACAACAACAACAACAATAACAACGACAAAACGTCAGTGACAACAACAATATAGGCGAATAAAGAGAGTGGGAAGGAGACAGAAAGTCTCTCCTGGAGAACAAAACAAGTGGCAACATTGCTCATTAGAACAGCATCCAACAAGAGGAACAACAACAACAACAACAACAGCAACAATAACAGATGGAACGACAACAACAATACCAGATAGAACAACAACAACACTGAATCAAGAACAATAAGACTACCAACAACAACGAGACACCAGTGGAAACAACAACCGAAACAACATGAGCAACATGAGCAAGAGGGAAAAAACTCGACTCTCGCTCGAACAGTCGGTGTCGGAGGAGTCGCTTGGCAGGAGGCAACACTAAGCGGGCGGCCGACAGGCAACACTGGCTGCCATGTGGTTCGAGCGAGTTTCCGCGTGTTCGCAACAAAGCTGGAGAAGCAAAAGCATCAGGTTCAGGATCAGAGAGGGGGAGAGGGGAGCAAAAAGGCTGGAATTGCAGCCTTCACCTTGGGAGCGAGACAGAGACGGAGGGAGGGGACAGGGAGAAAGAGGGAGAGACCGACGGCCTACTCAGTTATGAATGAAATGAGTGAATTGAAAGGGGAGGAAGAGGCGGCGGAACAGAAGGAACGGAGGGTGAGACAGAGTGAGAGAGAAGGCAAGTCGCAAGGTGAGAGGGAGACGGAGGTCGAGATCGAGGACCCCGGCAGCAGGGCGAAGGAACCGGAAGTGTCTGAATCGGCGACTTCAAAGCACGCAGAAGGTCATCCAGGGAAGAGAAGATGGAAACGAATCCTGAATGAAATGGAAGGAGGAAAAAGACAGTGAAAAATACAGAGGAAGAGAGTGAGTAAGAGGGAGGTAGAGATATAGTGAGGGAGAGAGTGCGACCTGGAGCAGCGGAAACTACGGAGTGAGAGCGAAAGTTGAGGCAACGTCGCTGGGAAATCAGGACGGCCGTCAGGACAGACGAAACAAAACCAGCCAGGGAACGAAGGTGAAGGGGGGGGGGGACGAAAGGGTGGTGGGGGGGTAGTTGTCCAAGGGTTCCTGCCCGGAGCCCGTAGCCTGCCCTGGGCCTGGTCGTGGGCCGGTTGAGACCCCGCATCCACCCGAGCGCCGCAGCGACAGCCGAAGCCGGAAGCTTCCTTGTTTAGAGGGACCAATGGAGGTAACCAAAGGACGGGAGAGGGAGAGAGAGAGGGAGGGAGAGGAGTGGGAGAACGGTAGACAGACCTGTGCCATTAGCCATTCAGTCGCCCCCTCCCTCCCTCGTATTCCCTCGCGTGTGCTCCCGGCCCGGCTCCGAGCGAGCGTTTGAGATGATTTTATAATTTCAACCTGGATCCGTCGTCCTGGCGCTCACTTCGCACCTCGGCTCGGCTGCGACTCCGTGTTCGGGTTGTTGGGTCCACTCGGTCCGTCCCACGGTCCTCGGTCGCCGTCCTCGGTTATGTCGATTTTCGTCCTTGGCTGCTGCTGTCGAGTTCCCCCGATGTTTCTGTTGCTCTAGTCCTGCCAGTTGTTGTTGATGTTCTTCCTGATGCTGCTGTTGTTCTTGCCGTTGTTGTGCATGATGTTGTTCTCATTGTTGTTGTTGTTGTTGTCATTGTTGATTAGGTCTCGTCATGTCGTCCCCAGGCCGCCCCCGGCCTTCGTCCAGCCGGCATCCCTTCATTTTTTGCTACTAATCTGCCATTTTTCCTCCACCCAGCACCACTCGCTCTCTCTGGCTCTCCCTTCCTCCCCCTCCTCCTCCTCCTCCCGCACTTTCTCGCACTCTCCCCTTCATTTGGAGCAGGCAAACGTGTGTGTTTGGGTCGTTTGTTGTTCTGGTTGCCGGAGATGTTGGCGCTGGTTTTGCCGTCTTGTTCTGTATTTGCCATTGTTGTTATGGTCGCTATTGTTGTTCTCATTGTGGTTGTTGTTGTCGTCATTCTCATTTTTGTTGTTGTCATTTGTGTTGCTGTTGTTGTTGTTGTTATTGTTTACTCCTTGGTGTAAAAACAATGTCGTCGTCGTCGCCCAAGGCTTGTTTATCTTCATTATTTAAACAGGCCTATTTTTCGAGCTGCCAAAGGGTTTTGTTTTCCAGCACGCAGCTGTTGTTGTTGTCGATGTCGATGTTGTTGTTGCCATTGTGTTGTTGTTGTGGCAATGGGTTGCTTTGTTTACCTTTGCTGAAGGTGTTTCCAGGAGAAAGTCTTTTGAACGTCTTCCCTTTTCCTTCAAGAGCATCCCGTGGCCGCGACACCCACTTCGGAAGAGTCCGAGCTTTAAAGACGTCGCCTTTAAGGAGCTGCTAGGATTCTTTCGCCCACTCTAACTCTGACTCCTCTCACTCTGTCTCACTCTCGCCCTCACTGCGTCCACGCTTCATCGAGTCGCTCGTCGGGCTCCTTTTGAGTTCCTCCGGCCGCCCTGTTTTAATTAACCTTCCGAGCAGAGACTATTTTTTCACTCCCTCTGCCTCTCTCTCTCTCTCTCTCACTCACTCACTCTCCCCCATCCATACCTGGGAAACACACAGATTTAGTTTGCACAAAGTTCAAGGCGCCCCGCAAGAAAAACCTAAGAAAATCCTATGAAAAACCTAGAAAGAAGACCAGAAGGAATCACAAGAACACTCAAAGAAATCCCAAGAATTCCCAAAGAAGTCCCAAGGAAGACCCGAAGAAGTCCCGAAGAAGTACTGGGAAGTCCTAGAGCAGTCCTGGTTCGATGGCGAGCGTCCTTTGCGCAAAGTTCGCTCGACCCGGGTGTCAAAGGTTGTCAGAAAAATTTCCCGAGTTTAAAACGGATGCCTCGAGCATGATTAATCATGTCTCCTACGAGCCGAGCCGGGAGGGGGTGGGGGCCAGCGGAAGGCTGTAGGATTCGCCATCCTTTGGCACATCGTCGCCTGGCCACGTGGATCGAGGTTGGGGTTCGAATCATTTATTTGGGATTCGACAGCCGGGTTCCCGGAACCTGAGCGGAATATTTTATGAAATATTTTGCATTTGCATGAGATGTCGTCCTGCCGTAAAAGGACGACATTCGCCCAATGTCAGGAGCCCGAAAATTGACATGTGCTGCGACAAAATTAAATCCAGAGCTCGAGATCATCGATGCCAAGGCAGATGCCAAGGAGCGGCCGGCGGAAGGAGCTCGAGGCGAGGGGCGAAAATCGATTCGGCTCGAAGTAATGAGAAATCGAAAGGAGCCGCTGAAGGAGCCGAAGGACGACGATAACTGAGGGGGAGGAGGAGGAGGAAGAGAAAGAGGAAAGGTGAATGATGAATCGAAGACTGAATCGAAGACTGAATCGAAGAATGAATCGAAGAATGATTCGAAGACTGGTTTCGACTGCTTCATCTCGTGCTTCTCCTCCCTCGTTCTCTCCTAATCGCCGGTCCTGTTCCTCGTCTTCCTCCACGCCACCTTTTCCACCTCTTCATTCTCGTCGCAAAGGAAAGGAATTAAGAAAACTCTCCGAGGGCGATCCTAGAAACAGACCAAACCAGTCCCAGACCAACCCAACCCAACCCAACTCGACCCAACCCGAGTCTCGCCGTCCCCGGTCTTGGCCCAGGACTCCGTGCGCCGCGTGACCCGAGGTTATTTTGTGGCCCGTGTGAGGGAGCCGGGGTCGACGAATACGACGAATGTGTGAGTGAAACGAGCCGCCGGCCGGGGACAAAGACAAAGCCAGGGGCAGAGGCAGAGACAATAAACAGTCAGTTCCCTAGGCTCAGAAGCGGAGGCGGCTGCAGGGTCCACAGGGCGAGGTGGTGGAGAAGGAGGAGGAGGAAGGGGTGGGGGCTTTGAGGAGGCGGGCCGGATTCCAGCACGTGAGCCGAGCCGAGTCGAGGCGGGTCCCGGGTCCCTTCCAGCGCATGCCGAGGGCAACCGCCTACAGAGGACCTTCCGTCAGTCCACGCCATCGTCTTCGTCTCCACTCCAGATTCGGCCGTCTCCTCGTCCTGGTTCTGCCCTGTCCTGCTCTGACTCCCCCTCCTCGTCCTGCTCCGATGCGAGCCTCGAGACGAATTTGGGGCGAAGAGTGGGCGGAAGTTGGTGAGGAAGCAGAAAAATGCGAAGCACAAGGAAAGGCCACAGAGGAAGAATAGGAAGACTGAGGGACGAAAAAAGGCTGGAGCCAGAGAGAAAGAGGGAAAGATGGGGTGAAGAGGGAGAGAGAAAGCAGAAGAGAGACGAGAAAATGCTTGAGAGCAGGAGAGAGGGAGACAGAGAGAGGGACAGAGAGCGAGCGAGCGAAAGTTTGCGGGACGTGATCTGAAGTTCGGAAGCATGATTAGGAGGCTCCGGAGGAAAAATTCAATAAAGACATGTTGTGGGGGCGCGGACGGCGTGCTAGAGGGAGAAGAACAAAGAGGGAGAAGCAGAAGAAGGGGTGGGCGAGGATATTGGACGGAGGATTAAAGGCTGGCGAGCGAAAGGAAAAAGGTTGACAAACTTAGTCGGTCGCCTGGAGGAGGCCCAGAGGGAGGAGAGGAGGTGGGAAGATGGAAAGAGGGAACCCGAACGAATTCCAGGACGCAGGCCGAAGGGAGAAGAAGGAGAGGGCAGCGAGAGGGAGGGGGCGTGGGAGGGAGTGGGGAAAAACAAATAGAGAAGAGGAGGAGGAAGACTAAGGAGAAGTCCGAGGCTTTTCTACCACTTTCATCCACAAAGCGTTGAACTCGATTTAAAGCTCTCGGAGCAATAAAAACGCGGCTCGGAATTAGATAAAAATTCAATTTCCACGGCCACGAGGACGAGGGGAAGGGCGGAGGGAGGAGGAAGGAGGAGGAAGGAGGAGGAAGGAGGAGGAAGTGAGAGCATTAAAATATTATGACTAATTACGAGGAGAGCGAAATTAATGCCAGGGGTCGGTCATTCGTTCCTTTTACGATGATTCATTTTGACGTTGCTTTTTATGGCCCTCCTCCTCAACCTCCTCCGGTGTCTCCTCCTCCTCCTCCTCTTCATCCTCCTCGTTTGCACCCTCGCGGACCCGGTCGGCGTTGCTCGCATTCCTCGCCCCACCCCGGAGCGGATGCGGGACCGGAAGCGAACTCTCTGATAAAGAAATAAATTAAATTTCACGAAAAAATGTGCAAAAAACCCAAGACAAACACATAAAAATTCATGTCCTTCCGCCGGCAGACCTCGACACCACCACCACCAACAACAACAGCAACAACAACACTTATAACTACATCCATAACAACAACAACAACAACAACAATGTCGAGGCCCACGTTGAAAAAACGCCGAAGGAAACGAAATGGAATGCAAAAAACGTGGCATCGGGGGAGGGTGAGGGCGAGGGTGGGAGGGAGAGCGAGCGATACGAATGCCGTTTCGCTCGTTTTAATTTTAATTTTTATTGCAGTGGGATTTCTTGACCCTCCTTCCGTCGATGGGTGCGGGGACGGCAGGACAAACGACAGGACATTCCCGGCATTCGACGCGAGCTCACGTGGCCCGGGCCGAGGGCGGGGCTTCTCAGAGCAGGGGGAAGGGGGGGGGGGACGGTCCGAAGAAAGGTCGAGGGACATCGCGGGAATCGAACCGTAGGATGAGGTCGAGGCTCGCTTCAGGCCACGAGGCCCAGGCCGAGGAGCGCCAGGTCGTCGAAGCATGGAAGGATGGTTTTGAGGGTTTGATGGCAAGGGACGAGTTCTCACGCCTAGGTGGAGGCTCGGAGGTGGGACTCGGCGGCGGGGTCGAGCGGGAAATTGGCGAAGGGACCCCCACGACTTGGGCCAGGACCCGGGCCTGGACTCGGCCAAGGGCCTGCAGGGCATTAAATTACGATTTCGCAGCGAGTGGGCACAAAACAGATGCACTTCGCACACACATGCACGACACTCCCAATCGCACCCACCCCGACACCCACACACACTCTCGTCCTCCAACACACACACACGACCCACGCTGTTAACCTTTAAAAGCCACTACAGCATTCCAGGGCTCGCGAATGGATCCGCGGTCCGGCCTGATAACGAGGACGGGGCGACTGGGGGGAGGGGCAAAAAAAAAAACAAAAATGAAAAATGAAAATAAATAAAAACAACAATAACAAACCATTACCATTTCAGCCACAAAGAGCAGCAGAGAAATGTTTGTAAAATCACAGACAAAATATTATGAAAAATTGCACATGTTTTGTGCTCCACGAAATGCAAGGAAAATGTATGGAATTGAACAAAAAACAATGAAAAAAATTTAAAAACGTAGAAAAAATATAAAAATATATATATTAAAATACAATAACAAACAAAAAGTATATTAAAATAATAGATACATCGATTAAAACAGAAGCACAAACATAAACAGCAGTAAAAAGAGTAGTAACAGAATGGTACAAACAAATTAAAAAAAGAACATTTCACAAGAGCCATCCAAGGGCAATAAAAAGAAATAATATTATAAAAAAGCAACTCTTCAAAGAATCATGTTTAAAAACAAATGAAAAATATCCAAATAAATTGAAATGAAGTGGAATGGAGTGCATGTGGAATGCATTATTTTTAATTTTCTCGGCTTTTGCAACAATTTTCGCGTGAAAAAGAATCAGGGCAGATGCGTGGGAATTCCAGAAAAGCAAAAATGAGGGAAAAACTAAAAAAAGCAATGAAAAAAGGGAGAAAAAAGTTCGGTAATACTATGAAAAAATGTGGCAAATGTGAATAAGAGAAAAATGGCGAAAATGTGCACAAATTGCAAAAAAAGTGAAATAAGATATGAAAATACAGCGAACAAAAATATGAAAAAATGTCGAAAAAATGAGGATAAATTGTGATAAAAAATGTGATAAAATGGTGATAAAAATAGAGGAAATGGTGGAAAATGGCCGCGCACAATTAGCGTTCCGAGAAATGCACTTTCGATGCATTCTCCCACACACACATATATTTTTTTTGTTTTTCTTTTTTCACTATCTGGATACTTTAAATCGCCGCTTAATGTTGTTTGTTGCCGCCGAAGCCGCCGACGTTGTTGTTGTTGTGGCTGGATTTCTCGCCTGGGCGAGGAAATGATTTTACGACCATTCCAAAGTCCCCCGAACGGCGGAAAAATGCCGGGGGGCAGGAGCTGAGCGGGTTCTCGAGTGCTGGAGGAGGAAAAACAGTGGAAGAAATTCTGTGGCTGGTGGTCGACGCCGCCGTCGTGTGGCCAGCGAAAGCCTTGCAGCCATTTGGCCTAGGAGGAGAGAGCGAGAGCGAGGGTGCGGAAGAAGGAGAGAGCGAGTGCGGGAGGGAGAGAGAGAGAGCCGGAGAGAGCGAGTGCGAAAATGGCGACGGCCCAGGATTTTATTATTATTTTATTTATAGTTATTATTCTTGTTCTTGTTGCAGTTTATCGGTTAAAGCCATTGTGTTTGTGTTGGTCTTCACGTTGTTTTCACAGTTGTTTTGTTGTTGTTGTTGTTGTTTTATTTTTGTTCTGGCTACACTTGTTGTTGCTGTTGTTGTGGTTAAGTGCATCCTTTTTAATGAGCGGTTGGCGTCGGATCCGCATCGCCCGCGGCCTGAAATTGTCCTTAAATTCCACTGGCACCAGGACGTCGTCGCTCTTTAAGGAACTCTCCCGAGGTCCGAAGGTCCCGAATTCGAAAATAAATAAATCAAAAACTCCTCGGTTAAAAGGACCTTCGGCGAGTCCAGGAAACGACCCGAAAATCCCGGGAAAATCTCGTAAAAAACAAACGGTCGAGCCAAGGAGTTGGAGACGCTCGAAATAAAATACGAGAGAAATGAGGAAAATGAAAAATGGAAGAAAACTGAAAAAAAAAAAACAACAAGAAACAAACCGAAATAAAATGAAAACTCTCGCCAGTCCTGGACAGGTGGCCCGAAGGACCTCTCGGAGCTGCCGGACTTTCGCCATAAACTCAGGGCGTATGAGGCCAGGTTGAAGGAGTAAAAACAGCAACAATTACAACAACAATAACAACAATAACAACGACAACAACGACAACAACTAGAACAACGACCACGCCATGATCAAATATAATAACATTATTACATAAAAGGACGGGAGAAAGAGAAAACGAAAATCTCTGTCGACGGGAAAAGGGTTACCTGAACAACAACAACAATAGCAAGGGCCGCAACAATAACAAGGGCAACAACAACAATAACAACAACAACAACAACAATAATAACACGGATAGGAACAATAACAAGGGCCAAGCAAAAACAATCGCCTATCAGCAGATTTAAATCCGACTCCAAGTCTGGGCAAGTTTTTCCCTTCTCCATTTTTCGAACCCGACGCCAGATGAAAGGAAAGAAAAATTGCACACAATTTCCACACACACACACACACACTCCCACGGTATCGCACGCTCACATCTACATACACTGGCTTGGGCTGGAAAAAAGGCTTAGGCCGGGTCCCTGACTCGGTCCCGGGTCAGGGCGGCCCACTGGACATATGTGGGCGAGTCCCTGGACTCCTCCGCCTCCTGCTCTTTACCTCCTCCTCCGCCGCATCTCCTTCTCCGTCTCCTCGTCCTCTTCCCCGTCCCCGTCCCCCACAACAACACCTTTTTGTCCTTCCCGAATTTCTTTTTCTCTCTTCTCTTCGTTTGAGCCCGATTTTCTCCTTCCCGACTTGCCTCGCATTTCCTCCCTCGCTCTTCCTTTCTGCTTATCAGTTGATCCCTCCCCTCTCTTCCTCCCTGCGCGTTCTGACCCACTTCCGCAGGAGCCCCGGTAGCCCGAGGCAGGTGGGCGGAGGAAATTTAAAAATTCCCCCGCCTCCTATCGAGGGCTGATGGGCATCGAGCGAGCGAAAAAGTTTCGGGCAGGACGGGGGCGGGGGCGGGGGCGGCGTTGTTTCGATAATCGCGCCGGAAACAAAGAAAATTAGATTTCCGGCCGGACGTCGAGACAATGTCGAGGGCGATGCAACGAAAAGTGAGCGAAAACTTCAGGATTCCAACTTTCGAGGGAACTTCCGACTAGAGAGTGTATGTAGCAAGGCTGCCAGGATGTGATGGAAGGATATGATGGAAATCTCAGACGTTTCTTCATTGCTCACAAAAAACCAAAAGAAACCCAGATCTCCGATCCATGCTTCGAATTATTTCAAGAGTTTTTTGCTAAGTTGATTGAGCAGTAAATCTTCAGTTTTTAACCTTATTTTGACTTGAGCAATTTCTCTTGAGTAGAAACTCATAGATTTCCATAAATTCCTAGTGTTATTTTTTATTTATATTTTGTGTACATTTTTCATTTTACAGTCTTTATCTGTTTGTTCTTTTATTCATATATCACTGTGATATATATATGTTTTATTCTGTTTCATTGTTTTTATACCATTATTATTATTATTTCTATCTAAGTTTTATTTTACTTCTTATTTCTACTGACATTTTCTTTCCTTTCTTATATTTCATGCATTCTTTCACTCTACTAATTTTTCTCTGCTCTTCCTTTTATCTCACGGCCTTGTTTCCGCTCGAGCTTCAGCCGGAATTTTTGATTTCAAACTCCCACTTATTTTCGTCTCGTTCGTCGATTATCATGGATTAGATTCCGTCCTCCACCGATTCCCGATTTAATTGTCTCCCTCCTCGACACTCGTCATTCGTCTCACACCCTCGGTCTCTCACTCTGTCTCTCTCTATCCCTCACGCTCCCTCTGCCTCTCTGAATGAACTGCGGTGACGAGTTGATTGTTTTTTAAGTTATTTAAATTTTCCATCGACAGCCCCAGGACTTGGCTCTGGCCCTGGTTCTGGCCCTGCTCCTGGTTCCCACCCCTGGTCACGAGTTCTAGTCTCGATCCCGGTCCCGGTCCCGGTCGCGTCCCCGGTCTGGAGGAATTCAATCAAAAATCCCGGTTGTCAGAAATTGACGCGAATTCCCTCAACACTTAAGATCCTTAAAATGCAACCGCAGTCGGGCGGCGGACTGAGAGAGGGAGAGAGGGAGAGAGCGAGAGAGAATGAGATAGCGAGGTGGTTGGTGGGGGAAATGAAATTCCCACAAGACCGGAGGCTGGCAGGTTTTCCGCACGACTGGACGCGCCACGAGCGCCGGCCTCGCGCTCGCACCCCGGCCGAGGCCCGAAACTCGAGCCCACGGACTTCGATGCCAGGCGATCGTGGGGCGGGGGCGGTTGAGGGGGAGTGCGACGGACCAGACGGGTGAGGGGAAGAGACAGGGACGGCGATTGGCGAATGTGGAAAAGCGAAATCATGTTCAGACAGCAAAGTCATTCGGATGGACGGAGGGCCGGGGCGAAGGACGAGCGACAGGCAGCGAAGGCAGAGGAGTCGAGACAGACAGACAGCAGAGGAAGGCAGATGGATTGCGGAAGGTAGGGATGAAGCAATGGATAGAGGGCGAAAGGGAGATAGGGAGAGATAGAGAAAGGAAGAGAAGTGATGGGAAAGGCAGATGAACGAGATGCAGGAGACCAGCCAAAGAAGACATTCCGAGTGAGGGAAGGGAATCAGAAGAAAGAGAAAGAGGAAGAAAAAGAAAGATGAAAAAAAGGAAGAAAAAGAAGCAAAAAATTAGAAAAGAAAAAGGAAACCCGGGGAAGGTCCCAGAGACAGCCACAAAAAGGGGCGCGCGAATGACGAATGGCGAAGCCAGAGGGAGACGGACGCAGACAAAGGGGGAAGGGAAGAAAATCACTGTTAATTGAAGTTTAATTCTGGGGCATTAAGGGAAAATGCAAAATCATTCTAGAGACGGGGATGGGGAGGGAGAGAAGGACGATGAGAAGGAGGCTGGAGGGAGAGGAGATGAGATGAGACGAGAAGAGAAAAACTTTAAACTGGGGGAAGAGCAAGTCAAGGGAGGCTGCAAATATTTTCCCAAACAGCGGCGACGACGATGGCGGCGACGAGGGTTTCAGCTGTCTGTCCGACCGCCTGTCCCCCGTCTGTCCACCGCACGCCACCCCTCGCCCTTCTCACCCCGACGCCGAAGTGTCTGTATAAATATTTATCGTTGCCACTGTGGCCGATGTTGCTGAGCCGCTGGGGAGACGCCGGGGACGGACGGATGGACAGACAGACAGGCTGAGAGGCGGACCGACGCAGGGAGCGACGGGGATGCTGGAAGCAGGCGGTGATGGCGGCCGGTGACGGGCGTGAAATGGTGAAAACTCAAAAATGGGAAATTAAAAGTGAAATATTGAAGTGAACTTTCGGCGTCCTCCGCTTCCGCCTCCGCCTGCTCGTCCTCGTCACCCGCTCAGCCGCCCTCGTCCGAGTCCGCAGCCGCGTCGAAGCGTGAAAAGTTTTTGGCATCCGCAGTTTTTGTTGCTGGGCGCCTCTGTTGTTGAGTGATTTCGGTGGTTCTTGTTGGGAGTTGTTTTTGCTTTGGTGGGTTCGTCTTGTTGTTGGGTTTTCTCGTTGCTTGTTGTTGCCTCTTCTTGCCGTTGGCTCGTCTTGTTTAAAGTTATTTTTTTTTTTTTTGCAATTCTTGTTGTCGATTGTTTCGCCCGTTGTCGGGTGACGTGGCGCGTATTCGGAAATATTTCGAGAGCAGCGAAAGTGCGTTCGTGTTGCTTTATTGCGAAGCCATTGATCATGCCACGGAAACCACCCCCTCCCACCCCTTCTGGGGGGTCCGCGACCCCTTCGGCCCAGCCTCGCCCGTCGTTCGTTGCGCTGCCCGTTCGCGAGTGCCCTTCGGTGCCGCTCGACGACTCGTCGTCCTCATCATTTGGCGCTGCCTCGTCCGCTTCCCCCACCTCTTCCTCATTTGGCGCCTCCTTCTCGTCCCCTCCTCGCCTCGTGCCCTCCTAATCAATGACTAATGACCGTAGTCGGACATCGTCCTGGGCCGCCGCTGCCTGTTTTAATTAACATTAATTCTCCCGCGATTTTCCATTTAGACAGAGAAGCACCGAGGCGTGCAGCCCCCTCATCCCGTCCCCTCACCCCTCCCCCACTTCCACCCAGTCCCTCGGCCGCCCCTCCGCAACGCCTTCGTTCGGAAACTTCGAATTTTCATTAATTTACAAGTTTTGTTTTGCTTTCGCCGGCCCTGCGACGACCTCTTTCGCTGTGGTCGTTGTTGTTATTGATGTTGTTGTTGTTTGTGTTTGTGTGGTTTCGTTGGGTCGGTGTAGTTGTTGTTGTTGTTGTGTTCGCTGCTGTTCCTGGGGCCTTCGTCAAAGTTTCGGCTCGCATGAAACGCGCAATTAAATCAAAAATTTCGCTGCCAAGTTCACTGAGCCAAGTTAGGGTGGGCGGACAACAACAACAACAGCGCCGACGACGACTACAATAATAGTAAACAATCCAAGAACCACAACAACAACAACAATCTCCGCACTATCAACAACAACAACAACAACAACAACTATGTCGACGGCAACCTTCAGACTAAATTCGAACGCCGGCGCCGACAAGGACGACGACAGGGCCAACAACGGGGACGGTGACGACGGTGACGACGACGACAGGGTTGACGATAAGGACGACGTCAACGGCAATGATGACGACAAGGATGACGACAACGATGATGACGATGACGACTGGGACGACGACAACGTTGGCGACGAGGGCGAAAATGAGGCCAGCGACGACGACGACGACGAGGCCTCCAAAGGATGCCAATGTCAGGGAACTGGGTCAGCGCCCTCCGAAGGACTTCGAGCGGAACCTCGAGCGTTCGCATAGTTTACGACCTGTGCCCGGGGTGGCGGCGAGAGGCGGTGGCGGTGGCTCGAGGGGTCTCGACTTGGCTCGCCTGGCTGGCTTCAGAATGGCTGGCAACGAGAGCGAGCTGAGGAGGAAGGACGCAGGACTCGTCGACAGTTGTGGAATTCGGTCGTTCACTCGAATCGTTCCGTCGTTTCTTCCTTCGCCTTCCTTCGTTCTTTCGTTCGTTTGTTTGTCGCGGTCTATTAATAATTCTTTTATTATTGTTTTGACTGCCGAAATGGAGTTGTTTTAGTCGGCGGTTCGATTGTCTCCGTTGTTGTTGGCATTTTTGCTGTAATTTCTGTTGACATTGCCGATGCCTCGTGCGTTGTTGTCGCTGCTGTTGTTGTGGTTGCTTTGTTGCTCTTTCGTATTTCGCTGCGAGGAATTGTTTGGACAAGTTTATGTTCGCGGTGAAACGAATGAACTTCCGTTTGATCCTCGGAAATTAATGCGCAGGACACACGAATGGCGAGCGCGAGGGTGGTCTCGGAGGCAGGGCGAGTGGAAGTGAGAGGGAGAGTGAAAGAAGAGGAGCAAAACAGTGTGATTAAAATATAATAATCACGTCTGAGGGAACCGAGTTTGCAGTCGAAGCGGACGGGCTCGAGGGACGAGGGCAGGAAAATCGACAAAAGTCGAGTCAATGGAAAGCAGTTCTTAACGAGAATAGTCGAAAATGTGGATTAAAAGTGTATAGGAAAAAGCAAAAAAAAAAAAATTAAAATTTCATAAATTTGAGGACTTAAATTTGACCTAAAATAAATGTACAAATTTGAACTCAGAGAGAATAGTCGCGTATTTGAATGTAATGAATGTAGAAAATTATGTAGAAAATGTATGTAGAAAATGAATGTAGAAAAATTAAAACAAAAATTAGTATATTTAAGGACCAAAATATATTACAATAAATTAAAAACTCCGAGAAATAAAGAAGTTCAAAGAAATATAATATTTTTCAGCTATGAAAATGTTCTCTTGATTTTAAAAGTGATTAATAAAAGTATTTCATTTGTGGTGAAATAGTCGAATTATGAAAATATTTTCAGAAAAATTTAAAGCTCCTTCTGAAAGTATAGAAAAAAAAATTGATTTTCTGAACAGATATCGAATGATAAATCGAAGAATTATTAAAAAAAACCATTCCCAAAAAACCAGATCCCATAAAATGAAAGAATTTTTCATCCGATGCGATGAAATTTTCATTAAATATGAAAAACTGTTAGTTAATGAATTTCTGAGAAAAAATTGAATATTCAGAAAAAGTCAATGCATCAAGGCAAAGTTCTGCGGGCTCGCGATTTCAATATCAAAGGCGGGATCGCGTGGCGCCGAGGGGCGGTTGAGGGCGCTCGAGGGAGGGTCGGGGGAGGACGAGGGCTCCACGGCCTCCTTTAAAGCAGCCTCGCTCTCAGCACTAATTAAATACGTGGAATAAAAAGAAACAAAAAAAAGTGAAAAAAGGGATACAAAAATTATAAAAAATGAAAAATGGAAACAAAAGGGAAGTGGAGAATGTGAAATTGCAAATGAAAGCGAAAATTGAATTTCCGCTCCACTTCAGGGTGGCGACACCGAGGGGCGTGGCGGCCCCTGGAGGCGGGGATTTGGCGGGGACTTCGAGTGGTCGAGGGCGGAAGGAAAGGGTGGAAAATTAAAATAAAATTGCTTTATTAATATTTCAGGATGAAAAAATTCCAGTTGTTAGTAGTAGTGTTGTTGTTGTTACTGTTGTTGTTGTTGTGGTTGTGGTTCTTGTTGTTGTTGCTACTGTTGCAGTCGACATTGCTACTGTTTTTGTTGTCATCCCCATTGTTTTTGTTGTCATCCCCATTGCTCTTGTTGTTGTCGATGCTCTCATGGTTCTTGTTGGTGATGTTGTTGTTGTTGTTGTTGACACTCTCATGGCCGCTCTTGTTGTAATATTTAAGTGCTCTCGATGCACTCGCTCTCCCTCTCCCTCTCCCATGCCCCTCCCCCTCTCACTCCCTCGCGCTGGCATTAAATTGCAGCTGTTAATTGTTTGCTCACATTCGAGTATGTTGCATATGCCAGCGTGTGTGTGCGTGTGAGTGTAAGTGTGTGTGGGGAGTGGAGTTTAATTGCAGTGGGGCCGGTGACAATCAGAAAAAAATCCCCTCCCTCCTCCTCACTGTTGTTGTTGTTGCATTTCGCTGCATGTGATAAAAATTGGCGAGAACAAAAAAGCTCGAGACGAAAATGAATGAAAATGTATGAAAAATAATCCCTCGACTGCTTCTTCTTCCCCACGTCACGGGAGTCACGAGACCAGGGCGGGCGTCGGTGTGGCTGTGTGAGTGTGCTCGAGTGCCAGCGCATGTGTGTGTGAGTTAAATTATTTAATTGCCAAGCCTCCTTAGCCGAGGGATTGACACACAAGGCAGCGCCGGATCAGGGAAGGAGGCGAAAAGGGGCAGGAGGAGAGGGGGTGGGGGGCATCGGAGTGACATCGGTGGAGCTGGAGCTGATGCTCGTGCCGAGCGCCGTCGGAATCACGTGACGATTGCGTTAATATTCGCCTTAATAAAGGGACCATAGAAATGTCAGAACGAGCCCGAACGAGGGCGAAGAGCGAGAGCCACGAGCGGGAAGGAAAGGGAGAGCGAGAGGCGAGATATTTCGCAAGTCGATTTCGATTAAGTCCTCGGGGTGCAGGAAAGATGCATTTAAGGAATTAAAATAGCAAGTGGGAATATTGAGGAAGAGAAAACTTTGAGACAACGAGTTTGCCAGAGATATGATTAAATGATAATGATGAAATTATGTGAAGTCTTTCCAAATTATATCCAAAGCTAAATCTATTTATGTATTTATGGAATGCAAAAATGTTTAAAAAAAAAGGAATTTACGTTTTTGAGAAAACATGAGGATGAGTTTTGGAATTCAATTAATGGGGAGAAAATGAAAAGTCCTTCAGATATTTCAAGAGATGACTAAACTCAAAAAAGTTTTCTGTTCTTCCGAATTATTTCCTCAACGTGCGATTAAATCCCCAGATATCCTCCAGTAATTCAAATAATTCAGACCAGACCTTGACCTTGAAAAACAAAACATTCCAAATACGTTCGAGTTCCTCCCAACGATTTGGCCACAAATCACGGAGTCGTGGCCACCGCCCCGGCCTCCGTCCGCGGCCGCGCCCCCGCCGCTGAACAAACGACTGTCAATTAAGGAGAGTGCGGTCTCCGGAAGGACCCGCAGGAGCTCGGCTGCTAATGCGAGCACCCACAGGACAACAGGAAGAATCAACAACAGCCAACAACAAGAGCCAACAACAGCCAACTTATTCACGAATGCATCTTCACGCTCCGCACTGACCGACAAGGACACACACTCACACAAACACTCACACACATTCACCGCAAACCCGCTCGTCCTCAGTCGCCCAGTGGAAGTCATGGCGAGTGTTTTTGATGAGAGGACGAGGACGAGGGCGAGGACGAGACGAGGCCACGCCCACCATTTGCCGGCGACACTTAAATGCAACAACCATTGGCGCGAGTGCAGCGGCATTAGAGGCAACAACAACAATACTCGACAACAACAACAACCGAGAGTATGTCAATTATGCAATTTTAATTAAAACAAATCGATCGTGGAAATAATTCAAAGCCCTACCTCGGACCACGGACGGTGGCAGCAGGACGGAAGCAACAACAATGAGCGACAACAACAAGCAGGAAGACAACAACTACAGCAATAACAATCAGTGGCAGGATCGCGGCAGCAACAACAACAGCAAACGAACGAACAGCAAACCCATCACTAGCACTGAGAAATGGAGAGGAGACCGAACAAATTGCAATGGAAGAGGAAAAGGCAAGGAGTGAGATTGACAGAGTGAGAGGAGTGGAGCGACAAGGAGAGAGAGAGAGGGTCCGGTGGATGAAGCCAGGAACAGTGGGATCGACAGCGGAATGGACAGGAGGGGGCAGGGCAGTGGCAGGACGAAGGACGGAGGAGAGGAGTAGGAGAAGCAGGAGCACAAAGAGGAGAAAAGGAAGGATGAAGAGGGCGAGTCGGAGGAGTTCGAGTCGAAGGAAGGAAGGCAGCTGTCAGGCGGCTGCACCCAGTTGCACCCAGCGCTCCAAGGACGTCGACGGTCAGGAGGGCAGAGGGCGGGCCGCCGTGAGGGCGGAGGCAACCACAGCAGCGGCAACAACAACAACGCCGTGGAGTGGACTCCGATAATGAGGCGGCAACGGAGGAGCAGAGGGAGAAGCCGAACGAGGAGGAGAAGCCGGACGACCAGGAACCACCGGAGGAACCACGACTGGGGACGAAGGGAGCCTTTGCGGCCGACGATGGATGGACCGAGGTTTCGCACGCCCGACACCGAAATTAATTAGATCACAAGAGCAACAAGGCGTTTAATTGAAAGAATCGTCTAGCGAGGGGTCGAGGGAAGGGTCGAGGAAGGGAACCTCGACAGTTGGCCGGCTCCATTGACGGAGTCCTGGTTTTTAATGTAAAGGTTTTTTGGCTGCATTTCACAAACCGGATGTTGAGCGTCAGCAGCCGGAAGTGGGAAAGCAAAGTGGAATTATTTACACAAATGGTGTGAATTTAAATTTTGTCATTCAATTTTTTAATTTTCCAAAAGTGAGAACATTTTAAATATCTTCTTGGAGAAAATTTAATTTTTTTTTTGACCATTTTTAAAATTTTTGCTGGAGAAATTTCTGAAAGTTGAATTTTGAAAAATATGAATTTTTGAGAATTTTATTTTCTTAGAATTATTAATGTTAGAGAATTATGAATAAGAGAAATATTTTTATTTTGGAACAATTTTTTTTGTGAGATTTTTTTTTTATGAACGTTACTGTCAAATTTTCCGTTGGAAGAGCAGTTGGAAATTTTCAAATTCAATAATTTTATATTAGTCATTAATGAACTAGACGAGCTCCTTAAGCACCTTTTATCCATCTGGAGTCTGCTGCGACTTCTGCGATATCCTTAGCGAATCCTTCGAATGTCGATTCGAGCTCGACGCTGACCTTCGCGGGGATTTACAGAATTCTAAGCAAATTCGCGAAGTTGCAAGCACTTTTCATTTTTTAAATTTATTTCCAATTAATATTTTACTTATTTGAAATATATCAATAATTTCTTAATATTTTATTAATATTTTTTTCAATTATTTTCTAAGATAAATTCTTTGAGAGACGATCTTTTTCCTAAACAATATTTGCTATTTGGTATCTCTTTTTTATCGACTAATATAATTTATCCACTATTCATATTGTATTCATTATTTATTAATTTTTCATTTCATTTTCATAAATTTTTTTTTTACTTCATCTTCTATGGAATTCGGTTTTCGTCAACTTCCACTTTGATTCCTCGAACATATTTTGTATTTATTTGAATGGCCTTCGTTTCATTTATTCTTTAAAACTTCTTTGTTGACTCTATTTTAACCCGAATTTGTTCGATTTATTCGTGAGCCTTTCTCTTAAATTTCACCGACGTCGGCGGCGTTCGCCTTGTCCTGCTGTTCGCCAGGACTGCTCAGGGCTGGTGTCCGCACTCACACTCACACGCCCGCAACACACGCACCGGCAGGGTCGACGTTCGATTCGCTACTGAACGTCGGCCGTCGGCCGTCGCCTCGTGTGGCGCCCGGCGTCGGGCGTTGGAGTCGCCGGCGATGGCGACGTGACGACGATGGCGACCGAGGCGACCGAGGCGCCGACTGCGGCAGCGGGCGAGTCGGAGAGCGAAGCACGGAGCGCTCTCTCGTCTCTCGTCTCGGTCTCGGTCTCGGTGGCGGTCTCTCTGCGCAGCTGGCAATGCCGTGGCGGGCGTATCGTAAGCGGCGTTGGCAACACACGGGGCGCGTGGCGGCGGCCAACGACGACGACGACGACGACGACGAGGAGCAACATTGTTTATGTTTTTGTTTTGATTCCGCAGCACGTGGGCGTGCTCGGCGAGCAGACGTCGTCGGCGCGCGTACGAGAGAGAGGAGTGCGCGGGAGGGCGATGGAATGAGCGCGATATCGTAAGCGATGTTGCTGGCAGGAAAAATGTTGCCGGGATTTGGGCGCGCTTCCTGTCTGCGACTTGTTGCGAAGGACACGAAGCTCTCGACGTTTGGTATTATCTATTTTTCTTCATAATTATATTTTTGTCAACAGATTTTTTAAATGTTGCGATTATTAATTTGAATTTTTTCTTTTCCTTTCATTCACTGAATTTCGTTGTCATTATTTGTTGTTGTGAATTTTTCATCCCTCTTTATTTATTTAATTTTATTTTCTTCTGAATTTCTTTTGTATTTCACTCTTACTTAAATAGTTTTTCCAATTCCAAGAAATTATAAAAATATTAATTTTTTCTATAAAAACATATTCTGATATTTGCTTTCTCACCATTTCCGAAAAATTCCTTAAGTGAACTGACTTAAGAACTTACCTAAAAAAAAAGAGAAAAATTATCTGATTAAATTTTGTTCAAACCATTTTTTTTTTTCTATCAAAAATGTATCATGGAAAACAGCTCTCGATGCAGTTCTCCCTTCGCGTTGGTGTTGCCAACCATCGAAATCAATTTCCCTGCAGTTTCCCATCGAGGGCGAGAATTTCGTCGAGGGGCGAAAGAGGCAAAGACTTCTGGCCAGATGGAGGAGATGGAGGAAAATAAAATTGAGAGCGAGATCGTGCAAGTGCATAAGTGAATGACAGAACATGACAACAACAACGACATATATTAAAAAACACAAAAACAATGACGTTGAAAAACAACAGCAACGGGATGAGAACGCGAAGAAGAAGAAGACGAAGACGGAAAAAGGTTGAAACAACAGAATTGTACAAAGAGCGAAGTCCCGAAGACAGAACCAACCAGCTGGGGAGATGTCGGGAAAGGCTGCAGAAGAGGAAGATGCGGAGAGGGGGAGGAAGGAAGGAAGGCGCCAGGAGGCAGATGGAGTAGGGGAAGAAGAAGAAGAAGAAGAAGAGCCCGCGCAGGACTCAAACATCAAAAGCAAATGTTGAAAAGTAAATGTGACAGTTGAGCTGTCACTTGAGCGAAATATTTATGCATGTGAGGGCGGCGAGAGAGCGAGAGGGGGAGAAAGGGACGACAAAGCAACACTTGAGCAGAGAGCACTTTCGGCTGAGCGAGAACGAGAGCGAGAGCGAGAGAGGGGGAGGTGACGATAACAAGAAAAAACAAGAAGAAAACTTAGGAAAAAGTGCTGCAAGGGTCGTTTGAATTTTTCGATTTTTTTTTATGGCTATTATTTTTTATTTACTTATTTTTGTTTTTTTTTTTTTGTGAATTCGACGCCCCTTCTCGAGCGATTTCGTGGAAAGTCATCGATAGCTATCGAAGGGTTCGGCCTGGGGTTCGGCGGGCCGCCAATGACGCGACTTCGGAACGCGCGCTCGCATTTAGAGGGCATTTAATGACTCTTAATTCGTCGACAATTATCGCGCTCTCCCTCTTCCCCTCTCCTTTCCTCCTCCGATAAGGCCGGCCCATCCGCGATAAAAAAAAAAATCCCTGTCGTCGCTCAGCGAAATCAGCGACCACCCATTCGTCCATCCTTTCGCCCGAAAACCCCTGTCGAGCCTTTAATTAAATAACACACGACTCCCATAATTTCCCAACCACCCCCGACCGACGACCCCCGACCGACGATCGACGTCTCGCGACCCCTGCCCTCGCCCGCGGCCTCCCCTTCAGGCCTGGGTCGCTTCCGCAGCCGCTCGCCGTTGACCCACGACGGTTTTG
Organism: Coelopa pilipes; assembly: GCA_947389925.1. Taxonomy (NCBI): domain Eukaryota; kingdom Metazoa; phylum Arthropoda; class Insecta; order Diptera; family Coelopidae; genus Coelopa; species Coelopa pilipes. The sequence goes on from OX376696.1 coordinate 69,988,013, forward strand.
CTTCAGCCCTGCGAAGGTCTTCGGCTCGGTTCCCTCTCCCTCTCTCTTCCACTCTTCCGCTCTCGGTATTCCTCCCTTTCTCTCCCTCTCCCTTTCTCTTCGCCCCTTCCCCTTTCTCTTTCTCTTTCTCCTTCTCCCCTCCGCCGCCGTCATTAGCAGACAAATCAGTAAATGAAATAATCTCGCCGATTGAAATCTACTCCGATTCTCCCGCCCGGCAATTGTTTGGCGGTAAACATTGGGAAGGAAGCAACAAGAACATATCAACAACAACAACAACAACAAGAACAACAACAGCAGCAGTGAGAATGAGTGGTGATAATGAACACAACAACAAGCCATGAGTAATCGTGGGAGGGCGAAAGGTCGACTTTGACCTAGAGCAGGGTCAACAAAACGAAACAAAGGAAAGACCTCGAGTTTTGGGCGGTTCTTCACCTCCACCTCCTCCTGCCTCTCCCCATCGTCCTCCTTGCCCTGCACCCCGCCTGTTGTCCCTCGCTTTCGGCTGTCGTCCCGCTGCATCCGTCACTGCAAACAGTCTGTCCTGCATCTGTGCGGATTTCAGCGGTCAGTTCAGTCCACCTATCGGTTCTCAGTTCCAATCGCTCTCAGGCTGCTCTTCGTCCGAGCTCTTTGTCCGAGCTCTTTGTCTTCGGCCCTCGGCTTTCGATCTGCCTTTTCGCGCGCTCTCTCTCTCCCTCTCTCTACCCCTCTCTCGATGCCTGCCCATCTCTCCCTATCGCTCTGTTGACTCTCCGCTGTCGCATCTTTCTGTTTGCTTGTGCCGCTGTTTTGCATCTTTATCTATCTCTGCGTTGGACGTGATTTTCCGGCTGTCTGTCTGTTCTTCTGTCTCTCTGTCTGTCTGTCTGTCAGTCTTTCGCCCTATGCCATTGGAATTCGCTCTGCCTGAACCTCTCTCAAAATTGTCTGTCGACTCGTGTCTCTGAAACCCCTCCAGTCCTCGGGACTCCATGTGTAGCCGAATATCAGGCGTTTCTCTCACTATTTCCTTTCCTTCCCTCCCCTTCCTTCATTTCCCCTCCCTCCATTCCCTCACCTTCCTTTACTTATCCTTCCTTTCGTTCCTTTCCTACTGTTCTTTGAATCTTTCCTGCTAATCCCTAGCTCTCTAGCACTCTCAGTCCCACTCGGTAGATTTCCATTCTTTCCCTCTCACCCTTCGCTCTCTGGACTTCTGACCAGCAACCTGTTTGTCCGTCATTTCTGTTGTCTCTGCACGAGTCTGTCTGTCAATTCATCCGTCTGTCTCTCGTCTTCATCCCTTGTCTCCACGTCTTTTTGGGAGATGCGAACCCTCTGTCCTCCTGTCTCTTTTTGCTCCAGTCCTGTCCTCCAGTCCTGACTCCTGTCCTGTCCCTCGCCTGTCTGCGGCTCCCCTGTCCATCCGCCAACTATCGCCGTCATCAACAAACATCCTCCCCTTGCCCCGCGACGTCAGCCGTCGTTCGTCGTTCGTTAAACTAACCCGAGCAAGCGTCGTCACCCTCTTCACGAGACGCCCTGCGACGAATCGACGAATCGCCCCATCTCGCTCTCATTCCCATTCCCTCTCTCGGTCGCGTGCCGATCCCACAGACCGACGGACGGACAGAAAGGGAGACGATTCGATACACAAATTGGCCTAATTTGACTTTTCTAACGGTCCGCATCGAAATCAACGACTCCTGGCTTCGCCTTCGTCCTTGTTGAGACGACGGCACACGAGCTAGGGAGATGCCGAGAGAAAGAGAAGCCCACAGAGTGAGAGGCAACCAACCATGTCCATGGGAGAGACAGCGAGAGAGAGAGAGGGATGGAGGGAGGGAGGCCGAGTGCTTGTGAATCGTGGAAAAAGGAGCGCAGGACGTCGAGAGGATGGCGAGCGAAGGCGAAAATAAACACATTCGAAGGATGAAACTGTCAAAATAGCGGTAAGCATTTTCTGACCAAGCGATTGGCGACAAGTGGCAGACCATTTTTTGTCGAGGAGCGCGAGGGGGACGAGGGGGGACAGAAGTCGGTGGATTTGATGCGGGGAGGGTGGGAACCGACGACGATGGCGATGAGAAGAGATTATGGACGGAAGAGTTATGGCAGAGCGGGGCGAATCGCGTTGAAATTGTCGAGGCAGGAACGAAGAGGGGGCGAGAGGACGAGTCATAGAGAGACATAGGGGGAAAGAGTGAGAGATAAAGACCAGGAAATATGGCAGTGGATGAAGGCGAAGCAGTGTCGATGGCCAGGGAATTATTTGGAAGTCTTCGCAGATCGCAGAGGATGAAAAAAGGACAAGAATAGACCGGACAATTTATGAGGATCTGGATGTCGAGTCCTTCATGGCCACATGAACGCATATGAATTGGGAATAAAATCACGATTTTGAACCCATTCCGTCGAATTGAGGCGACTTATATCAGAATAAATGATCCGTTTTGGAGTAGAAAGGGCTTTAGAAGTGTCGACGGAACGCGAGGAAGGCGATTTCCTAATCATTTTATGATTTACCACTGCAATATGTAATCAAAAGTTTAAACAACCTCACGTCTTGGGTTCCTTTCGCAGTCTCAGTTAATGACTTATGCCGACGATTCATCTCAAGGCCAGAGAAAACAATCTCTGGAAGCATGTCGGAATCGAATTAAACACGATCAATTAAACCCGATCGATTAATTCCGGGACCAAAATAATTAACCGAGAGAGGGAAATCGCGGACTGACCCGAATTTCAAGGAACGCCTCATTTTTCTCCCTCCCTCCCTCTCCTTCCCCCCGACGGCCAATCGTTCTTGCTCTCCGACACCCAAAACGCTGTAATTTTTCAGACATTTTCACACATTCCCAGCGCGGCTGACGATGGAGCGAAATGCCATAAATTTCGGAGAGAGATTTGTATGAAAAAAGTCCAAATGGAGATCATTAAAATTCTCCAAATTCCCTCGGAGGCGGCGGACGGACCGATAGACGGACAGATGGGTGGAGGGACGGACGCGGACGCGGCCGTGGTCGAGGGGCGTCTCCGCGATATGGAAATGACGAGCGTGGAAATGACCCGGCGTCCGAGGCGGAGGGCGGCGGCGAGGACGGAAAAGTCGAAGAAGCCGAAATCGATCTCTCAGGGCGCGAGCATAAATCATTCAACGCCACACTGGCGAGCTGCGGAGCGACATTCGAGGGAGTTTTCATTTAGAGCCTCCTCCCCCTCCCTCTCTCCACTCCATGCTTGTTGTTGTTGTTCTCATTGTTGTTGCATCGGTCTTTTGGCGCCAACCGCCGCCAACTGCCGCCAACTCCCGCCGATCGCGCGATTCTCCAGTGAGAGATTCTCGATCTCCTCCTCTCCAGCTCCAGTGGCCACTTCAGCCATTTCACCTCCCTCCATCCATCTCCCTCAGTCTACCTCCTTCCTCCGCCCTCTCTTTCTTCCCTCTCCCGCCTCACTCGATTTTGCAGTCGCTGCTCGACAGCCTGGCTCCACATGGTTTCGTTCAACGTCTCCGCGCGCGGTTTGACGGACGCTGTCGCTTCTTCCTCATCCTCCTCGACTTCTTCGCTTCCTCTTCGGCCCTTCCTCTTCCTCATCTTCTGCTCTGTCTCTTCTTCTTGAACGCCCCCTCCACCTTTGCCCGATCTCAATGGCCTGAAAATTGAAAACATCTCGACGTCATCTCGTTATCTTTCCTTCGATCTGTTTATGTATCGTCTTACTCGTGGCTATTCTTCTTGTTGTTGTTGTTGTTGTTCTCTGGGTTTGTTATTCTACGCATTGTTGTTGTTCTTCTATCCACTGTCGCTGTTGTTGTTTTGCTACCCATTGTTGTTGCTGTTACTGCACTACTCCCTGTTGTTGTAGCCCAGATCTCTAGGGCTGCTCCAGCCGTGACGTGCTTCAGATCTCACCGAGCACTCCAAGTGTTTTTGAAGTCGCGTCCGTCCGTCCGTCCTTTTCCTGCCCCTCCAGCCTCCTCTCCGCCCCTCCCTTCCGCTCTCTTCAGGCCCCCCGCCGAGAGGTCACCGCTAATTGATGCCCGACGACTGCTCACGGCATCGATCTCAATTAGCCCGGACCGGCCCGTCCCGTCCCGTCCCTTCCGTCCAGCCCCGACAGCCCTGGTCAGCTCGAGTCAAGTGCCTTCAAAGACCCATGGCGAGATTCCCATGGCATGTGCCTTCAGTGGCCTGTCGTAACATCGATCAGGTCCCGTGTGTTTGCAGGCCTTGGACCTTTTTCAGTGGAAGGTACTTTTTTTGATCAGTTCCCTTTCGAAATTGATCGATAGAAAAGTACTTTGAATAGTTTTCTTTAAAAAGTGAGCGGTGGAGCATTTGGTTAGTTCTTTTTATAAATTGATCGATAGAGAGGATTTTTTCTTATTAGTTTCTTTAAGAAAGTCGGTGGGATCGGTGGTTGTGTTTATTCAAAGAGAAGCTCAATTTCACTTTTTCCCTGCTTCAACTCAACTGATTTCGTCTATATCGTTCTCTAACTCAGAGCACTTTGATTGGGATCTTTCAATTCGAGAATTCTTCACTCTTGAGGCTTCTCGTTCAGCCCAGCCGATTCCACTCTTCTATTTAAGGATCCACCGATCGACTCGTGTCGATGATTCACGGTGTAAGAACAAAAGAAGGCAATTGCCCCGAGATCACCGAGAGCTCGAGGGCTTCCGAGTGTCCAAACAAAGACGCGAAGCCGAGGAAAAGAGTGGGGAATGATGGGGGACGGAGTGGAGGGTGCCGAGGAAGGGGGTCGCAGCTGGTCAGACAGAGTGGGAGGCGTCGCTCGACACCTCATCGCACAAGCACAAGCACTTAAACGGCCATCCAATGAGGAACACGACGAGGACGAGCACGAGGACGAGGACCAGAAGGATTCAGTACCCTCAGCCACCAGACTCCGTTCGTCAACCCCCTCTCTATCTCTCTGTCTTTGTCTTGTGCCCTCCCCAGGCCGAGGTCGCATCCGCAGCCCGGACACACGTCGTGTTTGTGGATTGTTTACGGAGCATGTCGAAGGAACAAATCACGGGATGCAAGACATTTATCAATGGCCTGCGATGTGAGCCGAGGGTCGATGGGGGCGAGGGAGGGAGGTTGAGGGGAAGGGGGCTGGTTGAGTAGAGGGAAGGGGCGGCCTGTCGAATGGGTGTCGGTGTCGGTGTCGATGTCGTTGTCGGAGTCAGGGTCGCTGCAGCGGGCAGGAGTCAGCGGACATGCGTCAGGCTGTCGGTCGATTAGTAGAGCGACGAAGAGGGGGCGAGAGGGTGAAGAGAAGGGGAAGCGAGAGCGAGGAATAGAGGGAGATGATGAGGGAAGAGGCAGTGGAATTGGGTGTAAAATAGAGAGAGCGACAGAGGGCGAGGGGGCGGCAGGAGGCGATTGCGATGATTGAACACCGAACGCGAGGAGACCGTAAATTATTTACGACAACGATGACGATGACGACGACGACGACGACGCTTGTCGGCGTATGTCGACGTCGAGGAGACTCCAGTAAACAGTGGACGGCTGTCATGTGGCGAGGAGCGAGGGGCGAGGCGGGAAGTGGGAGCAGGAAGATGAGAGGAGGCAGCAGCGAGGAGGCTGCAGGGAGGGGGCTGAAGGAAGGCTGATGACGACGACGAGGATCGAGCGGCCGGAGGCGACCCGAGTGAGCGGCAGCCGGGGTCGTCGAGGTTGACAGCAATTAAAAAACAAGGACGACGCGTCGCTCGGTGGGCGGCGACAACTGTCAGGACCTCTCTTTCCATCTCGCCAACCATCTGTCTGTCCATCAGTCTGTCTCGCCGTCTGTCTGTCTGTCAGAAATTCGGGCTGAAAATCCGGACACGAAAATCCCGTCAATTGCGAGCGGAATTTTCTCGCCCCACTCGACCGCCCCCTCCTCGTGACGGTACGTCAGAATTTCAATTAAAATTTTTCCCCGCACGCTCGCACACAATCGAACCTGGCAGCATTGGCGTCGCGACTTGGCAGCACTGCGCGCCCATTGCCTGCTGCCTGCTGCCTGTTGCTCTGTTTCTACATTTCTGCAGAGGTCGCTGTTGTTATTGTCGGCTTAATTGTTGTAGTTGTTGCTGTTGTTGTTGTTGTTGCCCTCTCGCTGCCCCCACGGCTTCCTGTCACAGGATTAAAGTCGTTACACGACGTCGACGCTGACGCCGATGTCGACGCCGATGCCGATGCTGACGCTGACGTCGTCGCCACGATGGAGTCCTCGTGGTATTCATGACGTTATAACGGTATTTTAATTTAATTACAAATTGCATTCGTGTCGACGGTATGCGTGTCGTCTTGTTGTTGTTGTGGTTTTGTTGTTTTTGTTGTATTTGTTGCTTGTCGGCCGCCCGGCTTCGAGCTGTCAGACATTTTTAATGCGCCCAGAAATGATGGCGGCATTCGGTTGTTGTTGTTGCTATTGTTGTTTTGTTGCTGCGGTTGTTGTTGTTGTTGTTCATACTCTTGTTGCTGATTGTACACCAGGTGTTGTTGCTGTTCTTAATGTAATTATTATTACCATCGATGTTGTTGCTATTGTCGTCGTTGCTGTTGTTGTTATGTTTGTTGTTGTGTTTGTTGCCGGAACGGAATTTCAATCACTCGCCGAGTGAACCAGATAAAACTCGAATTCCCACAAACCTCATTTTGCTCTCTCGTGGAATTCGGCGCAAATTGTAATTCATCAAATGGAACAACAACAACAGGAACAACAACATCACCAACCATCACCACCACGACCAAAAAGTCCTGCCATCAAAAGTCCTCGCGAAATTTTCCATCGACTTTTTCCTTATCGCCTTCGCTCGAGCATCGCATTCAATCAGGGCAGCATCGACAGCAGCAGCAGCAACAACAAAGAAGTCAAATACAACAGAAAGTGTCGAGCAACAAAAAATCGAAACGCAACAACAACAACACGAGGTGTCCCATCAATTACGACAGCAACAACGAAAATAAACAACAGCAAAAAATCCCTTCCTACAGGAAAAAATCGCATCCAAAAGCGCAGTCGACACCGAGAGCACAAGAGAGCGAGAGAGACAGCCTGCCAAAGGGGGTGAGAGAGAAAGAGAGAGAGAGGGGGGATGGTGCGAAAAAACGGTGTCAAGCTTAAAAGGCGAGCAAATATTTGCGCAAACAATTTGCACACAAATTTCCACTTTCGGTCGAGGCTGGCGACGAGCGACAGGGAGGGGGAGAGAACGAGAGAGGCAGAGTGGGTGGACGCGGAGTGACAGAGAGGCTGGGAGAGAGAGGGAGACGTCGCCATCCATCGTCGACATTTACATCATCATCGGCGGACGCGTTGTCGCAGGCCATCGCGTTATCGACGGCTCCGTCCACGCGTCAACCTCTGCCATCAACCCCTAATCGTCGTCAACCGGAGGCTGCTGATCATTACTCCGGCATTCCCCCGTCATCGTGACGTCACGACGATCATTGGGTCGACTGCCATTGCGGTTTTATCGGTGAGTTCATGGCAAGTGCGCTGGTGATGCTCGAATTGTTGATCATTGAGTTGTTGCATTGGCGATCATTAAGTGGACCTTAATGGTGGTTTTCATCCTGAAGTAGTTGATGATTAAGTGGTTGATCATTGAGTTATTCATCGTTGAGTTCAAGGGAACCGAGTTGCCAACCACTCGATTGAGTTGTTGAGAATTAAGTGGATGAAAATCATTGATTTCTTGATCATTCACTTGTTGTTCATTGGGTTGGTGGTCACTGAGTTGTTGATTCTTGAGTTGCTGGTCCGTGAAAATTCAGTTCTTGATCATGATAATCGAGTTCTGGACCATCGAGTTGTTGATCATCGAGTTGTTGATCATCGAGTTGCTGATGATTAAGCTGTTGGTTCTTGAGCTTCTGGCTATTGCTTTATGTCTATTTTTGACCTCCATTCTCGTCCTAATCCTCTTCGCGGTCACATTCGTCATCATTTCTCGATCTGTCAACATCGTCACTAGCACCATCATCATCGTCATCACCAGCTCCATCACCTCATCATCACAGCCAGCGACCTCTCTTCGCCCTCTGACGATTTCTGCGGCCCTCCGACTTTGGCGCTTCCTGTCGCCCGGGCAAACATTTTCGGGAAACTCCGCCAACGAAGGCGGTTGAGCTTGACGAGCCCTTGGCAACAACAACAACAACGACGTGCCCCAGTGGCCGCCCTGCCACTCCATCACTGTCAACAGCAGCCGGGCTCGTCGCGGAATTCTTTAAAACCCCCGCCCCAAAGAGGGACGAAGGAGTTGCCCCAAGGGATGACGTCGCCGTCGAAGCCAACGGAATCCGAAGGAAAAGAAATCCGAAATCTCACGCAATCCGAACTCTTTATAAATCCAAAATCTTAAGAAACCTGGAAACTTTCGAAGTCCCGGCGCTCGTCCTGGGAACCGAGAAATCAACCACCGTCGTCAGGATCGTCTTTAAGGCGGCCGGATTATCGCGGTCTGCGGGGGATGAGGGCAATAAACACACACACACACACTCCCATACACCCGCACACATTCCTATCCTTACACTGTACAATGCAGACAAAAGAGAGCGAGAACCGAGGTCTCGAAGGAGGCGAAGCGTTTGGCTTCATGGCAATGGCGTGAATCAGAAGTTAATGTGGCGCGAGGAGGAGTTCCAAACGCACACACACACCCACACACACTCACCCACACACACTCCCATGCACAGCCGGTCTCAAGAACGCGACCATCAGGAGGCAGAGTCAGAGGCAGAGGCAAATAAAAGAACAACATTGAACAACATTGACAACAACACCGACGAGGACATTACTAACAACAACAAAAACAACAATAACAACAGGAACATTGCTGCCTATTTGCCGTTGAATAACAACAACCACAGCAATAGACATGCGAAGAAGCGATAAAAATGACGACGAAGCCAGGTGGAAAGAAAGACGAGAAGCCAGGACGAGGAGGACGCAGGAGGAGAGGTGGAGGACTGGAGGAGGCTGATGAGGGAAAGGCAGAGCAGATGATGATAACGAGGAATGAGGATGATGGGGAGATGCCCAGAACCACAACGAGAGCCAGAGCCAGAGCCAGACCCAGACCGAGGCGCGGAAGCCGACACCTAGGTTTGCTCCGAACGAGGCGGATCCAGCGCCCCACTTGGAGGAGCGAGACGGAGCGAAGAACCACCTGACTGGGGCTCAGACGGATGGCGCAGGTCGGAGGGCAGAGCGAGACAGGGGGACAGAGGCGAAGAGACGAGACGAGAAGACAAGACAACACGGCCAGGACGAGAGCTGAAGAGAAATCATAGCTTATTAGCTTCATTACTGCAGGCTGCCTGTGTCGGAGGTCTGAGGTCGGAGGGGTTGGAGAAGAGGACACGGGGGGAAGGGGGTCGAGAAGACAGGCGAGGGGTTGGGCGAGGCGGCTGGAGTGATGGGCGTGAGAACGTAACAAATTCGTGAACAGGAATTCGCGTTAGCCGAGTGCAACAAGCAACAGCTCCGAGGCTGACAAATCGCTGTCAGAGGAGCTGCCGCAGCGAGACGAGGCGGTGGTGAAAGCGAGCGAGAAACCATGCCTAAAGAACGGGAGAGGGGGCTGAGTGGGGTGAGAGTGAGAGCGGCGAAAGGTGGAGGAGCGACGGCTGGTGTTTGGTTGTTGAAGGCTGGTTGCAGCAGTTGAAATTAATTTAATGGAGGGTCCTTGCGAAGGCGATGGGGAGGGGAGAAGAGGTGGGGAAGGCGAGGAAGCAGGGGAGGAGAGTGAGAATGAACGTGATGATCGAGTTGAGATGCTATGACGATGATCGTGTTGAAGGGAAAGAACGATTTTTTCCATTTTTAATTCTCTTTAAATCCACTGTCGATCGAACTGCAAAATCATTTGCACAAGTGCTCGTGGCTTAAGGATCTCCCTCTCCCCATCTCGCTGCCCCTTTCTCTCTCCTCCTGGTTCGGGAGCGCGAAGGACCTCGAGCTGTATTCAATGAAGTTGTAACTCGTGGCAGGAGCCAGCGAAAAAGCAGTCGCAAGAACGGACGCCAGCCACGAGGTAATAACAATAAAGCCAAACGCAACAACAACACTAGTAATAAGAACAACAATATCAGGAACTATAGTACTAATACTAATATTAAAAACAAAAACAGCAACAACAACAATAACACCAACAACACCGTGTCCATTTCATCCCAGTCGAAGCACGACAAACGTCATGAGGCAAACGTCGATGTCGGGGACTGGGCGAGTGCGAGAAAAACCGAGAAAATATTCCTGCGGAGGAATCGAGCTGGCCACCTGGAGGTGAGGGAGGTGGGGAGGTGGGGAGAGAGAGAGGGGGTTGGAAAGAGAGGTCGAACGTCTGGAATGCAGTGGTACATTAGAGGAAATTGCTAAATGACCCATAACACGTAATAGACTCGACTGAAAATCAATTGGAGCCGAAGGAGGCGAGACCGAGGCGAGCAGAAGCGGGCGAGAAGGAGCCAGAGGACGAGGAGAGAGGGAGAGAGACAGGGGCGGTGAGGTCCGAGAGAGTGGCGTGGCCAGGAGCCGTTGACGGCTGGACACGAGCACGAGCTGGACGTGGCCGCTGACGAGGAAGTGGACAAAAGGATAAGGACCGGGACCGGGACCGAGTTGAGGATGCGACGAGGGAGGGAGAGGGGACAGAGAGAGGGGGGAGGGGGAGAGGAAGGGGAGTCGGAGTGAGCGGCACGAGACATGGGCGCAAAACATCGACTGCAACACGACGACGACGACAGGCGACTGCGAGCAGGAGGTGATCAAAAGAGAGAGCGAGAGACCGGCATGAATACATAGGATGACGCAGAGAGAGAGTGGGGCGGGAGGGGGAGTTGGTGAATAGAGAGAGTGAGGAGCGGAACTCGGAGGTATAAAATTTTATTGGCCCGAAAGGATTGTCCGGCAGGTCCGGCTCGGCTGGAACTGGGAATATGAAAAACTCAGGAGTCGAACGGAAACCGACAACGACTGCAGGAGGGAGTCAAAAAGCAGCAACAACAACAACAATAACAACAACAATAAGAACAACAACAATGATAAAAACAACGATAACAAGGCGACAAGCAACAACAACAACAAGAACAATAAGAGCAACGGAACACCAAGGGAAACAACAATGAAGGGAACTCCAACAAAGGAGCTGCAACAACAAGAGCTGGGGAAACAACAACGATGACGAAATAACAACAACAACAATAAAAAGAGAACAACAATAAGAGCTATAACAACAATAACACATTCTCCCCCTCGAGGGTCTCGACCTGGCCGACAACAAAGTTGGTCAACTCGGGGCGACCACGAGTGTGTGTTTGAGAGTCTGTGGGCGTCAAGTGTCTCGATGTGGGTGTGTGGGTGTGTATGAGTGCATGAGTCCCATTGCGAACGAGAGCGGGGGACCTTCGTGGACACCTTTCGACAAGGACACCGAGTCCGAGTCCGTGTCCGTGTCTCGCAGTCGGGGTCGGAGTCGGAGTCGGGGTCGGGGTCCTCTAAATAGGTTTATTACGTTCATTTCGTGCCCGCATCCATTGAACACCAGACAATCAACTCGATGCGGCAATGGCAACAACAACAAGGGCAATAACAACAACATCATCCTCTGATCCTCGGCATCCTGGCCATCCTTGTTCTTTCGTTCGAAAAAAGCTCTTGTTGTCCTTTTTACCAGGTTTTCTCTCCTCGACTCGTTTGTCTCGAGTCGAGTTGAGTCGAGTCGAATCGATTTTATTTTCACTAATGTTTGTTGTTAATATCGCCACTGTTGTTGTTGTTATTGTTTTTGCTTTTCTGTTGTTTGCTCTTGTTGCCTTGGCTCCTTTGTCTATTCAGCCTCGTCTCCTCGTTTCGTTGTCATTGTTGTTGTCGCCATTGTTGTTGCCATTCTTATTGTCATTGTTGTTGCCACTCTCTCGACTGTTGTTGTTGCCATCATGTTTTGTCCCTCCCTTTGGCTCTCCAAGTTCGGGCTTATCGATAATTTGTAATCGCATTTTTATTTTCGATTTCCGGCACATGTCTTCGCTTCTCGTCCTTCTGTCCAAAACTCTCCAAACTCATTTTTTCTCCCTCATATTCCTTGACCTTTCTCCCTCTCTCCCTCTTTCTCTCTATCACTCTTTCACTCCTTCCCTCCAAAGTCCTCGGTCAGTTCGGTTCGTTTCTTCCTTCTGTCCATAACTCTCGTCGGCTTAATGGACCAACCGTGGATCCTCCCCGCTCGTTAGCTCCCTTCCCCTCCCTCCTCCGCGGAATCCTCGTCCTCTCGCCCGGATGTCGCGCCGTCGCTGCGGGAGGGAGGGAAGAAGGAGTTTTATTTATTTGCGAACTCGCTCCCCTCGATTTGTGGGTTGATTGGCCCCGTTCTCGACCTCGGACATCTGCCGGGGCGGAGGTCGTGAGTGCGGCTAATGAGGACACGAAGAGACCCGGAAAGAGACAGATGGAAAACGGAAGAAAGTCTTTCCATTTCCTTCAACGCGTCCAAGGGGCACGAGGTGGACGAGGCACGAGGTGGACGCGAGACGTTCAACAGTCGAGAGCAGCTGGAGACGATGAGCGGCGGTTGAGCCGATGTTGTAGGGAGATCGGGAGAGGAAGAGAAGTAAAGGAAGCAAGAAAGAGGCGGAAACAGAGCATCCTGGCGAAGTGGAGGCTTCTGCTGTTGCCTTCTGAAGAACGGCCGATCCCGACTCTCACTCTGATGGTCTCCAATCGCTTCGTCAATGACCGATACGGGAGTTAAAACTGTGCCGAAAGACGAAAGGAAGGCTGCAGAGAAGGCCGACGAGAAGGACAGAGAGAAAACGTGAATCTGGAGGCTAACGAGGAAGACCAGGGGAGGCGAAAAGTAAAATGGGATCGGGAACGCGAACGCGAACGAGGCCAAAGGTGGATAAAACGGGGACCGAGAAGGACCAGGGTGGAGACGGACGAGGCTGGAGAACGAGGTTGGCTCGAGGACGCCAGGAGGACGAGGACGACGGCGAATTTCGAATGAAATCCGGGAATCTTTTCACAAATTTACGACTTCCGCTTGCACTTAAACGCGCCCACGGGCCCGAGCCCGAGCCCGATCGCGTTATCGCGACGCCTCGGCGCTCGCATCCCTGACACTATCGGCCGACGTTGAACCCCGGCCACTTGTCTGAGGGGAGTCGGCAGCGGAACGAGGAGGGAGGGAGGGAGATGGAGCGAGAGGGAGAAGGAGAAGGAGCAAAGTAATTGCCTTGAAACTGTTTCGATTTGTCACGTGCTCAACGCTTCCACACGCGCCTTTGTATCACATTTCAAATTTTGCACCCCGGCCCCGACCCAGGCCCCGGTTGTCGTCCGCGCCGCACCAGCCGCCGCCAGCCCGTCTCCCTGTCTCCCTGTCTCCCTGTCTCCCTCTCCCCCGTCTGCCTCTGTCTCTCCAGCTCCCCGGCGCTCTCGCTGTCTCCGGCCGCCGCCTGTCGCTTGCCGGAACAATTTCTTATCTCTGACAGCGAGCATTACGAGCGTCGGACGTGTGGTTCTTGTTGTTGTTGTTCCTGTTCTTCTCGTTGTTGTTGTTGGTGACGCCCCCCCTCCCTCTCGCTCCCGCTCTCGTCTGGCACTGGCCGTCCCTTTCACTCTCGTCCCCTCCCCTGACTCGGTCACGTTCCGCGTTTGCCAATATGTTCGGAGTCGACGCCTCGCCCCCGGCCTCCTCCCCCTCCTCATGGACGTGGATTTTTCCATCTCTCTTGGTCTCTCGCCCTCCCCATCTTCGGCGGGCCCTCGGCCTCCTCGGTGGTTGCCAATCGATCCTGGAGGAGCTCGAAGGACTTCGTCTTCGGCGCATCGTTTCCGAAATGCTTCGTTCGGAGATTTATGTTCGCGAATCTGATGCCGCCGCCGCTCGAGCCGGGGCCACATGTCGGTCGGTCTTACAACCGCTCTCTATCTCTCCCTCTCCTTCTCCCCCTCAATTTGCGCCTCCTCTCCTTCCCTCTACACATGGTCTTTTGACCCCTCGAGCTTCCTTCCCTGCAGCTGGTGTGGCTGAAGTTGTTGCTGTGCCTGTTACTTGTGTTGCTGCTACTTTGGCTGTAGTTGTTGTCCTTGTCGCTGTTGCTGCCTTCATCGTTGTTGTTGTCGTCGTTGTCATTGTTTTTGTTGATATTTTTGTTGTGTTGTTGTTGTTGTTGTTGGGCGATATGTCATTATTCTACGTGCTGTTTGCCCCACGACACGCCTTCGACGCGAAATCCTCGAAATCAGTTTCGCTTATTAAGTCCTTCGACCCCTCCCTCCGGCCGATCTCCTGCTTCCGCCTCCCCTCCCCTGGCACTCGCTCCCCACTCTCTCTCGGCCGCCCCTCGCGTCCCGTGACGTGTGTCGAGTGTTTACAAAAATAAATTATGACATCGTTCCGAACAGCCCAATTCCCGGTTCCCCACCCCAGCGCCTCTTGCCTGGCTTCATCGGCCTCCCCCTGCACCGCCCTGGTCTCCACTCCCGCCTCTCCCTCTTCTGCCACTTCCTTCCTTCAACCCCTGCCCCTCCGCCACTCGCCCCAGTGCTGAACCTCAACCTGAACCTGCTGCTGGGACGCCGTCACGTCGCCTGGTGTCACATGCGAGGCTGCAGCAGTTGGCGTCCTCGTCTCCCCCGACCTCCAACTCACCCTCCCCAGACAGTTGTTGGTGTTATTGTAATTGTTGTTGCGTCGGAGGCCTCACGAGCCACAGCTGGTCGCACGCGTCCACGAGTTCCCTTTGTCATTTTTTGTTCTCTTTCGATGCGATTTCAATTCGAATCGATTCGGTAGACGCCAGAAATGAGTCACAAGCGGGAGGAATTCAAGGTCTTAAAGTCCACAGTCAAGTCCTCAGTCAAGGGCCAAAGATAAGACTTGAGTCAAGGTCTCATACAGGACTTTGGCCCACTTCCATTGGAGCCCAAGAGCCAAGGGCTGACGTCGGTTGATGAAATCTGGAATTTTAATTTTGGCGACATGTTTTTGGGAACTCAAAACCAAATAAAAATCCAGAATCTCCCCAAGATTCTCGCATTCTTTGAGTCATGAACGGCATGATGTCATCCGCGGATTTGGTGACGACTATCGACAGCAGATTCGGAGATTGAGACACAATCGCAGATCATCGGGGTGATTGGAACCAATCGAATGAGCAAGCAAACCCAGAGCAAAGAGCAACAGAGTTAGAAAACAACAGCAAGAATTGACAGAGCAACAACAGCAAGTGGTTTGAGGAACAGCAACAACACACACTTTTGACACAAACACCAGCAATGCTGGGAATTAAAACAGCAACAGCGTCAATAAATAGAACAATAAACACAATAACAACAACAACAACAATAAGAGAAGACCGCTCCAGCGACGACGATAAAAACAATAACAAGCAATTGTCGGAGAAGGGACTGGAAACAAACGATTGCCGGCGGATGGAAAACGTAACCCAAATAATTAAAGAGAGATGCCATTAGAGTCCGTCCCACTCCCCCTACCCCTCCCCCCCCCTGGACCCGCCTCACCCTCCCCCCATCGTGCCCTGGTGGTTCTTTGGGCGGACGAAAGACACGAACGGAGCAATTATTTTAAATGTTTTGCGTAAGCAACACATGTTGCACACGCGGAGAGGGAGAGCGAGAGAGACAACAACGAAATCGGAAAAAACAACCACCGAAAATAGCAACGACGACAACAACAACAACAACAACACGATAATCAACCCATGACAACTTCGCCAGCAACGGCGAGCGGCGATGAAACAAAAGACCCAAGTATCAATTGTCGAAATCAATACTCGAGTGTGTGTCGGGCGTTGTGGCGAGGGCGGGGAGAAGAAGAAGAGAAGTCCATGGCGATGACGTGATGGGGGCGGCGACGGTGACGGCGACGAGGTCGAAGACGTGGGCGGGGCAGGAGGCAATCGTTTTAGTGTCGCTCCGGGGACGCATTAAAATCGGCAACAATGAGACGGTCGTCGAGCGGCAAGAGGGATCGCTCTTGAAAAGGGGGCCAAAGCAAGAGAAAGAGTGAGGGAGAGAGCGGGGAGAAATCGTCCTAGAAACAGAGATAGAGAGAGGAGGAGAGGTGAGGAGAGGCGAGGAGAGCTGGAGGAATTTGTATCGCTCTCTGGAGCCTGATGTTTAGGAAACTAAACAGGATCCTCCAGAGGGAGAAGGAGGGAACAAGTGGTCGACAGAGAGGGAGAGAGAGACAGAAACTAAGAGGCCAACTGAGCAGAAGAGAAGGAGGGAACAAGTGGCAGAGAGGTGGTGGAGAGAAGCGCGGGAGACCGATGAGGGATTGAGGTTTCCTCGCCTTTCGTTCAGACCTGATCGACGACGATTTCGCCTTCATTTGTTAACACTTCAATGGCCGGGATTTCCGAGGCAATTGTCGTCAGGTCGCCATGTCGTCGTCGTCGTCGTCGTCGTCGTCGTCGTCGTCGTCGCCGCTGCAACAAATCAGGCGTCGTCACTTCTGACAGTCGGTCCGCCCACGCCGAGTCGGTGTCCCAATCGTCAACCTCTTGAAACATCGCTCTCTGAGCATCGTGACTCGACTTTGAGTGGCTGCTGACAGCGCGCAGCTCTGCCGGCGTCGGCCGCTGGGCTTGTTGTGCTTGGCCCGTGTGGCGGCAACAGCTGGACGAGGATCGGCGAAACGGATTCACGAGTCCGCGGGTCCAGGGGTCCACAGGTGTCCCATCAATTTGTCAACGCGCGTCGCGGACCGTGACAGGCCCGAAGCCATTCGAGATGTGGGCCAGGCCGACGCTATTTCGGAATCTCCTCCCCCCCCCCCCAAAAAGGTAGTTTGACGATCAGAAAAGTCTGTCCGGGATTAGGAGAAACTCCGTCGGGTTCTCACGAAGGCTTCTCTTTTCAACCAGGTGTCCTCGGAACGTCCTCAAAATCTCTTCCTTCCCCAAGATCATCGTCACCATCATCATTGCCGGCCCCTGCTCCCCATCATCGGGCATTATCCCGGCCCACGATGGTCCCACATCTCCGCAATCCACCGCCCGCTCCTGCCCAAATTAGAGCCACCTACGAATAAATCAATGGGAGAAGTTCTCGAAAACAAATCCCGGATTTGTTGAAATTTCTCTCAATTGACAAACAAATGCCCTCCAATAACAACAACAACAACAACTGTTGGTGTATTTATACATCGTTCGAATGTTGACATTTGCACGCCCTCTGCATGTGAACAAATGGAAAAACTTCAACAACAAGAACAAGAAGAAACAACAACAGCAAAGGGAGCCGAGCTGTCGACCGAAAATAAAAGCGATTTCAACAGAACGTCGACGACGACGACGACGTCGACGACCAGAGGACCGAAAATTATGATGTGGAACATCTGTCCACTCATAAATCCATACGTGGGGCGAGGGGGGCGTCGCGGCCCCTCCATTCAGGCGGTGGGGACGACCGGGAGGAGAGAGAGAGACAGGCGGACGGACGGAGCTCTTTGGAGGCGACTTAAGTGCCCTGATCAGGCGATGCCAAGACCTGAAAGACGAATTTGTTTTCCCTCGTTCTTCCTCTCACTCCCCCCTCTCCCTCCCTCTCCCACCCTCTCCCTCATCTTCCCCTCGCCTCCCTCCGTTGCACTTTTCCCTCCTCCTCCAGTGCTCCGTGCATGGCAAATGGGCCTGGAAAATCGTGTCTATTTTTGGTCCGTGTAAATTTTATTTGTTAGCCTTGAAATCGAAATGGACTTTGGATGGTGACGGCTGTCGGGGATTTGGTGTGGAGGGAGGGGAGGGGAGGGTCCCGTCCTCCCCCGAAGGGGTTCCTCGACACGCTGCCTCCACCCAGTCGAGGCAAGGTAATTCAGCGATTGCTTCGGATCTGTTCGGAACGTGCAGTGGATCGAATGTGACTGGCAGGAGAGATCGAGGATGGATCGAGGTGCTGCCGGAATCGCAATCGGCAACGGCGTCGGATCAGTTGGGCTCCCGATCCGCTCCTAAGCTGTGAGCGTTGCGCTTGAGGATCCCTCGTTGGGCCTGAGGGGATGAAGGGATTCGGGTGTTCCCCACCCATGTCCAATGAGGGATTTCGGGAGCGATTCAGGGAAGGAGTTGTGGAGGAAAATGTGGTAGTAATAAAGATAAAATAGAAAATGCCAGAGGATTATGCGAGCAATAACATCTAGATTCGAAATTAGTCTGAGTGCAACGTGAGAAAAGGGCGAGAAACTCAATTGAGAGAATCAAAAAACTGAAGAAAACTGAGTGGTGTCTTGGACTCTTGTTTAATGAAATTTTAAGGTTTCCACCGATAATGCCTGTTGTTTCATTTTATTGTAAATTAAATGAAATTCTACAAGTTAGTTCAAATTTTTCGGGCATAGAACTAAATGGAAAATGAACACAGTTTCCATTAGACGTCGATGTGAAATAAATTTCAGAAATTTCAGAAAGCTAAAAATAGAACATTCTCCACTGGATCAATATGCCTTGGTGCAGTAACGACATTTGAGTTATTCGAGACATGGACGGCAAACCACAGGACAAGGTGGAGAGCAGGGAGCAAAATGTCCCCAGGGAGGACATTAGTGAGGGAGGGAGAGTGAGAGCGAGAGTGAGGATATTGTCGGGAGATTTATGGCGAGCAACAGATCCTGTCAGATGAACTTCTAAGTACCGAGGACTCGACACGAAGCGCAGTTTTAAATTATTTCTCAATCGGCCTGCTAAGTGCTGGCCGCGGGGGGGAGGAGGACGAAGGCAAGGAAGGTCGGAAGCAGCCATCGCGTGTCCCCGGTCCTCGGCCGTCGGTCCTCGTAATTAACGCCGGCCGAGCTCTCGCTGGCACCACGACCAGATGCAGCTAATTTATGGGCTTCTGCCGGCGGGGGTCCGGGAGACAACCAGGGGCTTCTTCCGAAGTCGTCGTCGTCGTCGTCGTCGTCGTCGATGGGCCTACGACAAGCAAAAGCAGCAACAACAACGACTAGACGAACAACAACGACAAACGACAGGGCAACTGTCTCGACAAACCGAGTTCAAGTGGAGTTCAATCGAAGTGCTTGCGTCAGGAAGCGAGCGAGGAAGCGACAGAGAGAGAGAGAGAGAGAGAGAGAGAGAGAGAGAGAGAGAGAAAGAGGCTGGCAGAGTGCGAGGGAGGCGTCGTCAATTTGTTAATGGCTCACATGGAGCATCAATCAATGCTAAGTAGGGAGGAGTCGATTCGGGAGCGAGTTGCGAGTTCGAAGTCGAAGCCAACGGCCGGGTTTTGAATGACCTTCAGTAGTTGCTGATTCGGAGATGGCTCTTGCACAACTTCCTGTTTTTTCGCTCCTGATTCCCCTTCCCGTTCACTCCTATCGCCCTCTTTCGCGTCTCTTTTGGCCACTGCTGTCGGATCAGCCTCCTTGGCCTCCGTTTAAGTGAATTAAAACACTCCGTGATGACCTAACCTAATGAACCTATTTCGTCCCCTCCCTCTCTCTCCCCCCCCCTCTCCCTCTCTTCTGCACTATCCGTCTCCCTTTCCCCACTTGCAGGCGAACGAAGGGAAGCCGGCCTTCCGATGATTGGAGCCAACGTCGTTGTCGATGCCAGGAGTCACGGGACGACCACAACAAGGATGACAAAAAACCACCGAAAAAACCAACCACAACAATAACAACAGCTACAGCAAATGTAATAACAACAACAGCAACAAACGGCAGCAAAAAACAACACTAACAACAAGTAACAAAAACAACAACCAGAGGCAGGACGCAAAAACTCAAAGCGAATCCGCAGATTCATCCGTCATTTGATTAAAAATAGAGGCGAAGGAGAAGGAGAAGAAGCCATGGAAACGGAGAGTGAGAGGCCAAGAGGGAGAAGGGGGAGTGCGAGAGAGAGAGAGAGAGAGAGAGAGGAGGAGAAGGAGAAGAAGGCGAAACAGAACCGAACAAAACAAATCAAATCAAACTTGAATCCCAGTCCAAGTCCCGGGCTCGACTCAGAGGACGAGAATTGAATTGAGAGATTTTCATTTCGCCACCGAAACGTTGACGATTTTTCAATTTTTTCCCACAATGACGAGGAGGAGGAGGGGGAGGAACCGAAAAAGAGAAAAATTCAGAGCAAAACCAGATGAAGAAAAATGGAAAACACGAGAGAAGAGGAGTGAGGGAAGGAAACAACAACAACAATCAGCGACCTATCGAGTCATTTGCACTGCGGACGACGACGCCCGAGATGGAAACCAGGAGGATCCCGATGGGTGCAGGGTCGAGAGAGAGAGAGAGAGAGGAAGAGAGGAAGAGGGAGCGCGATTGAATGTTAAAATCGGGGGAATAAAAACCGGAATCCATCAAACATCGGTCACCCGGGAGGACACAACGAGGCAGCGGCGACGAGAGAGCGGAAGCAGAGCGAAATGTGGGGAGTGAGAGAGAGAGAGAGAGGGGGGGGAGGGGTAGGTGTAGCGAGAGGGAAGGCCAGAAGTTATACAATCGAAATCAATCTCAGTTAGTTTCGCCGGATTCCGGCCGGCCCCATCGGCGCTGGGGTAGGCAGGAGCCGGAAGTCCTGCGGGCATCGCATTACATTTGGCCAGCATTTCCTTCCATTCGCTCTCCCTCTGTCTCCCTTTGTCTCCCACTCCCCTCGTTGCTCCGTCGCTCTCCTTGTTGATTTTCGAAGGATAGGACTCGACTCGAATTTTTTCCACTCGCCCTTTGTTCGCAAATTGGTTTCGTTGCAAATGAATTCAATTTGTTTACTCCGGCTGATTGTTGTTTTTGCCCCCAGTGCTCGCTGTTGCTTGAGTTGTAATTGTCGTTGTTTTTGTTTTTGTAGTTGCTTCCACTGTTTGTCGTTCGAAGTTTTTCCGTGTGCTTTTGTTGTTGGCGCTGCTACTTATTTTTTGTCCGAAGGTAATGATGCCGTCGCCGCCGTCGCCGTCTCCGTCACGGACCCCGCGGGGAGTCGAGAGGACTCTGGAGTCGGTGGCGGGGGCCGCTGCCGGACCTGGGATTCGATTGGGAATCGAGGAATGTCGCCGAGTTGTCCGCGGACTCCGACTCGAGGGAGTCCAAATGGAGTTGGCGAAAGGCGGAGTTGATGAAGTGGCTGCGGGAGGTGGCGAAGTCGAGTCAAAGTCGGTGGACTGTTGTGGTAGGCGAGCGTTGTTGGGGTGCCGAAGGTGGAAGATAATAGAGAAAATAATATTCGGCAAAATAATTCGGAAATATATTGCGGAAAACATGATTCGGACAAAGTATAAAACGGTTAAAAACAATATGTTGAAATGGTTAAAAAAGAAAAAAGTATTTGAGAAGTATTAAACATTTGCAATAATTAGACTACATTTTTAACAAAAGTTGACTAAATCTGGAAAATGTAACCAATTTTGTAAAATTTCACAAATTTTGAATACCTGGAATAAAACTTTGATTAGATTTGACAAATTGGGAAAAAAATAGATAACGTTTACGAAAAGGTCATATTGGAAAAATTGACAAACCTTAAAAATTTTGATCCAGTTTGAAAACGTGGACATAATTCAAAAGGTTGACCAAGGTGAATAAAGTGACAAATTAAAAAAAAAAAAAAATTGGTAACTTAAACAAACTTCTGGAGAGAAACTTTGAAAATATGAAAGTATTTGAATTTTTGTGAAATTAAATTTTACACAATATGGAGGACAAAATTCGACAAAATTTGAGAAAATGAGATTATATGGAATCATTTTAACAAATTGGACAAACATGACAAATTTCAAAAATTTTCACAAAATTTGAAAACATTGACAAAGTTTGGAAATTTGACAATATATAGACAATATATAGAGCAAGTTGACAAAGGTTGGAAATTTAACAAAATATGAAAAATTAAAAATAGAAAAATTTTCAATATGTTCTTAAATAATGTGAAAAAAGCCAATAAATTACTTTTATCTCTTTGCATAAGAGCATAAGAGCAAATGTCGTGAGTTAAAAATGTTGTAATATATTCAAAAAATAATAAAGATAAAATAACTGATAGAGAAATATCGAGTGCAAATCGAAAATAGAAAGAGCCAGAAGAGTTGTGAAGGGAAAGGCCGTCAAATCAACTCGTAAACGTGGCCACAAGCGCTGAAAAAACGAATCCAACCGCACCAGTGCACTGGAAGGTAATGATGGGAGGTCGAGAAAGTCATGGCGGACAACTCGCTTTATCTCCTATTTATTTATTATTTCTGCCTGGCTCCTGGCGGCTGCTGGCCGTCGACGGCAGCTCAATCGAGGTCGTTGTTGTTTCTGTTGTTGGTCCTGTTGTTATTGCTGGCAATTGGCATTGTGGGGTCATCGGGCGCCAGCCGTCAGTCGCCAATGTTGCCAACGCCGGCGCTCCGTATTGAAAGTCAATTAGTGTGGAACGTCAGGATCACGAGGATAACGGCGTCAGTCGGGACCAGAGACAGGGCCAGGACCGAAGTCTGAGCCAAGTCAGAGTCTAGACCAAGGGACAATCAATGTCAGGTTGAAATATTGCAGATGTCAGGTTTCGTTTTGTTTGTTGCTGCTCTGCTTCCTCTTCCCTCTGGCCTTCTCTCCACTCCTGACGCTTTTATGAAGCCGTTGTCGGTTTTCATGACTCGCTGTTGGTTTTAATTTTTTGTGTGTTTTCTCTCCCTTCGCCTCTCGTCGAGAGAAGCTTCATATCTTTTGATTGATTGATCGGCCGTCGGCGGGAATGAGAGGAGACTGAAATTGCTATTTTTACTCCGCATTTCCACCACGATTCTCTCCTCCACCTTCTCCTCATCCTCCTCCTCATCGGCTTTCTCCACGCTTCGCCGCCGGCCGCGCATCGTTTGGGAAATTTTTGAATTATTAACCCTGTCACTGCGCCAGCGCACGGCCCATCGCCTGGCGTCAATCGCGTTGTCAACACTTTCGCCAGTGCTGCATCCTTCGTCTCTTTCTGCCGTTTCCCCTTCTCCTGCCCCTCCTTCGACCACTCGCTCGCTCGTTCGTCTGGAGGACGAGGCCGTGGCAGAAATTTTAATTAATAACTTGTCAACACTGCAGCAACAGCGGCAACAACTACACAAACAAAAACACAACAAGTACTGCGAGAAGGACAACAACAAAAATAGCAACAACAACAACAACAACGACTGGCAACACCGACAACAACAAAATGACGAAGACGAAGACGAGGGAGCAGACACTTCAAAATTGACAACCTCGAAGTGAGATCCGTAGTTAATAGGCTGGAATGCCGTGGGAGAGAGAGGTGGAAGGGAGAGGGAGAGAGGTAGAAGGGGAGAGGAAGGGGCAGTTATAAGGGAAGAAGTGGGAAAAGAAGGGGTGAAGGAACGAGGGAACTCGACCGGGAGCGAAAGGGTCGAGATGGAAACGTCCAAGGAGTCGTCGGCAGGCTGATGAGGGGAGGAGCGGAACTCGATGAAGAGCCGAGCAAGAGAGCGGGAGAAAATCGTCTGCTTGAAGAGAGGGAGGAAGAATGACCTAGCTGAAGAGGGAGACAGAATCATCTAGTTGAAGAGGGAGAAGGAAAGGCCTAGTTGAGGAAGGAGAATACAAGCCTAGTTCAAAGAAGATAGAATGAGAAAATCCCACTCGAAGAGAGAGAGAGAGAGAGAGAGAGAGACAGAGTCATAAAATCCCACTTGGCATGAGACAGGGAGAGAGAGAGAGAGAGCCAGGGTTGAAGAGCGGGAAGACGAACCAGGCACGGCTCCTGTCGCCGAGCCAGAGCAGGAGCCGATGGACACATGGAGAGGTGGCTGACGGCTGGTGTGACGTGGTCGAAGACAGACAGGAGATGACAGACAGACAGATGGGCAGACGATATGCAGACAGACAGACCGACAGACAGACAGACAGACAGACAGACAGTCGGAGAGCCGAATGGAAAGACAGAAAGTGGACTGAGCGACAACGCGCAGAGAGACAGACCGGGGACGCGACTCGAGGGCTGGAGCGGAGTTCGAGACGCCGGAACGAATGGCAGGAGGGAGGAGGGAGGAGTAGGGAGGAGGCCGCGCGACATGACGAGTGGATGGGAAAATGACAGAGAGCCAGAGAGATGATGGAGGGACCACGGGGACCGCAGGAGAAGGACGTGGCGACCGAATGACAGAAGGCTGGGAGACGGAAGGCAGAAGGACTGACAGACTGAGCGACAGACGATGCCGAGCGGGCTCCACGTGGCCACGAGTGCCACTGGAACCGTCACTTGCCGCCCGCCGAAGACGTCGTCCCCGATCCCGGCGACCCAGGGGTCCGGGGTGCGGGTCTAAATTTGGACGAGGGCCGGAGCATTCGGGACGAGCTCTCGAGTGCTCCGGCCTGAAGTTTTTATGGGTTCCTGGAGGCCGCCGACACGACAACGAGTCTTCCTTGGGGAGTTGGCGTTGGGGCCGTGCCGAACGGCGCTCCAGGGAGCATCGAGACGCGGCGGCGGATCACCCGGCGGCCCCAGGGGGCGGGGCAGCGGGCAGTAAAAGTCATAATAATTTGTCACCTGCTCAGACACGGTCCGGAACAGCAATTAGACACGTTCCAGTTGCGACTTCATTTCCCGAGGAGCTCCCCAAATAAATAACAGCACCGAGGGGCAGGGGGTGGTCGGATGTCTCAATAGCGGCTTGAAGGTGGGAGGAGCCGGGGGGGCAGCAAAAGGCAGGCGTCTGAAGAGCCTGAACTTTGAACGACGTCCCGCCGGAGAGATGGAGGGGGAGCGAGAGCAGGAGAAACGGAAATATTCTATTCAAAATATAATAAGGAGAAGTCTCGAATAATCTAAAGGTTAAAAGTTAAAGCTGGAGAGGAAGGAAAGTGGAAACAAATTAAATTAAAATTATTCACGGCTTAAGCGAAAAACTCCATTCACTCATTCTCATTCACCTAAATATTTTTTTAAAGTGGAAAAATTTGTCCTCATAATTGTCCAGTTTGTCCAGTAATTTATTAAAAAATCATTATGAGAAATAAATTTGGATTCCAAAATAAGAAATAAATCAATTTTGAAAATTTTTCGAATTGCATTAAATAATATAAATATTTCATTTTTTATAGCAAATATATTTACATATCTATATTCTTTTAAAAAGCAACATTCATCTACATATTACTTTAATTAATATTTAAGTAGTTTTCTGTTTTTAGTTAAACACTCCACAAAAATAAACAAATAATTTCAAGTAATTCTCTGTCTTCGATATTTATATGGTTTTTTCCCGCTATATGACTGCGACTCAAGTCAATGGAAAGAAGGTTAAAAGGGCTCTAAGGAAATTAATAAAAACACCAAGTCCACTTAGAGAAGAGGCAAGGAGCAAAATCTGAATATAAAATTCGAAAGTCTTGCTCACAAAAAATAGAGTAAAATCCAAAATTCCCCTCCACCATTACCACATGCACTTCTCCACCGACCTCGGTGCCTGTGGATGAACCCTTACCTGGCCTGCGGTAGCAGAAGAAGGAGTAGTAGAAGGAGTAGTAGAAGGAGTAGTAGTAGTAGAAGTGGACCTGAAAGTAGTAGCAAAAGTAGGGTGGGAAGTAATGGCAGTAGGCAGTGGAGGCGCGCGAAAAGTCGTTGTCGCCTCAAATCAATTGCCCGCGGCGTCGCCTGATCCCGATTTAATGCGCGACACGCGCCGCCCGACACGTGACGAGGCGTCGGATGCAGATTTCTGAGCGCTAATGGCCGGGACCCGCGTGTCCTTGCAAGCGCACACACACGGACCGACAGACGGACCGACAGACGGACAGACGGACGGACATGTGTGCACGACCACTTAGATACAGATGTGGACACTCAGCCACGCGCAGATGGAGGTGGAGTCGGCTGGAGCTAATGCGTGTGGACGAAGCACTCGAAAATGTAAACAAGTGCGATGCACAGAGGGACGGACGGACGGACGGACGGACGGACGAAATCCGGGACGACAGGACGAACAGGAGGTTGGAGAGATGGACTGATAAGGAAGGGAGCGATTGAGAATCGATGCCGTGGGAGGGAAGAGGACGGAAAGGCCGGAAGAGGAGCCGGCCAGACAGACCAAGAGCTCGCCGGAAGTTGCAGTTGATTTAGAGCGGCGACGGCCGGACCTCAAGATCTCGACAATAGCAGCAACAACGACAACAACAACGTAAAGAAAGACTCCCATACGGCGCAACAGCGACCACATTAACAGCAACCATGCCCGAAGCCGACGATAGGATCAGGAGCAAGCACGGCTCATCGCCAATAAATTAGCAAAAGTTGAGCCAGCCGCGCACACATGCAAACGCACACACGCTCACACTCACTCACACCCACCCACACGCACACTCACTGCGGGCACCGAGGCGGATGCCATAAAAACCGAAAGTTTAATTTCCGGCCAGGAGCCCGGGCCGAGCCCCGCCCCGTCTCCTCCTCGGTGCGTTACGCAGGGGGCGGCGAGTGCGTGGCGAGAGAGGGGAGGAGCGGGGCGGGGCGGTGTAACGAGGGGGCGTGGCAGGTTCGCGAAGACACGACACGACACGACACGGCCGGTCCGGCCCAAGGCGAAGGACGAAGACCGCGAGCGATGGCGCTGTCGATGGCGATGGCGATGAGACCTCGGTGTCTGTGTTTGAAAAGTTTCGAAGTCGACGTCGATCGGCGGCAGCGATAGGCGCCAACAGTGTTGCCAACTTTCGCTGTTGCTGTGGGTTTTTATGGGTCTTCTGCAAGTTTCTCGGAGGAAGCCGAGGTGCGGTAGGGCGGTTGGGCGGTCGATATGGTTGTTGTTATTGGTTGTTGTGCGTTGTTGTGTTGTAATTTATGTTGTTGTCGTTGTTGCTTGTTGTAGTTGTTGTAGTTTCTAGTGGCAGTTGTTGCTGCCTCTTGTGATTTACGTTGTTGCTGCCTCGGTCGTCGCTGCTGCTGGCGGTCGGCAAAGTTTCGCCAACGTGTCTGAGGACGCGAACGACATCTGGCGGCGCTTAAATGCCTTGTTATCGGCGGCAATAATCGCCGCGCACAGACGTTTCTAATTTGCACGCCCACCCCGGCCCGAAACCAACCCCGCCCTCGTCGCTCGCCTCCAGCGCCCACCGCTCGACCTCCTTCGAGGCCGCAAACAACGGCAATCACGGCGGCGAAGGAGGCGAGTGGGCGGGCGAGGGTGGCCGAGATGTTGGTGGAGGAGACACGGGATGGGGACTGAGGAAGTGGGGATCGAATGAGGCCGAGTTGAACGAAAGGGAAAGCGATAAAAACCCATTGGCCACGAGCTGTGGGGGAGAAACAAAAATAAGGGATTTGGCTGGGGATTTCAGAGGAGCGAAGGAGGACCTCAGGAGGAGTTCAAATCGGATCTCGCGGGCATCGATTGGAGAATGGAACGTGGAAGGCGAAAAGCGAGCCTTCGATATTTTCCACAATTTCCTCTTTCTCCCATTTTGTCCAAGGCCTTTTAGAGGAATTGAAGCCAAGGGAATTCATTTATGCCCTGCTCCATTCCAACCTTCTCTGGCTCTTCTGGTTCGCCATTCGACTTGTAATCGCTTTCCCCCTTTCATGGTCTCGGAGTTTCCTCACGGCTGCAGTCCTTCAACTCCCTCGGCTTCGTCCACTGCTTCGATTCCGCATCGACTGCTCTTCGTTTCCACACATCTAAATCAGTTCCTTTCCCTCTCCCCTTCACCCCTTACTGCCCTCCAGCTCCGCCCCCAGACCCGAATACTTCTCCTCATTTTCCCTCGACCCCTCCCGACATCGATCGTGGGCCTCAATCGAAACGGATTCCAGCTCCAATTCGTGCTTTCGTTCGCCCGGAATCCCGACAACTGCGATTCCTCCCATGGTCTGCAGCCGGGCCTCGCTGAAGCCCAGCCTTGGTCAAGCCCGATGGTCGCGAAGGCCAGGACAGAGACGGAGAGGCGGCGACAGGGAAGGGACGAGGGAAGGCGGGACCCCTGGACAAAGGAGACTCTTAATTAAACTCACCTCGCATAGTAGGCGGCCGCCGCCATCGCCTGCGCCGTCTCCAGGCTCACCTCGATCTTGCCGTGGCGGTAGGGGAGCTTCGCGGTCGCGCCGGTGGCGCCGCCCCCCTCGCCGCCCACGAGCCCCAGCGACGGCGCCGGCTCCTCCTCGAAAACAATTGGCAACGCCGGGCCCAGACCCGGCCCCGGTCCCGGCCCCGGTCCGAGGCCGCAACGAGTCGCATGGCTGGATTTCGAGCTGTTGCCGTTGTTGTTCCTGTGGCTGCCGAGGTTCCCATTGTGTGGGGGATGACTCTTGTTGTTGTTGTAATTGTTGTTGTTGTTGTGGAGAAGCCCCGCCTGGTGCAGCTGCTCCTCCACCGTCAGGGTGGGCGGGGCGCTGGCGTCGGCGGCGGCGGCGGCGACAGCGACGGTCGATGTGGCGGAAGCGGCCGAGGTGGCGCCGACCGGAACTTCACGCATGTTCGAGTGCTTCTGTTGTTGTTGTTGTTGTTGTAGCAGTTGTTGTTGTTGTTGTTGTTGTTCTCTGCCCTTCCCCTGATGGGCCTTGGGGTGGTGGGTCTGTTGTTGTTGTTGTTGTTGTTGTTGCTGTCGGTGCTCCCTAAGTTGCTGATAAACGAACGACTTGTGTTCGCCGTCGGCCTTTGTGCGCTGCTGGATGTTGTAGTGTTGTTGTTGTTGTTGTTGTTGTTGTTGATATTGCTGTTGTTGTAATTGTTGTGGTTGTTCTTGTTGTTGTTTTGCTTGCAGATGTTGTTGTGTTTGCTCCTGTCTCGGCTGCTGTGGTTGCTGTCGCCTCGACGCATGTTGCTGCATGTTTCCCGTCGATGTCGCTGTCGCTGTCGCCGTCGTTGTCGCTCTGGCAGCTGCTGCTGCTGTTGCTGTTGCCGGTGGCGGGGCCACGTAGGCGGGGGGCGTTGGCAACACGGCCGGGGGCAGCGGGGGAGCCGCCGGTGGGCGCCTCTGATGGTCGACGTCGCCAACGTCGTCGTCGTCGTCGTCATCGTCGTCGCCGTTGTTCCCACAATGGCCCTCGATGCTGCCAATTTTCTCCGGCGTGTGTTTTCGTTGCTGATGGTTGTTGTTGTTGTTGTTGCTGTTGTAGTGCTTGCTGCCCTTGTCCGCTGCTCCGACCACCACTGCAGCGTGCTTCCTGCCACTCGACTTGAGGCCCCTGGCGCCGGGGCCGCCAAACGTCGTCGCCGGTCGCCTCCGCAGCGGGCGGCTGGGCGGCAGCGGGGGCGGCGGCGGCGACGGGGACGGGGCGTCGCCAGCTGGACGGATCGGGCCGCCTGCTCCGCCGGCCCCCCTGGTCACGACGGCCGTGGTCGGCGCCCGCAGTGGGGGCGGCGGCGGCAGCGGCGGCCGCTCGGCGATCGTCTCGTAAACGTGGTTCAGCGAGGGGGCCGGCGAGACGCAGCCCGCCGAAGTGGGGGGTGGGGGCACCGGTGGTGCCCGTGGTGCCGGCAACTGTTGCTGCTGCAGGTGCCGCTGGTGGGGGCCGTCGGTGGGCGGAGGCGAGGGCGGCGGCGGCAGCTTCAGGAAGTGCAGCGGCTTCTCGCGGCGGCCGGGCGGCGGCAACGGGCGGGGCTGGAGTTGCGGTTGTTGTGGCGAATGTTGTTGTTGTTGTTCTAGCAATAGATGTTGCTGCATTTGTTGTTGTTGCTGCTGTGGGCGCGACGTGTTGACGACGTAATTATTTAAATTAAAATCCCCCACGCCCGCCGCCGACGACCCGCGACTCCCCGCCCTCGCCAGGTGTGGGTGGTGCGCACGAGGCTGAAGTTGATGGTGTTGCTGCTGGTGTTGTTGCTGCTGCTGCTGTAGGCTCATCACGCTTTCATGAAATGTCGTCTGGCTCAACAAGTGCTTCTCGTAGATGTCGTTCAGCAGATTCGGCGCCGCTTTCGAGGTTTGATTAAAATTCGTTTGTTGTTGCGGCTCATGGGGGTGATACTGATGTTGTTGTTGTTGTTGTTGTTGTTGTTGTTGTTGTTGTTGCCTTTGCTGTGGTTGCTGCTGGTGCATCGTTGGGATGCGGCTGCCTCTGGCTGTTGTCGTTGTTGCTGCCGCTGCTGCTGCTGTCGGCGGCTGCGGAATCGGGACCGCAATTGATTGCTTCCCATTACCAGCAACTGCTGCTGCTGCTGCTGCCGCCCCCACCGTCGTCGCCATTGTTGACGATGATGATAAATGTTGTTGAGTCTGCTGCTGCTGCTGTTGTTGTTGTTGTTGCCGTCCCTCTGCGTGCAAATTTCGCCCGCATTTGGCGAATTTCGGCGTCGTTGTTGTTGGTGCTGCTGCATGGTTGCCATTCTCCAATTGTTGTTGTTGGACATGTTGTTGTGAATGTTGTTGGAAGTGATGCTGCTGTTGTTGGTGCAGCAATTGCTGTTGTTGCTGTAGCAATTGCTGTTGTTGCTGCTGCAGCTGCCGCCTCTGCAGCTGGAACTGTTGATACGAGGGACGCGAGGCCATCGATTGCTGTTGTTGTTGTTGTTGTTGTTGTTGTTGTTGTTGGTGAGTGATGTGATTTTGTTGTTGTTGCTGTTGCTGCTGCTGTCGTAGGTGTGGCCCGATTGGATTGAAGGGGCCGGCGTCGCGCTTAGACGCCGACATTCCAGCGTGTCGCGGCCGATGCACCGAGGCCTGCGGGAGACAAACGAGGAGAATCGATGAGAAGCGAAAGGATATCGAAAGGATATCGAGGGGAAGCGGGAGAAGGGCAGATGTGGCGAGAGAGAGAGAGGGCTAGAGAGGGACCGAGGGAGATGGAAAGAGAGGGATTTTGTATCGACTTCTGAGCGACAGGGCAGGCAGGGACTCAGAGCGCGCAAAGATCTGGCGCTGAGTTTGTTTAACAAGGATTTGCAGCTGGCGTGGCAGGCTTTCAGGCGCGGAGCAAACCAACTCCAGACTCCATTGAGGTTTCTCCCGGAGTGTGAGAGGGGCGAAAGGGCGTTGGGAAGAAAATCAAAAGAAGGCCTTCGAATTTCTCACTTCCTTCTGGAGGTTCTTTTGACGCACTCAATTGTGGCACTTTTTAATTAGGTGACTTTTAATATTCTTTTTTTTAGAATGCCCCCCCCCCCCTCTGCCTGGCAGCTGGGGCCGCACATATGGTCACCCTAATTGCTCGTGTCAGCGAAAACACCGATGTTTTCAAAGCAAATGCTTCTTCCGGAACTCCGATTTCCACTCGGACCCTGACGAGGTTTCTGTCTCCACATTCTCTTTGATCTTCTCCGCGTCGAACGTTTGTCGAGATCGTCAACGTCGCCGCCATCGTCACGTGTCAGCAGCAATAATTGCTTGGCCTGCTTTTCCCTAATTTTCCGTTCTGTTCCTTTTACGATTCTCGATTTTATTGCCGCCTGTTTTTTACCAATCGTCGCCCGCCTGCTGCGGTTTCGTGTTTGCGTGTTAATGATTTAATAGAATTTTATGTTTCTCATTTTTGGGATTTTTCAAAGCTGTTTCGGAATCTCTCTCATTGGGGTGAGAAATCGTCACCTCTCGTTTCGGAGGTGACGCGGGTCTTGGGAGGGTTTTTATTGGTCATTATTCGATTTAAAATTTTTCTTTATCTTATCTTTTAATTTTTCATAGTATTTTAATATTTATTACTATTATAATAATAGTTTTTTTTTTTATTCAAATTTTTTAGGTACGTTCGCTTTTTTATTTCCATATACTTACAAAAACTGGAACCGCCACTGCCGAGGACTGCGAGGAATCGTCGTCACTGCATCTGTAACGTTGTAGAGAGAAAACAATGTTGACAACGGCATTTAATTGGGAGTAATTAAAGCAATTCAGGTATTTCTCAGCAAAACATTCTGAATTTTAACCTTCGACCTAAAATTAATTCGTTTTAAACGTAAGATGCAATGGATATGCCCACAGGGTGCATCGAATTCCAACAAGTTTATAGTTTCCTTGCTATTGCATATGGTATAAAAATGGTTGATGCACTGAATAGTACTCATTCTAGATACGAACCGGAACGGCAGGAACTTGTTCTGATTCGAAGTCTTAGCAAAGACAACACCCATGTATTTCGAACTGTGGAATCGCTTAGTTGGATACACAACCGCTAGGTAGTGAACATTTTTGCATATTCCTAATTCGAAATGATGCGAGTTCGAATGAAGCTGCGTTAGCGAATTGAAAGTACTGGACTAAAGTGCTAGACTAAGCAGTACAGAATAAACTGCTTGGCTAAACTACTGATCTGCACAGCCGAACCCAACCACTAGACTGCTGAACTCTACGTCTAGAAACAACTACTGAACCAAACCTCTGCAAATTTCCGAATTACAGTACTGGACTAAACTACGAGACTAATCTACTGAACTAACCACTCTACTAAACATTCTAACTAAACTAAAAAGCAACGTTTAGTCCGTGTTTCGTTCATTTCCACCCGCGATTCCCCAACTTACTTCTCCTCCAGTGCCTCCACAACTCGATGGGCGGCCGCCCGTCGCCGACTTTGGCTGCGGTTCGATTTCGATCGCTCCAACATCCCAGCGGCGTCTGGTTCTTCTCTTTGTTGTTGTTGTTGTTGTTGTTAGTGGTTTTGGCGATGTCGTCACTCTACTTGTTGTAGTTGCGCTGGTTGGCAATAAAAAAGAGTCACTGATACGCGACGTTCGCGATGCCTGTTCTCGTTGCCTGCACGTGAAGAAGACGGAGCAGAAGAAGAACAAGAAGTTAGATACGAGAAAACACTTTGGAAGAATTCAAATGATAAAAAAGAACGAGTCGAATTCCTCGCTGATTGATGCGAAAGTTCATGTTCATCGGGCGGTTTCGAAATTTGTATCTTTCGAAACGTTTTCGCAGAGCTTCGAATGAGGTCAGGCACATTTCAGGAAGGTCAATAAAAGGAGATCAATAAATTCGGCATTCACAGTGTTTCAGAATAATCACAAATGCTCGTATGAGTCTAAAAACCGAAGAGTGATCTGGAAAAATCTACGAATGATCCAAATAAATCCATGTGTATTCTTTGGACCCTTCGCAACTCCGAATTTCTCCAGAAAATCCTCCAAAACCCCCGAGAAGGACCTTCGACTGGCCTCCAAGGGCCTAAGCCTTGGTCTAAATCCGTCCGTGGGGCTTCAGGTGTTTGCCAAACGATTCGAAGAACCCGGGCAGGCCCCCAACTGACCTTAGCTGCAACCGACCCTTCCAGAGTGGCCGCAATCGAATTAAAGGGCACGACTCCACGACTCCTGCAACCTGTGGCAGGGCTTAGAGCGAATTTATGGCTGTTGTTGGATGTATTAATGCAGTTCTTACTGTTGTGGCCTTTGTTGTTGTAGCTTTCATTGTGTTGCTGCATTATTTCAGTGCTCTTATTGCCAATGCCTCGGCATTCGCCGGACACGCAGCGAGGGCATTTGGTGCATTCGCAGCTCGCCCCGGTCGGGTCGGGTCGCGTTGGGTTCGGTTGGGTTGGGTTGGGTTCGGTTCGTGACGCGCGTCACTCAATTTCGCCCAGTCGTCATTGCTCGTCCCGTCCCCCTCCCTCTCACTCTTCCACTCGCTCTCTCGCTCCGAGTCCACCTCTGGCCACCTTCGCCGCGGGGCTGCTGCATTCCTCGTGCGCCGGCACGAGCCAGCGCTGGAAACGGATTCATTTTTCATTGCGAATTGAAATTTCGTGCTGCGATTCTTATCGCGAAACGCCGGGCAGCCACGCCACGCCCCCTGGGCCGCCCACCGCTCACCGCCCACCGCTCACCACCCACCGCTCACCACCCACCGCCCTGCGAGGTTGCAGATCTCGACTGATGGCAGTCGTGAGTGAACCCAAGGCGCGACTACAGGAACCGCCCTCGCCCCGCCGCCGATCGGAGGGCGGACGGTTTTCGCCCCTCCCCCACCACCCCTCGTCCGCCCCTCTCCTGTGGCCGGCTCCTGAGCGACGCCCGACACGCGCTCTCGAATGTTTGACACGTAAACGGGATTTGAGTGCAATTTTTAAAGCTTTTTATTAAAAGCTTGTCGGCGTCATAAAAGGTTTAAATGCCCACCGGAGGGAAGGAGGGGGTAGGGGGGGGGGGGAAGATGGTGACGGTGAAGGTGGGAATCACGAGGTGGTTTAGCGCAAGGACTCCCGGGAGCGAATTCCGCAGATGCCGACGGCGGACAGGAGACGAAGAAGGCGCCGAAGCAATGCAAACGCAAATAAATGATAGTTGGCAACGCGCTCAGCGGGGGGCGCGTGATGAAAAAGGACTCGTGGCACGGGTCGGGGACCGGGACCGGGGCCGGGCGGTGGGCGGTGGGGGTTGATGGGGCAAAGAAGATCTCGACGGAAGCAGGGCGATCAAATAAATCCTTTGTCGTTGCTGGCGCTTTATTAAAAGACTCCAGCGGATGGCGCATGGTGGCTGGTAATGAGGGGGAGAGGGGTGGGGGTTGCGGACGGGGTGTGGAGGGGGCGTGGCATGTTGGTGGCTTGGTTGGGGGCGCTGGTGGCAAACGAGGTGAGGCGAGGCGCGGCCCGACGACCGTCGCAAATCACAGTTCGGAAACCACCAAAAGCTTGCGGGAGTGATGGAGAGGGACAGATAGAGGGCGAGAAGGGGAGAGAAATGGAGGGCGAGTGAGAGGCGCAATCGTGGCGGGCGCTCAGACAATGTTGTCAATTGTAATTAAAGTCGCCGGCGCTCTTTGAGTTCGCCCGACACGCAAAGGTGTCGCCGTCATCGGCGTCGATTGTCGAGCGCCGCACGTCGAGTTTCGTTGGCAACGCAATGCGGTTTCAGTGGTTTATGCTTCACTTGTTCTTGCTCTCGTACTTGTTGTTGCTGTTGTTGTTACTGTAATGGTGTTGTTGCGATTGTAATAGTTGTTATTAGCGTCGTCGACAAGCAAATCGCGGCGAGCTTGATAGATTTTTATGGCTGCAGGTGAACAGCATTTGGTCGCCGCCGACCAAAAACAGGGCAAAAAAAATCGAAAATCGTGTCAGTCGGTGCTCGTCAAACGATCGACGCGGTCGACTCTGGTCGCGATCGTTGCCGACTCCTCGCAGATCGTTCGCTCTCCATCGAAATGAAGGACGTTGAGTGGGAGAGGGTTGGAGATAAGTTTCTCAGATTTATTTCAAAGTGATTTCAATGTTTAGCTTCACCTTCTTGCATTTCTCTTGTGTTTCCTTTCCTTTCCTTTCATTTCATTCCCCGCCCTCAGTGTTGTCGGGTTTTTGCATCATTGCCAATTGGAGCTTAATCGAAAGACTCATTTCAAGTTCAGAAACCTTTGTCCGGCCTTCGTGTGCCGGTCTCTTCCAAATGTCTCCTCAATATTTTCCCCATCCCGCCCTCAGCCTGTCAGTCCAAGCCCAAGCTGAGACCCCAAATCCATGCAGAGCCAGAGTCGCCTCCATTCAAAACGCAGTTGCGAAAATCCATCTCGAAGTCTGTCCATCTTTCTCTCTATATCTTTCGATCTGCCGTTTGTCTCTATGTCCGCTGTTCGCCTGCTCCCGACTCCTTCTGCTGGCCCGAACGTTTGCCGTCTTCAGCCGCCCTCCTTCGCCTCGAATTGGCAACATTGGCAGCCCCGGCCCGCCCCGCCCCCGCGGCGGACGCAGCGGGGAACCTGGAAGTGGCATCGCTTTCAATGCCGGATTCGGCCGTTAATGACTTCGCCTCACCTCGGCCCGCCAGCACCAGCTGCTCCTCCGTCGTCCTCGGTCGTCCTCAGCGACCCAGCCCCCTGTCTTCGTCGGCGTCCTGCCCCGCCCTGCTCAGCCACGGCGGCTGCGGAAGATTAACTCGGCCGCTTTTAATGGTCGGTCGCCGTTAACTGCAACCCCAGCCCTGGTCCATCCTTCATGTTCCCGGCCCCGTTCCCGTTCCCGTTCGCATTGCCGTTGCCCCTGCCCGTGGCGGAGACGCTCGAGCGACGTCACTTCCTTCCCCTTCCGCCGGAAGCTGCTGATGAATTTAATGGACGAAGCGCGAGCGACGGCCGGACGAGCGAGGCCGAAGACAGGGACGAGCGGTGGCGAAGACGGGGTGGCGGACGGTCGAAGCCTGGACGCCGATGGAGTTGAGGACGAGGTTGGACCGAGGAGCGAAAGTCAAAACCAAACGAGGGCCGAGGACGAACGACAGACGACCGAGGATGACGAGCGATGATAAAATAGAGGACTGTGAAGTAGAGGACGGCGATAAAATGAAGGACGACGATGAAGTTGAGGACGATGAGGGGTCGATGCCGAGGAAGGCGATGATGAAGTTAGGCAGACACTGTTGCCAACCATGAGGGAGAGCAAGGGAAGCTCCAGAAACCCCCGACCAGGACGAAGGACGAGGGACAGAAGGCAGAGGACGAGCGCTGTGAGTTGCATTTGAAATGAGTTTCACTTTCTCGGTTGGAAAGCGAGGGCGAAAGCGGTGTGGAAGGGGGAGCGAAAGAGTCAGGAAGAAAAGGAGAGCGATTCAAAGAGAGCGAGAGAGGACGAGTGGGGATTCGTCGGGAGAATTTGATTTAATTAAACGCATGAAACTTGCAGAAACTCCTTTGGTCAGCGTCCAGCAACGACTCGGACCAATTGATTTTCCTTCCCAACCTCGGCCTCTCCGCTCCCTGGATCCTCCTCCTCCTCCTCCTCCTCCAGCGGCAGGAGCTGCCGGATTTTCCACACGTCCCCTCCACTCGTCGCTGTCCCCGCTCCCTGGACTCTCCTCGCTTGCCGTTTCGCATTCCGCCCATCTGATCGCCTGCGTCCTCCTCCTTCTCCTTGTTTGCCTCCTTCTCCGACCCCGCCCCCGCCCCCGCCCACCGCGACCCCTCTCGGATGCTCCTCTAACGATCGGTCCGGCGCGGCGTTGCCACCTTGTTCGCCGGCAATTACCATTAAGTGCCGCGGCCCCTGCGTCTGCGCCTGCGACGACAGCCGGGTGCCGCGAGCTCGAAAACCATCTGCGATCGGCGAAATTCACCGACAACGACGTGGTCCGACTGCCACGCCCCCGGCCTCGGCCTCGGCCCCGCCCCTCGTTCCACGGCGGCCCGGCTGGATCGACGGAGCCACGCTTGACGTCGGCGGTGCGGAGAATTTTCTGGTTTTGTTGTTGTTGCTCCCATTTTCGCACAGTAGCCGGCCGTTGTTGTTGTTGTTGTTGTTGTCGTCGTTGGTTTTATTGTTGCTGTGGCGATCTCGTTGCGTCCTGCATCCATCCTCCATCCTCCATCGAGCTCGGGCGCTTTTCGTTTTTCAGACGATTAACTCGGAAACTGGGAGTTCGAGATCGCGCCGATTGCGGAAATTGCATTTCGCACAGTGGGCCGACGGAGGGGGATGGCGACGATGGTGATGATGATGGTGGTGAAGGCGATTGTGATGATGATGATGAAGGTGATGGTGATTGAAACGATGAAGCGAACGCTCGCTTTGGGGCGGAAAATGGAGGGGGGCAACATTTGGAAATATGGATAGAAAGTCCACGGTTCGATCGCGGCGACGGCAAATATTTACAGTTATTTCCTCTGTCTGTCTGTCTGTCAACATTATGTCAAGAGCTGAGGGCACACAAACAAGTAGGCAAATAATCGGACAGACTTCTCTGCAACAACAACAACAACATCGGTTGTTAGAGACCACCAACAACAAGCGAAGAGAGGAACGAAAAATGCAGGCGGGACTGTTTTGTGTTTGCGCAGACGCGACCGCGACCGCGGCCGCCGCTCGTCCCCCGACTCGTCTTCACCCCCCCCCCCCACACCCTCCTCCTGTTTCGACCCCCTCGCTTGTCAACTCGAGCAAACAGAATTCGTTGACAACTCAATTTGGGAGCTCGCGAGCAAAATCGATGCGTGGCTTTCGGAGCCCTCTGTCGGTCTTTAAACATTTTTTTTAATATTTTTGTGTTTTTGCTTCTCAAACCTTCCTCTACTTTCTGAATCCACTTTCTGTAGAAATTTTTGACGATTTTTTGTGGTATTTTTAATTTATTAATTTTTGCATTGGAATTTGTTGAATCTGATCTGATCTTCAGTACAATGTAAATTTTCTATAAACCCTATTATGTTATTATTTCATGTTTTTTGTTTATTTTTTTCATCATCTGCTCGTTTTGTTTTGTCATTTGCTCGATCATAATTTGTCGTCTGTCGATCCAACTATTTGATGTTTTAATTGAAATTCCGTTTTCCCTTTGATCTCCCATTCGATTCGATCATTCTATCTTCCGCTCGATCTTCCCTTTCGCTCTTCATTTTGATTTTCATTTCGCTTTTCACTTCGATCGTGTCTTCGATCTTTCCATCGATCTTACTTTCCATCTTCTTTTCAATCTTCCTTGCGATCTGGCCTTCGATCTTAATCTCGAGTTTCTCTTCAATTTTCCCTCTTCGATCGAGCTCCTCGATCTTCTTTCGATCTCAGCTCCCGGACATGGACTGTGGGTCCCGGGTCGAGTCTGTTTCCGTCCCATTTGTTGTTCTTGCCTCATGCTCATGTCAAGTGTCAGCGTCAAGTGCTTTGGCTCTATACAGTTGTTGTTGTTCTCCACGTTGTTGTTGTTCTTCAGCACGCCTCCTTCCTTCATCCAACGCGACCCAGACCCAAACCCAGACCAAGACGAAGACAAGTCTGGAACTTCGATCAGAATCCCAGGGATAATTCAGAATGCTCAGGATCTTCTCTCTCTCTCTCTCTCTCCCGCCCATCCTCCCCGGATCTTCTTCCGCCCCGCCCCAAGCCAGTCGTCGTCTCCTTCTCCTCCTCCCTTTCGCTGTTGTTTTTTTGTTTCTCACTCCATCAGCCTCGGCGCGCCCTCGATCGACGTCGCAACCCAGGCGCGACGAGACGTGACGCGAGTCGCTGACGCCAGGCCGCCGCCCACCCGGCCGAATGTGGAGCAGACGCCGACGGCTGAGAGTCGTCTCCTCTTCTTCTTCTTCTTCTTCTTATTTTCTTTTCTTCCCTTCCCCTCCTCCCGATCAGCTCCATCAACTCGACAAAATTTGTCAGAAGACGAATTTATGGGAATTTCTTCGTCAATTGGGGACTCAAAGGCCGTGAGAGGGGCCGAAGGGGGAGGGCAGAGGGGTAGGGGGGTGCAGAAGAGGAGGCAGGAGAGGGTGCTGGGTCGGTGGCTGGCGATCGCCGTCTGCGCATGCGCGGCACGTCCGGCGGCGTCGCCTCTCGCATAACGAATAAATGTCATCTTTTGGTATTTTATTGCCTTTAATTGCGAGACGCCGCCAGGGTCCGGCGCTGTCACCGCCATCACCGTCGTCGTGGTCGTCGCTGTCACCATCACCGACATCGACGCCACCGATGGACGATCGGCGATAACGACAAATGCAAATGTCACGATCGCCCCAAGGCGTTCGAGCTGAAAAGGCCGGCGGGACAGAGGCTGAGGCTGAGGCTGGGAAGAAGGGAATGCGGTGAACTCGTGGGTCCCGGCCGGCCCCGCCTCGTGGTCAGACGTGCGTGTCCCTGGACAACAACAACAAAAACAACACAACTGAATCCCTCCACGACGACAGCAACGAATTCCAGCAGCAGCAGCAGCAGAAGCGACAACGAAGTCGTAAACAATCGAGTCCAAAATAACGATCTCACAGGGGACGATGTCGTTGGCAACGCGGCCGTCCGAGTGCGTAAATAAAATTCTAATTGACGTGTCATGAATTCAACGGATTATAATTCATGTCGTTGTTGTTGTTGTTGTTGGCATTGTTGCTGTTGCGCGTAACCCGATCAACAAATGTCAGACATGCTCGTGTCCGTGAGGCGGCGATCGACGACAAACAGAGGGACAGATAAAAGGAGAGCCACAGACCGACACACCGAGAGACAGCCAGACATGCCAAGAGACCGACAGACATTCCGAGAGACCGACAGACATGCAAAGAGCCGGCCAGATGTGTCAAGAGGCAGGTCGGACACTTCGCAAGAAAGCGAGCAAGGAGAGTTTTCAGACAATTGCCTTGATTTTACGATCTTCTTTTCCACTCTGGAAATTCCTCGATCTCGCTATTTTTCATTTTCGCCCTCTCTCTCCCTCTTTCTCTCTTGGCATCGGCATGAGATTCCAGTGGGATTTTCGTCCCTCGGTCCATCCCTCTCCGAGCACCGGGCCGGGCTTGACAAAGCCTTCAATTATGCATTCCAGAGGGCATCGCCGTTCGGTCCGTCCGTCCGTCCGGCTGTCGGTCTGTGGGTTCGTCTGTGTGTCCGTCTATATGTCTGTCCACTATCTCTCTACTGTCTCTCGCTCGTCTCTCGGTTC
Source organism: Coelopa pilipes (assembly GCA_947389925.1). Lineage (NCBI taxonomy): Eukaryota > Metazoa > Arthropoda > Insecta > Diptera > Coelopidae > Coelopa > Coelopa pilipes. Next base: position 70,028,228 of record OX376696.1, read on the forward strand.
GTTCGCCTCCCTCCCCTGTCCGCAGTAATCTGCTTTATTACGACGAAGATCAGCCCGATAAGCGCTGGTAATGACTCGTCTACCACGAGGTGGACGGACGAACTGACAAATTGACCGAGGGACGGCGGATGGAGAGAAGGACAGAAAGTGGAGAAGAATACAAAATCAAGCACTCTCAGTCTGGGACAGCTGGGGATAGAGGTAGAGAAACAGGGAAGATGGACTCGTTTGGTACGAGACAAGGACAAGACTAACAACTGAAATGTTATCAGATAAATAATGAAATGATCATAGGAGATCAGGATTTTGATTTTGGAACAGAGCGAACTGAATTTAAATGAAAGGAAGTCGATAGACTTGTAATAAATCAGTCTATTTCCCATTGTAAGCGATCGTTTCCAAGGACAAACTTGGATTCGTTTAAGTTCGACAAATTCACCAAAGACTCAAAGTTCCACTGAGTTCTAATCCGTAATTCGAATCTCTCCTGAAGTGTTCTCCAAGCTCAATCGATCCACTTTCGCCTCGTCCTGCTGGAAACCGCTCCGAACGTCCCTCGCCCCTGACGCACCCCTCGCGAATCTTCGCAAATTGACGTGCATTTGAAAAACCTCCCCAGCTCCAGGATTCCAGATTCCGATCCCCCTCACCCACCGACGTCGTCGTCGCCCATTTGCCTCACAATGTTTGGCGCGCGACGTCATTCGCGGCTGGAAATGCGAGCAGATTTGCGAGGCGTGGACGCAAATCAGAATTCTGAATTCGCAATTCCGAATTCTCGCAAATCCGCCGATTCTTCCACGGGCCACGGGGTTGGCTTCGAGGGACCCGTGGCCATTGTGTGGGAGCTGGGGGAAGTTTGAAATTTCGGCAATTATTGCGCTCATCATCGCCGAAGACGGGACGGATGGAAATGAAATCTGCTGAAAGAAGAAAATAACACAAAAACCCTCCCCTCGATCCGGGGCTTGAATTCCTCCAACAGATGCTAATCCCTGAGTCAGGAGCGACAACAACAACAACAACAACACTAACAATGACTGCGGCGTTAACAACAATGGCAGGAACAACAAATAAGGAGCAATATTTTTGAACGAGGGTTCGTTTGCGATGCAGTTGTTGCTGCTCCTGGCTGCCACTGGCCTTGCGGAAAGAAGGGCCGGGACCGACTTTTATGTGGTCTGGCGTGGTGAGCAGGAGGCGGAGGTTGGGAGGCTGAGGAGGTGAACCATGGGCTCGGAGTCCTAGACCCAACTTCCCCTGCTTCGGCGCCAGCTCCAACTCCAGCTCGTCCTCGCCGCGAATCCTCCACTTGAGTCATTGTCTCGAGCCGCGCGCCTGGAGTCACCGGCTGAGCCGCGTTTCAACCCCTCTGGGTCCCTCGTCTTGGTCTCTGTCAGTGCAACGTGTGCTCTCGTTTCCTCCCTCTGCGACCCCCACCTCCAGCCGGCACAAGTCGACATGTCTTGCAATTAGAATATTTTCGAAAGCGAGACGTCGCGAAAACGTGCCTCAAGAAGGGTAAAAAGCGGGAGCGCCAGGAGTTGGGGTAGGACGGAGTGGGGATTAAAATCTGCTCGATCCGAGGGTGGCGATTGGGCTGAGCTGAGCTGAGCTGAGGGCTCTCGGGGTTGGATGGTGCGAGGATGGAGTCGGGGTGAAATTAATTTGGGAGATTGTAAATTATGACTATTCAATTGCCAGGGTGACAGGAAGGTGAGGGAGGAGGAGAAAAAAGAGCGAATCAGGAAGTCAAGAGGAGGACGGGAAGTTTCTGGCTCCTTGAGCCTCCTTGACCCTCGGACTAATTTGACGTGCCTGATGAATGGATCACAATGAAGTCAAGGGCGATGCGAAGAACGAGAATCGGAAAACTGCAAAACCTTCCGATTTCCAGCTCACGCTCCAGTGAGAACGAGGAACTTCTAAGTTAACGCCTTTAAAGACCTCCAATGAATCAGCGGCCGAGCCCCGACAGCCCTTTGAGGGAATCGCTTTAAGCCATGATTTACGACGAGCCTCGGATTCCCCTCCCGGCCAGCTGGACGGACGCAAATCCTCGATATTTAAATCATTTCTCCGCTTTGCGCGCCTCGTGCGTCTGCTGCGAAAACCCAGCGACGGCACGGCCACGACCACGGCCATGGCCACGACCATGACCACGACCACTGATCCACACACGTCCTCGTTAACCCCGCCTCGTCCTCGTCCTCGTCCTCATCGGTGTCCCCCAGCCCTCGTCGTCGCCCTTCGCCGGCAATCGACCAGACATGCAGGATGAATTTTTTATTGCAAAACTTTCACTGACTGACGTCGAGGGCTCGACGTGGCCAGGGAGCGAGGTGAGGGTGAGTGTGAGGGGGAGCCGCCGGAGGTGGGTTGCGGGGACCCGGGCCCAGACACGCTCACATGTGCGGCGGGCGAGGGTGGCCCGGACGAGGCGCGAAGGCGACGGAGGGAGGGTGGTGGAAAAGGCAAATTTCACGTTTAATTTCACGAGAACAATCGAGCGAGGAATTTCAAACTCTCTCGACAGGCATCAGGGGAGGCTTTTCCCTTCTCTCTCTCTCTCTCTCTCTCACTCGCTCTCTCTGCCTCGCTGTCGATAGCGAGAAAAATTGTAATTTTACGAGTCCTGGCCGAGGCGAAGGGAGTTTTTCTGGGTCTTCCTTGCGTCCATCCCGACAGGACGCTGGACGCCGCGACGAACCCTGATGGATGGACGCCTCCGAGGGAGTTGGGGCGGGTCGCTTGGGGTGCAGACGCCGTGGGCACGGGACGGGTCGAGGCTCGTCAACTCCGTGTCCAGTTCGAAATCCCAGCGCAGATGACAAAACGCATGGAAATCAGGGGGAAGCGAAATTCGACAAAAACGACTGGCAGCGAAAAAGCGAGCAAAACAGGGGGAAATAGAGAAATAAAAAATTAAAAAATAGAAATATGGAAATTAAAAAAATATCAGAAAAAAACAAAAAGAAAACTAAGTTACGAAAAATAAGAATTAAATCGGAAAACAAAAAAACATGAAACAAACACATCGAAACATCAGAGGCGGCCCCACGGCGTCGGCAGCAAGAAGGGCCATTATTTCGCGTTGCCAACTGTAAAAACAGATCCGTGCGATTTACTGACAAAGTCCGAGGAATTGACTCTGCTCGGCGGAACAGGGCGGGAGATGGGGCGAGGGGTGGGGCTGACGCCGTGTTCTCGGGCTCGTGTCGGAAAGCTTTTATCTCTTTTAGAGGATTTCAATTATTGAGCAACATGTCTGCGAACACCTCGCGCTGTGTTTGCTCAGCCCCAGCCCAGCCACGCCCCGCTCAGCCCCCTCGTCCCCCTTTTGAGCCCGTCCTGTTCCTCCCTTCACTGGCAACTGCGGGATTTCCACGAGGATTCCTCGACTCCCGGTCCGCCTGGCACGTGTCAAGGCTCCCGTCGTCCACCCCGGCTCGCGACTAAGCCGTGACGGGATTCCGACGCTCCAGGGGCGGGGGTTCCGGGCTCGGCCGTCCCCTTTTGGGGTTCAGAGGCCGCCTCCGTTCTCGGATTAAGTCACGGCCCGGTTCGGAGGAAGCGCAAATGGCTTTCGATGCGATTTGGCGGCGGGGTCGGATGGACGTCGGAAGGGTCGGATGGACGTCGGAAGGAGGGATTCGATACCTTCTCTGCCCGCATGATTCATCGAAGTTCTCCAGCTCCCTCTGGTCTCTCCTCCGCCCTTCTTTCCTCCTCCTTTGTTCCCAGGGATCTACGATCAATCAACGATCATTCAGCGATCGATCGGCCGACTCGTCGCCGGCAGTTTTCGAGATCCGCACGTTCACTTCCTCCACTCATCCTCACTCCTTCTCCGTCTCATACTCCTTGGCCTTCGCATACTCCTTCTCCATCTGCCTCTCGGCTCGCCTCTGGCTCAATGCCCACGATCGCAATCGATGTTCATTAGGGTTTTAATCAGTATCAATAAATTTCTTTGTCTCTCCCTCTCTTTTTCTCTCTCTCTTCCCCAGCTCTCCCCAGCTGCCATTGTCTGACCCCCCTCAGTCCGGCTCCAGATGCCGTCGCGATCGCGATCGCCGTCGATCTCTCACGTCTCCGAAGGCACGTTGTTGGCAGTTGTTGTTGGTGCTTTTCTTCCTTTTGTTGTTGTTCTTGTTGTCTTTCTCTGCTCAGGTGGCCTCGGCCGTGTCAGCAGGCGTCGATCTTGTCGGCGATCGTGTCGCGGTCGCTGACGATGTAAATTTTTTCTCCGATTTCGGACGTCGATCTTGACGTTGATTGGGTCGGTGACGACGATGACGACGACGACGACGATTCAGACCTGAGCCGGTGACGGACGACGATCGGGGGCGCCACGATCCGACCGGGTCCCCCACCCCGGGCCGACCGACCCGAGCCGTTCCGATCCGCTTCAGGTCGCCGCGCCGCGCCCTGTCAATTAGCATTAATCTCTTTTTCTGCGTCGCCGGCTCGCGACAGACGGCGACGACGACGGTGACGGATCGGGAGGATCGACGAGGGAAGATTTTTCGCTCCTTCATCGTCGTGGGTATTTGTTTTTGTTTTTTGTTTTCAATTTCGGCCCCTGCTTCCTCTTCGACGCCTCCTTCCCGTGGCATTCGCCGATTCAATGCGATCGTAATTAGCTCGAGGAGGCCCCGAGGACGCCAGGAGGAGGCGGATGGGGGATCTGTCGCTGTTTCTCGCCCATTACGTGAGTGATTTATTGACTCGAACGCGACTCGGACGTGCTTCACGTCGAAATGGGCGGACCGCGATTTCTTCTCAATTCGATTCGACTCCGACGACGTTGATGGTTTCGATTTTCCACGGCCGCCCCATTTCGTTAGTTGTTTGTTTACGAGGCGCACGCAACGCAGGCGATCGCGATCGCGATCCGATGATCGCAGACGGGAGCCGGGTTTCGATTCCAGATTCCGATCGCAATCGTGGTCGCAAACGTGATCACGATCGTGTCAACGAACGTCCAGAGACGCCGACATCAGTGCCAGAATAACAAAGAACCGGGGACGCGGACGCGGATCGAGACCAGTGGTCGACGAGGCGACGGAAGAGGGAGGGGAGAGAGTGTGGTGGGACGTCATCGCGTTGCCAATCAGCGGGCATTCGTTTCAATTGAGTTGCAAATGGCATGGGTCGGTTCGTCTGTTTTCGTCACGGTTTTGAATTGCAAATGCAAGCCGATCCTACTCTGTCGCCCCTCTCTTTCTCTCTCCCTTTTTTTCGCTCTCTCTCATCACTCTCTGTCTGTCCTCCCCCAACTGATGTTTATTAATTGCTTTTTAAGTGTCTTCTTTCGTTCCATTCCGATCCGCATGGATCCCTTTCGATCCTTCAGCGTTGCTGTCGTCATGATTATTGTTGTTGTTGTTGTTACTGTTGTTGTTGCTGTGGTTGCTGTTGTTGTTGTGTCTGCTGCAAGCGGAGATCCGCGGGAACCTCGGCCTCAGATGCCGGACCACCCAGGCGTTAGAAGGCTTTTTGTGTCGGAATTTTCTCTCCTCCTTCCCACAGGGCTTCGAATTTTTCACTCCTTTTTCAGTTTTTGTTTGTGCCTTTTGAAGTTTATTTTCCACTCCTTCTATATCGTCTTATTTATTTATTTATTTTTTGTTTCAGTTTCCACTTCTCTTCCTTTTCTCCCGAGAATAAATCAATTTCCATGTGTGAACTTTCCATGTCATCGCCGTTGTTGTTGTTGTTGGTAGTTTGAATATTTTTCTAATACTTTTTTATGTTCGTACTTTTATGTAATTGTCGTTGTAGTTGTAGGTTGTTGTTATTGTTGTTTCTGCGCTTTGAGCAGACATTTTTCAACGATAAGCGACGACGTTTGGCGCCACCAAAGCCATCATTTGTCTTCGTCGGGCTTGTGTTTGGTGTTGTTGTCTACGAAATCGATGACAACACTAGTTCGAAGCGAAAACGAATTGTTGTCTACGGTGTTGTTGTTGTTGTTGTTGTTGCTGTTATTTTTGTGGCTGTCACTATCATGGTTGATCCCGAATTCCTCAAATGGCGGCGAGGAAGTCGTTTCGAGGCGGAAAGAAGTCGGTCGAAAACGGTATTAAGAGAGCTTTTCGACGGAGATAGCGGTGTTGTTGTAACCACAGTTGTTGTTGTTGTTGTTGGTATTGTTAAATCCCCCCACACCTTATCAAACACCCAATATTAGAAGAAATCTTTCGAATTCTCAAATTACTAAATTAATTGTATTGAAGGCTGTGGAAAAAAGATCCACAAATAAAATTAAAAAACATTTCATCAAATTAACAATGAATTACAAACCAAAAAAACACAAAATAATATTTTTCAAACAAAATCAACTAAAATGGAAAAAAGATCCACAAAAAATAAACTTCAATATAAAATTAATCAATTTAAGAAATAAAAAAATATCATAAAACATTAAAGGAAATGGTATAAAAATAGAAAAAAAATAAATTTTTAAGAAAAGAATACTCCACTTTTAACTCAATTTTACTCAACATTTTCGAAATCTTCCACTCGAAAAACGTCCCCCAAAATATCACTCGAATATCACTCAGCTCGTCTCACTCACGCTTGAGTCGTCTTCATAGAAACCCCACTCGGTCCCGGGCTCCCAGAAATCACAGAGCGCTCGACTTCGCCCTTTTCCCTTCACGTCCCCCGGGGAACAGGGAATTTCATTGAAGCACGGCCTCCGACCCGGCCCCTTCACCGCAATCCTTCTCTCTCTTTCTGCCTCCTCGGCGCCTCGCCGCGCCCTGGCCATGAAAGACTTCATTGTTTCATTGCATCCTTCGTTGAATTCATTCACTTAAACGATTCCCTCGCACATCCATTGCTCCATCATCCGACTCCCTCGTCGTCGGTTCCGTCGCCACTCTCGTCTTTGGTCCATGCTTCCATCTCCTTGTTCAGCCGTCTCGTCGCGGGGCCGTCTCGGCATTCGTTTCCCTCGTCATTCATCCATTTGATCGTCGGTCCCTCTCCTCGTTCGGCCCTCCTTCGCCCGGCTGCCAACTGCGAGCCTCAAGTTCGCCACACATTGTCCTGGGCAGCAGGCTCTGGTGACGAGGTGTTGACGGCGCGGACGACGACGACGACGAGGAGGCCAAGGAGCGGGACGAGAAGGGCGTCAAAGCCTTCGACAAAGTGGACCGAAGAGGACGAGAGAACGTGGAGAACGAGGTGAGGACGGCGAGGTGCAGGCGGTCTGTCGGTCGGTCGGTCGTCGGCCGTGGTCGGGAGCTCGTGTTTGCGCGGCGAAAGAGCGAGGGATGTTACCATAAACTCCAAATGAGCCGCAACTCGTCCGCGCCCGCACCCTCGCCATCCTCCTTTTCCTCTCCTTCCACCCTCCTCCCGCTCCCCTCGAGTCCACCTCCAGCGTCCTCATGCTCGGCCCGAGTCAACAAACTCGCCGACACCGACGTCGACGTCGACGCGCGGCCAAATTGCTGGGAGGCATTTTAATTTGCGTTCATCGTCGGTCGTGGTCGGTCGTCGTCGGTCGTCGCCGTGGCCGTGGCTTCGACACCAGGAAGACGAAGGAAGCAGGCGAAGTCTGGGCTTCGATCGTGGGCAAATGTTGGAGCGAGAGGAATGATTAAATTAAACATCGTGTTTTCACTCAGCACCGCCCTCTCTCTCTTGCTCTCTTGCTCTCTCACTCTCTCCTTCTCACTCCCATTTTCTCTCCCGCTCTCCCCGCATTTCGGTGACCCCTCGCCAAGTGTTTATAAATTCACAATTTGTCATCGCCCAGCGCCGTGAAGCAATTCACACTTCATGGTTCATCGGGGTCTTCGTGAGCCACGATTTATGGCAGTCTTCCCGCAGCAACAACAACGACAACAACGACAACAACGACGACGACGACGACCATCAGCCCTTTGGTGCCCTCGTGACCACAGATGCCCGCCACGTCGCCCGGCCGCCTCTCTAATTGGGGTCCCCGACGTAGTGAAGTCGTCTTCCTCTGCCGGCTGCTTCCCTTCTGGCCGGAGATGTGCGAACTTCTCGCAGTTTAATTTAATTCAATTTAATCTAACTCGATTCCCAGCACGGCAAATGACTTTCGGCTGCCGGTCCTCGAGTGGTTCGCGCCTCGCCCTCACCCCTTGAGCCGTGGCCTGCGGGTACGGAGGTCGAAACAAGGCCGGCCGGCGGGTCGCAGTCTCGGGTTCTCCCTCGGTTGCTCCTCGCCCACTCTCGTCGGCCCTCCGTCCGTCCATTCGACAGCCTTCCCTCGCCTTCTGCCAATGTTCTCGTTATTTTATGCCTCCGGAGCCAACCTTGATGGGTCCTTGCGGAGCTCTTGGGGAAGGTTCGAAGCTTCTCGGGAAGGATCGAAGTCCATCAGGTCTTCAGTGAATCTAGTCGAAAGTGCTTCGAGAGGCTTCCATCAGAAACAGGTTCTTCTTGCCAGCTCCTGAACGTCTGTGGGTATTTAAATTATTTTCTTCAACAAAGAACTCGCATCTGTTTAATTAATAATTGTTGTCGTTGGCGTTGCCTTAACTTCTCGCTCTTAATGTGATTAAATTTTGCTTCCCGTCGTTTGGAATAATGCAATTTTCTCGACCATTTCTGCTAATTAACTCCTAGTTTCCGACTTCTCAATTGCACAACTGATTCAAGTTCCTTCCGCTCGTGCCTGCCACGGGATCCCGGAATCCGCCCCTATCGTGAGTTTGATCCGTGGCTCTTCACCTCCCTCCCACTCTCACTGTCTCTCTCTCCTGTCTCCTGTCTCCTGTCTGCCTTCATCTCACTCTCTGGCCCTCGCCCTCGCTGGAATTTTTCATTCATTACCGTGAGTTTTTCCAGCACGAGACCCCAGCGCCCTGTCCCGTCACTCCATTGGCATCTCACTCTCTCTCTCTCTCCCCCTATCCATTTTCTGGCTGTCTGCCTCGCTCTGGTCGGGGAGACTGCGAGCTCTCGTCGTATCCTGCGGAATCCTGTGGATTGTTTGTCACATTTTGTATTTTGAACCGTTAAATTTGACATGAGAGAGTGAGAGTGAGTCTGAGAGGGGGAGGGAGAGTGAGAGAGGGAGGGAGACAACAACAACTGCAACAGTAACAAGAACTACAACAATAACAACAACTGCCAGAATCACAACAACTGCAACAAGCACAACAAAGTCGTCACTAACAAGGGCCAGCAGTTGCAGCAACTACAATAACAACGACAACCATGACAACAACAGCGACAACAAGAACAACCACAACAACAACAAGTACACTTGAACGTATGCTGACCCACCTTCACTTGTCACGACATCCTGCGCGGTCGACGTCGCTGCCAACGTCGCCGTCCCCATCGCCGTCGCCTCTCGGCTGCAGGACTCGAGCTGCTGCCACTTGAGACCGAGTCGAGATCCGTCGAGGGTTGTCGGCGTTGTGTTGTCGTTGTTCGTGTTGTTGCCACTGTTCTTGTTGTTGCTCCTGCTCTGTTGTTCCTGTTGTTGTTGTTCCTGCTACTGTCCTTGTTTTTGCTACTCGTTCTTGTTCCCAGACCCACGTGTTTCTGTTTCTGTGGCTCTGCACGCAGCTGGGGCCCACGTCTCTGTGTGTGCGTTTCTATACGTCTGTGTTGGTGTCTCAGTGTGCCTGTGTGTATGTGTGTGTTGGTTGAAATAATTAAATATGCACCTCGAAGTTGAAGTTTAAGAAAAGTGTTTTTCTTCCACCTTTCCATTCTCCATTTTCCTCTTGTTTCTTCCCGCTCACCTCATCCCAAGGTGGTCTTGTTTTATCCTTTCGCCATGTGGTTTTTGTTGTTTCCTCTTCTCACCCCATTCCCTTCATCGGCTTCCACTTGCTCTGTTTTCGTGCCGTGGCAGGGGCCACGTGAAGCGACGGGTTAAGTTTTGGTGATCCGGGCGATGAAGGTTGAGCGGGCGGGCGCTGAGCTTGAGCTTGGGGGAGAGCGTGGGGGAAGAGGGGGAGAAGAAGAAGAAGAAGAGGAACCCCACGTGTCAGCCTGGGGTGTCGTTTGAAGGTGGCGACCCGTTGGTGACCCGAAGGACCTTCTCGGGCTTCATGTGGTCTGCCTCGAAAGCTTCATTTAATGAGGAAACGCGGTTCCAAAAATAAGGTTTTTATCAGAGAACTTTCTCAAAATGTTGAGCAAAATTTCGATATTTCAATGCAATTTCGACTTAATAAAGAAATTGGGATAAAGAATTTGCAACTTAAATAAATATAAGCAATGTAAAAAATTTGATAAATTTAATAATTGAAATAAATTTGACAAATATAATAATTATAATGAATGTAATAAATATCACAAATACAATAGATGAAATAAATATCATAATTATAACAAATATAATTAATGTGATAACAATAAATCAGTCAAATGAGAAAATATTTGGCATTAGTAATGCAGAAGAACAACAGGGACGAATTTAAAATCCCAACATCGTTCGGGGGCTCCCGCTCGGTGCCTATGGCAACAACAACGACGACAACAACAACAACTTCGGTAATAACGACTGAAACAGCCATAATAAGAACTACAACAATAATAATAATAATAATAATAGCTAAAACAACACATAACACGGAGAGAAGTCGAAAAGGAAGGGAAAAGGAAAGGAAAAAAACAATGCAGAGAGAGAGAGAAAAGAATTCAAACGAAATAATTTAAACATCTGCAATGGAGAAGGAAGCAACAGTAAAAACAAGGAAGGCAGGAACGAGAGCGAGAACATCAATGGCAACAGCAACAGCAACTTGGGGAACAACAGCAACAACAACAACAACTTGGGGAACAACGGCCACAACAACAATTTGAGGAAGAACATCATTGGCAAGAACATCTTGAGGAACATCATTAGCACCAAGAACTTGGGCAACAACATTGGCAGCAACATCTTAAACAGAACAGCCCAACAACAACAACAACAAATCAGCACACATGCTACGAAATTGTGATTCATTCCAAGTACAATATTTATCTCTGCGAGATTTTTCTCCCGATTTTTCAGAACGAAGACGAGAATGTCGAAAAAAGTCGAGAAAGAACTTCAAAGCGATGGCTTCCGGTGAAAGGGAAATTCTTCGGCCGCTCTTCCTCTTCCCCTCACACCCCGCCCACCCCGCCGCACCTCACGCGTTTTCTTTCTTTCTTTCTTCCTGAGCGAGTGGGAGTCTTTTAACGGCCTCCTGTTCCGGCCGAAGTCCCGACGTTCGGCCCTCAACCTCTTCCCATTCCGTGTTCCCTTCCCCAGTCCTTCTTCACCGCTTTATCTCGACTGCTTTTTGGTCTCTTCTTCTTTTTCTCTTGTTTTTCCTCTTCCTCCCCTGCCTCTTCTCCTCCCCCCCTCCTTCGACTCCCTCGGGATCGTTTCCTCTCGTGCGATTTATCTTCGATCCGAATCCTTCGCCTCCTCAATCAAAGTGCTTCGAATTCCTCGATCGTTCCTTCGATCTTTGCCTTGGTTTTCCTTTGCCTTGGCTTTTTTTTATCCCTTGGTCTCCCTAATCTCTCCCTCGCCACGGCCAGTGTTGCAGTTTTCAGGGCCTCTTCTTCGTTTTCCCTCATTTCCCATCTTCCCTCTTCCACCACGAGGCCGGCTCGTTCTCTTCCTTCTGAGACTGCGACCCATGCGCCACCGACCGACTCTCGTTTCCCCCACCTCTTCCTCCCCCTACCTCCCACCCCCCCCTGCCATGGCCAGTGTTGCCCCTCCTCTTCCGCTCTGGCGCGCTCGCTCGCTGCTAAATAAACATTTAAAGTAGTTTTCGGCCTGATTTTTATTTTCTGATCTTTTCAACTGGTCTTTTTTCGTTTCGTTTTGTTTTGTTTTGTTTTATTTTGCTTTTGTTTCTGCTTTTTTATGCTGCTGTTTATTGCTGTTCTTGTGTTGCTGGAGTTCGAGTGTTGTATTGTTGTTGTTGCCTCTCTGGTTCGTTTTCTGTTTTCTGTTCTTTGTCTTTGGATCGTTTTCGCATTGCGTTGTAAACAGTGTTGCATGGGGAAACGTGTGGTTTTCGTCCCGCATGGTATGCAATTAATTTAACTCCTTGTTGTTGTACTATTTGTTGTTGTTGTTGTTGTTGTAATTGCACTCAATAATCACGGTGTTGTTGTTGTTCCTACTCTATAATTGACTCGACTCGACTCGGCCCGATCTCGATCTTTGCTCGCATTCCCGACTGATCGACGACCATCGGGCCGACTCCGTCCGTCCGTCCGTCCATCTGTCCGTCTGTCCGTCTGTCCGGATATCTATTCGTCCGTCCGTCCGTCCACCCATCCATCTGTCTGCATATCCAGTTGTCCGTCCGTCCCGCGCGATCTCGTGGAGCGCGAACGAGATCGGCTGGCTTTTTTAATCATCGTCCATTGAGTTCACGGCGCTTTGGATCGGATCGGATCTGATCAGAGGCGATTCTAAGTTGTGGGCTGTCGGACCAGGAGGGGAGGAGGAGATGGGGAATGGGGAGAAGAGCCGGAAATTGAGTGACCAGGTGTTCGAAAGAAAGTTTCGCCCGGCTCTCGTTCGCTCCTGAAGCCCGCGCCCTCGCCTCGTCTCGATTGGGCCAACTTCGTTGTCATCGTTGCCGATTTCAAAACTTTCGTCCTTGTCAGCGAACTTCCTGCTGCTTCCCCTCACTACACTCCTCCTTTGCTCTCTCCTCGCTCTCCCCTGCTGCTGCTGCTCCTTCTCCCTCATCGCAGCCTGGTCCTGGTCGCAAATCTGATTACGCTAATCCATCACGGCATTAGTCGTCGAGCCGACAAATCTCGAGCGATGCGACCCTCAGCACGAGCTTCCACCAGCCACTGCCGTTGTCCCACTCTCTCGCACCCTCACTATCTCCCTGCTCGCTCTATTTGGCCGCGAGTACGGACACTTTCGCGGGGTGACGGGGCTCGATAATGGTGACGTCGATGTGACGAGCCAGGGACCCCTCGCAGCTGACAAACGGGGCAAACAAGCAGCAGTCGCGGCGAGTCCTGGGGCGCCGGATCTCGCGAGAGAAGGGCGATGAAGTCGAGGTGGACAATGGAAAAGTCGAGAAGTAGTAGAGCGGAGTGGAGTGGAGGAGAAAGAGAAGGGAGGGAAGAAGCATTTGGAGAAAAAGTAGCGGAAGGAACTCGGGCACGATTTGATTCTCCGGACTCCCTGCGGAGTCGTGGCGCAGGAAACCAGGTCAGGCCGGCACCGAGGAGGAGCAGCAGAGGATCTTGGCGGCAATAAAGGGAGCGAGAGAGAGGGAGAAAGAGGGAGAGAGCAGTCGGTCGTCGCAGGTTCTCCGCTGGCGTCGTTTCGTTCGCTTCGTTTTGTGCCGTCCGTCGCTTGGAGGTGCTCGTCAGCGCCTGCTAATTATTTTCGTATTCCCAGGGAGTGGGGCCGACTCCCACGCCCCCGCCCACGCCCACGCCGCCAACCACCGTGGGTCGGTTCTTTGCCTGTCCCAAGTCGCTCTTTACGATTCCTGTTGCTGGGACTGTTGTTGGTGCACTGGTTGTTGGTCTGCTACGAGTTGTTGTTATTGTTGTTGTTGCAGAAGTTGCTGTTGTTGTTGTGCCGGTTGTTGTCTGTTTTTCTTTTGTTGCCTACCGCCGCTGCGGCTGCCGCTGGCCGTAAACAAATCACACGTGTGGAAATCTTGCTCCATCGTCTCGTGTTGCGAGTTTTTGATCTCGGTTTCTGGGTGGTTGGCCCTGCCTCCCCCTACCTCCCTCCCTCCCTCTTCCTCCCTCTCTCTCTCACCCTTAATCCTCTCCCCGCTCCCCGCTCCTCCCCCTGACCATCGCCATCGCCATCTCACTCGCTCCTTTTGGGTTTTCGGTCGCTCCTTCTCCAGCCTCGCTTCGTTTGTTCTTTTTTTGTCTGAAGTTTTTGTTTAATTTTTCATCCTCCTCCCCACAGTAGTTGCCTCGAGTTGTTGTTGTTAGTTGTTGTTGTCGTTGTTAGTTGTTGGTTTGCTGTTGTTGTTGCTAGAGTTAATAGTTGTTGTTGTTTTGGTTGTGGCCCGCCGGTCGGTCGTAACTGGAAGCCTCGGATTTCACGTGCAACGCCAGCAACTTTTGAGCCGCTGCAGTTGTTGCTGTTGTTGTTGTTGTTGTTGTTGTTCTTGCTCTCGTAATTGTTGTGATGCTATTTGGTTGTTGCTTTCTGCGATTTTTTTCGGTTTTGCCGCAACCGCGAGTTAATGGTGGAGCTCAGAGATTTATTGTTAAAATTAAAGCGCTGTCAGTTTTTGCCGAGTCGGCATCGGTCGAAGCCTTTTCGGGGCACCAGATGCAGGCACTCGGCGGCGATCCATCAAGCTAAAGTAGGGGAGGTGAGAAGAAGGCGGGATCGATATCGCCGTCTCACTCTATCTTCCGGTTGGCCGTTCTATTAATGAAAACAATTATGTTATGCAATTAAATATCGATATCTCGATGTCGTTTTCTGGCCTGCTTTTTGCGCTTCGGCCTCTCAGTCTCAGTATCGATGGAATCTTTTTGTGTATTCTTTTTGTTACTTCCTAGCCATGGGATCTTCTTCTTCTTCTTCCTTTCCGTAACCATGGATCGATTTCGGAGGATTTGATTTGGCTTTTGGAATCCGATGCAAAAGTCATCGGCAGCATCCTTGGGGAAATATTTATTTCGGGCCATTTTAATTGCTTTTCTGTCCTTTTGCTTCTCCGTTTTTCTGTCTGTCGATCTTCCTATCTGTCTGTCCTTGGTATTGGTTGTCTGTCCCTGTCACTCTTCCTTCCTCAGTCGAACTCTCGCTACTCCAATTAAACCTCGCCGTGAAAATTAATCAGCCGTCGTCAGCCGCAGACCTCGCGCCACAAGTTGCTCCTCCTTCTCCCTCTTCTCCCTCTCATTCTTCTTCCCTCGTCTCCTCATCTACTTGTTGTTGTTGTCTGCCTGTGTGTTTGCTGGCTGTTATTTTAATGCAACTAATTTCCGACAAATTTGACTTTTGTTGTGATTTTGACGAAGTGATTGACACGCGACCGGGAAGAGAAGCGTGCGAGGGACGAGGGAGGGAGGCAGGAGGCGACGAAGCCACCGAGGCACGTGACGACGGAGGAGGAGCGGAGCGAAAACGGGGGGAGAGAGAAAGAGCCCGGGCGAAGAAACGTAAACAAACACGCGACGGCGATGGCGACGACGACGACGATGACGAGGATGATCATGAGGAAGCGGCGAAAAACTACAGGAGAACGAAAGGAACCCAGGAAGCAGGACTGCGAGCTGGATGGGGGTGAAGAGAGGGAGGGAGAGGGTACCGACCGAGAACAGCCAGTGAAACAGACAGAGGGAGATCGATCCAAACAGATGTTGTCTACAGTGGATGGCAACGAGCGGGTCGGGAGGTCGGGGCAGGGCGAGGCCGGCCCGCCCTCGACACCCTCGACCGCTCTCCAACCTCCGCAACCCCCGTCGTCCTCCCCGGCTGCCTGCCGACCGATCCGTTCCACGGCATTTTTATTGACCCTGGCCTGGCCTGGCCTGGCCTGGGCGTCGGGGATCGGGGGTCGGTGGCCGGGACCGAGTTCCGTCGCATCGAGGCTCTCGTCGTCACCGGTCGTCGTCGGTGGAATTTTTAATAACTCTTGTAATTCTCACACATTCTCCTATCACAAATTCTATATTTTATTCCCGGTCTTTAGGTTTTACTCAAGCCTTTTACACCTTTTTTATTCACGGTTTTTATTTTCTATTTTTCATTTTCGTATCGCTTCTTCATTTGTGGTATTCATTTTTTATTCCTTGTATTTGCTTTTTATTACTTGTATATCTTATTTATTCATTACATTTATCTTTTACTCCTGGTTTGAAATTTTTCCATGATTTCAAATTTGGTCATTTTTTTAATATGTTTTCATGGTTTTCGTATTCATGATTATATTTTTTCATTTCTATATTTTCCGTTCATCGATTTGAATATTTTTATATACATGTCTTTTTATTATTTGTTTGATTCTTATTTTGTTTTGTGTTTTTTTATGATTTTCATTGTTTATTCGTTTATTTTTTTCATCTGTTTTTTGTATTTTTATTGGAATTTTCGATTTGTTCGCTCGTTTTTTCTGCTCGTTTTTCTTATGCTGGAAAAGACTGGAAACACAAAAAGGCAGTAAAACGTCCACTAATTTGCCACCGTTGCCTCCGGGCCCTCAGTGCAGCGATCGGCTTGTAAGTTATGGGCGGGAATAAAAATTAGTCGTATCGACGAAATAAATTTCCCCCATCGAACAACTCGTAAATCGTGGTTTTAGTGGAGTTTGTTAGTATTGCTGTCTTGCTTTATTATAAGGTTCTCTGGCCACTGACGAAATCTGAGCTCGCTGGAGGGATCTGGCGTCGTTGAGTGTGAAGAGACCTTCATGGCGGTTGGAGAACCTCCTTGGGGTCGTCGGGGGGGATGGAGAGGGTCTCGAGAAAGTCTCTCTCTGGAGATAAGACGCCTAATTTGTGGAGAAGCCACAAATGATCTCGACCAGCACTTGATGAACTCGTGGACCTTGATGAACTCCATTTGATTGATCGATCGTCTGCCTCTGCTCGTGATTATATCAGAGAAAACTGGGCCAACGATCGCCTGATGTTCGACTGATGTCTGCATCTCGAAATTTCCCCTGACGTCTGTTCGGCGATGGTCGCGAAGTCGGTCTGAGTTTTGTTTGTGATCTGATGTCGCGACCTCTGTCTGATGATCGGTCGCATTCGCCTGACGATTGTCGCCAACGTTCGTCCAACGATTGTCGCTTGTTTGACCAGCGCTTGTTGTCCAATGTTTAATCGTTGCTTGTCCGGGTTTTGTCCGTTGTTTGTCTGCTATTTTTCCGATAATTGTCCAATGTTTTCCCAATGTTTGTCCAATATTTGGCCATTGTTTGTCCACCGATTGTTTGTCCACCGATTGTTTGTCCACCGATTGTTTGTCCACCGATTGTCCAATTGTTCCTCCAATGATCAGCCGCCTGCCGTCCCGCCTCCGTCCCCGGTCGCTCTTTGGTTCCTCCACTGTTTGACCACCTCTTGAAATGATGCAAAACCGAGGTTTCGACTGTGAAGATCGAACGATCACTCGATCAAACCCTTCGCCCCCAGGCGGAGGAGGTCGAGAGGTGGAAGTCGAGAGCACGAAATGATGAAAACCTCCGTCGGCACGAGAAGAAGACAAGGAGTCGAGAGATGGGAACGAAAGGGACGAAGGATGAGACCAGGGAAGGCGAGGGGCAAAGCGGAGTTGGCGAAGGACAGTCCAGGGGTGGGGGCAGAGCGAATCGAGTGAAAATGGTGAAAATATTTCAATTTCCGACTCGGTATCTCGGGAAAACTCCGTTCGCTCCTTCCAATCTGCCTCCAGCCCCGGACCGCAGGACCCCGAGGATTTTCCTCGCCTTCGCCCCTCCTCGTGATGCCTTCAATTCATCACTCGTCCTCCTCGTCCTCCTCTTCGGCCTCCCGCTCACTCGATTGAGGCACCTGCCGTTTTTCGTCCTTCGGCCGCTGGACGTTGCAGCAGGATTGTTGTTGTTGCAGTCGTTGTTGTCGACATTTCTATTATCGCTTCAAAAGTGCTCGTTTTTGTTGCTGTTTTCTTAAAATTTTTAAATTTTGCTTGGTTTAGTAAAGTTTTCCTCATTTACGTGTTATGAACAATTTCCCTCGCAGGTTTTTGTCGAAATTCGAATTGTTTTGGGTGTTTGTTGAAATCTGTCTTTTTCTGTGTTTGTGCTAAAATTTGTATTTTTATTTGTTTCCCTCAAAACTCGTCTTACTTGGTGTTTCTGTTAAAATTCACTATTTTTGTTATTGTTTTCTTTTCACAATCGCCGTTGTTGTTGCCCGTGTTGTTGCCGTTGCCATTGTTGTTGTTTCATTGCTGATTTCTCTGCGACTCCTCTCTCGATGTCTGCTCGAAGCCATCGAAGCTGAAGCTCGTCCTTCGTCTTTCGTCCTTCGTCCTTCGCTCGCCCCCCGCTCGTCCTCCTGGCCTGTGTTTTTCCGTCGAATTAGTTGGCAACTCTTGCTTGCTCTTGGACAAGCTCAACAAACTCCTCCACCCTCCCCCCGCCCCGTCGCCCGCATGTTTTTGAAGGCAGCCCTTAATCAAAACCTCTGACGACGACAACACTGATAACAACAACTACAACAACAACAACTCTGGAGCAACAACGTTGAAATCGAAAAAACAGATCAACGAAATATCAAACAAAACATTGACAAAACAACAACAACAAAACAACAACACAACAACTAGAGATAACAACAAATGGGAGAGAGAGAGAGAAAGAACTGCTTTTAAAATTTCATTAAATTGGCAACACTGTGGAGTTGTTGGAGTTGTTGTTGTTCGATATTGTTGTTGCCGCAGTTAGCGTTGTTGTAATCATCGTTGTTCTTGTTGTTGTTTTTGTTGTGTCTGTCCGACGTCTGTGGCCCGAGGCCGCTCGAATTTTGGCAGCGAGCGACGAACGACGAGCGTCGAGAGCTTGGGCGAGAGGGAGCCGGGAGGGCGGGTGATGGAGGGTGAGAGAGAGGGAGAGAGAGAGGGGGGGGAGATCGAGAGAGTGGGACGGAGCTTGTTTGGTGCCGGGAAACAATGGCCAGCTTCTGCGAGCCCAGGTCGAGCCATCTGAAGTCTTTAAGCCTCTTAAAGTGAAACGAATGCTGCTGCTTCTTCTTCTTGTTCTGGCTCCTTCATTCTCCGTCTCATCTTCTGCCTCGTTCTTCCTTGGTCCTTCTTCCTCTTCCCCGCTCTCTCTCTCTGTCTCTCTCTCGCTCTTTGGGAGCCGCCTGAAGGCCCGACTCAAATTTATTTTCCTGTTATTCGATGACACCAACAACAACAACAAAATGTCCCTCATCACAACAACACGACGGCCCTCAACAAGTTGGTCCACGTCACAACAACAACAACAACAGCAACCACATGAACCGATCCTCTCCCGTTATCGTCTCAGGATTTCAGGGAATTCGCATTGTTTTGTCATCGCCCCAAATCGTCCTCAGCAGAGGCTCGGGCAGGGCTAGCGAGGGTCCGTGGGGCGGTGGGCGGAAGCGGCTTAAAATAAATTGCGAGATCCCTAAATTACAGCAATCGCCTTGAGGGGGGCCGAAAACGGCGAAAACAATGCCAACAACAACAACAACAATGCGAGACGGCGCATGTCGAACGATGTCGAACAAGAGGAAGCACAACAGCAACAACAACGTCGAAGCTCCATTTGTTGGCCTCACCCCCTTCTCCAGATTACGTTAATGACGATCGTCGACAATCGGGCCTTCAGCGGACCTCGCAGGACCGATCAATTGGTGCTGGTGGGAAGAGGGGAGGGGAGAGGAGAGGAGAGGAAGTGGCTTGGAGCGAAAGAGACAGAGGCACATGCTAAGTGGAAGCCCCGGCCCGGCTCGAGGACTCGAATCGTTCGCGATCCGATCCGCGTGGAGTTCGTTGGGAGTTCGCGGCGAACGCTAAACGTGCATCACATAAATTAGCGGCAATCAATTAGTCCGGCAGCACTGGCCGGCAATCAAAGGGAGTCCGGAAGACGGTGAGGGAGAGGGTGGGGAGGGAAAAGGGGGTGATGGTAATGGCGAGATTGGAACTGAAGGAGACGCGGCGAGCAGGAGACGAGGTCGAGGTTCGATTCCGGAGACGAGGAACGAAGTTCGATGTTGGAGAGGAAGACGAAGTTCGATGGCGGGGTCGAAGACAGAGTTCGAGTCGGTTAGAAGTCGAAGCCAGAGGTTGTGGTCGAAGACGCGGCTGGAGACGAGGACGAAGTTGCCGCCGAAGTCTATGCTGGAGACGAAGCGATTGACGAAGGTCGAAGACGAAACTGAAGCTGGACGAAGACCAAGCGGAGACGAAGTCGAAAACGAAGCTGGCGACGTCGACGAAGCCGAGGCTGAGGTCGAGTTGGAGACGAACTCAAAGTCCGAGGAGAAGCTGGCGACGAAGCTCGAATTCGGTGACGACTCGGCTCGAGACGAATTCGCAGTTGAACTCGGTTCGGACACGAGGACGTCGTTCGTGGCGGAGGTGGAGTCGGAGCCGGAGACGTGGCCGGAGACGAGGTCGGAGACGAAGACGGTATCGGGGACGGAGCGAAATCGGAGCGAAGCGTGTAATTGAATTGACGCAATTGCCCGGGAGGACGGCCTGGGGACGACGCGGACAGAGAGGGACGGAAGAGTGGAGAGTGGGAAGCGGGAAGCGGGAGGGAGAGAACTTAACGCGGAGTTGTTGAAATTCCCGACTCGGCCGGCGCGGCGAACATGGGCGAGAAGCGCCAGAAACGGACGTCCAGCTCTCGCCGGGGGCATCGAAAAATAAGAGGGGAAGGGGGAGAAGGGGACGGGAATGGGGAAGGGAGGAAGGCTGTGAAGATCAAGGGGAATGAAGGAGAGGAAGAAGAGGACGAAGAAGAAGAGGAAGGAGAAGGGCCGGGTTCGCTGAACCCTCGATTCATTCGCTTCGCTCCTCTTCCTGTTGTCGCTTCGCTTTTTCAATTCGACTTCTTGACTTCGACTTTTTCCCTTCTTTATCGAAATTCGGAATTCGTTACGATTTCGAAAAGCACTTTTGAGAAATTCCCGCGTCGAATAATTCCGAAGATGTTCCCGATATGGCGATGGGAGGAAATTCCAGAGGAGTTCTTGGCCTCGGTCTGTCTGTCTCTTTCCTGCCGCATCCTTCCTTCAACTCTTGCTTCCCTCAGCCTCCTCCTCCGACTACTGTTTTTCCGTCGATTCGCCTTTTGTTTTCCCCGTGATTTATTTCGATCCCCCCATTCGCTGGCTCGTCATATCAATTCTTAATCATCTTTAAAAGGTTTCGCCCCCCTCCATCAGTCGAACTCCACCACCCTCTCCCTGTCTCACTCTTATTGCCCCTCTATCTGCCCGCGTCCGGGCTCTGTTGCCCTCTCCCTCCCTCCCGCGGCGCTAATTTCCTTAAATGCTGCCTGCTCCTCCTCGGTCGCCGCCAAGTGCTCATGAATATTAATCATGCATTTCGGTGACTTCTCGCCTCTCCCCATCCTCCGCTCTCCGCTCTCCGTCTCTCCGCCTTCTCTCCAAAATCCTCTGCTCTCCCTCCTGTCTCAGGTGCCGGAATGAAACAGTCAAAACAGTGCGAAGTTGGCTGCAATTATGGAAATGCGTTCGGTTTCGTTCGGATTCCACTGGCTGTTGAGTTGTTTTCCCAAGGATCGCCCCGACCCCCCGGCATCTTCTCCAGCTCCTCTCGATTAAATGAATCTTCCCGGAGTCGCCGCGAGCCCCAAAAGCGCGGGTTCGTGGGAAGTGTTTGGAAGACTAATGCGATTGGAGGATTCCACGACTGAGAGGAGGTAGAGATCCAGCAATGCATCTTTTGTATTGATTCGAAGAAACTCCAACTGTCTCCATAAGTCTTATTTAAGTAAGAAACTAAATATTAAGTTCTGTGTCTTTTGTCTAGTTGTGCTAAAACGTTGAAATATTTATGGACGTGTTCAGAATTTTCAACAACTAATCCGAGAATGCAACCGAGTTTTAATCATTAGATTAGTGTTAATGTGGATCGTTTATTTAATTGGTCAACGTTGAATTTAAAATTTAAATCTCATTTCACCCCACATTTATTTCATTCTTTTATATAGGCTTTTATAATTTTATATAATCCATTTTTTGTTTTATTATTGAAAATAATTAAAAACGTATACAAGAGAATAAAATAATTTCATATAATTTTTTAATTGTTTTGCGTCATTCATTTTATTGTTTTATTCTTTCATTCATCTCCGTTATTATTTTTATCATTTATTTTATTATATGATTAATTATATTTTATTAGTTTCTATCGTCTTCCATTATTTTATATCATTTACATTTTTGTGTTTCAATCTTAATTTTCTTTTTATTTAAATTTTCATTGGTGAGCTTTTTATGAAAATTTCAATCATTTTATTTCACATTTGCCGTTTTACTTTTGGATTGAGCAATATTATCGTATTAATTATTGTTTGTATATTGTTATTGTTCGTTTTACATAATTGATGGAACTGGGCAACTTCGCATTCGTGCAAAAAATAAAAGGAAAAAATGATAGAATTGCCGAATTCCAGATGTGAAATCATAATTATTAATTTCATGAAATTCCTTTTCCGCCCCGATGAAAATAACGTGAAACTAGGCACTAAGTGCCCTGTTAATAAAGGAAATATTTCCCATCCTTGCCGTGCTCTCAGGAGTTGCCCTTGGCAAACCACAAAGAGAGCCCGGGGGCGGGGGCGGCGCCGGCAGCCCCCACCTACGGCCCCACAACCGATTCAACGCCGCGAGCCCCCGTCTCCGGGATGCGTCGAGCCCGTCGATGCCGAGCCGTTGCCGTTGCCGTTGCCGATGACTTCTGTCGCTGGCTGGCGCTGAATAATTTAAGGAGGAGAAACCGCAACACACGACGGACGACGACCGACGGCCGACGGCCGACCACCGAAGACGGATCGCTGGAGGGGTCGAGGAGGACACGCGGAGGATCCTTTGTCGTACGTGCCGAGGTCCTGGGCCCGCGTCCGGGCCAGGAGGAGGTCGGCATGGCTCGAGCGCTCATTTGATATTAAAATTGAGTTCGAAATGTTTGTCAACAAAAGGAGCCAGGCCGGAAATGGAGCGAACGCGAGCAAACGAGGGGTGGAGGGAGGAGGTAGAGAGGGAGGGGCAGAGGCAAAACTTTGACAATGCATGCGAGCGAATTATGTTTCGCTGGCAAACAGAATATCCTTTCGACAAACACACACCCGAGCCCCCAGGACGGCCGAGGACGGCCGAGGACGACCGAGGACGACCGCGCAAAGGCAGCGCAGGCCGGGCGCACGAAAGAGAAGGGAAATTAAAAGTTTTTCCCTGCCGTCCAGGCGACGGCCTCGGGCGCGAGACCTCGAAATGCGGAATCAATTTTCGGGGGCGGGCGAGGAAAATGATTTCCCTTTGTGGGGAGAAAACGGGAGAATCAGAAAAATCAGAAAAATGCGGAAATCAAGGGAATCGGGGGAATAGGGGAAACGGAAAAACACGAAACTTGAAAGAACTCGAGGGGCGGGGGCGAAGAGAAACTCACCAGGGGACCGTGGACGGTGTGGGGCCAGCTGGAGCCGGGGCTGGTGCCGGGAGCGGATTCCGTCAAAGGCCGGCCGTGCCGAGAGCCTCCAGTTAGGCGACGTCCTTCCCCAAAGCCAGGTAATCCATTGTTAATCCTTGTTGTGGATTTCACGAGCTTCCTCCACCTCGTCCTTGGCTCCAGGTTCTCCTCGTCTGCCACTCGTCCTTTGCCCCTCCTTGTCGCCTCCTTCCGCCTCTAGATGGCGACGGAGCTCGAGGCCGCCGCGCCGGGGTCAGGGGCCAACTGGCGGCTCTGCACAGGTGGATCCGTCGGCGGGTCCTCGCGGCTGCCCCCGAGAACACGCGTCGTTTGAATTTCAATTTTTCTGAATATTTATTTTTTCAATTGAAATCCTCTGATTCTGAAAATCCCTGGCGCTGAGATTTCGTTGCTCAAAATTTTCAACTTCCCTTCGGGATTTTTCCAATGTTTTTTTTCGATATTTTTATATAAAATTTTGTATGCTTAATTTTTTTTCTATTTAATTTTTTATTCCTTATTTTAAAATTGTTTCCCTCTCATTGATTGTTTTTGTTTTTCGTATTTTTCCTTATAATTATTAGCATTCATTCAATTCACTTACGTTTATTCACATTTTTATCAGCTTTAGGTTTTCAAATTTTTCGTTGTTTAAAAATGTTTCGATTTCCCCAATTGGATTTTTTTCGAAATTTCGAAAATTTGTTGTTTTCCAAAATTTGACACCTTTTCGAATTCTCCGCCCGCTTCCACTTCTATTTGCACTTCTTT
Organism: Coelopa pilipes; assembly: GCA_947389925.1. Lineage (NCBI taxonomy): Eukaryota > Metazoa > Arthropoda > Insecta > Diptera > Coelopidae > Coelopa > Coelopa pilipes. Next base: position 70,052,115 of record OX376696.1, read on the forward strand.
ATTGAATTCTTATCGCCGCGCCGCGGCTCGGGGGCGGAGGCGGAGGCGCGCGTCGTTGACCCGCAGATACGAACTATCTACGCACCGCTCAGATACGCCGGCCGGCCGGTCGGTCGCCACGAGTTTGAAGCACAGCAATTAGAGGAATTACGACCACGATGCCGACGAGGTACCAACGAAATTGAGACCAAACGCGGCCGCTGCGAAGGTGTCGCGGCCTTATCGGTCGGATTCGGATGCGCTCGGCTCACTCGTGCATGCGGTCGCGGTCGCTGGGGGCTGGCCGAGGGTCGCGGTGCATGGCGTCGGGCGTCGGGCGTTGCGTGCGGCGCAGCGCGTCTGGTCGCAGTCAGGGTTCGCGGCAAACTGAGTCGAGCACCCGAAGTCGTCGACGTCGTCATCGTCGTCGTCGCGTCGTCGCCTCGTTGTCGTTGCAACCTCGGCTCGCGTCCACACGCGTTGCAACCTCGGGCTCATGCCGTTCATCCGGTCGTGCGACCGACCGGCGTTCATTCGTTCGTCGGCGGCCGGTTTCCCGTTCATCGCGTGGAGAGTTTTTCCTCCCACCAAGGGAATTTCGACTCGTTCTTGTGGAGAATCACGCGTCGCTCTCTCTCGCTCTCTCCTTCACTACTTCCAAGCGGGTTCTCTCTGGATTTTTTCGAGTGGCTTCCGTTTGGAAATTTCAAAAAACCTCGAGTTTTGACCAGAAAACAACAAATCTCAAATTGTTTGTCGACGAACAACAACGAACAAGCCCTTGTTGACCCCTGTGAAACCTTCGCCGATCGCTTCGTTTGGCTTTCAAAACTTGTTTGCTTACAAAATGTCGTCAAATATTGGCTGGAGCTCCATCAGCTTGGATTTAGTTTACAAAACAATTACTATGAATACTTTTTTTACCTATTTTAAAATCGAGGTCATCGATCAAGGTCGGAGGGTTCGGATTTAGGTTTTTGTCTGGCGGTCTTTCGCGAGTCCGGAGCACCTGTTGAGGTCGCCCCAATCAGGCGAGACTCGGGAGAGGGAGAGTGAGAAAGGGAAGGGGAGGAGAAGGGGGGGGGGGATTCGCAAGGAAATCGCGAAACGAGGGCAACGACGTGCAGAGCTCTTTACGATGGCAACGAGGTGTCGACAACGGCGACGGCGACAAATCGAAGGTGAAGGCGATGAAGCGACGAAAACGAGGTCTCGACGAAGAGGGAGGGGGAAACGCGGCGAAAAATCTCGGCCTGGTCGAGGTGATAACGACGTGGAGTAGGTGAGAAGAGGACGCGCAAGGTGCAAACGACGTGGTCGATGGAGAAGAAGAGGAGTGAAATGGGGCGAGATGATAAGCGGTGAAAATGAGTATGCAAAAGGTGGAGTGGAGTGGAGAAGGAGAACCGAAATCGAGCCAAGGCTAATGCGAGAGAATGAGAGAAGATGTGGTTTCTGAGAAGGGAAACCAATCGAGTGGAGAGATTCGCGTGGAGAGCGTTGGAGTGAGTGACATCTGCTGTGAAGTGTGTGTTGGTAAAAGAGAGAGGGGGGAGGTCGAACCGAACCGCACCGAACGGAACCTCGTCAAACATAAACAAAGAACAGCTGATCGGCCACGCGCCGCAGTGAAATCAAAACAAGGAGCCAACGAGCCTCGGGCACCGTGTGAGAGAGAGAGAGAGGGAGTCTCGACCAGGTTCGAACGGAGTTCGGTGTGAGGACGAGCAGGTCGAACTCGGTTCGAGCGCTCGAAGCGCGCGATGTTCGACGCTGGCCGGTCGAGGTTGCGAGTTGTGTTTTGAGTTCGATCGAGTCGGGCGCTGGGTTTGTGGACGGTGGGCGTTGGGCTGTGGGTCGTGGCGGCGTAAGTGGCGGAAATGGAAATTTCCTGAGCCGAAATCGACGGAGGAAGCGCAAGGCCGAAAATCATCAACAAGTACCTTCGGCCCGTGCTCGGGGTGGGGGCTTTCGCTGATCCCTAGCACAGGGACCGAATAAAAATAGCCCGAGTGCTACAAGCAAGGGGGAGGACGATTTTCCCCGAAGGCTCTTCGCCTTTTGACAACAACAAGTTGTTGAACTTTCCATTTGCGAGCAATTAGGGGACTTAGACGATTTTCTAAGGGCCGATTCGATTATTTTTGGGTTCTTCGATTTTTTTTTTTTTTTTTTTGTAATTTCCACATTTGCAAAATTGTTCTCATTTTTTAAAATGTTTGTCACTATCAGCAGTTCCTGAGCAAGTCAATAAAAATATGAAGTAAATAAAATTGTTTTTCCACTTTCGCGAGGGAAATCGCAAGGGAAGATAAATTTTAATTTCAATTTCCACGCCCGAAATCGCGAAACTCAAACAATGGCCAAATTTACAGGAACAACAGTAAGCAACAGAACAACAACAACAACAACAACAACAACAACAATTGCATTCGCAGAGGCGGCTCCAGTGGCGAGAGCCAGGTTGAAGGTTGAACCCAACTCGCCGCCAGTGGTCACGACGCGCGGTCTTCTGCCTCTTCTTCTTCCCGTCCCCACCTCTTCCCCTCCTCCTCCCCCTCCTCCTCGTCTTCTACTGCACCGCCTTCTCCTCCTGCCGGCGGCTTCGCGCGCCGATTTTTCATCTCTTAACGGCATCTGAGGCTCCCGAGTCGTTGTTGGAGGCGTCGTCGTTGGTGCCGTCGTTGCTGTGGTTGCTGTTGTTGTTGTTGTTGTTTCTGTAAGAGACGAAGGTGTTCGCTGTTGTTAACGTTGTTGTTGTAGTTGTTGCTCCTCCGCTGTCGGCGGTTCAAGCTCAGTGAACTTTATTTCGGATGCTGATATTTTTAACTACAGCGCAACAACAACAACAACAATGACAACAACAACAACATTCTCATTAATACATAGTGGATCGAGTAGTAGTTGTTGTTGTTGTTGTTGCCATTTGCCATTGCAAGTGTTGCCTTCTGACCCATAAAAACCAAACGAAAAATAATCGCCAGATTCTTCTCTCCATCTCCCTTTCTCGCTCTCTCTCCTCCGCTCGCTCGCCATCTCCTTATTGTTGTTGTTGTATTCTAATGCTACCGTTGTCGATGTGGTTGTCGGTGTCGTTGTTGTTGTTGTTGTTATTGTAATTGATGCTTTGTTATTGTTGTTCTCGGTTTTCGAAAAATTACGATTCGGGGAATTCTCGCTCGTTGCTCGTTGGTGGCTGCCAGTGTTGCGTTGTTTACCGAACGGTGATTTCTTTTTGTTGTTGTTTTCGATTTCTTTTTGTTTTATTTGGATTGAGTTTTTATTGCTGCTTGTGTTGTTGTTGTTGTGTTGTTTTTATGGAGTGCTTGTGATCAGCGCTGATGGCTGGAGTTGGGTGCAGTTGTTTTTGTTGTTGTTGTTGTTGTTTTTTTCTTCAAAACGCATGTCTATTTGAATTTGTTGAAAAGGCCGCATGTTATGCTTCTTGTTGTTGTTGTTGTTGTTTTTTTGTCTCTCCGGCTCCGCTTCTCTCGAGGTCAATCTGTAAACATCTCGACCCATGCACCGGATCCGCCGGCCTCGATCGATCGAGGCCTCGATGCGCAAAGAAAGAACTAAAAAGTTCTTCCTCGGTCTCTCCCTCTCCCTCTCCCTCTCTCTACCACTCCCTACCTCTCTCTCTTCCTCCCCCTCTACAACCCTCTGACCTCCTTCGATTTCTTCTGACTGTCACCTCGTGACCGCTGGTTCTTCCTCATCCTCATTCTCAACTCCCTCTTCCTCTCCCTTCCCTCTGCCACTGAACCTCACTCCGACCCTCACTGGACCCTTCTCTGGTCCCTTTTCTGAACCCCTCTGGACTCCTCCACTCATCGCAGTCGTCGTCGTCGTCGCCGCGGTCGCCCCCTGAATGCGCCCGGATGCCAGGAGCCAGTCATAAAAAGTTAATGACATCTGAACGGATCGAGGAATCGCACGCAAACGAGTCGAGCGACGCGGCATCAGCAACGCCTCGGGGTCCGCCGAACCCGCGATCCCGATCCTCGATCCCAACCTTGAACGCACCGTTTCAGCCTCCGTCCACCGATCTCGTACTCGATCTCAATCGGTCTCGGTCACCAGCGACATGAACTCGACGCCCTCCGACGCCTCCGAAGCCCCGATCCGCCGAGTCCCAGGCCCGGCCTTCTCGATCTGGATCTGGGTTCGACCTCGATGATCTCCATCCACATGAACCGAACCGATTGCGATCGCTCGCCCGTCCTCGCTGCCGTTGCCTCCGTCGACGATCCGGTGGACGATTAACACGATCATTAAGGCGATCATTAGGGTTTGGAGTGAGGCCCTCGAAGTGTTAATTGACCAGCATGTGGTTAGAAAAACAACAGCAACAGCAACAGCAACAACAATGACGAGCAACGACAACGCACAACCACTGACAACATCTGGGCCAAGATGAAGGCGGACGAAAGGCAGGAGGAGGAGGAGCGAATTAATTGAGGGAAATGGAGACGTAACAAGACAGAAGTCGACGAGAGATTTTTGAAACAGATCAAATTAGAATTCTGGAATAAATGTCTTTCTCCCTCTTTCTCTCTCCTCCTTTCTTCCCCTTCTTCTCGGTCCTTTTGTGCCCTCAAAGCTCAAGCTCAAGCGATGGATGGAAAGAAAGAAATTTTCGAGGGCAATTAAATGAGGAATTAAGTGAGAAAAGTGAGATCAAGAGGTAGAAGAGAAGAGGAGAAAGGAACGAAAAAGAAGGGAAAAAATTTATTTGAGAAAAAAGAGACAATTGAGATCGCGAGCTTTAACTTCATTGGATTAATTCCAATCGAAAACTGGGGACGTTTGCGTTGATGACGGTCGTGTGCGTGTTTGTGGGTTTTAATCAAATTATCATCAATACCAACTACTACAACAACAATGGCAATTACAAAAACAACAACAACAGTGTCAGGTACAAAAACAACCACTGTGTTGTTGCTGTTGAAATCCCAAATCAAACATAAATTAGTTGTTAAACTGAAGATGAGCGACGAGTTACAGCGAGTGACATGGAAAAACAACAACAACGTCAATGACAACAAAGCCAAATAAACAACAATAAAGACAATAATAATAACAACAACAACAACAAATATAACCACATTAACAGGAACAACAATAGCAAGAAGAGCATTCAAAGCAAGAACAGCAACAGCGATTGATGACGACAGCCGGCGATTGACAGTTGCGATTGCGTGTCTTTGATGTGTGTGTGTGAGAGAGAGGGAGAGCGGGAGGGAGAGAGAGGGGGGAGGGCAGGGAGGTTGGTAAAGAGAGAGACGATGTCCAATTTGGAAACTCTAAAGAAGTTTTCTTAAACTTTTCCTAAATGGCCTTCTCTTATACTTCTAATTGAGCGTGAGCTCCAGACGACGACGATCTCTTAGCAGCAATCGCCGCATCTCTTTCTCTCTCCCTAACTTTGTTTGACAGTTTATCTGTCTCCCTGCCTGTCTGTCTGCCTGTTTGTCGGCCAGTCTCCGTCTCTGTTTATTTGACACCGATTTCGATGCCTCGACTTCCTCCACACATCCGTCAATCCGTCCATTTGGCATCCATCTGTGTCTGTTTCTCGCAGTGTGTCTCTCATCCTGTCTTTTTGTCGTCTTGTCTGTCGTGCGGCAGGTTCGGCTGTCACTTGGTCGCCCTCTTGATTTGACTGTCTCGTTCGACTGTCGAAGTTTGGATTTAATTCCAAAATTCTCTTCTTGTTATTCTTGTAATGAATCTTCTAATTCTTCTCCCAATTTTTCTTCTAATGATTCTAATGATTCTGATGTTTTTTGTTTTTATAAATTTTCTTCAAATTTTTCTATGATTTATTGATTTATCTGTCCATGATTTGTCTCCCTAGAATTTATCTCTCTCCAGTTTATCTCCCCATGCTCAACCTGTCTTCTTCTCTCTCTCCGGCTCTCCCTCGTTCTCCATCGTCCTCCCTCGTCCTCCTGTCTGTCCTTCGATCGCTTGACACATATCTCGCTTTCTCCCCCACCAGGCTACCCCAAAGTCATCTGCTTCTTGGTCGCCTCTCGGTACTTCCGCCCACCGTCGCCTGTTGCCCACTTGGCTGGAGGCGTGGCCGGGGGCGTCTCGACAATTGTTTCTCGCCACGCACGCACTCGACGACACCCTCGTTCCCCACCTCCTCTCGCCTACTCGTCACCGGGTCCTCCAAGTGCAGCACGGAAACTCATTAAGTCGACGAGTTGTGGATGGCAACGCGTGCGTTGGCAACGCGATAAATTTGCAAAAATGAGCAGAGCGAGAGGGGGGGGGGGGAGGAGGAGGAGCAGGAGGTGCTGAGGAGAGGAGGAGGAGAAGAAGAAGAAGCTCAGTTGTACTTGGAATTCGACGTCGTTTTTCCCCAGCTCCTGCAATTGCTGTTGTTCTTGTTCTTATTCGCATTGTTGTTGTTATTGCTGTTCTATTGTTTTTATTGCTATTCTTGTTATTATTGTTGTTTTTGTTTTTTTTTTGTTGTTGTTGTTTCTGTAGCCCTAATGTCGGTTATGATGACGTTTTCATATGTATTTTTTAAAAAAATGTGCGATGCCGTTGCACGAGAACCGGCAAATGAAATGGGGAGAAACAGCAACAACAATAAAAATAGAAAAAGAGTATAAGGAACAACAACAACAACAGCAGTAAGAACCATAATAATATCACCATTAACATTAACAACAACATAAACAACAGTGGAGAACAACGGAAAACAACCAGAAGCCGGCAGCAACAACCGGCAGCAGCAGCAACAATAAAAACAAAAACAACCATAACAACAAGAACGAGAACAACAACAATTATTACAACTACAAATACAACAAAGGCAAAGGTAAAACGGGAAGAACAAAAACATAAAAGGCGAAAAACGGAAAAACAAAACATGAGCATTGATGTTGTTGTAATTGCTCGCCACACGCGCCTCTCCGAGGGGGCGGAGCCCAGAGCTCAGGGTCCAGGGGGACCCGGAAATGCATCGTGTGCTGTATGGGTGTGTGTGTGTGTGTGATGTGTGTCTGTGTTCGAGTGTCTGGCGCTGTGGGCGTGCGGTTCGCGGCCCATTGCGTGCTGCAGCGCGAAACGAGGCGAGACGTGACGAAAACAGCAGGAAGGAGCAGAAGGAGAGGGAGACGCAGGAGGACGGACGAGGAGGTCAAGAAGGAAAAGAAGGAGGCGGCGATGGAGCCGGAGGTGGAGGCGGCCGACGGGGCCCAGGACATGGTCAAGGACCCGGAGAAGTGCGCGCGAACGGGTTCCGAGCGATGACAGACAGACCACAGACGGACGGACGGGCAGGAGGCGCAGGAGGGTGGACCGGAGAGAGGGAGAGAGAGGGGGGAATCGGTGAGAGGAAATGCGAGAAATTAACACCAAGTTCTCGGTCAACGGGGGCCGACGGGGGGTCGGTCGAGGGGCGCGCCTGGGGTCAGGTTCGTGAAATAAATCAACTGGCGATGAAAACTCGCGTCGAGTCGGGTCGAGTTCATTCACATCCTTCCTTTCTCGCTCCCTCGCCCCTCAATCTCCTCTTCACCCTTTCTGCCTCTTCCTCGCTCGCTCCATTCCCCTCCTTCCCTCTCCATCTCCATCTCCCTCTCTGCCCTCGTCGATTTCATCGCAATCGAAAACAAAAGTCGGCGCCGAGTCCTGCAAGAGTTCTGGACGATTGCTCGGGCTCAGCTTTTTCTATCATTATATTTACTATGTCTTTGTTGTTGTTGTCATTGTTGCTGTTGTTTTTGTTGGTGTCATCGCCGTTGTTATTGTTGTAATCTTTGTTTTCGTTGTCCTTGTTGAGAAATCTGAGCCCGTTGAAAGCCTTCAACTTTCTTCAAATTTCTTTTCTGCCGCTTCCCACCAACTTCTTTTCTACATGGAGTCGACTGCAACAACGACTGCAGCATGCGGCAAACAACAACAACAACAATGACATTCTCAAATATTGTGGTAAGAACAACAGCAACAACCACAACTGGACGCAAAAAAGCCCGACGATAACCGCGAAACAAAGAGGGAGCAAAACCGAAAGAAGCTGACGGCAACTGAAGGCCACGATCTGAAGGAGGCGAATAAAAAGAGCCCGAGAGGACGTCGTCCTTCTCACTCTGGAGAGAGGGAGACGAAGGAGGCTCTCGAGGCAAAAAATTGAAACACTCGTCACTCCATTGTCCGACGCCTAATCCGAGCTCAGCTGCTCCTATTTTCGCCGCTAATGCGATTTCTTGCATCTCGTGCAGTGGGCCAGGGCAGGGACAACAACAACAATAACAACAACAACAACGATAACAACAACAATAACAACAATAACAACAATAACAATAACAACAGCAATACCACAACAAATAGTAACAACACGCGAACAAACATAATTCGAGCCAACAATGTGAAGCGAGATAACGAGATGAAGAAATTGGAGCGGTCCTTGACAACAACAACAAAAATAGCCACAATAACAACAACAACAAAAACATCACGGAGAACAACAACAGGACAAAAAAATGTACAACAAGAAAAACACGAAAAACAACCAATTGGACAACGATAAAAATCCCGCACAGGCACTCGAAAAATCCTCGCATTATTTTCGTCCTCCGAGTCCTGTTTTTCGCTCCTCTCTTTTACATATTTTCTGTTTTTCACCCTTTTCATTTTTCCACATTTTATTTTCCCACATTTTATTTTTCTACATTTTATTTCCCCTTTCCACCGAACTTTTTGCTGCATTTTTCTCTGTTTTTCTTCCCATTTTTCTACATTGTTTTGCTCCCTTTTCGACTCCTTTTCTCGCTCGCTCGACGCAATTGCCGGAACTCGATGCACAAGTTTCAAAGAATGGCGAGGAGAAGTTGGCGCGGGGGAGGCCCAGGGGAGACCCTTGGACGGGCTCGGACCGAACTGGACGAGGAGGACAAAACACTGTGCGATGCAGTCGACATCGGCGGAAGAACGGAAGAGGGAAGGACGGTCTGAATGAGGGAGGAAGAAAGGAGTGATGGAATAAGGGAAGGAAGAAAACTGAGTGAAGTAGCTGTAAGGAGAGGCCGGAAGAAGGAACGACTTACGATCGAGGCGAGCCGAGTCGACGTGTTTGCGGTCGCCTGGGCAGATCATGATCAAGGGGCGTGAGGACGAAACAGAGGGTTCAGTGGGTATCCTACGCGGTATTGGCTTCTACATGGCCTAAATAGTAGATTGAGAATCTAATGTTTAATCTTCTAATTACGATTTTAGAAAATATTACTCAAAACAGAAGGGCAGTGGTCTCCAAAAATATGAAAAAATTGAAAGTCCGAAAATCCGTATTTTCCAGTTTTAACGACGGCAGCTTGCATTTATATTATATTCCGTGCGTTTCCTACGCGGCATTGCCTTTTACATGGCCTAAATAGAAAATTTGAAATAGTTCCGACTGTCAAGTTTCACCCCTCTACGACGCGTATTTACGGAATTAGAGCTGTTTGAAGTTTTGGTAACAAACAATTGCTTGTAAAATCTGACTCAGTGGTCCTAGGAACTCCACCAATGACGCAAATGAAAGGTTAGGAGAAGTAGATTATGAATCTAAAGTTTGATTATCTTCTAGTTACGATTTTAGAAAATATTACTCAAAACAGAAGGGCAGTGGTCTCCAAAAATATGAAATAATTGAAAGACGGAAAATCCGTATTCTGCCGGATTTAACGACGGAGTATTATATTTCGTGCGTTGAAAAAGTCCGAGAGTTGTCAAAACGTATTTTGCCAGATTTATCGATGGCGGTTTGCATTTATATTTTACTCCGTGCGTTTCCTACGCGGTATTAAATTAAAAATTGTCTGTGAAGTTCCTCCCTTTCCTTCAAGCTTCGTTACACTGCACTTGTTGCTGCATTTAAGCAAATAAGTAAGAAAAATGTGGATATTTGTTCCTTATTTTTTGTTCTCGTATTTTAAATATCAAAAATCATTGAGAACAACATGAAGGACCTGAAAATGCAAGAACTGAAGGAGAAGTAACGCCTGTTCATCGATCGTCAGAGGAAGACAAAACGAACGCTCGGCACTTTGTAAGAAATTCGCTGAGAAATGTGAGGAAAACAAGAGAAGTTTACAAAAAGTTCCCGGGATACCACGAAGATATGCTTGACCCAGTTCCAGGATCAAAGACAGACAACGAATTTTCTGTTCCATTTTTGAGAGAACGAAAGAGAGGAAGATAGAGATAGAGATAGAGTGAGAGAGAGAGGATACAGCGATTTCGCATTTCTCTGCGGAGCGATAAAAATTCCGGAGCCCGAGGCAGAAAAATAACTCGTAAGAATGCGCGAACGAGGCGTGAAAGAGAGAAGGAAAAGTGGGAAAGGGAGGAGAGGTCAAAGAAAGGGAGAGAAAATTAGGGAAGAAGAAGAACGAGTGAAGAGGGAGGGAAAAGCAATGCAATGGAAATCGTGTTGGGAAAGAGAAGGAAATTTTCGTAGGAATTTCTTCGATTTCCGAACATCCTAGGGACAAATGGAACAATAATAAGCATAATGGTTATAATAACAACAATGACAATAAGAATGACAAGAACAACAAGACAAACTACGACACCAACAATAAAAACAACAACTATGAACAGCACCGAGACATATCGAAGACAAGGACAGCAATAAATATCGAAAACAAGGGCACTAAAAGACATCGGAGAACTGCAAGCGAGACATGGAAAGACGAGTCGATTGAAGAGAGCAGGAAACGAGCCATAAAAGGGGGAATAAAACGACAGAGAGCAGGGGAAAAAGAAGGTAAAGGAGATGAGAAAGGAGTGGGGAAAAGGTGAAGGAGAATTTGAACGAGAATGTGAAGGCAATGATGAAGGTGAAAGGAAAGGAAAGGGAAAAAGACGATGGAAGGCCGCTTGAGGAAGGTTGAATGACATTGCGTAGGAAGGGAAGGATTCAAGGATGGATGGTCAAGGATGTCAGAAGAAGGTTGAGATGATGCAAGACGGTGGATGGACCCAGGAAGACAATGGGAGGAGCAACTCATGTGATGTGACGAAGTGCCAGGCAGTGGCAGTGATGAAGACAGCTCAAGGCAGGTTCTGGCCTCAGCCTAAGGATGAAGCGAAGCAGGAGCCAGAAGATGAAGAAAAAGCTAAAATTGAAGGTAAAGACAACGATGAAGATGGAAAAGATAAAGATGAAGAAATAGATGACGATGAAGAAAAATACGATGCAGGTCGGGGCGTGAACGAGTCGAAACAACGATAGAAACAAATAGCTTGAAGGAATCCCAAAGGCATCGATGGAGGCATGGACAGGGAGTGTCGACAGGAGAGAGAGAGGAGGAGGAATAGAGAAAGAGAGTGAGTGAGAGGTGCACAAAGTCATAAAGCCCAGCTGCTGCAGGCGTCCAGGCCGGACCGCTTTATTGGCACCGAAGGCGAAGGCGGCCGTCGCTGGTCACGACGACTGCTGCGTCGACAGTTCCGCGAGCGCCAGCGGAAGTCGAGGCGGAAACGGAAGAGGGAGTCGTGTCGACATGTTGCGGGGACCTTAAGGTAGGTTATTGGCAACAACAACAGAAGGCCGCCCTCGCCTCGCCTCGGTCAATGGGAGGACGGCCGGCCATCAAAGGATATGAAATTGACGTTTAGCACAAACAGAACGACTTTTTTTATGACACACAATATTTTTTTCTGGTGTTCTTGTTGTTGTTGTTGTTGCTGCTACTTCCATTGTTGTGCAATTCTTGTTGTTGTAGCTGCTGCTCGATCCCATCCTCCCTTACTGTGACCATTGTTTCCGCCATAGACCGAGGTTGTGTTTTTCTCTCCTTCATCCAACAAGGTTTTGTCATTGCTCTAGTTGTTGTGATTGTTCTTGTTGTTGTTGTTGTTGTAATAGTTGTCCCTGTCAAAGCGGGATTTTATGACTCGATGGCTGCCGCATCCTTTCTCCAATAACTCTTCCTCCATCGCTCTGTCTCTTTTTGTTCTTTTGCTTCCTCGTTATGTTTACAAATCTCTGTCGTTGGCTGGCATTTTATTGGGCTTCTGTGATTCAACTTGTTGTTGTTGTTTTTGGGGTGCTGCTGTTGTTGTTGTTTCACATGGTTGTTGTTACAAGTAGTCCTTGTTGTTGTTGGTTCGAATATAAAAATGTCATTAATGACATGACAAATGTTCGAAATGGATTTATTCGACTGTTTGTAGTTGCTCATGTTCTTCTTGTTGTTGTTCTACCTATTGTTGTTTTTGTAGACAGTTCCATTGTTGTTGTTATTGTTGTTGTATTTCCACATTCGATATTGGCCGACGACAGGGACAGAGGCGGGAACCGCGCGGGGCGACCGGGCTTCGAAAGTCATCGATCAAACCCTAGCAAGAAATGCATTAGGCGACGAGGGAGGCGAGCAAATACACGAGGAAGAGCAAATAAGTGAGAAAGAGATGGAGGGAGTGGGTGGAGAGAGGAGGAGAAGGGGGTGAAAAAGAGACAACAGCAGAGTGACAGGGGCTGGCAAGGGTTAAGGGATCAGTTTATCTTGAGCGAGCGCCTGGTCTCGGGCGGATTTCTTGGCTCAAAGTGAGAGCTACTATGGAGGTTTTTCGATCATGAGGAAAATTTGAAGAAATTTCAAGGGAGGTTCCACGAGCAATTGTGGTTGGTGGATGACTCGTTAAGGATGAAAAGCGAGCGACTTTTGTGGTTTGCAATAAGAACTATAATATATATATTTGAACGCAGAGTATCAATATATATTAATTTATATATTAATTTCTTAGCAACATATTGGGAATTTTCAAAATATTTTTTTTTGTCGAGATTTTTAATTCAGCATTCCATTTCTTGCTACTTATAATAAACATTTTATTTAAGTTATTATTTGTCTGAATAAAAAATGTCATTTAATTTTTCTTTCAATTTCCAGAGAACTGCATTTTTGCCAATCAACCATTTTATATCTTGAGGTAAGGAAATCCAAACTTATTTTATTTTAATTTTCACGCTACACAAGCTTTTAATTTATGGAAAACTGTGCAAAATTATTCACTTGATTTTTGCGGTCAACAGAAAGATTTACTTCAATTTTATCAGATTTCAGAGGATTTTGTATAATGGAAAATATGAATATGGAATATAGTTTTTCTCACTATTTTCTACAGAACATTAACACAAGTTATGGCTTTGGAATCGAATCCTATTTTTTTATACGAATTTTTTAACCCAATATATTCAATATTAACAAGAATTATGACTTTCGCTAAAATTGAATTTCACATTGTAAATATCGATGTTTTCCTTCCTTTTCTCTCAATATTTCGTCTCTTTTCATCACTGTTGCATTCCTTCTATCATTATTTTTCTCACTCATAATCTTTATTTCTCTCTTTTTCCCATTATTTTCCTCACTTCTGAACTTTATTGCTCTTACTTTCTCATATCTTCACTTACTTGGGATTTTTATTTCTCTTTTTCTCACATTATTTATCTCTTTCTGCGATTCTTTCTCCCAATTTTCCCCACAATTGTGATGTTTTTTCCCTCGTTCTGCCATTATTTCTCTCTTTCCCCCCGCCCCTCTCGCTGTGTGCGTTCTGTTGACTTTGAAAAAGCCCGCTGATCCAGAACTTTTATCTCGCCCTCGCTTGGTGTAGCTACAACAGGAACAACAACAACCACCCACCGGGGTGGTTGGGAAAAAAACCCGAACCCCTGGGCAGACGGGTTTCGGTGGATCGAAGGGGAAGGGGGAGCAGCTCAATCCATCACTCGGTTAATCCGATAGCGATGGTCGTGGAGGTAGAGGTAGTTGTTGTGGTGTGCTGTCATTGTTGTTGTTGTTGTAATGGTTGCTGTCTGGTTAGTTATCGCTCGACTTCGAATGCAGCTGCACCGACCACCGACCACCGGCCACCGGCCGCCCCACCCGCGACCTCCCCGCGCCCTCCGTCGACTCCCCACGACTTGTTTCCCCATTTAATCATTTCCCAACGCCATGGCGCCCACGGAGGCGGGGGTCGGTCCGTGGAAAAAAGCGGTCCGTGGAGAGAGAGGGGGGGAGGATGGAGTAGGACTGGTGGTTGTGAGAGAGAGAGAGACTGGAAGATCGGTCGCTCTCGGCTCTCAATCGGAGCGAAAAAAAACGGACAAAATAAAAAAAGTGAAATAAAATAGGGCTGGCAGCGGGGAGGAGGGGATTAAAATGAAGTTATTGAAATAGGGGCCGTTTTATAATGAGAGCGGAAAAAATAAGTATTTTTTCCACTTCACGGGAAGCCGGCGAGCGGTCGAGTGGGTGACGAGGGTTTTTGTAATAAAATATGGGAATTCAGTTGAGGACTTCGACCCACTCGAGCCACTGGGGCAGGCGAGAGGCCCTCGGCCTCGGACCCCGACCTCCCACGACCCCTCCCTGGACCCCCTCGACTCCCTGGCCACTCCATCCACATCGACAAGTTATCGATTTGCGATACACACGCGAATCGCGCCGTGTTCGAAAGTTTGTTAAATTTTTATGACGCCATCTCGATGACCAGCCGTCGCGGCCACGCCCCCACCCCATTCGTCCATCGCATGTCGGCCATCCATCATTTTGATTCAATATTTTCGCCGCTCGTCCTGTCGCATGTCGTCCGTTGGAATTTCGCATATTTGATTAATATTTGCCTCACTCGTCCCCCTATCTCTCTCTCTCTCTCGCGCTCCTTCCCTCCCGTCATCGCCTTTTTTACCTTCTCTCCACAAGTTCTGCTTCATTTTTGGCATTCGCTTAAAATGTGTTTTCTGAAGAATGTTCCATTTGATTTAATGGGTTTTTCTTGTTTATTAATGCTTTATTCGTTTTTGAAGAATTCACATTCAATTCCATTTCGTTTGTGTTCAAAGTTTTAATTTTTTGATTGCATTTTTGATTAACTTTTGACTCAATATTTTCTTATTTTCATCCCAATCATCCCAATCTCTCATTTGCCCTGATGACTCTCGCATGCCATTGGGCTCCACTTCGTTCGTCCTCCCCACTCGTGAACTCATTTTCTGAATATTTCCATTTGACGTCGCATTTTCTTCTGATGATACGTTTAATTGTTTGCGCCATCTGGCGCCGACTTTCGAGCCGCGACTGCCGCCCATCGAAAGCGCGATCGAGATCGAGATCGAGTTCGAGGCGATTCGGATGGCGGTTGACGTCGACGCGAACCGCCCGCGACCCGCACCTCGAGCCTCCTCCCGCTCCTGGCCCCCCCATCCAGTCGAGGCCCCTCCAGACAATGCTCGTGTATGAATCTCTCTGTTTGTCAATCGGCTGTCTGTCGATCTGTCGATCTGTCTGTCGGTCTGTCTTTTTGTTTGCGCTTTTCTCAGTTTTTCTGTCAGTCGTCCTGTTGGCGTTTGGTCTGTCTTTTCGTCAGACGCTCTTTCTGTATTTTTGCCTGTTTTTCCTCCGTCCCTTCGTCTCTCATTTTGTCAGCCTTTCCCCTGTCCTCCTGCCTGTCTGTCGGAATTGTCTGCGGTTCGGGTCAGTCGTTTGCCTGAGTGTTTCTCCCACTATCCACACATCCGCCCATGTCACTCTCCCTGTCTCCCTCTCCCCCTCTCTCTCCCTTTCACTCTGTCTCTCCCTCCACCGCTCTCGATCCCTCCCACATGACCCTCTGTCTGGGCGCCCTCTGTCAATTTCGCACAATCGACGCCAATTTAATTTCAGCGATTTGGTCATTAGGCGGCCTTCGCAGCCTCGCACAGTGGGACAAGTGGCCGAAGAGAAGCCCAGGGCTCGATCGATCGTCGGTTGCTTCCCCGCTGCTCAGCTAGTGCCGAGTAAAGGAAAAATCCTTCGCCTTTAAAGCGAGTTTGAATCGAAAATGCCTTCGTCGGTTGCTCCGCCTCAGTGTTGCCAACCTGTGCCCACGTGTGCGGCGGTCGCTCGGTCGGTTGAACGCACTCGTCGCAGGCCGTGCGAGTTTTCCCATGATTTAATTTGCCTAAGTGCATCCGGCCCATCTCCTCATGTCCTGCGCCGATTGCAGCCGCAGCCGCAGCCGCAGGCAGCGACACCGACGGACCCGCCGCCCCCTCTGAACTAGTGCGCCCACTTGGGTGCTCAGTCTGGCGTCGCCGGCAACAACAACAACAACAACAGCAGCAGCGACAGCGCCGGGCCGCGGGTTTCCATCATCCGACCACGTGTGAGGCCGCCGTGGACCGCGGATTCACCTGCGCCCTCTTCACTTGTCTCCGGTTTCACCCGCTCCCTTTCACCCTCCACCCTCCACCCTCCCTTTTGCCCCTCGCTTTCCCCTGTCCCTGCCCGTGTCACCCCTTCCTATTTACTGTCTACCTTTCCACGTTCTCCCCTTCCACCCTCTCTTTTCGCTCGTTCTCTTTTCACCTCCGTCGTTTTCACCACCTCGTTTTCCACCTTCTGCCTTTTAACCTTCTCTGTTTCACCACCTCCGTTTTCTATTCACCGCTCTTCTCCTTTCGCCTCCTCTCGCCTTTTCATCTGCTCCCTTTTCACCATCTCTTTTTCTCACTTCCATCCTTTTCCCTTCCTCCCGTCTCACCTCCGCCGTCTTCACCTGCTCCCTTTTCACCTTCTCCCCTTTAACCTTCCACCTCCTCCCCATCCCCCGCACTCGTCACCATCTCGTGCACCATGATTACTGGTTCCATTTCCACCATCACCGTCATCGTTTCCCCTCTGACCCGATCACTCAGTCCCGGTTCACCTCCGCCCGAGCGGCATTTTAACCCTATTCACCTCGTCCGCATAATCACCACTAATCCACCGCTGCTCTACCGCTCTGTCCCCAGCCCGCCGCCACTCGCTGGCGTCCGACCTCCGTCCTCTGGTCGCCACCTGAGGCTCTCGTTCGTCGTCGGCCGTCGGCTGTCGGCGGCTCCGGGCGTCTCCGGGGTCCTGCCTTTTGTCGGAGTTATTGCTCTCTCTCTCCCTCACTTCTCCATCTTCATTCAGTTCTCCGCCTTCCCCTCTACGCCCTCTCCACTCCTTTTCTCTCCCCCACGATCCCTTCATCATTAATGAGTTCGCACGTCGCCTCGTCCCTGTCGCCCACTCAACGCCCCATCACGTCGCTCGGCCCTCGTGCCTCGTCCTGCCGCGAGATCTGTCTGTTTTTCAACCCCATTGTTTCTCTCACTCTTCGCTCTGCCCCTCGTTCCTCCACCTCGAACATGCACTTCTGTCTGCCTGTCGGTCTGCCTGTCTGTCTCGCAGTCGTCGCCCAGACCGTCCATCTGAACCCAGCTCGTACTGCGTCCCCTTTTCGTCCGTCTGTTCTGTGGAGTCGCCCCGGTTGCTCCCTCCACCTTCCCCTGTCTCCCTCTTTATCCTCCTTGTTCTCTCCTTTCACCCCTTTTTCTCTCACTCTTCCTCCCCCTCCACGGCTCTCCCTCGCTCCCTTTCAATCTGTTTCCTTTTCCGCCTCGCACATTCCCTCGCCCCATTCCTGGCCACATATGATTTATTCGCGTCCGTGCTACGCCTTCTCGCTCACTCACTCAGCTGCCCCTTCTCCCTCTCTCCTCTGCCCTCCCCCGTTGCCTTTGTCTGGCTCCCCATCGGCTGTCCCTGTCTGTTCCCTCGTCCATCCCTCTCCGTCTAGTGGTTTTGCTCTTGCCGCCCCTGTTTTTCTCTCGCCGGCTCGACCGTGATTATTTTTCTATTTTGCATTCAACATTCCCAGCAAATCTCCCTCGCCTCCATCTCTTTCTGCTCCCCCTCTCTCTCTCTCTCTCTCTCTCATGAGGGTGGACCACGCGTTCTCTCTATGTCGGTCTCCCTCGCCCTCCTCTCGCTCGAAACCTCCTCGACGTTCGCACCGGACTCTCGCCGTGGCCCGAGCCGTGGCCCTTGGCGAGTCTTTGTTGTTGTTCCTTCAGCTTCCTCCTCACATCGCCCCCTTCTCCCTTCTTCCTTCCCCTGTCCTCCCTCCAAGTTTGCCCTTCGATCTCTTAATCTCGATCTTCTCAGAACTTGCTTTCGACAAATTAATAGCAGATAATCCGGCCAGCTCCGGCTTCAATTAGTCGGGCGCTCACTATGCCATAAATATTTGCTGCCCAATACTGTCGCTATCTCCCTCCCTCTCTCTCCGCTCGCTGTCCCTTTCGCGCCTGCATTTAATATGCCAGGCGGAAATGAATGTCCTTGCAATATTTATGAATGTCAAAGCTCGAGCTCCAGGGAGTTCGCGCACACACACGACGGAGCAGCCGCAGTCTTCCCTCTCCCTTGCACACACACCCTCTCCCGCTCTCACTCCATCTCCATCTCCTTCCCTTCTCCTCGTTCTGGCCTCGCCACCCATGGCTAAATCGCATTTGAAGGAGGAAGCGACAGCAACATTTCGGATGCACTTTGTTCTCCCTGCATAAGCGATGAGCGACGGCAACCCTGGTCCTCGTCATCAACATTGTCGTTGTTGTTGTAGGGCACACTCTTGTTGTTGTTGTT
This sequence comes from Coelopa pilipes, assembly GCA_947389925.1. Taxonomy (NCBI): domain Eukaryota; kingdom Metazoa; phylum Arthropoda; class Insecta; order Diptera; family Coelopidae; genus Coelopa; species Coelopa pilipes. Next base: position 70,070,549 of record OX376696.1, read on the forward strand.
GTCATCGTCGTCTGGCTGGCTCCCCGTCTCGGGTGGCCTGGCGTGGCCTGGCGTGGCTCGTCCTCCCACGCTTCCGGCGCCAGGTTCGTTTCCGGTCGCTGCAGTTGATTGCACGGAAGCTGTAAATGAGAATAGCGGATGAGGCGGAGCGGACGGAGGTTACGAGGACGAAGAAGGAGCGTGGTGGAGGATGAGGAAGAGGGAGGGGGAGGGAGAGGGGGAGATGAAGGAGGGAGGGCGGACCCGCTCTACAAATTATGGACAAGTGTTTGCGAGTTTATTGAATGAGGGAAGGCGATGCTCCTGCGAAGCTGGAGAGTCGTGAAAGGGCAGCAGGGGGGAGAACGGAGTAAAAGAGAGGGAAGTGAGGAGTGCAGAATGCAGTAGAGGGAGAGAGAAGCAGTTTCGTGCCCGCTTCATATTTTTGTGCCTGAGCTGGAGTCGCCTTCGGTCCTTTGAGAGGTGAAATTATTGGAAAAGTCGTTTATTAAAGCCTTTGTTTCAGCTCCAATGCGACTGCATCTCAACACCCCAAGGTGAGCAGTAAATATTGCTCTCTCTCTCCCTCTCCCTCTCCATCGCTCTCCCCATCGCAGCTCCAAAAACTCGCCAATCATCAGCTCTGTCGCTCCCTGCTTTGGCTTCTCCTGCTCTCGACGCGTGTTTTTCGCTCATCGCTCGTTGTTTGGGTACCAAATGTTGCCGGTCTCTTGTTGTTGTAGCTCTCTTGTTGTCGAAGCTCTCTCTTCTGTTGTAGTTGTTTTGGCCTCTGGAGATTTGTTTCTCTTTTTTGGAAACCCCTAAAAGCTCTCAATGTTTTCGGCAAATATGGCAGAAAGAACTTAATTAACATTTCATCGCATATTCAAACAATGAAAAATCCATAGATGGAAAATTAAAACTTTATATTTAGTTTAGAGACAAAGAAGATTAAAAAAAAAAACGAATATATTTCAAGAGAAATCAAATGAAATTTCGGTGAATGAAACCAAATCATGGAATATTCATATTTCGGAAATTATTTAATGTTTCCATTTTATCGCTTGGAATTTTTTCCCACAGAAATTTGTCACCAGTGCCTTCTGCCATTCTCTTCTTCCACTCCCTCTCCTCGCTCTTTCCCTCTCCCTCCCTCGTCCTTTGTATTCTAATTCCCGACTCGAGCCTCGGAGCATGTGGCAGTTGTCGAAAAATGAATATTCATAATTGCAGCTCTTTGTCGGCTGACGGCGTCGTCTGTCGGTCGTGGGTCGTCAGTTGTTCGTGGCCATGCGGGCCTCAAAGGGTTAATTTAGGGCCGTCAACCGGACCCAGGGTTCAGAGACACAAATTCAAAGCCGTCCGTCCGTCCGTCGGTCTGTGTGTCCGGGATGCGGGTCGGGAAAGGCAAAAGTTGCACAAGACTGAATGGACCTGCTGGACGTGGCTCACCGAGGCGAATGTAATCGAATCGAGGGGGAGGGGGAGGGGGAGACTGTGGAGGGCTTGGGGTGAACCCGGGAACGCGTGTCCTGTCGATTGTTCATCGATTTGGGCGTTTCTGAGTCCGCTGACGCGACGCCAATTGATTGAATTATGGGCTGGGAATCTCGGAGACCCCGGACGATGGTCCGGAGAGTCAGGAGTCTCCCCCTGAGATCGTTTGGCAACCTTGAAATAAGAGTTTGAATTATAAATAAAATGAATAAAATATATTTCTATCGATTTGAATGACCTCGACAATAATAGAGTGTTCAAAGTTTAGGGAAAGGAAGAAAAATCCAGTAAAATAAAAAGAAAAGTCTTACAAGATTATATTAAATAATTTCTCTATTTAAAATTTTTGATATTAGACAAGAATGTACAAGAAAGAAAAATTCAAAATCAAATATCGCCAAAGGTGTTTCACACCATCCAGTCGAGTTCAATTGATTTGCCTACTGAAGGATCCGCAGGCTCCCCTCAAGCCGTTCGACGTCTGCGCCTTTCGCCGACCTCCCTGACTCAAGTGCCGCCATTCGAAGGTGGCAACGCCGGAGTGGCACGTAATGGCCACTCTGCCTCCAAGTGGTTCGCCTCCTCAATCCCAGATTGAACGGCAGAAAGAAGGCATTAAAGCGAGCAAATAGAGGAAGGAGGAAAAACACAAATAAAGGAGGACAAGAAAACTCAAAATTTATAACACGCACTGGCAGATGCAAATAAAAACATTAAATAACAAATCATAAATAAAAATAAAATAAAAAAGCATAAAAATTGGTACGAAAAAATAAAACTTAAAACTGTAAAAACACATGAAAAGAAAGTCATAAGAAAATAATTGTATATAAATATAAAAGCTCAAAGAATTTCGTAAAAATTTAAAATAGTAATAAAAGCTCGCAATAAAATTATATTTGAAAATATTATTTCTTATCAAAAAACGCATCCAAAAATTCAGACAAATAGAATTTTGTATGAATAAAAAATCACACTAATAGGAACTCATAAAATCGTGAAATCATAACAGAAAAGCAGAACAAATTACTATAATAATTTTGTGTGAGATTTTCACAATATTTTTATACTTTTATTTATTATTATCACAGAAATGAGAAAGAGGAACATCATAATGGAAAATCCCGCAAATAGAAAATCACAAATCACAAAAGGCGAGGCTGTGAAGTGGAGAAATAGGAATGGAGTCGCAGTGTGGGTGGAGAAAGTGTCCTGGAAATGTGCTGAAAAGGAAGTGAACTGCATTACCGACACTCGCCCCCTCACACCACGCACACCTCACATACACCTCACTCACACACCCAGGTGCACACACAGCTCAATACAAGTGCAAACGCGCCGTCGTAGCTGACGATGGAAATTATCACATGCACTTAAATGGTGTTGTTTTTGTTGTTGCAGGTGTTGCTGTTGTCGTCGGCGGTGTTGTTGCTGTTCTTGCCGTTGTTGTGTTTTTGTTGTTGTTCTGCATGTCGGCTCTCGAGAGCTTGGGCTGGCCGTGTTTGTGAGGTGTCGAGTAAAAGCATTCGAAGCTGTGACACTTGTTGTTGTAGCTGTTGTAATCGGCGCTATTTTTGTTGTTGTTCTTTTGATTGTTGTTTGTTAATGTTGTTGTTTTGCTTGTTGTTGTGAAATGTATGCCTATTACTATAGCTGTTGTTGTGGTTTTCCATTCCAGTTGTTATTGTCCATAATATTTTTTTCAAGACTATTTTTCATTACTTAGAGAGAATTTCTTCATTATGTATTTTTTTATATCATTTTTATATCTTTTGCATTATTATTTTTGTAGTTTTATTCTTTGCCATACTATTTTTGTATTATTTTAATTCTGGTAGTATCGTTCTCATACAATCAATCTCATTACTATTATTTATTCGTATTTTTTATTGTCATTTTCATTATTATTTTGCATTATCATACTTTTATAATGCATTTATTTATTTATTTTTTTTTTGCTATCATATTTTCACAACCCCCTTTGCCATTACCGTGTTAGTATATTTTTTAGGGCTTTTGTTTACCGAAGTTGAGCTCTTCGCTCTGCCAGACACCGACTCCCGCAGCCTCCGTCGCACTTGAATATTTGCACACACGCTCCCACACATGCACGCCCGTGCGTGTGTGCTGATGAGGGTGCGTGTGTTGGTGCCGGTGTTCGTGTTAGGGCAGGTCGTCAAACCTTCGATTGCAGCTTCTCGCCTTCGCCGGGCGCCAGCGGCGACGGGGACCCGACGAGTCAGGGCTCGAGTCAGGGCTCGACTCCGAAGGGGAGACGTTCCAGGAGCGGCGGGGACGAGGCAGGGAAAGCGAGGGGGGAAGAAGAAGAAGCACTCCATCACGACATCGCTCCAGGCGCCCTGCCTCAATTATGCAGGGCGAATTTCATTAGCGATTCCCTTTAACTTCGTCGCCAGGACCCGCCAAAGGGACTCCCTGACGGGTCCTGACGGGTCCTTCCGAGTCCTGCGACCGAGTCAAAGGACCCAGGTCCGCCCCCAGCCCCCTCCCCCCCCCTTCCAAAGACATACTCAACTTCTTTTCGACTTTGTTTTCTTTTTCTTTATTCGTTATTCCGCCAACGCACATCGTCTCGCATTTTCTCAAATTTTCGTTCTTCGAGTATCTCGTGAGAAAACGAGAGACATGTTCGAGAAAATTCGTAAAAATAAAAACAAAAACATGAGAACTGAAGAATAATGTCGAGAGTAATTAACACTAAATTAAGAGAGAGACATTAAAATTAATAACGCATACATTCACATTCTACAACTACGATATGAACACAAACAGAAACAACAATAGTAGTAAATTTGTTACCGTTAGTAAATAGCAGCTAAATTACAATAACAACAATCGTCCATCGGTCTGGGGCTCGGGCTCGGGGGCTTGAGTTCGTGGGCTGAGTTCGTGGGCCGAGTGGCCTGAGTGGGTCGGTCGGCGATCGACGGCGGCCGGGGGCCGGGGCGGGTCGTTGCTGAGATTGCGATTTTTCATTTCCTCCTCTCGCTTCGTCATCGCCCTCCAGGACTCGCCGTCGCCGTCATCGTCTCGTCCCTCCCCAGCTCCGCCTGGCCGCCCTAGTGCGAGGGCACGCCGTAGGAGGAGCTGGGCGGGGCGGGGCCCGAGGGCGGGGCGGGGGCGCCGTACTCGCCGGACGGGGGGGCGGGCGCGATGCTGTTCGGGTAGGGGCCGGTCTCCTCCTTCTGGGTCTTGTAGCGGATGAAGTAGACCTCGGGCTTGCTGGGCTGCGTCGGCGCCGGCGTCGGGATCACGATCTCGGGCTGCTCCTCGGGCTTCTTCACCAGCACGTAGACCAGGGTCTTCTCCTCGGTCTGCGGCAGCGGCGGGATGACGGGGGCGGTGGGCGCGGGCGGCGACGGCGCCTTGATGAACACGATCTTGTAGTGCTTCTGGGGCGGCGGCACCACGATGGGCTTCCTGTAAGCGGAAACGGAAGCATGAGTCGGGTTCCCTTGACGGAAATGTTGTCCCTGGCCCCCGGTCCCTGGGCGAAGCCCTCCCCACCCCTTCTCCGCCCCTTCATTACGTCACACCGCTCCGTGTCGTGCCGTGATCGCTCGCTTCCCTGTTGCCACATGTTAATGACTCCGGCCCACGTCGCCTGCCTTCCTTTTCCTCCCTCGGCTCTTTTAGGCGCTGCCAACCCCCCCTCGCTCTCTCTCCCTTGCTCTACTCGCCTCTGTCTCCACGTCTGGCTCATGCTTGGGCCTGCCTCGCATTTCCACACACGCGTCCCATGCTTCGTGGTCACGCATGGAGACTCGCCGGCTTCGCTTCCCCACAAAGTGGAGCAACGTTTACTTTCCACAGCCCCTTCTCACCCCGTTCAACCCAGCCCCCCGCCCCTCTCCATTTTGATCCCCCAAAAGCCCTCCCTGCTCCACTCCCTACGGTCGTCAACGGCCCCAGAGGTGGACCTCGAACCGTGGACGTCGAAACCTCCGGCTGTTCGATCGCTGTTCGTGCCTGCGCATGTCTGCATAGAGTGGGCGGAGCCGCCCCTCCTCAGCCCACCCTCGGGGTCTCCAAATTGCCCTCGGCGACCCCGCATTTCATCGCAAATTGCTAGCGTTCGCCGTCGCCGGGGATCGCGAGGATTCCCACAGTCGCTCGTCCCCGTGGAGCCGCCTCCAAGTCTTCGCTTTCAATTAACGTCATTTGCTCTACCCATCAACATCGTCGGCTCCTCGTCCCCGCTTCGGTTTGTCTTTCCGCCATCGTCCCCACGTCCCTCCTTCGTCTCAGGCCTTCCTCCACCTTCTCTGGCAACTCATTTTGACGCCCACCAAAGCGAAACCGCTCGCTAAGGCTTCGCGTCCTCGGCCACACCCCGTGATTCCCGTCTCTTTCCCCCTCTCTTTCACCTCTATCTCTGTCTATCGGCAGGTGACGCTGTCTGTCGGCCTCGCCTGCTCTACTTAGCAACCACAGACTGACGGACCGGATCCCGACTCATCTCATGCAACCTCTGAACTGTCGGTCTACCAGCTGTCTTCCCACCTCTGCCTGTCCTCATCTGTTGCCTCTCACTCTCTCGCTTCCCTCGTTGGTCGTACATCTGTCTCTCTGTCCGTCTGTGAGCCCATGCCGACCAAGTCTGATATTTATTTACGACTTCACGGCGAGTGTAAACTGGACGACTGCGAGGATTGAACAACACTGAGTGATTGAATGAAAGGAATGACCAGAGAGTGGTGGGCGAAGGAATGGCCTAAATGAGAGAGTGGAGGCGAGGGTCGGGTGCGAGACGACCGAAGGAGATGGCCCAAAGTAAAAGTCCAATTGAAGCCACCTCCGGGCCGTGGAGAGAGAGGGTTTTTGGGAAGAGCCGCGAAGGACGAGGCGGGGTCTGGGAGTCTCGAAGCCTTTGACTGTGGCTGAGACCTGTAGGGACCTCGAGGGACCTCGAGGCAAGCCGTCTATTATCGCACATCATCGTTCAGCGTCTCGGCCTCTCGCTCTCTCTTCCTCTGACTCACGGCGTCTTCCTCTCGACATCCGGAGCGTGACCGAGGCGTCGTCGTCGTTGCTCAAGCAACGAAATAATTGGAGTGTTTGTGGCTGCAACAGACACAACGGCAAGAGGCACAGAGGCACAACAAAGCCAACAACAACAAGTGTGTTATTAAATAATGGCCCATTGCGATCAGGAAAACGCTCAACATGTGGAAAACGAAATCAAAACGATCTCGCGCCACCAGGAAGACGCAGCAGCAGGCGGAGAAGACAAGGCTGAAGAAGAAACTTTTGGCCAGCCCACGGTGCGAGCAACTAGGTGGAGGCTGGGTGGGGGAGAAATGGCTGAGAGGGCGAAGAAGAGGTGGAGGTGGAGGCGGCGATGGAGATGGAGATGGAGATGGGTTGGGTTGGCAGCTCCATGGGAGGATCCGCACGCGATGAGGGGCCCCGAGTGATCGGACCGCGACGGGCCCGAAGTGAACGGCTCGAGCTCAGTCCGGGATCGGAACCGTCTGGTGAGTGGTGGAGACGACGATCGTCACCGAGCATGGGCTGACTTTCTACGGTCGTGATGGACCCGACCCGACCCGGCCGCTCGTCTGCCTTTCTCCAGCTCGATTTAAATCGGGAAGCGCCAACAGGGGTTGCCTAACAATCCCAACAGCAATCACGATATAAGAATAAGAAAATATAAAAATATGAAAATCTTCACCAGAGCAATTACAAAAACACGAGATGAAATGGAAACAATTAATTCGAAAATCGCGAACACAATTTCAGAAATTATGAAGGCATCATTTAGGAGGAACAAAAAGCATTGAATGCAAAATTAAAAAATCATCGAAAACATCGACAAACGAAAGTCCAACAGAAACCGACAAATACAACAATCGCATTGTCGGCCAAGACAATGGGATCAAGAGTGGGTCTGTGGGCAAAACAACAGCAACAACAGCAATGGGGAATCCACGGTAGCCGTGGCTGTGGCCAATCGAATAATGGTCATGATTCCTCGATTAACAACCTGTGTCCGATGGCGGAGTCTCGGGGGAGGGAGACTGACTGATCGACCGACCGAAGGATGGACGAACTGAGCGACCGGGAAGGACGTACGATGCACAGACGATGGACCGACAGACGATGGCCCGATGGAGAGACAACAGGCGATCGATTAACCGGAGCATTTGATGCATTTCAAGAATGGGCGCCAGGAGGATCGAGTGAAAGACCGTGGGAAGAGCGGGGAGCGAAGAGGGAGGGACGTGGATCATGGAGCCAACTCGAGCCAGCTGCAAGGCTAAAGCAATGACGGACAGCAAGTGCTGCAATCGGTGCAATCGACGTGTGCCAACAACACCGATGCCCGATGCTGGTGCCGTTGATGATGATCGCTGGTCATTGAACAGCGGTCGCGTGTCCGCAGACGATGAACCGCGGAAGCCGCCGAGCCTCGATCGGTCGCCGTTGAGTCATCGCTTCATGGCGATGCCGACGACGATGATGACGAGGCTCACGATCGACTCACGATTGCCTGGGAGCGGAGCAGTCGCTGTAAACAGCTGGAGGTTGTGAAAGAGCACTTTTACCGGGGATCAAGCGCTCTGAACCGGAGGCGGGTCCCGGTCGTTTGACTGGCGAGTGATGGAAGTGGCTGATGTTTGCCTAATGAAGAGGTATCGAGGAGATCGAGGAGCCCCGAGAGGATCCTGAGGATGATTGGCGGCGTCGTGTGGAGAGGTGGCGACAGAGGGAGGTCTTGCTTGGCTCTTGGAGGCAATTTAAGTCTCTTAGTAAAGTGAAAATTGATGTGAAGAAATTTCTTGAAAGTAGCTTTAAGAATTTGGTCAGTATTTTGGACGAAAATGAAGATGCTGCCAATGAAATCTGATCGCCTTGGAATTCTTTTTCCCAGCCAATCGGTAGAATAACGAACAGGAGTTTCTTCGCCCAACTCCAGGAAGCTCGTGTGTGTTTTGTGTCGATTATAAAACCATTGTAAACCGATCCGGTCGAGCTTCTGTCGGTCGTAATTCGAGCCTTTCCCGCTCCAGGCTGGGGTATCAAGACGATCTTCGAATGGAACCGCGCTGACAACCGACACACTTTGGGTCTCGTTTTCCATCCGCCACATGCGGCTGTGGCTCCCATGGCCCGGACGATCGACGGACGGTCGACAAACGGCCGACAGTCGTCGATGGCTCGATTTGTTGCAACTGTTGCTCTTAAAGACCGCCAACTGGAGCGATCGGTCGCCATAATTATTGTGTTTGTTTTCGGGCACACTCGATTCCGACGCACGGCGAGGAGGGAGCAACCGATTTTCGCTGCCTCGGAAGGATCGAGGGTGTCTCGAGCGGTGGAAGATTTCATGAGACTCTGAAGGATTCGTCGAGACCCTGGAGGACGCCTGGCGTCTGGCGCCCGTCCCGTCTGTCGTCTGTCGTCTGTCGTCTGTTGGTCGGGTGCGTCGACACTCACCTGGGCGGCAGGTACTCGGGCTCTGGTGGGGGCACGTGGACGTAGACGTGCTTGTGGACGACTGGGGGCTGCTGGGGCGGGCCGTACTGGGGGGCGGGGGCGCCGTAGCCGCCCTGCGAGGGTGGCGAGTAGCTGCTGAGGGGCGGGGCCGCGTAGCTGTCGCGCGGGGGCTCGGGGAAGGCGGCCGTCATGCCGACCAGGGCGAGGAGGACCTGCCGAGAGAAGAGGGGGGGAGAGAAGTCAGTTTTCTGTTGTTGTGTCCACTCTTAATTCCGAAGAATTTGATTTTGAATTTTGATTAACATTTGTTCGATTTTAAATTATATATTTTTTTTGAATTTAAATTATATATTTTTTGAATTTGAATTAAAATTTAATTCGACTTTGAATTGAAATATTTTTGAATTTTTAATATTTTTTTATTTTTAAATTTTCGTCCTTCGGGAGTTCTTGGCACAAATTTGATTTTTCAACTTTCTCGTTAAAAGATTCGTTTTTTGATAAATTTTTTTTCTGATTCTGACGATTTTTAAGGACGATTTGCGAGTTGTTGGCCCTGCGGCTCGATCACGTACCGCGCAGAAAGGCTTCATGGCGATAATTGTTGTTGCTATTGTTGTTGTGGTTGTTGCGATTGACGTGGTTGTGGTCGTTGTGTCGTTGGAGGCCTCGGAGCGCACGCAACTCTTGCACTGGTGAACGCGGAACGTCTTTCTGTACGGTTCGCCATCGCCGACGGTTTCTTTTATAGCTGCGCCATCTTCAGGCCGCCTTCGGTAGCGGCGCCGACTCCGCCGTCCGTCCCTCGTCGCCCGTCGTCCGTCACCCGTCGTCGTCGTCGTCGTTGGTGCCGCTGCCTCTGCCGCTCATGCTGTTGTTGCTTGCTGGCGACTTAGTGGTCTTGTTGTTGTTGTTGTTGCTTTTGTTACCACTTCGGCTCCGGCCGTTATCATTTTCGTTGTTATTGCCGCCGTTGCTGCTGCTGTTGCTGTTGTTGTTGTTGCTTCGAGTCTTCCAACTTCCAACTCACTTTCGGTTTCATTTCGTTTCATTTCTCCTCTCTTCAGTCATTCGCCCGGCTCTCTCTTCACCGCATCCCTCCATCCCTTTCGCACCCACCAGCCCTGTCTCCCTCCCTCTCTCTCTCTCTCTCTTTATTTTTCCTCCAATCCGTGCCTCGATCGTGATCGAACGAATTGAGTTTTTCGGTTTTGGGTTCGGTTCGGTTCGGTTTCGATCGCACGTCTTCGTTGTGATCTTGAGTCCAGGAGCCGGCGCGAGGACGGACGGGATGACCATCATGAGCAATTTGATCATCATCATCACCAACCGCATGATCTTCAACATCTTCTTTCTAAGACTAATGATCAACAGTTTCTGTGTCATCAGATCTGGATCATCGGACGTCGTGGACGGCATCCCGTGGATCATCAGCCTCTTGTTCAGCAGTCTCATGATCTTCAACCTCTTGATCATCAACGTCTTCATCATCGATCCCTTGATGATCAGCCTCTTGATCATCAGATGTCTTGATCACCAGTCTCATGATCTTCAACTCTGATCGTCAGCCTCATCTTCTTCATAAACCTCTTGATCATTAACCTCTTGTCAACGATCCTCATCTTCCTCAACATTCCCATCAACCTCCCTTCACTTCGCTTTACTCATCTTCCTCGACACGATCGTCAACATCGCCATTGACATCATCTCCATAGCCAGCAGCCTCGTCGTAAACGTCACGATCGTCATCGTAATCACCACGATCGTGATCGTCTTCCTCGTAATCGCCGTCGTCATCATCGCGTTCCTCACCGCCGCAGTGCTCATGATCATAATGATAATCACGATCGTCGCGGCTGCCAGGAAAAAGTCAGCTGGATCCTCAAGCGTATCATCAGAGTTTGCAAATTTTACTACTTCTCCGTCTTCTTCATTTATGGTATTTTTGTTTGACTTTTTCTTTCCGTGCCTTCTCCGAGGTTACACCTTCTTCCCCTCCCACGTCCCCTTCCCCTTCCCCCCATCTGTCGTTGTCTTCTTCGGCTTTTCTGTCTTAATGGACGTAATCGTTCATATGTTCCAAAACATTACACGCGTTCATCATTTCCATCATTAGCAACGCCGCGGCCGATCATCGTCCACAGCACGACCATCATCATGATCATGATCATCGTTATGATGATGATCGTGTTCGTCTTTGCGCTCTTCGGTTACTGCGGCACTTGCATTTGCAAAATTGTTGCAGTTTCGCACTTTATGTAATGGAATCCCACCAACAAACACATCAACGGCTACCAACACAATAACAAAAACAATAAAAGCAACAACAACAACAAAAACAGCAACACCAACAACAAGTAGAAGATCTCTCTGAAGGCAATAAAAGCAGAGGACGTCGGCGAAGGCATTCAATTAGGCTGAAGAAATTATCAAAAATTCCTCCCCGAGTGGGAATTTCTGCAATTCAATTTCGATTGTATTCGCATTTCGGTGCTTCAATTTCTTTGTTTTCGAATTTTATTTTTTGCCTTTTCCCTCTCTGGTCTTTGCAAAACAATCTCCCTCCTAAGTGGCAGCAATTTGCAGATTATCTTTGGGAATTCGGGCAGCAAAGTAGAAGCAATAGCGAGTTTGTGTAAGAGTTATGATAATTATATTTCTATTATTTTTTGTTTTTTTGTTTTTGTCAGTTTGAATTTTTTTATTTACGAAATTTCGCCAACAGAATTTTGGAGTCTTCTTTGAAGTCTTCACAATTTGAAGAAATAAATAGAAATACTTTTTCCAACTCCTCATATTAATTGAATACCATCGGTGATCAGAGAACAGCGTGTGATTAAGGGGAGTAAAATAAAGTATTTATACAATGTATGGTTGTGGAAATAATTTCCCACCATTTTCCCATTACACACAAAAATGTCCGTTTGTTCATGCGATTTTTCACAGCAGATTGGGCGAAAATGCTTGGATCTGCCACTCGAAGCCGTCTCCACTTCCTGGCCACCAACGGACGACGTCCGGAAGCTCGCGATCAGCGCCGAGACGCGCACGGCCGGCGATCGATCGAGAGACCATGAGAGAGCAACGAGAAGGAGGAGGAGGCCGAGGACGTCGCCGTTGTCGGCCGCGGCACAGAAATTGGATCGCCGCAACCCACTGTGCCTGCTCCTGTCCGTCTCGGGACCCGATGACACATCCATGGATATGCACAAATGTCCGATCGATGTCGAACCGAAGTCGAGTCGCCGTCGAGATCCAAGGAAAGCCCGCGGCATGTCGAGGAAGTCGCTCGGTCTTCGCTCGCGCTCCCGCGTGGACGGGTCAAGGATTTCGATCGGTAGGAAAACTAATTGGATGCAGCGGCCACAATAGAAACGACTCTAATTACAACAGCAACTGAAATGGCAACAACTACAACAACAACGACACTAACCACAACACCAACTACAACAACACCGACGATGACAACGACATGACGAAGCCTTCCTGGACTCGGACCTCGGCTTATGCAACCGGCCGCGATCCCCCGAACGGCCTCCGGCGCTGATGCAACCGACGCTCACTCGTGGCCGATGATGCGACCGTTGCTGTTGTTGTTGTTGCTGTAGCTGTTGCTGCTCCAATTGTTGACATTCGCCGGGCGAACGTGGGCCGGACGAGCGGCGGCCACGGGACGGCCGAGGGAAGCTCGATCTTCTTCAAATGCACTCGGCTGCAGTTGGTCAAGTGGCTGGACTTGGCTGGACGTGGCTTCGAGTGGCGGCTGCGACTTAATGATGCACTTGAACAACAACAACAACAAGGCGAAGGCACTGCTAACGACCAACGTCGTGGTCGCCGTCACCGGCGCCGCCGCTCGATCGTGATCTTCAGACGTTCGAGTGACGAATGCACCGGTTTTTGTTTTCGTTGCCATTGTTGTGTTGTTGTTGTTCTATCGGCAACAAAAGTGTCAACTACGCATGATTGTTGTCGTTGCTGTTGTTGTTATTGTTGTTGTTGTTAATTTTCTAGCATTTTTTCTCCGGCTTCTTCTCGATTTTTTTCGTTTCGTTTCGTTTCGTTTTGTTTTGTGAGGCCGTTTTTTGAATGACATCGCCGTGGAAGCGATTGCGACACCAACAACAACAAGGACAACAACAACATCTGCTGCCGCTGCTGCTGCTTGCGCAATTTTCTGCTGCTACTACAATTGCTGTTGTTGTTGTTGTTGATATTTTTTGACTTCATTTTTTCGTCGTCATCGTCGCCCGCCGTCGTTTTCTTCTCGATGATTATCGGGTTTCTTTTCCGAGCAGATTTTCACACGCGCTTTGTTGTTGTTGTTGTTGTTGATGTTGTTGTTGCTGGTCACTTCATGGTCAACATTTTAATTTTTTCTCTCGTGTCTGCTTCTTCTTCTTCTTCTCCTGCCAGTCGACTTTTCACAATCATAACAACTGCAACAACAGCAACAACGACAACAACACCAATGACGACCACATAAAACCGTTAACTGCTTTTACAACAACAATAGCAACAGCATCTAATGGTGCAAATAAATTTTTTATGCCGTGAGCAAAATTTTTACATTTGTCTCTCTCTCTCTCTCTCTGTCTCCCTCTCACTCCCCTCGTGTGGTTTTACGATTTTCGCCGAACGGTGGCAACACTGTGCAGTCGTTGTCAATTGTAGTAGAACAGGCGAGTGGTACTGTTGTTGTTGTTGTTGTTGTTGTGTGGTTTCAGGCAGCCTCAACAACAACACTGGACGACGCCGTCGCCGGCACTCGTCGCAATCAGCGGCCTGCCAAAGCCTAACCTCCAGCAACTCTCCGCATGTCCGTCCGGCTGTCCGTCCGGCTGTCCGTCTTTGCCTTCGTTCCTCCGCCTGTCCCTCCAGTCGTCCGTCTGGTCGTCGGCCGGCCGGGACGGACTCGGACGTCCGTCAGTTGTAAAAATGCACAAAACCCGAGTTCGCACTTTTTACATTATTGATTTTTTTTTTTTGTGTTTCTTTTTCGCCTTCATCTTCTTCCTTTTCTTCACTTCTTTGCTTCTTTTTTTATCCTCTCAGTTTTTCCACATCTTCTTCTCGCCTCCCTCGCCTCCTTATCCCATTTTTCCTCTCGTTTTCCGACTTCATTTCGCTTTCATCTCGCATGTGTTCGTTTTCGTCGCATTTTTTTTTCTTTTATTTGATTTTTTTCGACTCCTGCTTGTTTTTAGTTCCGTTTTCTATTTTGTTTAGTTTTTCTTTTCACTTTCGTCTCCGTTTTCCGCTTGATCTTCATTTCGAAAGTCATTTCCTGATTTAATTGTTTTTCCTCCATGATGTTAAAGCTTTTTATCGCTTCGATGCTTCAGACTTTTGCATCGATTTCTCCCAAATGATTTGTGGCTAATTTGTAAATCTCTTTGTGTCAAATATAAATTATAAATAATGATGTAAATAATTTACAATAAAGATAAAACAATTAAAGACATTGTTTTATTAAACTGAAATTGTTTTTCAAAATTTCTAATTCACAAATAATAGTTCAAGTAATAATGAATATAAGAAAAATAAATATTTTTCCCAAAAAAATTTTTTCTTCCCCTCGCTCTTTTGTAAACAATTTTATTATACCGAAGATTTCTGTCTGAATTTCGAATTTATAATATTTTCTCAGCTGTATAATATATTATTTTTTATTTATTATTCTCCTTTATTTTTCTCTTTATTGTTTTTCTCACTCAGTATATTTATTGATTTTCCACTGCCCATTTGATTTCTCTCTCTCTCTCTCTGTCTCAGTCTCTCTCTCTCTCTTGTGCGTTTGCTACTAACAGATTTTTCCTCATTTTCCCTCAATTTTTTGACTCTTCATTTTGACTAAAATGTAGTTTCTTTTAGCTTCAAAACTGGTATACCTTTTCCTCATTTGCGTTTTATTTCACATTGACATTTGTCTCGTCCGCTGACTCGCTTGAATTTGGGTTTACTTTTTGCATTTTTCCACTCGTCTGCATTTACTGGTTTTCCAGCATTTGGACATTTCCTTTTTCGGCTCGCACTTCCGACGGTCCTCTGGATCCCTCTCGACCTCTTCCACTGTCCCTTAATCCGCAGCCAAAACTGGTCGGCTTCAGCTCGGACTCCCTCATCTCCCTCTCGATCTCGACCGCTCCCCGCTCCCAACCCTGCCTTCTCTTCAGACTGGGTCCTCGTCCCGTCCTCATCTTCGTCTCGCCCTCGCCTCGCCCTCGTCTGTCCTGAACTAGTTTCGGCAATTTTCAGCAATCAAAGTAGTTTTCAATGCTTTCCTTCTGCCGTTTGGACTTTTCCGTTTTCTCGAAGTCTCCGCCGGCCACGCACTGACCGGACTGCGCACCTCTTCCTCTCCGCCTCTTTCCCCCAGCTCCTGCCACCACCTCTTTTTCTCTATTTTGACGCACTCTTTCTCCATCACATTTTCTCACTCACTTTTCTCGCCCTGGGATCGCAGCGAGGATCTCAGGCTCTGATCTGCCTCTTGAACCCCCTCTGTCTTCATCGCCACTTGGTCTCCATCTGGTCCTCCTCTGGCTCTCCCTCCTTCTGGCTCTCGATCTCGATCTCCCTCCATCGGCTTCTCCCGATCTCTCTCTCTCTGATCTCCCTCTATGATCGTCCTCTACCGCCCCTCGCTCTCCTCCTGTCTCCGCCTCTCCTCTCCTCTCCACCTCTCTCTGTCACGCGCTCTCGTATCTCCCGCCTTGCATTTCGATGTCAGACGAGGCCGCGATCGCCCCAAGGCGTCAGTCGTCGTTGTCGCCGTCGCCGTCGCCGTCGCTGCCTGGCCTCAGTCCCGCCCACGACCCCTTCCATCCACCGACCCCTTCCGCCGCTCCTTGCACGCGTTCACGCGCTTCCTGCTTCGGACGCCGTCGAGCGCCGCGAGATGGCGTGTCGTGCGTTCGGCTTCGGCTTTGGGTTTTGCTGTCTCTGCCTCGTCTGCTGCTCCTTTGCATAATTCCATTGCGACATTTGGAACTGACAACGGCATGCATGCAGTGGTGGTTGTTGTTGTTGTTGTTGTTGTTGTCGGCGCAGTTGTTGTTTCATTTTATTAGACAACATTGCTGTTTCAGTTGACAAGGAATTTGCCGATTGGTGAAGCCTATGACTAATTGAGAAATTTCTCCATCGAGTTTTCATCGTTGAGTTTTATACGAAAAAACAAACAAGAAATAAATTAAAAATATCTACATTTTTCTTCGTGGTTTCATGGAAAAAAGTGACTTCTGCGATTCGCTCCTGGCCCACTGTGCGGCGAAACCTTCTGGCGCTCGGGTGTGGAACAAAAGCCAAAAATCGCCGTTACAATGTCAAAGTACAACAACAACTACAGAAATCACTAAATAATAGCAACAATAATGATAATACGAGCAACAACAACAACAATCGATAGCAACAACAGTCCACAGCCCCAACAACAACTATCGATCCACCTCCAAGTGGAGGAAAAATATAAGAAATAAAACATTATCTTAAACCTCAAAGAAAATGGCAGTAAAAGATAAAAAAAATATCTCAAAAATTAAAAAAAAATACAACAAAAATACAAACAAAATTGCAAAAATAAAAGAAATCAGTCGAAACTGAAGAAAGCCGCAACAACAATTAATGGATCGATCCATTTCAACCTTAAACTAAATTTAGAGAAAAAATCGACAATGTCAAAAATCACATCAACAAAGGAAGTTGCACAAGATAAAAATTAAAAAAACCAGAAAATAGTTGAACAACTATTAAAAGAAAAAATCATGCTAAAACTCGAAGAAGAATTGAGAAAATAAATTCGTGCAAAAATCTCGAACCCATTGCGGTAACCTTCAATTTGGCCACAAAGCCACCTTTTGTGAGTCCGGCCGGCGAAAGAGAACCAGACCGGACGTGGAGGACCACGGCTACAACAACAATAACAACAACAATAACAACGATAACAACAAGATCGATACCATAAATGAAAATAATTGGGAGGAGAGGAGGAAATCACAATAATGAAAACGATATCACAGCAATGACCATGCAGCGGCTCCGTCGAGCGGCGACTGCTCCGAATATCGATGGAATAACGGTACGACAAATGGAGACGAAAAAAATTTGAAATAAATAAGAAAAACGAAAAATAAGAAATGATGGATAAATAAAACACATCAATAGCCAAAACCAACATCGTTGAAAGATGCCAAAATTGGACGGAAAAATAAATCGAGTCTTTAAACGCAACTCAAAACGAACCGAACATGAGACAAATCGAACGGAGCATGAGACAAAACAAAACGAACCGAACTAAATCGAACCGAGGCAGCGATCGGTAGGGAAGGAGCAAAAACACATACAAAAATAAATGCAATTTAAATGAAATTTGTTTCAAATTCCGAAAATGGATTCCCATCTTATTATTTTCGTCATTATTATTTTTCGTCCTTTTTTTATTTATTTTGTTTTGGTTTTTGATTTTTCTCCATTCCCCGCCGATCGTGCGGATCGAGAAATCGCCTTAACCGCAGCGAGTTGCGAAACGAAGGCGGCCGACGACGCGCTCGGCCAGTGGGCAATCGGATTGGGCCCGGCCGAGGGTCTGGGTCTGGGGTCTGGCGGCTGAAGTCGGCGGGTCCGCGGAGGAGTTCGCGAAGGGTTCCCGCAACAATCAGCGGCTAATGACGGCTAATTTCGGCTAAATTCCCCGGCTCAATTCCCGGCTTACACGTCGGCTTGACGTCGGACGTCAAGGAAACCTCTGCCATCCGGGTATTGCGGCAGGTCCGGGCTGTGGTCGTCGGGTAATCGAATTGTTGGCTCATGTTTTTATTCCGTGGCGTCCACTATTTACTGTAATTAACTTCTTCGATGAAGGACGAGGCCCTTTCCTGTTTTCAACCCCAGAAAGGATCCCTCCAAAGGGCAATTATTGTCTACCAGAAGGAGACATACGAATCAATTCCAATCATTCAGCTAAGTGGCAAATTCACAGAATAAAAAAAATCTCAAATCTCCGTGATGATGACATGCTTTTGGTATTAAATTTGACAGTCCATTTCATAATGAAGTCCTCTCAGTTGTTCAGCAAGAGGATTTCTCTCAGTGCCTGTGGCTGGACCTGAGCCTGGGCCTGTTGGAGCCCGAGCAAGGAGACCGAATGATTCCGATAATTGCCTGAAATTGCAATAATTTCCTAAATTTCCAACCGCCGCACGTCCACCTCAGGGAGGGCCGTCGAAGGAATCGGCGGAATGAGGAGGAGGGGGGGGGGGAAGTGGGGGAAACGTGAACGTTTTGGCCGAAAACGGATTCCGGGCCGGCCGTCCGAGGTTTCGCCAGATGCACTTTCGTTACCAACTCGTTATCGGTCGGATTCGAGTTTGGTTGTTATTGTTGTTGGTGGTGTTCGAGCTGTTCTTGTTGTTGTTGTTGTTGATGTTGTTGTTGTTACTTTTCGAAACGGCTGCAACGACTCGCATCCCCAGATACGCGCACTTGCAGATGCCTCAGATTCGGTTGCGTCACCGGGCCGACGTCTCGCGGCTCGCGGGCCTCGGCCTGGTCAAGTGAAGGCAGGCGAGGGATATGGACGAGCACAACAACAACAACAACAACAACACCAGTAATAACAACATGTTCATCGTCGTCATCGTCGTCATCGTCGTCGTCGTCGCCGCCGCTCGCAACAGCACGAGGGGAAAATGTATCGCTTTATCTCACGGATTGCGTACGCTCTATTGTATCTATTGCAGTTGGAGCGAGGCTCTTCAGCCGCTTTGTTGTTGCTATTGTTGTTGTTGTTGTTATTTTTGTTTTGTGTGAAGTGCAGAAAAAACAATTAACGAAATTTTTAAGTTATTGTTTTTTCCCTTTTCGAATATTTTCCCTCTCGATTACATAAAGCCATGGACAGGGTGAAAGAAGAGCAGTGAAGACAGCGCAGAGCAGGAGAGAAAGAAAAATATTTTCTATATTCGAGTGAGAAGTTTGAAGAAACAGCAACAACAACAACAACAACAACGAGACTCCTACAACGCAATGCCTACAATAAAATAAATACAGAGAAATAATAATAATAGGTAACATAATAACACAAATAATAGCGATACGATAAAAATAATAATGACAACAACAATGCAATAACACAGCAACAATTATAAGACAGCAACAATTACAAGGCAACAACAACAACAACAACAACAACAATTACTTCAACCGCATTTCTCCGGGCTGAAGAAGACGGCCGACGGTGGCCGGATTTTTTTTTTCCTCCTCCTCCTCTTCTCGCTAATCTTCGTGATCATCTGACGAAGACTTTTATTTTCACTTCATCATCATTATCATCTTCACCTTCGTCATCAGCAACACCATCATCGTGCTCGCCATCTTCATCACCACCTTCTTCTCCTTCTCCTTCTCCGTCGTAATGAAGTGATCTGAACGACTGCTTACAAAATCCGTTTTCGTTTCTCCGCCCTGTTGATGTTCGGCAAGGTGTTTTTATCGCAGTTGTAGCTTTAGTTCTTCTTCTTCTCTTCCTCCTCTTGTCGTTGTTAAGCATTTTTATTTTAGGCATTTTCTATGGTCGGCGGCCCTCGTCGTGCCGCGCTGCCTCGCTCCGAGCCCAATTGCAAGCGCGCCTTCGGATTTAATTCACTTAATTCCACTCTCCGCCACTTGGAAGCCCGCCTTTCGTTCGCCTCTTCCTCTTCAGGCGATCCGCGGATAAACCGCGATCCCATTAATGTAAACACAATTGCAATCGCTTCGTCAACCACTCGTGGCACAATTAGGCGAATCGGGCTGTTGAGTCGGGCTGCTACAAAAATAACTTTGTGCCTTTGGTTGGGCGCAAAGTTAAAGAGGGAATGATTTCGATTAAAAAAAAGGTGAATTTTTGGAAGAGCAACTGTTGGAAATTCGTGGCAATTTTTTCGAAAAGACCTCCAACAGTTTCTGCCAACGACTTCCTCTCTAATGGCGAAGAAATTTGCGATTTCACGCCTCTGACGGATCCAATTTGTAGAGCCGTTTTGCCTTAATCTTATTTCCCACTGCCTTTTCTCCATTTTCCGCTACCCCTTCTCCTTCTTCGCCTCCCTCATGCCCACCAGTTGCGCCACCTCCAAACTCCGCCTTCCCCGCTCCCCGCACCTGCCTCGATTCCGTCGAGCGCAGAAGCCAAAATCGATTGCATATTTTTGATGGTTTGATCGGGTTCGCCGAGGGTTCGCCCGAGCTCGTCCGTCCACCCTTCCATCTGTCCGTCCGCGCCCCCAGCACGGTCTTAACGACCTCGTCGCCCGGTTCTGGGAAATTAGCGGCCACTGAAGACTCCGGCTAATGGCTCGACCGCGGGATGGGCGCCGGATTTGGGCCGAAAGAGCTCCGGCTAATGGAGCTGGCGTGGCCGATGTCGTCGCACGTCGTCACCTCACAAAAGACGGCCGTCGCTCAATTCATTAGCAGTGATAACAGCAGCAACAACAACAACAACAATGACAACCATTGTGTGTCGTGATTTTGAGCCAGGACGCCAGGATGTTTCGGCGTGTCAGCAGCAACAGCAACAACAACAACAGAAACATCGAGGACGACTTCGTGACTACAACAATTACCACGAAGCTCTTTATTAGTTGATGCGACCCCCAACAACAACGACGACGACGATGACGACGATGACAACAATAAGGAACAACAACAACAATGGCTCACACAATTAGCCAAATCCAGATTTTGGCCGCTGGCTCGGGTTTCGCTGACCGAGATTTCGCCGAATCCCCATCAAATGGAGCTCTCAGCGCCTGCTTCTTCTTCTTCCCCCGTCGCTTCGCTCTCCCTCTCCCTGTCCCTGTCCCTGGCCTGACCCCTCCATGGCCTCGTCCTCGGCCCAGGCAGCCGCGTCCTCGAGGCAGAGATGGAGACGAAGATAAGGACGTGGATAAACGGATTCTCGTTTACGACTCCGGCGGTTTCGCTTGATTTTCACGTTTACGAAATGTATTTGCATCTCATTTATTATCCATAAATTATATTTTATTCCCAGAGTATTTCAAGAAGATATTTTTTGTACTTCATTTTCAATGCTTTTAATATGCAAATTTGTTATTGTTTCGTGATTCTGGGCTCCTGTCGCGAATTTAATGCAATTCTATAGTTTTGGGGTTTCTTTGCGTTATTTTTTTTTATTTTATTTTTTCTTTTTTTAAATATTTACTATATATTCACTACATTGTTGCATTTGTTTATTTATGTATTTATTTATTTATTTATTGTTCCATATACATTGTTTCTGCTGATTAAGATTAGTATCTCTTAAATGCTAGTATTTTGCACACAGATAAACAGTATTTAACAGATACTGGAATACGCAAATAGATACATATTTTGATTTACTAGTGTTTCTTTAGTGAAATTTCATCTTCGTATGATCTGCTGACACATTGGGAGTCGAAAGTGATGGATAAATTAACGATGATTAACGATGGACTAGTGAATGCTTAGAGATTAATTATTGTATGTATTTAGTTTTTGTTTGTCATTAGGAACTTTCAGATCGACTTCAGCGGCCCCTTTCACTGTTGTGGGTCCAGCCAAACCCTCATCTTCCAATTGTTTCCAATTAATGGCCTCGATTTTCCTCCTTTTCCCTATGAATTTTCTTTCTATTCATGAGTCTTAAACTTAGGCTAAATCGAACAGGTCTAAATCAAAATCAAAAATCAAGCCTTTGACACGAAACCACTTGGGCGTGGGAAACCGAAATTCTGAGTTAAACTCAACTATAAAGACGATGGTTCGGAAGTCCTTCGGCTCCGCCGGCTCCGTCGTCCCGGGTGTCCTCGAGGTCCTCAGTAGTAGCGGGCGCCGTCGTAGACGCCGCGGGGACCCGACGCCACGAACGGCCGCCGCTGCGCGCCCTCGACGGCCGCCTCCAGGGGCCCCGCCGCCCCCAGCTTGCTCAGCCAGGACGAGCCCGGCTGGCGCTGCAGCTGCTGCGGGCCGAATCCGTTGCCGCCGGTGCCCTCGTTGGGGGCACGGAGCGACTGCGGCTGCGGCTCCTCGTTGCTGGACTCCAAGATCTGCGGGCGGCGAGAGTGAGAGTGAAAAACCAGGAGCGAAAAAGAGAAAATGGAGAGTGAAGAGTTAGTGAAAAGAGAGTGAAGAGTTAGTGAAAAGAGAGTGAAAAGGTGTAAAGAGAGGGGGAGGGAGAGAGAGAGACGGGGCTAATTAGTTGACGACAAATTGTAAAGGCTTCATTTCTGTTTATTTTCGGTCTGGTATTTTGGTGTGTAATTGCAAGTGTTATGATGTTGTTACAACAACAGTGTTTCTCTTGTTGTTGTTGCTCGGACTCAAGATTGATGGGAAGCGAAAAAGGTTGTTAATTTGCCGCTTCGCCGTTGTTGTTGTTGTTGTTGGTGGCATCTTTTGTAACAGCATTTACCATACACAAACAACTAATTAGCCGCTAACAACAATCACAACAATCACAACAACGACGTCAACGTCGACGTCGACCACGGCGGCGAGACTTCGACTAATTCAAATGAGGCAACCGCGGCAGCTGTTGCCGGCGTTGTTGTTGTTGTCGTTGTCGTCCCCAGCATCTTCCGCCGTCGCCGTCGCCGTGGCCGGTGTGAAAATCGGCCGGGGAAGCCGAGTGTTTGTGGGTCATCGGCGTGATCGGCGCGTCACGCGGTCGGCCCGGCTTCCGCGGCAGGCGAGGGGCGTAGGGCGTGGTATTTGGCGTGGGCGTGGCCGCGGCCGCGCTGGTGGTGAAGGCGGACGACGTCGCGTCTGACAGTTTAATTAGGGCAGGCGCTGGCGCTTCTTCTTCGCTTCACGCGCTCCACCTGACACGGCCCGGGATCCGCTCCCGATCCCGCCATCGCCGCCCCCGGCGAGCCTTTCACTTCACGGCGTTGCCATCGCAAATGAATTTCCTCGTCTTCAACGTCGTCGTCGTGGTCGTCAACGTCGGCAGCAGGAATGCGTCGTCGTGGTTGACGGACGGCGGACGAGTTTCGCAAATTTTTGCACGGAGACGGAGTTTTCGCTTCACGCTTCCCGCCGGCTGCGGAATGTGGGCAGAGAGGGGGCAGAGAGGGGCGAGCGGGGTCGGCAGGGGCCGGGAGGACGACGACTGGGGCGGACGACGGAGCTGGAGCTGGGGATGGGGATGGGGATGGGAGCGCTTCGCAAAATTCAAATTGGGCAACGAAATCCCCCGGGAGGCGGCGGCGGGCGCGGCTGACGAGACGTGATGGAGACCTGATGGAGACTCGTTGGAGTCTGAACCCGACTCGAGTGGACCCCACTTGACGTCTTCACTCGATCGATCGATGCCGTTGACGGAGATCGAGGACTCGGAATCGAAAGTTGTTTTTCACACGGGGAGCCCGGAGAGCGCAGGTGCCTCAATTATTGACATCATCATTCTGTGGCTTCAGACGGTGGTCATCGTCGGGCCCATGAGCATCAGCGGCGCCGTGATCATCATGACCCAGTCTTCGTCATCATTCAGTGGTCTCCGCATGCCGTTGTCCCCTCATCCACCGACTTCCTCCAACTTTCCTTCTACTTGCTCCACATTTTCATATATTTTTTGTGTTATTATTATTTTTTTATTAGAAATCCCCTGACTCCTCCTCCGCCACCTCTCGCTCGCACGTAATTGCATAGATTACCGCACAACTCCTAATACTAATTGGAAGTTCCCCTCGCCCCGTCGCCTGTCGGCCCAACCACTCGCCGCCTGACTCCCGTCATCCCATCCATTCACACCTTTATCAATGTCTCGATGCCTCCCCGTCCTCCCGATGTTGTTTTGTTCACCTGCCGTCCACCTGTCGCTCGGCCTGCTGTCTTTCCGAACTCCGCTCTCTCCCTCCACCCAAGCGTCTTCCCATCCAACCTCGCCCCGTCCTTCTGTCCAACGAGGTCCGCCCGATTCCGTCTTTCTTCGTGTTCGCCTGGCTGTCAGCGTGAGCTTGAGTAATTTTTCATAATTCGTCTCTATCATTTAATTTTGGAAACTTTCGCATATTCGTAAAATCATCGAAAATAATTACAGTCTGCTCCAGTTAAAAGTGGAATTTCCGCAACAGCCAAACTCATTGTTGTTATTAATTGGTGTTTTTATATTTTGTCATTTACTTTCGGCCTGGTGCTTTTATTTTTCGGCAATTATTTTTGAGGTTTTTCATTATGGCTTGGGGTTGCATTTATTTTTTTATTTTATTTTTCTTTAATTTTTGTTTTGTATTTTTATCTTATGTTTTTACTTTAACTTTGTATTTTACTCTATATTTTTGTTTTATATTTTTATTTTCATTTTTATTTGGTATTTTTATTGTATTTTTGTATTTTTGTTTTAATTTTTTCTTTGTATTTTTAAATTTTGGCTTTAAATTGTTGGCTTTTAATTTGGCTTGAAATTTTATTATTGGCTTTTACTTTGGGGTCAATATTTTTATTTATTGGCTTTCAGTTTTTATTTTACGAGCTGCTTTTCATGAGCTGCGGTTATTTAAAAAAATAATTTTTTTTATATTTTCGTGCCCTGTAATCTGCAAGTTATTAATTTGTGTCGTCCACATTTCTCCGGGTGTTTTGGTCTGACTTTGGTTGATGGTGTTGCCGAACTTGTTGTTGGCGATGTTGCCGATGGTGTTGTGAATCTCTTTGTTGCTGGTATTGTCGATCTTCTTGTTGGTGCTGCCTCAGACTCCGTTCGACTCCCGTTGCTCCGACTCCGGACCGCGGCGAGCAGGAGCGAAGAGGAAGCGCAAAAGACCCTCGAAGTCTCGGCCGAATCTCGAAGACTCTTCCGACAAATCGTTGGCCGTGTTTGTCCTCAACATTACAGCACCAACAACTGCCGACTGGCACCAAAAATCCATAACGAAAAATCGAAAAATAGTAAAACGAGCAGCAGCAGCAGCAGCAGAACAACAACAACAACGCGAACATCACCTACTAATACACGAGTAAACACTAATTAATTGGTTTTTAAAGCGCGAAAGCAACAAAACTTCAACATGATTAATGAATAAAACATCTGGAGTTGTTGTTGTTGTGATTATATTTGGTGTTGCTATTGCTATTGTTTTTTTTTTTTTTTTCATTATTACTACTGTTGCAATTGATTGTCGTTGTTGTAGTTTTCGCTATTGTTCGCTCGCTTTGTCATGTTGAGAAATCCACGCATCGGAATGCGAAATCATTTGAATTTTTAATCCGAAGTACTTTTGCCATTACACCAACAACAGCAACAATTAACGCAACAATGGCAACAACAAAAACAACCGACAATTACGTCGCTGGGATTACGTCTGGGATGCGGTGCGTTTCGAATTCCGCGAAGCCCGGACACCCGAAATTCACGGACTTTCGAGCCGGGCCGGTGAAGTGGGAACTTTTACCACTCCACACGATGGGTCGAGCACCGTGGAGCGCGTTTTTAATCGCCGGCTGCGCTGGCGGAACGACAGCCGCCCGCCGCCCGCCACGGCGGACGATAACGGACAGATTTTCGGACGCAGGCACAGATTAACAGCGAGCTAAACGAGCACTTGAACTGCTAATGGTCCGGAGTTATGCGACCGCAGGGCCCTGATGGCCAGGCCGGCCAGCACCTGATGGCGACGGCGACGGCGATGGCGACGGCGATGGCGAGGCCGGAGTCGCCGCTGGTGATCGCCAGTTGGGCCCGAGTGCGCCGCGATGATCTTCAGATGTCATTTGAAGAGCAGCCACGACGACGACGACGACGACGATGGCTCGCGGGTCTCCGGCTGGTGCCTGCAGAAGCGACACCTGTTGGCGCGATGCCGTAACGAGGGAATTCGCTGCTGCCTGGTTTCATTTCGCGCCGAGCGATAAAGTTAACAACCACGGCAGAGCCCGCCAATTGCCGAGCTGGCCGAGAAAGTGCAGAAAATGTTCGGTTTTTACGGCGGGGACTCCAGCAATTTGGCTTTTCTTTTTTTTTTCAATTTTTTGGAACTTAGTGTTTTTTGTTAAGACTGAAACTCGTGCTTTGAATATCGCTAACTGGGAGTTCTTGGGGAAACTCTTCGAACCTCGCACGGCTTCAGTTCGTCTTTTCTGATTAGAAGTAAATCCTTGCTTCACGGAGCTTGAGTTTCTTGAGAATTCTTCGAATCTGCCTCCGCTTCCTCTCTTTACCGAAGCCCTCGAAGCCTCTGAAGCCACCGAAGCCTCGAAGTCGCTGCAGCCTCGAAGTCGCTGCAGCCGTCGAGGTCTCTGATGCTCCCGAGGCCCTCGAAGCCCCCGACGCCGTCGAAACTTCTGAAGCCGCCGAAGCCTCCGGAGAGGTTGGGGCGGCCCCTGGGCCTGGGTTGGGCAAGGGCCGAGCCTAATTGGGGGTCGGGGCTTCCGCAAGAGGCCCGCGGCCCACGGCCCTCGTTCCTTGCATGGCTTTCGAAGTTTGCTCTGGTTTCGCCTGTTACACGGCCCGCTCTTGTTGTTGTTGTGTTCACTGTTGTTGTTGCACCAGTCACTGTTGTTGTTGCACCTCTCATTGCTGTGTGGCTGGCTTGGAGCGGACTCTGGAGCTGGTGCAAGCGTAATAATCGTTAATTGCACGGCGTGAACCATTAACAGAAGCCCCAAACTGAAGGTGAATGTGCCCAAGAAGCATTAAAAATGAAGCCTCCAAAATAATTAGGTCTCGAAAGAAAATAAAGCCCAAAAGCGCAAATACGAAGATCACACACGAAATCTTGACTTTGAAATGCAGTCGACCAATTCGTCTCCTTCCCAACGTGGGCCTCGAGCACGAGCCCCGGCCGGCCAAGTGGGTGACCTTTGGTGGACACGTAATCGCTGCTTCTTCTTCTTCTTCAACTTGCTCCCCCGACGCCACCTCCAGACGCCGTCGTCGCCGTCGTCGTCGCCGTCGTCGCCGTCGTCGTCGTCGTCGTCATTGTCTGCCGTTGGCTCCAATCCAGGTCATGCACTTGAACTCCGCGGGACATGGGAAGGTGTGTGAGTGAGCGGGACAACAACAATGACAATGTCATCAAGAACAACAACAACAAGATACACACAACAACAACAACAACAAAAACAACGGTAACCTCTTAGAAGAAAATGCAAAAATAATGGACTTTTGTTCGGCGATTTATTTTTAGCCACCGGCCAGCGGTTGTTGTTGCCATTATTGTTGCCATTATTGCCGCCATTGTTGCTGCTATTGTTGTTGCCATTGTTCTTGTTGTTGTTGGCGTCTTTGTCGTCCAGTGATAAATGAAGTTTTAATGCAAACTTTCGAGCGGACTCCGAAGTCGTTGGCGGCGGGTCCGCAGTTTCGCAAAGTCGAAGTGTCGAAATGGCCTCCTGTTTGTTTCTGTTGTTGTTGCACTGGCGATTTTCGTCAGTTGTTGCTGTTGTTGTTGGAGGCACTAATCGATTGCCGAAAGTGGGGCGCAGACAGCGAGGGACCACCCGGAAGGCGGCCTCTGTAGGTGTCTCGGCGCTGGCCGAACGAGGTCTGGGGTTGGAAGTTCTCAAGGGAGAGAAAGAGAAAGGGCGACTGAAACCGAAAATTCCCCAAATGAGTGGAAATTTTCCAATTCCCTGCGTTGAGTCGGAGCGAGCGGACCTTTTCGCGTTCCCACAGCCTTCAGTTTCAGCAAAAAGTATGAAGAAAAATATATAAAATATATAAAAATGCTTGCCGCCAAAATTGAGGGTTTAAAATATAACAACAACAACTACAACTACAACAACAACGACCACTTACTGGCCCCACCAACTGCGTCAGCAGCAAGAAATCCCAACAACAACGTTGTGACGTCGACGCCGCGCTTGCGACAGAAACAGGATGTGCTACAACAACAAAGCAGGGGGCGAGGCGGGAGGGAGAAGAGTGAGTGGTGAAGGGAGCAGAGAAGGAGGAGAAGGAGGAGGAAGAGTGAAGAAGAAGAAGTGGTGGCAACTTGAGACAGCGGCAAAAATGCAATAAACGTTTAATTTCATTAATTCGTCATTAAACAACAAGTGCAACAACAACGGCCAGTGGAGTTGGAAGAGAAAACGAAGAAGAAGAGGAAGACGAAGAAGAAGAAGAAGAAGAAGAAGAAGAAGAAGGGGAATAATGTCATTAATAACTAGTAACAACAACAGGTGACAACAACAAGTGAATCTCATTTCGCTCACTTTTAAAATGTTTTTGATGTTGGCCCGAAAAATGGATTCAAACAAAAGTAATAAAATACAAAGATGAATTATGTAAATTTAAAAAAAAAACAGATTTTAAGCACTAATACAGAAACATAAAATGATTCTAAATCAATGGAATAACATACAAATAACAAAATCACAAATGACTGTTAATTAATTATAAAAATCTCAAATAAATAATTAAAAAAGCATATATAAATAAATGATAATTTTATAGTAAAAATAAATTAAATAAATGATGAATAAACAAATTATTAATAAATAATAAATTAATAATAAATAAATAATAATTTAAGTAATACATGTATAATTAATAAAGAATAAATAAATCATACATAAATATTACATAATTAATAAATAAATCATAAATAAAAAAAATAAACAGTAAATAAATAAGAAGTTAGTAAGAAATAAATAATAAACAAACAATTAATAAATAATAATTGAATAATAAAAATATAATAAATAATTAATTATAAACATTAGGATTTAAAAATTACTAAACTAATCAATTATATTAAATAGAGTGTGTTTCTATTTATATTCCGCTGCAAAACTGCGTTCAATAAAATAGTAAATCAAGAAAATAATGAAATATAGTTTTTTTTAAAATATCAATAACATTGTAGAACAAATAATTGAGGGAGAGAAAAATAAAAAATGCAAATGCATTGATTAATGAGACGATGAAGACCTCAACAGCCCAACTCTAATTAAATTGAGCAAAACATAAACTTCATAATTAATTAAAAAATCAATCATAAATAAAGCGAAATGGGAAATGTTGCAAGATCGGGAACCGCTTGTTGTTGTTGTAGTACAACAACGTTTTCGCTGCTGCCGATCGCACCGATCGTGTGGCGATTGTCGCCGGTCACTTTTTGTTGTTGTCGCTGTTCTCGCCGCCGTGAATTTATTGGCGAATGAAGAGATTGTCGATGTTTTCGTCGCCGTCGTCCGGGTTGTTCTTGTTGTTTTTGTTGTTTTAGGCGCAATAAGTGATTGTCGGACAGTGGTTCGTTGTTGTTGCTTCTGCTGTAACCCCAAGTGATCGTCGAGCACTTGTTCGTGCTTGTTGTTGCTGTTGTTGTTGTTGGCGATCGTCATTCACTTATTACAGATCGTCGGATCCTCAGTGCCTTTTAATGAAATGGATCTGGTTGGTCGAGTCTTGCAGTTGTTGTCGTCGCTGTTGTTGTTTTTGTTGTTTTTGTTGTTGTACCGATCATCTGCCGTTCCAAATTGATGTTGTTGTTGTTATTGTGGTAATTATGATTGTGGATCGTTCACTTGTTCCTTCAAAATCTTGTAATTTTGTCGTTTCTTCGTTTATTATTTTCGTTGTTGTTAGTGTGGTTGTTGTTGTTGCCGCAATTATCCTTTAGTCACTGTATTTTGTTGTTGTTGTTGTTGTTGTTGTTGGTGTTATCGTCGTCATCAACGCAACAAATACCTTTGTTGTTGTTGCTGCTGCTTTTTAAAATACTACTTTCGTCGTTACGTTTTTTCGCTTATTCCTCTTGTTGTACCGGTTGGTCATCGGTTAATATTATTTCGTGTTGTTGTTTTTATTTTCATATTTTTTCTTAAATTCCCGTTGTTGTTGTTGTTGTTGCTGCTGCTGCTGCTGCTGCCGCTGCTGTCACACAGTTGGCCATTTTGAAGTCGCCGTCGATCGTGCACATAATTGAAATTTAATGCCTTCCCTGGCAGCGACAGCAGTGACGACAACGGTAGTGACGACAACAACAACAACAAAGCAACCACAACAAAAACAACCACAACAAATGACGCCAGTGACACCAGCCCCTGATCATCGTCGTCATCATTAACATCATTAACATTAACATCATTCCGACCCGACTCCGAAATTGTCCAGAGGTCGAGCAAAAACTTCACTCCAGGAGCATCTTCTTCTTCTTCCTCTCCTCCTCCTCGCCACGTTCGAGCCCTCGACGCCGTCATCGACGCCGGCCGCTGCCGTCACGGTCGCCGGGAGTCGCCGCGCCCGCGGGGTCCGCTCGACCGGTCGCCTGCCGAGGTCGCGGACGTGGCAGGGGACTGAGGGGCGGGCTGGGGGCGTGGCCGGGGTGGAGGTGGGGCGGGGGTCGACTCACCTGGAGCATGAGCTCGCGCAGCTTGTCCAGCTCGTCGCCGTGTGACCTTGTCGGCAGGTACCGGGCCTCGCACGCCGGCTGCCGCTGCTGCAGCAGCAGCAACAGCGCGATCGCCAGCCACAGGGGCGAGCAGCGGATCCGCGCCAGGGTTGCCATTGCTTCCGGTCGCGCCGTCGACTTTCGCTTTTCGCCCTCGATCGCGACTCTCGGCTCTTCTGCTTCTGCCTTCCCGGACGCCGCTTGATTCAGTCGCAGGCCCTGCTGCAAGACAAGGAGAGAAGTCGTTACAAGCGGTCGAAGGAGGGAGAAGGGGATTGAGGGAGGTTCCTGAGCGGGGCGTGGAGGGCGGAGGAGGGTGGGCAGCGAGAAATCGTTGCCAATTAAAAGCCAGTTAATTTTAATTAAATGCTGTTTTTCGCCTTCGCTCCATGCGACGACCACAAAAAGGGAGATGAGGAACAAATAAAAACAGGGAGATGGTCGAAGAAAGCGAGAGTAATTTGGAACGGTGCTTTCGTTCGGCCTCATCGCCATCTGGCAGCACTGCCTTCCATTCGAACCGAAATCGTTTTATTTTTAATTCATTTCCTTTTTGATTTTGTTTTAATTTTAAATTCATTCTTCCGTGGGAATTTCATTTGTAATTTGAAATTTTTCTCATTTCACTGGGAATGAAATTTGGTTGGCTTTTGGCGAATTGTGTTTTAAATTAAATGCCTCGGTCTGTTTTATTTCTCTCCGGGAATTTAATTTGCCACCCGGGCATTTTTGCACAGTGGCGATTTTATGTTCCGCGGGATTTCATTAAATTTTCATTAAAATTCGCGGTATTGTGCAATCAGTTGATTACAATCCGGCCAGAGTGGTTGAATTTGGCATAATATTTAATAGTTTGCAATAAATTGCAAATTTAATTGCATTTAATTCAGATTAATTTGGTATTGTACTTAAAACTGGGCAATCCATTTTAATATTAAATAATTCAGTAATCAATCAATACTCATTTGTGTATTTTTAATTTCAAATTTCGTTTTCATTCGCTTTCATATGATAATGATTTAGTAGATTCTCATTATGTGTATAATCATAAGAAATTAATTTCGTTTAATTTCCAGAGAACTGTGTTCGAATTTTAAATGAATATCGAGAATTTCGAGCGATTTTGTTCATTGGTCATTTCATAATAATCCCTTACTATACTCGTTTTAAGATCCACTGGATCAACAAGTGCCAAGCTTCATTTTCCACCTCACAGCAACAGGAAAGTGGGCTCTAAATCTCGGGCCAAAATTTCTCTTTCTTATCAATATTCAACAGGCCTGGGCTTGAAGGAGACGCATGCAAATTTCACACTTCATTCAGATTTATTCAGAAAATCCAGATTTATTTACTGCCGTTCTTGCCCAAGCCCATTTCGCGTCTCATTTAAAACGATTTGAAACTCGTTTTCGGCTCCTCGTTTTCCCCTAGTTTTCCTCCTGACTGTCTCGGCGAAATGATTTCCTCGAAGCCATCGGAGTCATCGAAGCCGTCGCCGTCCTCCCCAGTGGAAGCTGCTTATCGAAGGCCCTCAGCCCTCGATACGCCTCCCTCCCCTGGGCCCCCACCGACTCCGTGCGTTTTCCGCTCGATTTCCCTCCCCAGCCGACGAAATTCGAACTTTTCACGCTCTGCACTGCAATTGGCCGTAAATCACGAATTACAACCAACTGTTTCGTCATTTCAGCCAAGTGCGTCCGCGGCTCGATTGAACGAAGGCTAATGGAGGATTACAGTAATTTTTTCGATAATTTTCTAATTTCGCCTCTCGTTGAAAAAACTCTTGCAACGCGTGCAATTGTTTGAAGTTTCCTATTTTGTTTTTTGCATTGAGTAACGACTAATATCGACAAAAATTCTACAGAAACTAAATTTGCTCTCAACTTAAGTTTGGTTCAACTCAATTTTCTTTCAACTCAATTTTCTTCCAACTCAATTTTCTTTCAAATACGTTTTCTTTGGACTCAATTTTCTTTCAACTACATTTTCTCTGAACTTAATTTTCGTTAAATTTAATTTTCTTCGAATTTAATGTCCTTACAACTAAGTTTTCGTTCAACTAAACTTTCTTTGTACTTAATTTTCCCCAATTTGATTGTGTCTAGTTTCGTTATTTCTCGAGTTATGCGAACACTGTCGGCACTACTTACAACAACAGCTCTGTCGGCCAGTTGCGAAATCGCAATTGAAATCGAAATTGAAATCGAAATCTCTGTTTCACAAGTCCACGAAGCACAAAAATCTTCTCCTGCAATTGGCACGAATTCGAAAACTTTCAGCACACTTGTGAATTTTTATTTATTTATTTAGTAGTAAATATTTATTTGAAGTAATTTGCTGAATTTCGCGTTCCACTGGCTGGCCGAAGCACTCGAACTCCACACGGACCTCGTCGTGGCTAGGATAACGGTTGGGATTTAAACCGTATCCTGCGGTCACGTTTGTATTTATACCAAACCAACTGCCGGGCCGCCCCCCGCTCGCCCGAGGCAGTGGGTCGCGCCCGCCCCCGCCCCCGACCCCGCTCTCCCTGCAGCCGGGGCCCAGAAGCCGAGCAGAGTCGAGAAATCACTTTCGCTTCCAACCGATGCTGCCGATGCTGGGCTGGAGCTGGAGCCTCCGGCCTCCGGTCTCCGCTGCAGGACATGCGCGCGCGAACCGCGCAGACCCAGCAGCAGCAGCAGCAGCAGCAACAACAACGAGAGCGCCAACACGAGGCGGGTCCTGGGGGCGGGAGCCGAACGCGAGACAATATTTTTATTAGTTGTTGGTCTCGTTGGAGCAGCGGCAGCAGCAGCGGCAACGGCTGACGCCGACGATAGTTTCGGAAATTGTTATTGTTGACATTGCTGTTTGTCGTTGTTGTTGTTGTTGTTGTTGTTGTTATGGTTGCTGTTGGCGTTGAGTTGCTCCAGCACTTGCTGTTGTTGGGCTTGTTGTTGTTGTTATTGCGAGTGGCGACAATAATATCGGCGATTTGTTATTGTTTGCACGCCCGTGTTGTCATCGCCGGAAGAAGGGCCGAGAGGGGCAGCCGGGGAGGAGGAGAGGAAGGGAGGGAGGGAGACAAAGAAGAGGAGAACGAGGAGACGAGGAGGAGGGGATGGAGAGATGGAGGATGAGGAGCGGGAGGAGGAGGTCGAAGTCGGAGTTTCGGAGGTCGTCCGCCACCAAGTGTGAAGATGAAGTCAAGCTCTTGGGGCGAAACGTGAGAGAATTCCAAGTAGAACGAGAGAGACGGATAGGGAGAGAAAGTGGAGACGTTGAAAATTTGCTCGCGAATCCCACGACTCGTCCCACTGTCCCGGCGCTGGCGACTCAATTTCATTCACAAAAATCCATTTCAATTTTTCCCACCAACAACGCTCGTCCTCGTCCACCCGACTCGACCCGACCCGCCGCCCACCGGGATCGGGCGTCTCTGTTATTGATAGGGTTCTCACTCTCTCCCTCTCTTCTCCCTCCCGTGATCGAATGAATCACTTTCTGCAGCCTCGGCCGTGGCTCGTCGTTGGAAGGCGAGTTCGCTGCAAATTTGCGTCGCTGGAAACTTCGTGAATCGATGACGTCATCGGCAGCGATTCCGGCGCTCGATGACGTCGACGGATTCTCTACAAGCAGCCCTCTCTCTCTCTCTCTTTCAGCCTCTCTCTCTCACCCGCTCTGCCTCCCACCCTCGCTCTCGTCGGCTATCGGCAGAAATCGTTGGGAACTGCGGCCAAGACGCGACGACCAAGGGAGGAGTGGGGAAGGGTTGGACGGACGGAAGGACGGACGAAGATTTGGACAAATGCAGGGAAGGATGGGTGGAAGGAAGGGGGAGGGACGAAACCGCGCCGCCGCTTCGCCCTGATGACTTTCTTATGGAAATCACGACAGTGGCTTTGGGATTCCTCTCGGTGGTTTCCGCTGTTGCTGGCTCTGCGCTTGTGGCCTCCTGCCTAATGTAGCAAAAACGATGAAATGACACGTCCGATTATCGTCCTTTCGAGGTCCCGTCGGTCCTCTCGGACTGCGGCGCGGCCCGTGGCGATGAAATCTGACCTCGATCACTCGCCGTCCCCGCGTCGACCCCGCCATCGTCAGCGATATCGTGGTCCTGGTCGAGATCGACGGCGGCGATTCCGATTTCGCTCCCCGCGGACCGTCGTCGTGGTCGCGAGTCCTTCCCGGGTGACGGCCTCGAGTTGCCAACTGTCTTCAATTGAGTTCGGAGTTCGTTATTTAATTTCGATTATGGATTTAAGGTCGAAATCCTCAATGTTAGAAGCCCTAATCCCTAACCTTAGAATAAATACTAAAAATGTATTTGTACTTTATTAAAAAATTGTTAAAAATATAACATGAATATGTCAACAACAAACACATTGTTAACATCATAAACCAACAAATTTAAATATAACTATTTGCAATTTTTACGAGTTTTTATAATTTATTCAATTTTGTTTTATATTTAAATTTTTAAAATCTCATATCTTATCTCTTCCATGATGGGAATATTTTTACAACAATTAGAAATAATTACTATTTGGCCCTTAAATATTGTTTTTAATTATTATTTTCATTTCAATATTATCTTATTATATTATTACAATCATATTAATATTTTCTTGAATTATTAAATTTTTTAAACATTGTCTTCAATTATCATGTTTATTTTAATATTATCTCCAGTTACTATATTTAATTAAATATTTCCTTTAAGTATTACATTCCTTTATTATACATATTATCATCGTATTGTTAACATTCATGTAAATTTGATTACTATCTTATATTAATATATTCATTTCGATATTATCTTTAATTTAATATCTATTAAATATTATCTTTTGTAAAAAATATAAAAATTATCACATTCCTTTAAATATTATCATTAATTATCTCATGAATATACAACATTTGAGGTTAATTAAGCTATATCAAATATTTGCTTCACAAACACATGCTTGCGAAATCATCGAAATAAAAAAGTATACGAGAAAATTAATCCATGGACGTCGAAAGTAATATTTCTGGATCCTTCACGCCGAAGATGGGGAGTTAAGTTAAAAATAACCAAAAGCCTTCGACAATAACCGATGCCAACAACAACAACAACTGGCGAAACAACAACGCAAATGAGCAGCAAAAAGAAGAATAAAGACAGTGAGGGCGAGAGAGAGAGACAGAAGAACAAGGGAAGGCCCATTAAGTTCGTCCTTGTGAGGAATTTCCAAAAAGACACAACTTTCATCATATTTCATCGCCTTCCATGACGACGCAGAGGGACCAAAAGCCAATGAGTGAAAGAGAGAGAGAGAAAGAGAGAGAGGTGGAGAGGTGCCAGAGAGAGAGAGAGAGAGAGCGAGGGAGATCATGAGTTAGGGGGACGGCGGCCTGCGAAGGGAGCGCGACAGACGCCAAAAATTCATTCAATCGACCCCGGCCTCCTGGCCAAGGAGTCGTCGTAGTCGTCATTGGCGTCTCCGTCGTCATCATCGTAGTCTGCGTGGGAAACCGTCTCAATGGACCGTAGCCCCGGAGCCGCCGAAGCCCGAAGCCGACACTGGGCGGAGATTTGTAGGACTTCCGAAAGTCCGGGAGCAGGGAGGACGAGGTAGAGTGGAAGAAAAAAGAAGGAAGTTCTTAAAATACGAACAAAACCACCACGGAATGCATGAGGAGGACGCGAGGAGTCACTGGAAAGTCGTGGGCCCGAGCTGGGAGGCGGAGAAGCTCCTGAACCGCGACTACGACATTGACATTGGGAGTCACGGCGTCGGCATCGACTCCGGATTGCGGGAGGCGGGGCGAAAAATTTTGGTGATTTCGCTCGATTTACTTGTGTAAATTCGAAGTTCTCTGCGCGAGTCCTCGGAATCGACATCGAAATTGAGCGAGAGCGTGGAAAATGGGATGACGACAATTTGTATTGTTATGGAGATTTAAAGACTATAGGAGCACATTTTCTATTTGCATGAAAAAATTCACTTATCACAATTACGATAAACCTCATGCTTATCACGAAAAAGTGTCAGTAAATATTTAAATATGATTATTTTTGCATATAGTCACACCATAATTGCATATAGTTTTCACCATATTCGTCGAAAACTCCCATTGAATTTGAATCGTAATTAAGCAATGTTTCGTTATTTTGATGCTAATGCGAAAATTGACAGTTACCAGAAATATTGACACATTTCACTCCCAATCAATCATGGTCCATCCAGAGCTCGTCGATTGCCCTTTGGAGACCCCCGACCCGACCATCGCCCTCTCAAATATTTCAATTATTCCTCATTCGCTCTCGGTGGCCAGTCTCGAGTTTCCATTTTTAGACAATATTGTTGGCCTTGGCGAATGGAAAAAGCCACCGACGGGAGCGAGAAAAGCAATAAATGAGCGAAAAACTAATAAAATTCCAATGAGAATGCCAAGGGTCGGCAGAGGGGGACGAGGGTGTGGGGCCAGAGGTGGAGACAGCGGAGGCGGCAGAAGACATTCGATTGCGGTCCGTGGACGGAGAACCCGGAGGCAGGGACAACGAGAAGGTGGGGGGAAGCGAAATCGGACGGCAGAGGACAGCAAGAGAAATCAACGGAAACGCAGTGGAGAAGAATCGAGTAGGAAGAAGGAAGATTTATTGTGAAAGGAGATTTGTGCTGAAATTCAAATAATGGGAATATTTTTCCGAATTGCAGGAAAAGTCCACTGAATACCTATAATTTTGGAGGAAGAAAATAAAAATTAAATCGTATCAATCTAATATATATTAATGAAATGTTAGCGTATTATATAAAAGCATTATTCCACATATTATTTAAAAGTATTAAAAATATTATTAGAAGCCTCAAAGCATTATCGCGATCCCCTCGCTAGATTCCAATAATATCTACCTCCCTTTCACTCTCTAATCGCCCCACATTTCCGTTATCGTTAAGCGATCTATTTTCGTTGCCGGCTGCCGTGATTGCCGCTGTGGTTGGTGTTGGTCCGTATTTTCAGACCCACCTCACGATCGTCTTCCGTGGGTCGATCAGTCAGCGGCAGACGACTGTGGATCGCTTTGATCAGGTTTTGCCTCTTCCACCAGGCTCACGTTTGTCCCTCTAACGCCATGTGTTTCCGTGGTGTAGTGGTTATCACATCCGCCTAACACGCGGAAGGCCCCCGGTTCGATCCCGGGCGGAAACAGAATATGTTTTTTTTTATTTTTTTTTTTCTAATTTCCAGAGCAAATTTTTGTGATACACTTCAAATGAAAGAAGGCATCGTTTTATACAAATATTACTCAAATCTAAAATTAAGACTTGTTTGATCAATGATGATTTCTTGAATTTCCATGTGTTAAAATTCAATAAGTTTATATTTCGCGATTTTAGGATGTTATAATTATTTTATATACATTTGAAATACAGTTTTTTGTTAATTTATCTTCGACAATTTTTTTTGTTTTTAATTTTTTTATATTGCCAATAATTTTCCTTTGTATAAATAGGCGGTTCATCGATGTTTTTGGGTACCAGACTTTGTTTCAGTGGCCTGGCGTTTATTGGGAATCCATTGAACTCGGCGCTCAACCGCTTTTCGTCACCGCTCGTTTCTCATTCGAAATTCCAAAGTCTCCTCCCGCCTCTGTCCACCCTCCTGTTCCCACCCTTCCAGCTGAAGTTCGTTGAAATTGAATTGGATTCCAATCGTCGCATCATCGACAGATCCGTGTCCCGAGCTGCCCTTTCGAGGGGAGGGCGGAGGCAAGCATTAACTGATTGACTGATGTCTAACGGTTACAACAATGACATCGACAACAACAACAACAACGACTTTGTAATCACGCCAATCAAATCAACCCGATTTTGTTCCTTCCTTTCTTTCACCCATCCATCCTACCAACCTTCAATGTGATTCCTCTCGATGACGGAAGAAATTTAATAAACTCGAAATTAGCATTTGTTGCTCGCATAGGGCAACAACACCAACAACAACTACTACTCCTGGAAACCCGACACTTTTTTTATTTTGCCTGCCCTCGTACCGACGGCCGGGCGTCGCTTATTGCGTTGAAACATCTGTTGAAATGTGGCGAGTGGTCGTAAAAAAAATGCGTCGAGCAACCCTTGGAAGTTCGCAAACTACAGACGAACCCCCGGCCCTCGTCTGGTGGTGATCGACCGTTTGCTCATGTCGTGGGACCGACCGACTGAGTACTCGGTACAAAATGTAGTTGTCGAGAGGCGGATAAGAAAATACCAGAGTTTCTTACCGGAAATGTTGAAAACTTGGTTTGTTTAGTTTCTATGAAATGTGCTAAATGTTCTCTTTATATGATGGAAATGTAAATAATTAAACATATTTTCCAACACCATTTATTCCATTTTCAGTCAGTTATAATTTCATCTCTTCTACTGAGGTTCTCAATCGTTTTGTCCAGAGGAATTGGATTTAAGACATAGGGTTTTCTTTGGCAACATGTTATTTTAAATGTTTTTCTACCCAGAGAAGAGTGACAAGAGCCGTCGAAGAAAGTGCCCAGAGTGCCCAGCTGTACCAAGAACCACCCCTTTCCCCACCGCTCAGTTCTAGATCGATGCCCGCCCTCTCACCAGCTCCGCACGCGCTCACTATTTGCATGGGAATGTTCGCCGGCGGCCTCGATTGGCACAGCTCGTGTTCGTCCATCGCCGCTGATTGAATTCGCCATTCACCAGCACATGTCGGACATGGCGGCGGACGACAGACGACGACCACAGACGACAGACGACGGACAACGGACAACGGACGACGGGACTCCGGAGGCCGTCAGCGCCAAGGCGAACCAGTGCGAGCGCGGCCACGTGGCGCCGACTGAAACGACAACGAGAGCCCAGGGGCCCGGGATGGTGGGGGTGGGGGGTCAGCAGAACGCGGTCGGCTGTGAAGATTTCTCGATGTCTTCATCGTCCTCCTCTCCACGCTCCTCGTCGTCGCCCCCTCGCCTTCGTCCTTCCGCAAATCGCGACCACCGATTGGCCACTCATGCGATCACGCACGACGTCCGATGTTTGACAGTTGCGAGCTGTCATTCGTTCGGCCTGTCACGAACAACGCGGCCCTCACTCTCTCCCTCCCTCTCTCAATCACTCCATTTCACTCCATCCCTCTCTCCCTCTCCCCCTCCACCAACTCCGTGGGAATAATCGATGGAGTTGTTCGTGAACTCTGCGGGCAGGGGGCGACATCGGAGGGCGGGTCGTGACCCTGAATCGACGACGGCCGTCGTCATGGACCCCTCGCCTCCTCCTCAACACCCCCCCCCCCCCTTCCTACTTCATCGTCGTCGTCCCGATTTCGTCATCTCGATTTCGTCAGCTCGATTTCGTTGGTCGTCATCGTTGCTGTTGCATGAAATTGACTTTCATTTGTTGCTCCCGATCCGTTCTTCCTTCCTCCCACCAGCTCCCCCATCTCCTCTCTTCGTCTTCTTCCTGCCTCTCCTCCCGTCATCTCCTCCCTCCTTCGCCTGCCCTCGGCCACTTGAATGAAATTGAAATTTATTTCAAATCATTCATTGTCTTCTGTGGGGAGCGCCTTTTGTCTTCCATTGTTTTGTCTCTCCGTCTCAGCTGTCTCCATCTCTCTCCATCACCCTGCTTCTTCGCGCTCTCGGTTCCTTTGTCGGCGATGGTTCCGCGGACAAATCGCCAACAATAAATCCCGGAACGTGACCGAGGCTGTCGTCCTCGTCCTCGTCATCGTGTTAAAGTCGCAGCTCGTCGACCCTTCGCAGTGACCTCTTTTGTCTTTTTCACACCCCGCCAAGCGCCGCCCTCACTCTCTCTCTCTCTCTCCCTCCTCTTGATCTCCAGTCGTCTCTGGCGCGCAGCTGACGGACGTCCCAGACCGAGGTTAAGTGTAAAATTACAAGAAAGAAACAATTGCAAAAATCATTATAAAAAAATAGGAAAACATCAAAACAAGTAGAAAAATTCTAAAAAAAAAAAAAATATAAAAATAATCAAGGGCCAAAAAGCAACAAAAAAAAATTCTGAATTAAATAAAGTGGTAAATTCTCGGTTCGAAACTGTTTCAACTTTTAGCGGTCGCTCGCATCGTGAATTCGAATTGAATTCATTCACCGACTCTTCCTCTTGGTCCTGTTAATGTTGTTATGGCGTCACTCTTGTTGTTGTTGCTGTTGCCATTTTGGCCCATATCCTTTACTTCACTCCCTATCTCCCTCTCATAAAAATCGCTTTCGCTCATGAATGCTTCACATACGCCCCTGGCGTTGTTGTTATAATATATTCTTCTCTTTTTATTTTCGTCGCCACGTTTGTTCTTGTTATATTTATTTTTGTTTTATTTCAGTTCCTTGTTGTTGTCTCCTTTTACTCTCGTCGTAATTTAGTGATTTCCTCGCAGTTGATTTGCGAAGTCTTGTCGCATGCGTTCCCAAATAAATTCGGCATCGGCAACAGTTTGCGTACATAAATAACAACAACAACAACAACACGAAACGCAACAGCAACAACACCAACGCACATATAATCTTTATTAGAAGAAGAGGAAGCACGAAGCTGTTGCGTCAGGCGCCGTCGTCATCGGGTTTTAGCGCTTTTTTTTATGTCGCTGCCCCCTGCCGTAAAAACTCGGTCCGATCCGAGTATTTGCAACTGAAACAAATTTCCATCGCGGATTTATGTCCAGCCAGTTGACGGGGTTTCGAGCGAACCCACTGGCAGCAAAAGCAAAGCCTTGGAAAAGTCGAAACTGCCACGAAAGACACAACCATCGATCCCTTTGTCATCTTCCTTTCCAAATCCATGAGATATTTACTTTTAAGTCCCCCTTTCGAGTGATCACATAACAATCCGAACTTGAAGATTCCAAATCCAAATCGAACTAATTTCGTTCCGCAAGCGATCTTCAGATCTTCAACTGCTCTCCAATGGCATTGCTTCGGCTTCCGCTTCCACATCTACTCCTTCTTTACCGCATTCCCTCGCCCCACCAGTCCACGAATCCACTTCAACCGACGATCGCCTCGAATTTCTCCGAATCCCTCACCGTGACCTGATCTCGATCTCGATCGCAATTTGATCCCGATCATCCGGCTCGTGAGCGCGAGGCCAGACGAGGGAACTCCGGCCGATCATAACAAACACACTCCCAAGACCCCAAGGAACAACAACAACAACAATAACAACAACAACAACTGCTCCCTCGAATAAATCACTCCCGATCGCTGGGCTGCGATGATGATGAATCTCGGCTGTTAATGATGCAAATTACGCTCGTTTAACGCGCCCGAGGGTCCCGAGGGCTCCGCATCAAAGGCCGGCCGCCGCTCCCTCTTCCTGTTTACATAGAAGAAGCAACAACAATTGCAGAGCATAACAATTACACAACAACAACACAGCAATTGCACAACAACAACACAACAATTACACACCAACAACACACCATCAGGAACAACCATCGAGCGCTCCAGAATCCGTAGACGGAGGCCCTCGATGGTGAAGACGATGGCGTGAAGGGCGTGGGAGGTGGGGCCGGGAAGGATGGGGTGGAGGAGAGGATGGATAGGGAAGGATGGAGGCTGCGAGGGGGGGGGCCGTGGCCATGGTAATGAGCCTCGGCTGAGCGGCCGCGGCGGAATGCAAGGAATGATTCATGGACGAAATTCTCCGGCGGCACGACTTGGGGCAGACGGCGACGAGGACGGCGATGGTGACGGGGTCGCCCAGTGCTGCCAACTAATTAACTCCGAAATCCGTAAATAGTTCGGCGGACGGACGCAGTCGCATCCTTGAAAGGCGGGCAAAACAAAACGGGAGAAGAGAGTCGGGAGAGAAGAAGAGTGGAAGAGGGAGTGGAAAACATTGAAAACTCCTTCGGAGCGAATGGAAAAATAAGAACTTTTCGCGTTGCCAACTGAGTGGGAAAACTTTTAATGAAACAACCATTCAATTAGGAGTCGAACAAGAGGAATTCCAGAGGACCAGGCGAGTGAATGGGAGAGTGAGAATGAGAGAGCGAGAGAAAGAGCGAGCGTTGGACGAATGTGTTCGAGGTTGATCCATTCGCCGGCACCGGGAGGAGAATTTAATTAAAACGAAAGCCAAGCGGAGCGGATTAAAGACTCTATTTTATTGCGAAGTCTCCTCAACCGTCGTTCCTGGGCAGCCGACGCCGCTGCCTGGATTGCCATGAGCCGCGGTCGATTTGCCAAACACGCCGATTATCGCCCCAACA
Source organism: Coelopa pilipes (assembly GCA_947389925.1). Taxonomy (NCBI): domain Eukaryota; kingdom Metazoa; phylum Arthropoda; class Insecta; order Diptera; family Coelopidae; genus Coelopa; species Coelopa pilipes. The sequence goes on from OX376696.1 coordinate 70,113,061, forward strand.
ATAAATTACCCGGCCCTCGTAATTTGTCGGCGTCCCACGGAAAACACTTCAATCGCCCCTCCGGCCCGCCCCGTCCGATCCGAGTCGGCCCGTCGCGATCGTCGGCCACATTAGACAACAATTGGCAACTCGTGCGCCCTGAACCCCGTCGCTCCCGCTCCCGCCTCCTCCTGCCCCCGGTCTCTGTCTAGGCCACGTCTCCATCTCCAGCTCGGCTCCTCCCTGGCCGTTGGGAGCCGCGATCTTGGCGAATGGCCCGATTTATGGCCCATAAATCGTGGCATTAATAAAGCAATTGCCCGATCGCAAAATTGATCTTCCCAGGCCTCCCTTCATCCCGTGGCTTAAACTTGCCTTAGTCTATTTCGCGTTCCCATCCACCTTGGTGGACTTCGCCTGAGCCAATAACACGAGTGATAAATTAATTTGTCAATTACACGATGAGCAGTTGTTTCGCTGTCGATTAAAACCCGCCGACCGATGTTCGAACTAATGGTGATTCCATGGCTCACGAGATGGGATCGTAAAACATAATGCGACTCGTGATTAGATCATTTCTGAATTAATTGAATCGCCGCGATGATGGAACATCAAACGCAATTTCGTAACCACGCAATTCTGGCCAGAGAGAGTGGGGGATTTTTCAGAATTATTATTTACTTACTTTCGAAGCTCTTAACTAAGCGTAGCTAGTGGTGAATTTTCTTCGAAACCACATTGTTATCGGGGCTCCTTATTATTGTGACTGCCATAGTCTGATAGGGCCGTGGCAAATGCGATCGCGACACCTGACTTGGTACTACAAAGTTGCCTCTTAAGCCCCGCTCAAGCATCTGTTGCGAGTCAGACTAATTTATGGGGAAAACTCAGGCGAAGACCCGGTCGGTCGGTCGGTCGGCCCATCGAGGGACGTGCGAAAACCCGGTGCCGACCATTGTCTGTGGCGTGCAGAAGGCCCAATAAAGCGGGAATAAATTACGATTTGAAGCATGAAGAGAAGCAACACATGGAGTCTGAGTCGGAGTCGGAGGCGTCTGAGAACTGCCCAAAGGTATGGAAAAACGAAAATAAAAACGCAAAAAACTGGGTCACCAGTAATTGCGAGCATAATGACATGTGATTAATCCCGTATGATTTATGCCGGAAAAGCGCAATGAAAGGAAAACCAAAAAAACAATAAAAAATAGCAAATAATAAAACGATTGTAATATAATTTTTTAATTTTTGTGGTTCATTAAAACCTCCCACTTGTCCCACTGTGGCGCTGTGGCGACGACTCCGGCGCTAATCACAGAAGCCACACTCGCCCGACAAGAAATTATTCCGACCCCCGCCCCCGGTCCCAGCCGCCGACGCCGACTCCACGAGCCGCGGGAGCCACAGAGCCTGTTTCAATTGACGGCAGCACTCGAGCGGCGTCGCGGGCCGCGATCTTGGCGGCGAAGAGGCCGGAGCTGGCGGGAGGGGGAGAGGGAGGGAAGAAGCGTCTGGCGCGGAGTCGAGCGTCGAGCCTCGGCGTGCGTCGCGCACTCGCAGACGGAATTCTTAATGAATCATTGCGTCAGTCGGAGCGAGTCGGAGGGAGTCGGAGGGACGAGGACGAAATCGAGACTGCGAGACCGCGGCTGCAGCTCCCGGGGAGGCGACAGACGGCGGTTCTCCAGTCGTCCGTTCATTCCATCCATCCGTCCGTCCACCCGTCCGCCGACCACCGCAAGTGGCTTTCGTTTTCTTCGTTGACTCGTCCGGCGCCCAACCGCCGGGCGAAGTCAGAAGTGGCTGCGGCCGAAGTGGGTTCATCGATAGGCGGCCACGTAACCCGGGCCCACTCGCCGAACCCCCTCACGCCGCCGCCGCCCCTCCTCAACCGTTGCCGTTGTTGATTCATTTTCGGATTCATTTAATCTCCTCTAAACTCAGAAGCCGCTAGGTCCAAGTGGATGTCACTACCTCTGTCCCTCTCTGTCACTCTGCTGCTCTAGTGCTCTGACAATCTCCCTCTCCCTCTCCCTCTGTCTGTCCTTCTGGAGATTTTATCACTGGCCTTTTAGGAGTCGATGTCACTCAAGCCGAAAGCTTTCAAATTGCAACCGTCTGCTCGGAATAAATAATCACTAGGAGTCTTTGGGTCTTTGGCTCTGTGACTTCTCGTGGTCCATGGCCAACGCTGGCCTCCGTCCATCGTGGTTTCGTACTCAAACACGAGGCTGGATCCCGGTTTCATGACTCGAACGGAGGGACTCATGAACTGTCGGGATTATTTCGGCTGCTGGTCGGCGAATGCGGAATGTGGAATTAGAAATTTATGGGATCAGCAGCAGATCTCGTTGGGAGGAGGGCGGAATTATTGGGAGTTAAAGAGAACGAGTGAGATATATATAGAGAGAGAGAGAGAGAGAGAGAGAGAGAGAGAGCCCGAAGGAAACTTGGCCGGAGTTGGGGTTGAGGAGAAGTCGTTGCCTTCTTCATTCGATTCCTCCAACAGGATCCCAGCAACTCCCACTGGCGAGAGGATCCATGCTCAAGTCGTCGGTCATTGATATTCCCGTCTCAATCCGCGGCGCAGTCCGTCCCTCTCGCTCGTGAATCACTCGGCTCGCTGAAGGTTCGTCCATCTTGTCCGCGGATCTGGCAATCTTCCCGCCATTTGGACGGCGTGACGAATAAATCAGTGGCAAAGTCTTCGCTGTCCATGGACGTGGACGTTGTTGGCTGCGTCTGCGTCGTTGATTGATGATTTCCCTTCTCTCTCTCACTCTCTCTCTCTCTGTCTCTTCGCTCTCGCAGTGTCCCTTGCCTCCTGGCCCGCGGATCAAGTGGCAAATACAAATAAATTCCCCCATGCTTTTCGGCACTCCGTCAATTTCTCGCCATCCACGTTCGGCCCACTCGCCGGCGATCGCTTTCCACGCAGCCAGGTCGGGCGTTGGAAGGAGGCGGACGAGGCAGGAAGGACGACGCGCTGCACTCGGCGTTGCCAATCGATCAGTGGCAGTGCAGCGGGACGAGGGCCTGAGGCAGGCTGGGAACTTGGGGCGGACTAAGGCTAAATGGGGAAAATAAAGAGATTTAATTTTGAGAAATTTTTAAATGTTTTCCCCTACTTTACAAAAGAAAGAAAAAAATTTAATTCGATTAAATGGAAGAAACCGCTAATTTCTAAGCTCATTAGAGCTCGTTCTCGTCCCTGCCGAAACCCGTCCAAAAGCCGGGCCCAAACCCGAACCAATTGCCTGAGGAAGGAATGCGAGAATGTAAAACGGAGATCGCGAGCAAATGAAAGGAGAAGGAAGGAAAGTCCGGACGAGGCAACACTTGGTGGGATTTCGCCTTCTTTTCATTTCTTTTCGTCCTCCTCCTCCTCTGGCATTGAATGCAAAACACTTCGAGGCTGGCGTGGAAAATCGCAAAAGTCAGCACAAGTAACTGCAATTTCAGCCACGACAACAACGATAACAACAACAACATCATTGGCAAGGGTAGAAAGAAGCATTAGTAGCAATAAAATCCAACATCTGGCAGCATCACCTGGCGACGACGAAGTAAATGGCTTTCGAAGAGTCTCTGAAAAGTCACAACCGACTGTCATTGTTGTTATTGCCATTGTTGTTGTTGTTGTTGCTGCGATGATGATCACGATGACGCTGCTGTGCTGATGCTGATGATGAGGTTCAGTTCGGTCGGTGTCAACCGGCAGCCGTCGTCATCGCCAGATTTTCCGCAAAAACACACAGACAAAGCAAAAACCAAATCCAGCAAAAAATTATCAAAATAAAATGCAATGAAATGACATTCAATTTGTTGTTGTTGACGACGACGACGACGTTGATGTCGATGTTGTTGTTGTTGATGATGATATTTATTTTTTTGTTGTTGTTGTTGTTGTTTTAGTGACAACCCTAGGCTGCGCCATGACGCCACGGCTCTGCCTCCAGCAGCCGCCGACCCGAACGTGCCGCGGCGAAGGTCATTAACATCGGCGAGATTGCCGCCGTCCCTCTCTCTCTCTTTCTCTCTCTCTCCCTCTCCCATCTCCCCCTCCCATCTCCCCCATTTGTCCATTGGTTGTATCATTCTTTCGCCCCTGGTGGCCCGGCGTCGTCACCGAGAAAGTGACTTCCAATTGAAGCCTCGACTTGATGGAGCCGGCGAGAGGTCTGAAAAGGGAGATGCGGGAGGGGAATTAGTTGGAGTCATTGCACATGCACGTGGGTGTGTTTAAGTAATCGGGACGGAGGGCGCGGTGGGGCCGACATGGCCGACATCCTTTGAACCGCGTGGAGATTTCGACGATGTAAAGTCACTTGGTGGAAATTGCAATTAGACAGATTTAGGGACAGGGAGTTGGAGCGAGTGAGAGTTGGAGGGAGAGAAATTTAGACAGAAATCTCACTTTTTCCACAGCCATCTCTCTGGACAAAATCTACCTTGCACTCCAAGAGGTCGCCGTGTCTGCCACGCGGGGTTCACTTTGGAGCCTCTTACAGGAAAAGAACTGGAGTCTGAGGAGTCGTCCGACGGATCCTCAGACAAGGAGGAAGGAATGGCGGGAAATCGACGACGTCTCGCCGCCCTCTCGGGGGGCGAGATTCAGTGAACTGAAGTCGTCCCGCCACCGCGAGAGGAGGTCGCGTTGCCACCTCTTGAGCTCGTCGCCGCCACATCGAAGTGATTTGCGATTGGAAGACAAGCGGAATGAGATGTGATCGGTGTAAAGAGAGGCAAGATGGAAAGGAGAAAAGGACAGAGGGAATTTCTGATGAATCCACAGCGAAATAGTGGAAGATTCTCGCCAGAATGAGCAGACCTCAGACGCATCCAGAGCACTGGAGGTGAGGAAGTGATGAGCAGAAATTGAAGAAAAATCACACACAGAAAATCGTTTGAAGATTCGTTTCTGATTTTTTTTTTTTTTTTTTGGTGATTTTCTTGGTGCAGGTGAAACATTTTAAGCTCGAAATGGGAAATTATTAAATTATTGCCCCAGGAAAATTATTGCCTCATAAACAATTCCTCTCCTAGGCTTCCAACAGGTGCTTCCGTGGTCGGAAATAATTCTCCTCTTTCCCTCGCCCTCGCCCTCGCGCTCCTCCTGCTCGTCCCCCGGCCGGTCACGTGCCGTTGTCGGGAGCCACGGACCTCTTGTCAGCATCGCAGGTCGCCGTATTTTAGTGAATTTATTAGGGGCCGTAAATTCGGGATCGTACACCGAGGGAATAATTAAGTCTCGCTGCCATGTGGGTGTCGTTCGCTGGCCGCGGGTTCGTCCGAGGTCGAGGCTCTGGCGCCCATGGGATGTTCTCGAACTCCTCGAAAACTAGGAAATGTGTTAATTTATTGTTAAAAAATAAATTGATGACTAATAAGAAATAAATTAAGAAGAAAATGTTCACTAGAAATAAATGAGGTAAATAAAAAGAATTTAATTAGGAATAAATTAAATTAAATAAATGGAATTAAATAAAGAATTGAAAAACGTACAAAGAAAATAATTTAAATAATAAATAATTGTTGTAATAATAATAATAATAATAATAATAATAATAATAATAATAATAATAATAATAATAATAATAATAATAATAATAATAATAATAATAATAATAATAATAATAATAATAATAATAATAATAATAATAATAATAATAATAATAATAATAATAATAATAATAATAATAATAATAATAATAATAATAACTTTAAAAGCAACAATTTGAATCGCAACAAATTATATGGAAACAATTAAATGTAAATAATTTAAGTAAAAAGCTAATAGAACTATATTAAAAGGAAAATTATTAAAATATTTAGAAAAATTAATTAGAAACTATTTAGAAAAATTAATAATATAGTTATATCACAATAAATTAAATACAAATAGAAGTTCATAAAATGTAATTATAACAAGTAAATTAAAGTAAATTAAATATAATTGAATGGAATAGAAATGTATTAAATATAAAAATTGAATAGATAAAAGAGTGCATACAAGTTTATTGTGAAAATTGCCAACAATCTAACAATGTGAACTTTAAAAAAAAATTTGTAAAAATTGAAATCGATTAGGGATTTTCTGACAAGGCGTCATTTGTAGGGCGTTGGTTTTGGTGTTTTCTCCTTGTCGTTGTCGACATCGCCCTCATTGACTGAAATCCACAAACAACCAACACGAAGTGAAAACTGGGACAGAAACAGGATCTGTTGACGCCTCCATCCACGCCCTGGCCGTGTCCGAGGATGGAAAAACTCTGTAAAATAAAACACTAACACATGGACTTAATTACAAGAGAATTTTTCCACTCAGACCGACGGACAGACGGACGGACTCGACGCAGGACCGCGGCATGGCCACAGCACTGGCCACGCCCCATCCGCCTATTGCCCATTGGCACTGCCCGACAGTGGCGCCGAACGATTTTGTTGTTGTTGGTCTATTTTAGTGCATCCGCAGCAAAACAAAGCATTTTCATTTCGTTTCGAAATGGGGTTCGCGCTCTAATTGAATCTCGTTTAAAGTTGTCGTTGTTGATGTTGTTGTTGCTGTTGTTGAATTGGTCTTGAACTGGTCATCAGTGTTGGGAGGGACCATGCGATTGTCGTGTTTTGTTGTTGTTTGTGTCAGTGCTTTTAATGAACTTGAACTTGATCATGGAGAGCAAACACAAGCAACACAGTGCGGATTACAAGGAATTTCTCATGTGACCCAATTATTATTTATTTCTTTATTACCTATTTTGTGCACAAGGATACGTGAATTTTAAAGACTGGAATGTAAATTTTTAGTGTTTTAAATTTAAAAATTGTCACGACAATTTTTGGGAAAAAAGTTGACTTGTTTCCGCCCGGGATCGAACCGGGGGCCTTCCGCGTGTTAGGCGGATGTGATAACCACTACACCACGGAAACACTTACGACTCGCAGGCCCCACGAGGCCCTAGTGGAACCACGGCACTTGATCTGATTCATCAAATGTCTACGGTTTCGATTTAGGTCTATGCAGAAAACTATTGTTAATTGCAAATGCAGTGGTTTCGTGGGCGGCCTCGCCCCAGGTGTTTCCGTGGTGTAGTGGTTATCACATCCGCCTAACACGCGGAAGGCCCCCGGTTCGATCCCGGGCGGAAACAGGCTCTCTTTTTCTCTCTTATTCCTCCATCATTCACTTTTTCCCCATACATTCTCCCCTTTACTCTTATCATCACAGTTTTCCCTCCATTTGTTCTCCATCAATCTCGTCAATTTGTTTTTACCCACTCCATTGACCACTGAATGTCCTTCCCTAACGAATTTCTTCCCGTATTGTTTAAAACCGTTTATTGATGACGATCAATTTGTATTCCTAAATATATTCCTCTATTTTCTCTAGTACCATTTCTCCCTTCTCTTCTCCGCTTCCTTTCTTTTGTATTCACTGAAAACACTTGTGATTGTAAAGTCTACAATTGACGACGATTTGTCAGAGAAATTCCGCTACAACAACAACAGCAACCACAGCCGAAGCCCACTCGTTCGCAACTAATTTAGTAGGCTATAAATATCCAGAACCTCGTCCACTTCCTGCTCCTCCACGTCCACCTCCTCCACTCCTGCGTTGCGTGGCCGACCTCGAGATTCACACGAAATCCGCGATAAAGCGAAATCAGGGAGGGGGCGAGCGCCAGATTCGAAAGGCTGATCCGTGACATAATTGTATTTCATACCGTGAGCCGGTCTGGTCTGGTCGTTCTGGCTTGGCCGGCGCGAGACGAAACGATCGGAAGCTGCGGCCAATCGACGGCAGGCTCTCGAGGCGGCCGAGAATGTCAACGACAAGCTCTCCAGCACTCTCGGCGAGTTAATGGCCAACAAATTTGTCGACATCGCGTTGCCAACATCCGTTAAATTAAGCTAGAAATATTTTTCGCAGCGGCGACGGTTTGTAGTCGCAACGGCGATCGACAGAACACGTGCGGGACGGCCTTGGGGAGGCGAGCGAGGGCAGGCGCCAGGGCAGGGGGAGGAGACGCGGTTGGGGTCTTCTGCGAAGGCGAAAGGAAGCAGCTGTGCGAGCCGTGAGGAATTGTGTGGGCCTCCAGACGACGACGGCTCTTCACGCCTCGTGCGAAGTCCAAGGAACTGAAAACCACAAGTGGTCCGATGGGAGCCTCCAAGAAGAGGCCATCGAATTTCGAAAGATTACTCAATACTCCTTTCAAGCAGTAGTTTGCGTAGTAAACGAAATATATTGCATTTTGATTAAAAATTGGAAAATTGAAAATAAAAAAAGAGATCTGTTTCCGCCCGGGATCGAACCGGGGGCCTTCCGCGTGTTAGGCGGATGTGATAACCACTACACCACGGAAACACTTGAGCCGCGCCCGTCGTGGACTCGAGATCACCGACGGTCCACGTCCCGAAGGCGCGCGGTGTTGCCAACTGCCACCACATTCGCTTCTCTTCTCTTCGTTGTCGCTGATTTATTTGGTGGCGAAAATCGATTCAATTGTCGGGCGCAATCAGTGGTCATCGTTACCAGGTTGTTATTGGCGTTGTTGTTGTGGTTGGTCTTGTTGCTATTGGGGAGAGGATAGCGTTCACTCTTGATCGAGTTGTTATTGCCGCTTTTTGTTGTTGTTATTGGCTTCATTGGTTTCTTATTGTTACTGTTTCTACCATTATTATTTTGAATTGTTATTGCATTGTTATTGTGGTCGAACATTTTTGTTGGATTTGTTGTCGTTGTTCTCAACATTTTGTTGTACATCTCGCAATCAGGTCCAGATTGTCAAGACACAAAAAAAATGAGCGGAAAAAATGATTCCGTCGATTTCATTGTTGCAGCGTCCGTTCATAGATTTGAACGATCACGCAGCTGGATCTCAGTCGTGACCACGGCACAGTGGGCGCAATCGGGGTGGTTGCAAACACAAAATAAATTGATTGTTGATTGATTTTTGTGGAACATTTGCTCTAAAATATTAAAAGATTAAATTTATATAAAAGGCATTTCCCCAGTTTATTTTTATGTAATTTTGTACTACAAATTCCTACCACCGATTTTTTCAGAAATTGCCTACCCTCGATTTGATTTTCCAGCTGCGAAAGTTCGCCCACCCCGCCGCCGTTCCGGCCCACTGTCCGCTCTATTTCATCGAATTCAATTGAAATAAATTGATTATTCAATTCGCGGCGATCGCGAGGAATTGAATGAAACTCAATTTCATGCCGACGACGCCGCGATCACTCTCAAGTGGGCGGCGAAAACGTCCTGCCGCTGCTGGCCATGGGGTGGCAGAGAAAATGAAGGGAGGAAGGAGGAGGGAGGCGGATTTTTCCACAACACACTTCAGTCCCTTTCAAATGCTGATGCTGATGATAAATGATCGAATCGAACCGAAGCTCGCTTTGTAGTCGATGAACTGTTGATGGAAGGCATTTGCTATTTAAACTAGATCTCAGTTCTCTGCCAAGGGGCTTCTCAAAGGGCACGAATGCACTCGTCGCGATGACGTGGGAAGGGGCGGCGAGGCCCAGGAAGGAGGAAGAGTGAAGAAAGGCTTCTCGCATCAGGCTCGCAAGGAACGAGTGCGCCCTTCACTCCCTCACTCGCCACAGGCCACACATTCATCATGTTTGCCCAGATGCGCCCTCGACGCCGTCCGTCGGGTGGACAAAGGAAACTCCGAGAGTCGCCCGGCACGAGGCCCACCGCCGACCGCCGCCTGCCACCAACGCCCGCCGCGTTCCTTCGACTCACTCGCGGTCCCACCCTCGTCCCCTCGCCAGCTCCTGGTGCCGAGGAATCTTCCGCAAACACTATCAGCGGACGTCGGGCCAGATCCACTCATTCTTCAGGCTTGTCCGCAATTTCCCCCCTCCGTCGGAGAAGCTTCTTCACCACCCTCTCCACCATGCTCTTCACCACTACCTCCTCCCTCGCTGGCACGACCACCTTCGGTTAGGAAAATTAACGAAAGCCTCTCGCGCCACGTGACCTGCTTTTATGCAACTGCGGAAATTTGTCGGAGTCGCCAACTTTCGTGGGACCTTTTCAAGCCAGACGAGGGTGTCGTCGTCCCTCGTCTTCTTCTTCCCCTGCTGCTGCCCACTCACGCCTACCCACACTTGCGATCTCCGGCCTCCAGACCCCATTCGTTGCTCTCGAGCGAACATTAATTTTCCCTAAGTGTTTTTTATTGGTGGCGGTGTTTGTGTGTGTGTGTGCGTCGACAAGTGTTGGCGAAACATTATTTTTTGAAACACAATTGGAAATTTTGAGATCTCCCACTGGGCGGCACGCGACCGATGATCCGTCATTTCTACGGCTGCCATCGGCGAGATTTGCGAATGTCCTCGACTTCGACGCCCACCCCCCGGGGCTCGGCGACCACTTTCACCACCATCTCATGGACTGAGGTCTGGGAATCTTCCGCGTGCCCGGAAGCCCTCTGGGGCTTCTGGAAGCCGTTTCGAATTTGAGCTCAATATTATTTTTTAATTAAAAAAATTAATTCGAAATTGCAAAGCAACAAATCGAAAGATAATTTAAATTGAAATCGGTGTAGTGAACGTGAAAATAATAAATTAAAAATGCAAAACAAATAAATTCAATTAAACTGCAGTAAAGTAAGACTAATACAATTTGGTTATTTTTCTCAATTTTATTTACATTTAATTTTACATTTAAAATACGTTTTTATATCAATTATTCAACTGTTATAAATTCATTTTGATGTTGTCTTATTCAGGTTCAAGCTGGACCACGGGGTAGGAAAATATTCACATCTTTATTTTACCTCCTTTTTACTGCATTCTTGTTATCCTTTTCGGGTTTCCTCCTCGAAACAATACGAGAATATTTATGCGGTTCTCTGTTTGTTCTTTATTTCGCCAATCTTGTTATCCTGTTATCCTGCAGCTCGTACCTCGGGCACCTGCTCCACATCCTTCTCTTTCATCTCTCAACCACCTGGGCCCTGTCCTGTCGCTTGGTTTTTGCTCTCGTCCGAAGGAATTCGACAAAACCTTATTTGATTCAGCTCTTCCGCGTTTCGAGCTCTGCTCGTTTTTCTCTTTCTTTTTTCTTTGGTTTTTGCTCTGTTCGACATTTGAACTGAAAGTAATTTCATGCATCCGTCTGAGCAAACAACGTCTGGACCTGCTCCGGCTCCCCCTCGGCCCCGCCCTCTGCCCCGTTTTTTCGACTGGCACGGTTCGAGACACGGTTCGTTTTGTCCCGACCTGTTTGCTTTTCATTTCACTACCTTCTGCTCGGTTATTCCGGCTTCTCTTCATCTCCCTCCCTCCCTCCTCGTCGCTAGTTCGAGGGAGTTTTAATTTCATGCGATTCGATTTAATTGCCCGAACTTCGGCCAGAAGGGAAGGGGCCGGAAATGGAGACGGACACGGTCGCCATATGCTAATCGCCGAAAGGAGTCGGGGGCGCCCCGGGAAGGGCCGCAAAGGCTTAGATAAAAGTTTTCGTCAACCCGGTGACGAATTGTTTTCTTCATCTCACTGGCTCAGTTTCCCTTTCCCCACCCCAGTCGTTAAGCCTTCAGCTCCTTCTTATCATTTACTCCCTTCATCGCCTCACCCTCCTCTTCGTCGACGTCCTCTACTTTGCTTGATTCTCCTCCTTCCTCTGATTCTCCTCCCACTGCTCTTAAATAAACTTCCCACACGCCGATCCGCGGCAACCCCTGCGTCCGCAGCTGCTGCCGGGCACAGGTTGAAGGGTTGCCCCGGCGGCGTTGATGATGACGTCGTTGGTGGTGTTGGCGTTGGTGTTGGCAACTCTGTAGCCAACAGCTGAGCTTGATTAAAAATTTAAAGTTTGCGCTCTGTTTCGTTTCGTCACGCCCTCGGCTGGTGGTTGACGAGTGTTTGTTTGTTGTCATTGTTGTCACTGATGTTGATGTTGTTCTTGTCAATGAAGTTCTTGTTGTTGTCATTGATGATGTTGTTGTAACTGGTGTTGTTGTTGTTGTTGTTGTAGCCCTCGTTACAAAGCCGCTGTTTTCGTGTGTTTCCAGTGGGCGGAGCCGGCAACACGAGTCCGTTCAAATATTTACCAGGGAAAATGCGAGGGCATTTAACAAGTGATTAAGTTTATCGAAGGGATTGAAATGTCTGGGCTGCCACCGGCCCTGGGGTTCCAGCGGCAGCGAGCTAGGATTAGAGGCCGGGGCGAGGAGGGAACTTGAACAAAAGGAGTTAATTACACCAAGGACTGAAGATTGAAGCAACAAAACTTGAATGAAGGACTGTAGTTTTGGAAAGACAATGTCGAAAAAGTATATAAAATAAAAAATAAAGTAAATTATTAAAAATAAAATAAAAAAAAAAATCAATCTGTTTCCGCCCGGGATCGAACCGGGGGCCTTCCGCGTGTTAGGCGGATGTGATAACCACTACACCACGGAAACATATAACTGTATTTTTTTAAGTCCCAGCACATGCCCCAGAATCCGTAAAAAAAAACTCTGCGAATCGAAAGCGAGCCAGAGACCAATCGTCAAAACAAGTTCACTGAAAAAATATACTCCAGTTTTATTCCGCTTAGACTTGACTTCCATCTCTTTCTCTTTCCACATACCTTTGTTCACAGACAATTGACAATGACATTAAAAAAATTATATTTTCTCAATAAAAAAAATGCGTAGACTGGTTTTTGAAACTCGTTTCAAAACTGTTCCAACCTGAATCGAGTTTTATGTATAAATTGATTCAGTTTTATGCTGTTGATTTTCTCAAATCAAACTGCTCGATTTTTATGTGTTGTTTTATCTCTCTTAATGCCAATTCTATTTCTATTTTTAACTACTCGTGTAAGAATTAATTTGCTATCAGAGTGAAGGAACTATTTCTGTCTTATCTATTTATTTTAATTACCAAATTCTATATTTTGTTTACCATATTAAATTCTCTTAAATTCCCCGTCGGCTTCAGTTTCTTTTTTTAATTCAAAAATCCTCAATTTTTTACTATATTAATTTCTCTTCAACTGAAATTCGCCGTCAGCTTCTGTTTTGCCAAAATTCCCCCGAAACCCGTTCGCTAATCAGATTTTCCTTCGACCTTTTCAACAGCACATTTTCTTCCTTCACGCCCCTCTTTCTCTTTCTCTCTCCCCTTCCTAATCACTATTCCTTTTCAGCACCCAAACATCCCTTTCCCAGCCTCTTTCTTCCTTCCCATTTTACTCTCCCCTCTTGGCTTCCCTTCTCCCCAGCATTCCTTTGTGCCGGCCTTCCTGATTCCGACAACTGGCATCCGATCTCAGCTCTCGGCTCAGATCATCCACCCATCGTCCCCTGCCCCTGCCGTCCTACGAATGTCTGAGTCCTCCAGGAGATATTCGCCAGCTCCTTCTCTCATGCTCTCTCCTCTTTCTGTCTATCCATTTCGCTGCCTCTGCCACTGCAGTTGTATTAAATTTCATTCACAAAATCAACATCTCCCAGCTGTCACTTGCAATGACCAACGTCCTCCGTCTTTGGCCACTTTTCGTACATCTCGGCTCGTTACTGCGTCCCCTTCCCCTTCTCCTCCCCTTCCCCTCTTCGTCTCTCGCCCTGTTTATCTGCATCCTTCGTAATTCGCTTATCGCGTGCCAACCAGACCGTGGTTTTTTCTTTTCTCTCGTCGTCCAACGCGATTTCCAATGAATTCGCAGTTCTTCCTCGAGTTTCCCCGATTTTCCTCGACGTGTTTTCGCGGCGATTCGGCGAATGTCAAGTTGAGCGGGCGTGCGTCGGAGCCACCCGAGGCTGCGGGAACCTGGTTTGGAAGGATTCCACGAAGAAAGTTCACGAAGAGATTCCTCGAAAGGATTCCCCGAAAGCATTGGTCGAGGATTCTTTGAAGAGATTCTCCCAAAGTTCTTTCGAGGTGGAGAAGGCCCTGACACCTGACACCTGACATCGTAAACATAATTATGAAAATGTCATTCATTAAAGTTAAACTTAAAAGTAAATCTTGAACACATTGGAGAATCCTGATATATCCTGATGCATGAGAAATATTATTAAATTAAAATTGATTAAAAATGAAATTAAGTTAAAATTATGTTTAAATTTTGAATTGCAAATTTGACTTGTTTTCATAAAATTTTTGAATTTAAATTTTTACGTTGTATCATCACCCATTATAACATTTAATTGAATTTTATTTTTGAGTTGAAATTTTGCCCTTACCTTTTGAGTTTAAACTTTGAATTAAATTTCGCATTAAAATATTGAATACAATTGTAACAATACAATGCAATTGTATTCAATATTTTGATACAAATTATTAAGTTAAATTTTGAATTTAAACCATGAATTCCAATTCCGATTGAAATTTTTACCCTTGAGCGTTGAATTGAAATTTCGAACTTCATTTTGTCCATAAACGACAAATTCCAAGCACCAAACTGCATTATTTCCCAATTGCAATTTCGACGATCTCCGTCCGCACATCATCGTCTTTCCATCCAGATGCTTTTGTCCTCCCCACCACTCGGGCTGGCTGGAGAGTCCTTTAATGGCAACGACCGCAAGGACCCGGCACGACATTGTCGTCCATTTGAGCCGCCTCCACCCACCGTCCTCCGTTGGGCCGGCCCGTCTCTTCCTTCACCCCACCCCACGCCTTCGATCGTCCTCTTTGTCATCGGCGGCCGCCACCATCGGCGATTGTGATCCCGGCTGCAGCTGCATCTCGACGTCCTTCCTTGCAGTTCGGTCGACTTCACTTCATTCACTTTCCACACATCGTCGTCCGTCCGTCCGTCCGTCCGTCCGTCCGTCCGTCGGTCTGTCGTTAATTTTTACGACTCCTTCCCGCCGCCGCCGCCCGCCCGGCCGGGACAGAGACAAACGCGGGCGATTAGAAGTGTCAGCGGCATGTGTGGCCAGAGGTTGAAATACGATGACTCGCCGCTCGTCCCCTCGTCCTGAATGCGGGTGCACGAAAATGACGTGGGCGTGGGCGCGGGCGCTAATAAAACTTTCGGCGAAAGCCAGCGAGCGAGAGAGTGAGAGAGGTGGATGCCAAGTGGTGAGAGGAGAGCAAAAAGTGTGGAGTCGAAGAGCAGGAACTCGAAGACAAGGGGCGGAGAACAGGATTCGCGGAGAATTCCTGGAACGGAGTCGAACCCGAAGTCGAGGGCCTTCGAGAGGCCTCCTCGAAGCCCTGAAGAGCACGCGAAGAATCGTCGCCAGGACTTTGATCGTCGGCGGCCTTCACAAGTCCCCCTTTCGATCATGCGACGCCATCACAATCGTTTCACGCGTCGTGCGGACGCCTTAAAGGCTGCCACGTGTTGCGGAGCCACATCAAACGGGTCCGTTGACGAACGAGCGCCAGTCAATCCAGTCCCAGTCCCAGTTCCATTTCTCTCAGATCCCTCGGCTCGCTGGGCGTAGTTCAAGAACCTTTTATTCACACTCGAATGCCGCTGTGTCGTCGGTTGGGGTTTTTGTAGTTTCGACATCCTGAAAGTATGCAATTAAAATCCACTCCGCGCGCGGCCACAATGCGTGACACACTTACGTGTCTCGTCGCCCGTCACCGCAGCCACCGTCGTCCGTCGCCTCTTCCGCTTCTTTCTCGGCGTAATTCGCTCTAATTGGAGTCCTCGCAGCCCTAGTTGGTGGTATGAGTGCGTGTGTATGCGAGTGCAGCAGGACATGTGTCGGTTAATGTGCATTTTATCACTTCGAAATTCCCTCGTCCCTGCTCGCATCGTTAGGCGTCGCATAAAGCACAAGATGGCGGGGGAAATCCTCGGAGCATGATGTCCCAGGCGAGAAAAATACTATCTCTTATTTATTATTTGCTACAATATTATTTCTTTACAATTTTAATTTCATAATATTAATAATATATTGCAATTGTCTTCTGAATTCAATAAGTTCTCATATCTAAAGTATAAAGGAAGTGCATGGAGCACCCTATTCCGATGCTCCAATAACACTGGACGGCCCAAAAGTATGCATCATATAATTTCATTATTACTTCAACCCATAGTAAGGACAAAAACCGCAAGCTGTTCGTTCTGCCAACAGGGTGTTCGAAAGAAAGTCAAGAAACCCTATTGCATTGTTTTGTGCACTATTTTATAGCAATCGCGAACACTCACAGTGTCGCTCAGCGAAATACGAACTCCGTGCAAATTGCGTATGGACCGCAAACTTCACTTCCTCCTTATATAAACAGCGAGTTGGAAATTATTTCGTTTGATTTCATATTCAACATATGGCTTCAATCATATAGCTTTAGAGATTTTGTATATTTATTTTTTAATAAAACACACTTATTTACACAAATGTGAATAAATGTCGAAGCCATATTAAAACACCAATATAAATATTTGCACTTTAATTTTCGGCACATTTAATTTTGCACCCAGTTTTTTATTTCTCTATGGTGAGAGAAAGGTAAGCAGCATCGGTGGTTCAGTGGTAGAATGCTCGCCTGCCACGCGGGCGGCCCGGGTTCGATTCCCGGCCGATGCAATTTGCTTTTTGTAAACTGAAATCTCTTTTATATCGTCCAACGGGGTTAAAAATAATCCCTTAAAAGATAATTTTCCTATATATATTATTTTACTACATTCTCGTTACTCTGATAGGCCTTTTTTGTTCTCTGCGACACGTTGAAAAAAAAATCGTCGCCCGAGCAGGGACTTGAACCCTGGACCCTTGGATTAAAAGTCCAATGCTCTACCGACTGAGCTACCCGGGCCTTGGCGGGACTTCCGCCAACGCCCCACATAACCCAATCCCAGGACTAAGGACTTGCACTAAGGACTAAGGATTCCACATGGCTCAATTTTATTTCAATAATTGTTTATTCGCTAGATTCTCTTAAAGACATAACATAAAATTTATAATCGAATAGAAGACTTTTCACAGTGCTCTCTAGATGCGTTCTCTAGACATATGTTTGTTTCTTTCTTTCTTTGTGTGTGTGTTGCGTGTGTGTGGTTGTGTGCGTTCGTGCGTGCGGCTGTGTGCGGGCGTGTGAGTGTGAGTTGTGTGAGTGTACGAGAGGTTTGCGACTAATGTGAGTGCTGTTGATTCTGTTGTTGTTGTTGCTGTTTCGTTCTCTCGGTTACTGGCTGTTGTTTTTGTTCTCCTTCTCAAAGTTGTTGTTGCTCTAGTTGTTTTCGATAGTCGTCGATAGGTGCTGATGGTTGTTATTGCTGCTGAAAGTTGTTGCTGCAAACTCAACACAATCCAAACGAACTCAGGGATGACGTGCGGGGTCGCATTCGGGATCGGGAGCGGGATCGGGGACGTGCGGCGCAGGAGGTCCTCGAGCCACGAGCTACAAACTAGACTTAAAACGAAAATAATACAAGTGCGATCAGGACTTAAATACGAAGCACGGAACGTGGTCGGCGTCATGCAGTGCAAGCGAGCGGAGTCGGCCTAGTCGGCGTGGGCTAGGCTAGAATACAAGTGCTTGGGGCGGGCGGGGGCTGCGGCTTCCGGCCTGGTCCGGTCCGGTCTGGTCTGGTCCAGCGAAGCCCCAGCTGCCCAGCTGCCCAGCTGGTGGCGGCTGCCGTCGTTGTCGGGCCCCGAGCCACGCCTACGGGTTGCAGCGGCAGACGCAGCAGGAGGGGAAGAGGAACCAGTCCATGAAGATGCCCTTGCAGTCGTTGTCCGGGTCGTAGGCCAGCAGCCGGTGCCACTTGTACTTCTGCTCGCACCCGCACTCGCCCTCGCAGCGCGGCGTCTGCGCCTTCCTGTTGGTGGGGCGTCAAAAGAAGAGAAAAGCGAGAGAAGAGAGAGAGAAAATCAAAATCAGTGAGCGGAAGTCGCGTCGCCCTCGGCGGTACTCACGAGCAAATCTCCTGGTGAATGGCCTGCTCGAAGTGCTGCGTGTTCACGATCGCCCGGATCTTGCCGGCCGAGTTCGAGGCCCAGTAGGGCGTCACGATCTCGATCTTCGACTCGCACGCGTCCAGCCGCCCCGTGGACGAGCCCGTCGCGCTGCCCGGGTTGTTCGGCCCGCTGTTGGCCTTCCCAAAACTGGGTCCCTTGCCCGAGGCGCCGCCGCCGCCGGCGCCGCGACTCTGGCCCGCCGCCTGACGGCGCTCGCGCAGCTTGCCGAAGTAGCTCTCGCCCTGCTCGACGTGGTGGGGGCCCTCGACGTCGTCGGGCGGGATGACCGCGGGGAAGACGCCCGGCGGCACGAAGATGTCCGGCTCGTCGATGAAGCGGCGCCGGCGCTTCTTCGTCTGCTGGCGCGGCCCGCCCGCGTCCATGTTCATCTCGAAGTCGCCGTACATGCGCCGCATCAGCGCCTTGTTGTCGTCGATGAAGCGCTCGATTTTGTCGCTGCGAAGACGAGAGAGAGAAAGTCGACATTAACATATCGCAATCATAGATCCCCAAATCTGTAGGAGTTTTTGGACCCTTGTGGTGGCTCCCGGGCGAACGTTGCCCACACAGCATCGGTGGTTCAGTGGTAGAATGCTCGCCTGCCACGCGGGCGGCCCGGGTTCGATTCCCGGCCGATGCAGTCGCTTTTTTTACTCCCTCAACATCCACCTTTCACCGGCATTTTTTTAATTTCACCCCTTCTATCGTTTAAACTCAGCACAGTTTCGTAGAATTCCCGAATTTCATCTTTCGTTTTAGTAATTGCACCCTCCTTCACTTTCAATTGTTTGATTCGCCCGCCAAAAGTTCTCGACTTCCCCAAAGACCCCTCAAACAGGCTCCGCCAGGTTCTTCAACCCGAGAATGTGTCGTGCGCCGACAACCAGTTGGTTACGTCTTCATCTCATTGTTATTATTCCTATTTGGTTTTATTGTCCTCAATTTTTTCACTCACATTTACTGCATAAAATTACGATATTGTTTATTGTGTGCTAAAATCAAGAATGCACTTAATTTGCGGTCGTCGCCGGAAATGAATGTCGAAGCTGGTTTCGGCTGTTCGACAACGGCTGTCTTTCGGAACAATGGAAGCTCGTAAACTCGTCGCGGACACGCTGTAAATTATTACGAAGCTCGTAAAACGGATCGGACGACGTATGAAGAAGGCCATGTTTGGGTAATGGAAGCTTCTCGCTCACTCTGGAATTCGTCTCCTTTTGATTGTCAATTGGCAAATGAAGTCTCGGTGCTTGGAATCCCTCGTTCGTGTGCCCTCGATCGGGCCCCGGGCCCTGCAGTCGCGCATACGCCGTGGGGCACCAACGCCTGCCGAAAGTCCGCCAATCGAGCCAAACTAGGCCTGCGTTAGCCACGGCAGCACGTGGCCAATAAATCACAAAAGCCCCGAACATCACCACGAACAACACGAATCGAGTAATGAAGCAATTTTTTAATTAGTTTTCGACACTGCTTCCTTTCATCAACACTTCCTCGTCGTCGTGGTCGTCGTTTCGTTAACCTCAACCTTGTTAGAAACGAAACGAAACGAAACGCGAGCTAAACTCCAATTAACGACCGGTGGAGGGTTGGGGGAGCGGTGAAGGGGGAGGGGATCGGGGTCGGGGCTCGGGGGCTGGACGATACTCACATCGGGTAGCTGTTGCCGGCGGTGGGACAAAATAATTGATGATAGCGCTTGATGCAGGGCACGCCTTTGATGATATCCCCGCGAACATCGAGCCCCAAGGCGACCGACAGGGCCGTCCACCAAATCTGCAAAGAAACGCATATATATAGTATACAGTAAATAATTAATTCTATGGGAAGATATTGGGATTATAGAGTATAGATTATTTCATTCACAAGTCTCCGCTGCAGCTCGTGGCTCGCTCCCATCGACCTGGCAATTGAGAGAATTCCCCAGCGAAGCCGATGCTTTATTGGAGGCGATCGCGAGAGCGATACGGTGTGATAGATTGAGGGACAGAGAGAGAGAGAGAGAGAGAGAGATGTTGATCTGGCATGCGATCGAAGCGAATGCGTCCAACCCTCGCCGACCCACTCGGGGCCCTTCGAACCGCCCCCACATGGCTTCGTGCCCCACACACGCCCGCCGACTTCTGTCCATGCGGCAACCTGGCGTCGTCGCTTGTCCGACTCTATATGTATATCTGTCTGCCTGTCTGTCCGTCCGACTGTCAATTGTTCGGTTCGGTATTTCCAGGAAATATTTCTAAATGAGTTTTCATTTGCCTCAATTAAAATGTGAGAATCGCGAATGCAAATCGAGCGGCGTCGAGCTCAGCCGAGACCAGGCCAGCCAGGCCAGACCAGGCGCACTCGGCCCACCCCACTCCACACGCCCCTCGGGCAGCTGCCGGCTGCCGATTTAAATAAACGTGCTTCGTCGCGAATAGTTGAGGCGACGCCGACGTCGACGCTGCACCGGCTCCCCTGAGCAGCGGTGTCGACTCAACTCGAGTCAAGATCGCCAACTGATCTGAGGAGTTGGGTGCAGCAACAGCGGCGCGAAGAAGACGCGGACGCCTCTTTTTGGGGACCTCATCGAGCATCGTTTGGGAGTCCTCTGCATGAGCATCGGTGGTTCAGTGGTAGAATGCTCGCCTGCCACGCGGGCGGCCCGGGTTCGATTCCCGGCCGATGCAGTTCGATTTTTTTGCACTGAACCACCGAAAAAATAAAACACTCGAGGGAAAATATTGGCCAAAGCAACAACGACGATCACTTTAGGCGAAAACATTCGCAAAATTATTCATCAAAAAAGTCAAAGATGCACGAGATTATTGCGGATTATTTAGATTAAGGACAGGCCTCGCAGGCCGCCTTCTAGTAAGTTAGTAGGAAATTACTCAAAGCTGAATCACGACGACGGCGACGATGATGAGCTTAGTGGAGCATTGCAAATTGGCCCAAGCCACCAGCAACGAAATCCCACATCCGCCACGAGTCAGGAGTCGTGAGAAAACGGCGTCGTCGTCGTCGCTCTTCACTTGTGCAGTTGGCATCGGACGCACAGACAAATGGGCGGACAGATCAGACGAGAGACAGATGCACGCGCAGACAGCGAGAAAGAGAGACGGACGGACGTTGGTTCCTTGGACGGACGGACGAACGGACGGACGTTTGTGGACCAATTGAGAGTGAGACAAATTGTGTTTTGACAAAAATTAGGGACACCGCAAGAAGCCGAACCGAAAAGAGCAGAACCGAGACCAGACGAGACGAGCCGGGCCACGTCGGCGCAATTAATGCTTCACACGATTTGCACAATGGGCAAAAAGCACCGAAAAAACGATGCCGCAAATGGATCGCAACCGACTTCATCAGCGCAGTCGCGTTGCTGCCTGCACGGAGTTAATGCGAAAGTCGTGACGTGAGCCGGAGTGCGAGATGGAGTCAAAATTGTCGAAAGCCATTGAAAATAATGCAAACACACTGTCGAGACCTCTGCCTTAACGAGCGTCGTCGTCGGCACCGTCGCTGCCGCCGTCGCTGCCTTCGATGTGACCGCTTCCCAACACTGCTCGTGCATCGCTCAGTCGAATTAATGCGATGTCAACGGCGGGTTCACCTCGGAGCAGCGGCAGCAAAGCGCGATCCATTCTTTGCGGAAAACGAGGTCCCAGACCGCGGCCACAACCGCCAGCCACCGTGAAATCGAGCCTCGGAAGTTTCGGGGTCCCTTCAGGGAAACCAGAACCTTGTGCCATTTCATCGTGGGTCCGACTTATTTCACATTCTAGGTGAATTTCCGTCGATTCGTTTCTCGTTCCAACATATACGGAGTTCAGGTTTAGTTTTATGCTCCGATTAAATGCTTATCTCACGCTCGCAACTGTCTGCGGGCTGGGTCGGTCGGTCAGTGGGTTTGGCCGGTCGCCGTCCGTCAGCCCCGAGTAGTCTAAAAATAACTCTTTCCCTGGACTCGGTGATAACAAGAGCCAGACGCACGTTGCTTCGTCGTCATCGGCGTCGTCGTCGTCGCCTTCATCGTCGACTAGTTCGTGGTTCGTCCGTCCGACTAGTTCATCCTCCAGCCGCCTAATCTCCAGCGGCGACCGAAACTAGTTTCGTGCCTTGTGCACCGCCTGGTGAAAGGTTTTCGCCGCACATCCAAGAAGCATCGGTGGTTCAGTGGTAGAATGCTCGCCTGCCACGCGGGCGGCCCGGGTTCGATTCCCGGCCGATGCAGCTCTCGCTTTTTGCTGCCGCACTCACTCTTCAACTGAAGATTGTGGAAACAGATTCCACTCCCTTGTTTGTTAATCCCTTGTTTATTGAAATCGCTTCAACCCGATCTGCACTCCATTCATTTTGGTCTCCGTCGAACCTCTCAGATCCCCTTCTTTTCCCGCCATCTGTCTTGGCCTCCTATCGATTCATCTTAACCTTTGAGCCTTTGAGAACCCGGTGTCAAATCGTCGTAATCGCACATAAGATCGCCTTATTCCCCTCGATATCTGTCACAATCGAGGTAGACATCTGTAGATGTCGAAAGGCGTCTGTCAACGAGTCGAGCCGAACCCATTCACGGACTCTTCGCGTTACCGACATCGCCGGGCGACCACGTGAAGAAGAATAGCAATCTAGGAAAAAAGAGTAAAAAGAAAAAGGCCAAATTTCGATTGTTCTGCTGTGGGATAAAAGGTGTTTTTTTTTTCTTCTTCTCTGCCATTGTCGACGGTTTGTTGTCTTGCTGTTTATCGGCACAGTTTCGGTGGATGCCAAAAAGACGAGCCAGTCGAAGAGAGAAATGGAAAGGTCAGGGATTGGAGCGTGGAGAATCTCGGCGTGTGACGAAGCGGTTGTTCAAAGGTCGGCTGGTTTTTCAGGATTACGGAAGTGCAGAGGAAGAAAAAAATCTCAAATGTTGAACCTTGACCTGCCCCCATGCAAAATTGCAAGAAATTGGTAAAAATATAAAAAACCCACATTAAAGGTGAATTGAAGAGCAATAAAAATGGCATAAAGTTGCGGCCCACCGATTTATACGAAGCAATTCTTGAAATGTGACTCACACTGGGTTAGTGAAATGTCACTGTTTCATTAAATTCAACATCATTTGAATTTTCTCGTCGTTTGTGGTGAGCACCAAAAAAAAAACTCACTCGAACTCATTCATATTCTGTGCGTCATAAGGCGAGTTTTTTATGTTTCGCCTCTTATGTCGACGCATGCTGGAAATACACATACAACGTACAACAGTTTTATGGCTCTCATTAAATACATCTATGTGTGAGTGTATGTCAATAGAAATATTGTCAAGCGAGCAACTGGAAAACCAAACATTTTAAGGCGATTAAAAGCACAATCGAACAAGAACAACATAAGCCAATTGCAACAACAGTAATCCTTCCAACAACAATAGCAACAGCGACTTGAGTAACATTAACAAAAATGAAAAAAAAAATTAATTTAAAAAAACAAAAATAAAAATTAAAATAACAACAGTGAGTAGAAGAAGAACAACAACAACAGCGAGCCCGTCTACTACTGAAGATTCAACTGGCCGAAAATGAGCAAAATAATAGTGAAATAGCAACAATAGAAGTAGTAGAAAAAATACAGTCGGCTGAGGTCGCAAATCGAGAAGCCAAAAAATGAATATTAAATTAAATGAAGCTGAAAAGAAAGGAAAGCAAAAAAACTGCTGGTGAGAAAATTTGTCGTTTTCAGGCACCTCGATCAATCGGAGTTTTGAGGCCAGATGCCAGGTGATGCGAAGGGGTCCCCGTGGAGTCCGTGGCGTTGCCAGACCGTAGGGTGCATCGGGCACATCGTGATAGGGAGACGCCATGCATTCAATGGAGATCGCCGATAAAAGTCAACTGCGAAGTGAATCATGTTTGCGAAATCAATTTCAGAAAAATGCTAAATAGCTGAAACAACAAAAACAAGAACAACAAAAGCAACATCAACACCTCACGACGATACCACTAATAACAACAACAACAACAACAGAAGCAACAAGAACAACAACAGCGAACTCTTGAAAGCCCAACCGAATTCAAAACTATATAAAAGATTTTTATCGATAGATGATAGTGAAGCGAGCCAGAAGCAGAAGAAGAAGAAGAAGAAGAAAAAATCACCGCACTCAGATCACGTCGACGAAGACGTGTTGGGCGATGAAATCTCGTGCGTGTCTGTCTATGTGTACGGGCGAACGGGTGTGTGTGTGTGAGTGGGATTTTGTTGTAATTTGTTGTTTTCGCTAGGTTTTTTCGCTCTGTGTTCGGTCAAAACAACCGGCTTTAAGCATTAGGCCGGCTGAACGTCGAAACCATGCAAAAATCACACACACCGCACAACGGAGGCGAAAATCGCGAGCAAAAAATACGACTTCCCAACAACAACAACAACATGAAAGCCAATGGTCATCATGTCGATCGATTTTGATCATTTGCGGAAATCATTTCGAATTTTGATGAATGAAGGTCAACATGAATGGACGAGGGCTTTAAATGCATAAACAACACACACAGTCGCACAGACTCACTCACACCACTACAACCACAACAAGAAGAAGACACACACACACACACACACACACACTACTAAGCGATCTGGCTATTGACCTTCGCAGCTGACATTTGATGGTTCTCTCTTCGTCTTCCTCTCCTAGTTGCGGTTTGTTGTGGATGCCTGTTGTTGCGGTTGATGCCTGTTGTTGTTGTTGTTTCAGCGCTGCTTAGCCGCTTTTATTCTTCAATATTTACGCAATCTGGCCGATCGGGCCAATCAGCTCGGAAGGCTTTAATGGCCCATTGACAGCGGGTCTGCTCTCGTTTCAATTCTAATCGATGGCAAACAATTAATTGATGACGAGAACTTTTCGACGCCTCTCAGGGCGGGGACTTTTTGCGGGAAAACCTCGGCTTGTGTTCCCTCATCCGTGACCGAGGGTTTTTCAATTTGCCACAATGGGAACCAGCAACAACGATGGGGCCTGCGTAGTGGGGTTTCCAAAGGCGATCTGAATAGAAAATGATCAATTTGAGAGGGGGCGACGTAATTTGAATAGGGTTCTTGAATCTCATCAAAAATGTTCATAATTTTCATAATTCGCATTTTCGACGAACGAAATCATGACAATCGCTAACGAGACAATCATGAGGAGTTTTCTATAAAGATTCTCGACTGTTGCTCAGTATTCGTGCCTTTCGCAGCTCCCTCCCAGCTGCGACCAGGATCATTTGGTCACCTGCTCCCTTCGCCTCCCTTCGCTTCCCTCATTTCCCATTCCACTCACGCCTTCGAGAATCCCCGACCAACCTCCACGCCATATCTCGGCGATCGATCTCGAACAGTTTCGTCTCGAATTTTTATACATTTTTTAGAGTGAGTTGTTTATCGTGTGTCGATTTGGACATCCCCAGCCGAGATGGGGTTTTGCGCGAAAGCCTTGCGGCGGTGGCCTCAAAACTGCATGGTTTAACATCGAGCCGTGAAAACGAAACCCCCAGAAATTTGATCGCAACTTTTCGGGGTTTTCGCTGCTCGTTTTCAACTCGTTCATTGCTGTTGTTGCCCTGTGGTGGAAGGTTGTTTTCGGGTTATGGTTATGGTGTTTGATGAATTGTTGTTTCGCACGCGAGACGAATTGCTCGTTGTTGTTTGGATTATTTCGGTTATTTCTGCACTCGTCACCCGGCGCCAAGTCATTGACATTTGCGGTAGGTTGCGATCCCAACTCGGCTCCCAGTCACTGGTTGTTTTGTGCATTTTGCCCAGCTCTCCTTCCGCATTCAGTCCAACTGTCTATGGATTTAATGGAATTTTTCAACAACTCAATCTGCCAAGAAAATCCCACTGCCGTCCTCGCGAAAGCCATTCAGTGTTTGACTTCTTTGATGGAGCCTTTGCCATGAATTATGGGCCATCGAGTGGTTTTATGGCCCATTAAAGCCGCCTCGGGCACGCCTCCTCCCTGCCTCCCTGACGATTGACAACGCTCGCAGCATCGCCAACAACCGGCAGCAACGTCGTAAATTATGTTGCTCGCAAATGGGGCCCGATTAGAAAAGATTTACCAACCACGGTCAGAACGTGAGCGCGTGGCGAGAGCCGGCGCTCAGATGGCGCTAAGACGGATCATGTGGCGTATGGAAGTAACAAATAGTAGAAAGATCCAAGAAGCCTTTCGACCTGAGGAAAATTCTCGTTACGATGACGTCGCCTCCTAAGGTCGTCCACTACTCGGCTCCACTGCCTGGTGTAGGGCTTCGAGCGGCAGGAATGCCTGGAAATTCTACCGTTGATTACAGTCATCAGAAGTCGGTAGAAAAACAGCAGCCAGTAACTGGCTTAATGGCAATTAAAGAGCAATCGATATGGCATTTGAGCCGCGATCGCTACGCTCCAGCCTCAGACTCAGACTCAGCCTCAGACTCATTGGCTAAGCCGGGGTGAATCAGGCGCAGTCGACGCGAATGCTTGAAGCCCGGCTAGCATATTGAGCTGGCGCACAGTAGTGGCGAGATCAATGATAACGCGAGCCGGGAGAAAGATTACTCCGCGACATGCGCAGAATGAGTCTGGGAGACGCTGGGAGATCGATTGGAACGAGGCAAGATCGGGCTGATATGGGATTGAAGTTCGGCCTACTTCAGGAGTCATGGGGTTTCAGGCAATTGGAGAGGAATCAACGGAGTGAATCGCATAAATCTCGGGGAGAGAAGATTCTGATTATTCCTACGACAATTGAAAACAGAATAATTCCTTGGATTGGGAAATTTCAATAGCCCGGCGGAAACTGTGAGGACTTTCATCGTTTGGCTTGCAATGATTGACTTGAAAGCCCACGATTGAACCCGTTGCAATGCATCATTTCCCGGAATGGAGTTCTTAATCCGACCCGGCTTAGACTAATCTCGCCGCGGCGGAGATCTGCAGACAGCCCGTCGAGATACGGCGCACTAATTTATGCGCTGTCATAAATTCTCAGCGCGCTCGCTGCCGTTCGGTTCGCTTCGACGCGGCCTGTCGACTGCGTGGAGTGCGGGAAAATGTGTAATTAGAAGATATTCAAATGGGATTTTGTTCGCAATTGAGTGGATTTAATTGCGGCCACAGACCAGCACACATTGAGGAAAAGCCAACGGGGAAGTTGAAAATGGCAAATTGCAAATTACTCACCGGTATCTGCACGAAGCTGCCGTTGTTGATGGTGGGGTACGAGAAGAGCGGGACGACGGGCACGGTGCCGTTCTTCAAGAAGATGGGTCCCTGGATCGGCGTCACCGTCGGCATCGGCGACTTTTTGCTACCATCTGGAGGGAAAACAAAAGAAATAAATTAAAATCGTTTACGTAAATTCTTCGGAATCATTTAAAAGTAAGAATTAATTAAAATTATATTTAATTCAAAAATTACTTTCTTCTGCTTATTTTTAAACTTTCACTTCGATTTATCTGTTCCAAATATCTCGTTTTTATTAGCGTTCTTGTGGTTAAAACCGCAAAACAAAAGACTCAAGCGCCGAACTCGTTATACAAACGATATTCCTCGCAGTTCTTGGAGTATTGGAGAGTTGTCGTATTGAAGAAATCGCCCCGAAGTAATGATATATTGTTTGAAAACAGCCCGAGCAAGGCAGCGGAATCCAGTTTGTCGCTCGAGTCTTTTGTTTCGGCGGCCCCAACCGCAGTCGAAGGCTTCGGCAATTGCCGGCGAATGCGTAAATAATATAATATACATTTTTTTTTCGCTTTTGCAATTGCATAATATTTCATGACGGGAGCACAACAACAACAACAACAAGTGAATTGTGACTCTTTCGAGCGAACCCGCTGTCATTCGATGCACTGTCATGAATGTAAAAAATACGATCCCGAAAATAACTTCGAAAACGACTAGCGCAAAAAATGCGCCGAAAAGAAATTTCCAAAAGTCAACAACGACAACAACAACAGCAATGACGACGCTGATGACCACAACAACAACAACGAGCGGGTGCAGCCACTGCAGCAAAACCAGGACCGCGCTGCCGATGTCGAAGGCGAAGACGATGCAATGAGAAGGAACTCGAGCACTTGTTGCGTGCACTTGATGTTGTTGTTGTTGTAATTGCTGCAGCTGCAGCTGCTCCTGCCCTTCATATTGTTGTTGTCACGTCCACCAACCACCAACAACGGCAACGGCAACCAACGCGCTCTCCCGAGTGGAAGTGAAAGTGGCCGAAATTTTAGCAAAAAACACAAATTTTATGCAGTTGCAACAATTTTTTCCTTGGGCCGAAGCAGAAAAGGCAAAAACAAAAACAAAAACAAAAACATCGAAGACGTGCCTTGTTTTGCATTCTTCGTGCGACGATGTTGTTGTTGTCATTGCTGCTGGTTTTACTGATGTTGGTGGCTGAAATATGGCTGCACTTAAGCCTCGGACCGGATCCGGCGCCGGCGACCAGGGCGCAGGGCCGCGCACCGGGCCGCATTTTAATTGCAACAAAAAACGCATTCGCGACGCGACGGCTCCGAAATTCGCCGGCGGCGGCCCGGGGCGAAAAAACGAACACAATTCAGGTCGAGGGACTCCGCCCAAGGAGTCGGCGAGAGGAGCTTCTTCAGATTTGATGGCAAAAGTTCATCGAATTCTGACCATTGAATTCCGCTTCTCTCAATTTCGATTTTCTCACTTTCTCACTGCCGAAATTCGCTGGCTTCCCTTTCCCTGTCCCCGTCCAAGGCGAAGTCTTATCGACTCCATCGGTTGCCCAAAGAAGCGCGCCGACAGCTGTTGGTGTGGCCGGTGGCGGCGGTGAAAACCCAACAGCCTCGGCTTGTCTCGTCACGTCGCTCGCGCCTCGAAGCATTTGTCAACAACACGACGCCGCACCAACAACGAAGGCAACAACACGAGACGACCAGCAAAAATTACAACGCACTTGACATCGCCGTGACTCAGCCGGGGCAGCCGTGGCGCGGCGTTTGAGGAACCTTCGGAACGAGTCCACGTTCGAAGCCTCGCCCCTCGCCCATCGTCCCTCGCTCCCATCGAAGGCCCTCGAGAACACAAACGAAGACAAGAACGGCGAAGAGCGAGAGCGACAGAGACCGAGACGGAGACGGAGTAAATCGCACTGAGCTTGACGTCGATTGCATTCCACGAGTTGTTGGCAGCCCCTGCCGTTGGTGCTGCTGCAGCTGCGCTCGAACTATGCTGGGAGCAATCCAAAACTAAGACAAAATATGGAAAACAAAACAAAACAAACCAGACTAAAAGAAACTGAAAACAATATATATATATATATATATATATATATATATATAACTAGTGTGCAAACATTTAGTTGTATGGTGGAGCCAGAATGACTAACTAACAATAACAACAACTGACTAACAACAGACTTCTAACTAACAACGAAGGCGTTGTTCTAACAGTGCAACAACAACTTCCAACTGCGCAACAACAATTTGAAATAGCTAGCCAATAACAAAAACTGGACAACAATAAATAACATGATCAACTTTGCTAAACTTTTGCAAAAATTAATTCGAACGCGTGCAACATAAATTTTCGGGTTTTTTACGATTGAAATACGATTATTTTTGTTAATTTTAGGTTTCAAATTTGCAATAAATTTGTCTCCATTTTCATTCGGCGGATTTGTTAATTTTCGTTCTTTTGATTTCGAAAAATTGGTCTCGAGCTCTCGCCGCGGTTTGCCGTGAATTTTCTCAGAGTTCGTCCCACGGCCGACTTTTCGATCGATCGATCCTTCCGTCTGTCTGGCTGGCGCTGCATCCGCCCATCGCTTCGTCCCTCCGTCCGTCCGGCCATCCCAGCAGCCCCACCTTCCCGCCATCTGCTCGTCAAGCGCTCGCTTCGAATCGATTCACTTCAAGGCAAGCGAGACCTTTCATTTTCCAATCGGAATCGAATCGGTTTTTCCTCGTTCTGTTTGCTTTTGCTTGCTTTTGTTTGGTTTTGTTTTGTGTTCGTTTCGTTCCTCGCAGCGCAGAATCGCACATTGTTCAAGCCCTGGTGTTGTTGTTGTTGTTCTTTTTGCTGCTCTTGTTGTTGTTTTTGTTGCTGCGTGCTCTTGACGTGTGCTCGACCACCACAATTTTTTTTTCACGCCTCCTCCGAGAAGTTCAAATTTCAAATATTGACTTGTGTGAATAAATTTCTTGATTTAATTCTCCTTTTTCAAACTCTGATATTTGTATTCATTATTTTTCAATTTTTGTTTTATCTCTTATTTATTCTTTAGTTTTCCTTTTTTAATTTTTTGTTAATTTATTATTTTAGTTTTTGTTTTTCTTTCTGTTTAATTTCTTGTCCTATTTCTATTTGATTTACTATACATTTTTATTTAATTTTTGCTTCTAACTTCTTCATTCTCCTCGAAGACGAGATTTTATGCATTTGTTTATTCTCTTTATTGGCTTTTTATTGGCGCAGTTGTTGTTGTTTGTTGCCGGCCCACAAACACGGCAACGCAGCCACTGCGAGCCGGAAGATTTCTTCCTCGAACTGGTTTCATGAACTAGGCGCGCTCGGGCTCGCCCTCGAACCAATCGCACAACAACCCATAACTCTCGCCGGACTCGGCCGAGAGGAAGAAGAAACCAACATGGGACGAGTCAAGGCGGCGGCGGCGACGCCGTCATCGACAACTCCTCCACTGTGCACCTCCCGACCGGCCTCCGACTCGCCCCTGCCCGGCCGGAGCTGTCTTCAATTGCCTCCGAGAGTCGGCGCGACGCCGTCATCGACACCGTTTCGTCAACGTCGCCGACTCCACTGCGGCGATGACAGCAGCAGCAGCAGCGGCTCCGACCGCCGGTTCAACGCGTCAATCGCTGTGCCTTCTGGCCCTCAAGCTATCGCTCTCCAAGTCGCCCTCTCCCTGTTCCTCGGTCGCCTCGCCGGCGTTTCTCAAGTCTGGGCCACCCGCGGTTTCCGCTCGTCGATCTTCTCGCCTCCAACAGCCTCATCTTCTATTTTCCGCCAGCTGATCGCTCGATTCGCTTCGGTCCCCGCCCACACTCGACCCCCTGGGTCTCGTCTCGCGACCTGAATCATCTTCGCGATGTCCGTCCGTCCTCTGTCTGTCTGTCCGTCCGTCGTCCGTCCGTCGGCCCGCCGTCCACCTGCTCGTCCGGCCGCCGCTTCGACGTCTCCGGCGTCGCCCAACCCGTTCTCTGGTGGTCGTCGTTCTAGACGTTGTCGTTGTAGTAATTTTTTGTTGTCATACTGATTTCTTATCGTTGTTGTAATTGTTGTTGTTGTCATAATTTGTAGTTGCCACGGAACGCCCTCTGGCGTCGGGTGCATTAACGAAAATTTATCACTTGTCAGTGGCGGACGCGGCCGCGGCCACGGCGTGAGTCGCGGGAGCCGCGTTTTCGATGTTGACATTTTTTTAGCAATTCTGAATTTTTCAATAGCACGAACTTAATTGCTACTAGTCGGCCACGTTCGGAGATTTCTAGAACAAGACACGCAGATATTTTTTCAGATAATTCTAGTGGTGAAAAAAATGCCTATGAAAAATGTCGATCGTTCCTTGGGTCCTTCGTACAGCGAACACTAAAGCACTTTCACTACAAATCCTTGGTCGTTTTCCGCCATCGTTGGAATGCGAAATTTACCTCCCATTAATTAGAAATATTATCCAAATAATACTCCAATTGGAATAGAACTTTCGCCGTTCTCGACGACTGTCGGCAGCCAACTGATGAATGAAAAATGTGAGCGACTGCCTGAGCATCGCGTCTAAATGCCAAGCAACCTGATCGTCAGCACCGGCTCCAGCCCACTTGAAATGCTTCTGATCAACAACAACTACAGAAATGGGAACAACAACAATGGGAACAACAACAATGGGAACAACAACAATGGGAACAACAACAATGGGAACAACAGCACCTGCAATAATAAAATCAAAAGGCAACGAGCTCCAGCGAAATCGTCCATAGATCCAGTTGGAGGAGCAGCTCGTACTTTGAGAAATTAATTTCGGTGACGAAATCAACAAGGCAGCAACCATGCAACAACAGTAACGGCCAATAACTTGGGATGATTGCATAATTAAATCTCTCGCCTGTAACTACAACGCCAGCCAGCCTAGTGATGAGCTGAGGTAGGGGCTGCGGTGGAAAATGTGGGGGGCGATGGAGGCACGACAAGAGAGCCTGAGAGAGAGAGAGAGAGAGAGACGGAGAGGGAAACCAAACAGAGGAGTCCCCGGCTCATGATGTCATATTAACTTATTCGAACACTTAAGCGTTTGACAACAAAGACAGAAACAAACAACAATGGCAAGAACAACACTTCAGAAATGTGAACTCATTTGTGCAGCAGCAACAGCCACAACAACAACGACGTTTGTCTCCAACGACCTACGTTCAGTCGGCGAAATAAGCAAATTACTTAATGGCATCAACGGCGGATTCGACCAAAGTCTAAATTGACATTAAATCATTATGGGATTTATCTCTTGTGGATTTAAATGGAGAGAGAGGATCGATCACGGCGACAACAACAAGCACAGCAGGGATTCGCGAGAAGTTCTAATTGAAATCAATTACGGATTCCGCAAATATGAAGCGTGTTGAAGGCAACGGCAACGGCAACGGAATCAAAAGCAGAAAGAATCGGATACAATAACATAAATGGCCGCAAGAACAACAAGAAGAACAATCGATCTTGACGTGGGGCGCCAGAGCCGTCCACGGAGAGCGAGACGAGTGTGGATCGAGTGGAGTGTGTGGATGAAGTGGATCGCACGAATTCGGCACTTCAGACGGCCAAATGAGGAAATCGTTTATTTTCGCCAAGAATTCGCAAATTCATTTCGGTCAAAAAATGATGCGGTTTTTTTATTCCATTTTTTCATTTTGCTCGGAATTTTTTAAACATTAGCTAATGATTAAGAACGTCTAAAGAGGTCGAAAAATATCAGATTTTGAAAAGCCCCAGACGCAATTGGCAAAGATTTGCCAATAAAGGCGATCGTTAGTAGCAGGTTTCGTTCTTAAGTCTTTTGATTTTGACCCAAAAAATTTGTGTTTTTCTTGTCATGCGGAAAACCTATAAACGTTAATGAAATATGAACGCCAGACACGTGTTTAGGCAATATTTAGGCAATCACTAGCCAGCGCCTTAGGCATTGATGCGATTAGAAAATTCCAGCACCTCTAACTGCTGACATCAAAGTTAAATCTTTTGCTTTCAGGGCTCATCACGGCCTGCGTTTTGCACCCTCGACCCTCTGAGTGATTTTCGAATCTTTCTTTACAATCGCCCTGTTGTTGCTTTTTCTAAGAAATTTTCGCCGTTCATTGATTAAAATCTTTGAATAAAAAATCCACACGATCGCCGCGTTCCGTTGAATAATTTCAATAGCTCGCTGACAAAATCTACCAAGCCCGCAGATGTGTGACAACTTAACTTCAGCCGACTCTCTCTCTCTATCTCCTCCTATTCGTCTTTCTCTTTCGCTCGCTGGCGTGGTTGCTGTTTCTCTCTCTGTTAACAACTTGTCGACATTTATGGGAATTTATGTCCGACACGTCAGGCACAGAAATGTCTGCGAAGTGCTTCGACGATTGTAAGTGTAATTGTTGTTGCTAGTGTATTTGTTGTTGTTATTGTTGTTGTCAACATAATTTGCTGCGGTGCCGTCGCGCGCCCATCGCAGTTTGTTGGCTTTTGCTCGAGCTCGTGCAGGCCGTTCAAAATGGTTTACGAGGTTAATTGTTTTCCAAACTCCGAAGAAGATTCATATTCAGTTTCTCCCCATTGTTGTTGTTGCTGTTGTTGTTGTTGTTGTCTCGACGTTGTTGCTTGTGCTGTCATTGTGTCTGCCCATTGCGAAAAACGCCACAATGGTTACAACATCGAGGGGCGCCAACAATCGCAAGGCGGGGGCAGCGCCTCGAATGTAGGGCGTGAGATTGATTTCTCCGATGGCCCGATGGTCGTCTGGAGTCCGGTCTGGAGCCAAACTTTCCAAGGGGCTCGAGGAATTCCGGCGAAAGAATGAAGTCGAATTTAAAAACATGTTCTCTGGAATCGAATTTTGAAGCGAATTTTGAATCGAATTTAAATCAATATAAAAACATGGCCATGGGTCCACAGACCGCAACTCATCGAGATTCTCGCCAAGTCATCGCGACCAGAACTAGAACCACCGAACCGAGCTCCGCAACTCGGAAAATAACTCAACACGACGCATGAACTTCACTCCGGCTTGAGCCGAATTCACTTTCAACATGAGTTCGACTCCGGTTTCGACTTCATGTGCGTTCGAGTTCGTGTCGGACTCGACTCGAATCTCATTTCTGGCTCGAACGAAAGCTTGCTACTGCTTCTTCTTCTTCGTCGTCGTCGTCGTCGGTATTTGACATTCAATTAATTAACTTCGGGTTCAACTAATTAAACGCCGAAGCCGATCGAAGCTCATCGATTAGCGCCGTTGGGAACACGCGAATAACCAACAGCTTTTGAAAAATTGTGCTGGTCGACGTTTTCCTCCACCTCCTCCTCCTCATCCTCCTCTGCTTCGTCTTCCTCTGCTAATTTCGTATTTTCGCACTCGTCTTGTTCTTCTTCTGGCTCGGGCAAGCAGCATTTCCGCTCATGCACGAGCTGCTGGCGCGAAGGCCACGGCAGAGCGGGACGGCGCGATCGGTACGCAGCGAGCCGAATGCACAACAACAACAGCAGCAACAGCAACAGCAACACCGCGAAAACAACAATGTTGCAGTGTTGTCGACTGTTGTTGGCTGATTTGCCAGCACTTGTGGCCCAAAGTGGGCGGCCCGACGCCTCCGACCGCACGAAATCCGTCCAAACAAACGTTCGTCCGACCGAGCCGGGGAACTTTTAAGGCGAAGCAACAACAATTAAACCAAACTAATAAGAAAATACAAATAAATTAGGGGAACAAAAAATAAATAAAATATCAAGACCAAAAATACAAATAAAAAAGAAATAGTGAGACAGAGACTAAATAAAAGCATATAAAATCACAAGGCAAAAAATATAAAAAAAGAATACAAATAAGTAGGAAAACAAAAAACAAATGCGAAATAAAATAAAAATACTAAAAGCCGAAATATTTAAACCAGAAAGCATTTAAACATAAACAATTTGATCGACAAACAACAAGAGTGGAAGGCAGAGAAGAAGAAGCAGAAGAACAAGCAGAGACCCCTCTGAACGCATCTGAACTCGTTTTTCTCTTTGGCAACACACTCTTATTGTCAGTGGACGTGTTTTGTTGCTGTTGCTGTTGTTGTTTGATTTTTCTATTTAGCATGTGTTTTGCTGCTGCCGCCGTTTGTTGTTGTCAGCTCACATCGTGCTACGCATGTGTTTCTAAGGCGACTTCTTTTCGTCGACTTCTTCTCCGGCCTCAGCTTCTTATTTGTTGTCTTCCTCTCCCTCTCCCTCGCCTTCTTCCATGGCTCGCGTCGGTTTCGAAATTTTCGGATAAAATCTTCCAACTGTTAATCGAGCGCTTTAATTGATGGCTCGTCGTCGTCGTCGGCAGCAGCATCTTTGCTTTTGTTGTTATCTTGATTGTTGCTGCTTTTGTTCGTGCTTCTTTTCGTCTCCATCGTCGCTTTGTCTCCTTCGCCTTCTTCGCGTTGGCCTAATTTAGTTTTGGCTCCGACGACCTTGCCATTTCTAAGCCGTCTTGCGGCCTTTGACCTTGTCGATGTAAATGTAATAAATAATGCTAAACAACGACAACAACAGCACACACAACCCAACATAGGCCCCTATGTCAACAACAACAACAACAACAACTACAACTACGTCTGCCGCATCGGCACGCGGTCGGGTGGGGAAGAACGAAAATCGGGGATTTTCAATGATCTTCAATGATTTTCGTGAATTCGTTCATGATAGAGAATGTGACGAAAAAGAGAGTGGAAAATTGAACAAAAAATAATGAATTCAATAATTTACAAAAGGGAACTAAATTGAAAACTATAGAGACATAAAAATTAATCATAAACTAAAGAGTTTTTTATCAAAGGAAATAGAGAATTAAAACCGAGATATAATTCGAAGCAACTGGCATCTACGGAACTTGAGGAGGGATTTTTAACACATTGCAATTAAAATATTCTTAATAAATTGTTTAAATGACTATCGCCGTCACAACCGCTCCCTTCACTCAAACTAGGACCAAGTAGGAAGCGTCGACTCACCCGGATTCACCGCCTGGCCCTGGTCGCTCTCGTCGTAGTAGTCCTCCTCGCCCTCGTCGGCGTCGTAGTCGAGCACCGCGTGCACCTGCGTGCGCGACCCCTGGCCCGCCTGGACGCGCGTGAAGCCCGGCGGCCGGTGCGGGAAGCCGTCGTTGCCGCTGCCGCCGACGGTTGCCGTCTCGACGCCCCCGCTGCCGGCCGCCCCGTAGACCGAGGACGGCGGCTCCACCTTGTTCTTGTTGTTGTAGCTGCCGGGACTCTGCGACGTCTGCGCCGGCTGCTGCTGGCTGATGGTCTGCTGGGCGGCGAAGGTGGCCGAGGCCGCGGTGCGCGTCTTCGAGTTGAAGGCGTTGTAGTACTGGTGCTGTTGTTGTTGTTGTTGTTGTTGCTGTTGGTCCTGCTGCTGCTGCTGCTGCGACTGCGACACCGACTGGGGCGGCGCCGCCGGGAAGCGACTGTAGGAGCCCTCGCCGTAGGTCCTCGAGGACGACGAGGAGGAGGCGACGGAGGCGGCCGCGCCTTGCGACTTGTAGGCGACGCTGTTGCCGCTGCCGCTGCCGCTGTACTGCTGCTGAGAGCTGCGGTGACTGTACTGTTGCTGCTGCTGTTGCTGCTGCTGCTGCTGGTGGTGATGGTAGGCGCCGGTCAGCTGCTGCTGCTGCTGCTGCTGTGTGTTGCGCGTGGCCGGGGGCGCGAGGGGCGGCAGGTAGGTGTTGCCGCTCTTGCGCCGGTTGTTGCTGTAGGGAAACTGCTGCTGCTGGTGGAGCTGCGGCGGCGCGTACGGGTTGTTCTTGTAGAAGTCGGAGCCGGGCGGCGGCGGCGGGCCGTCGTCGTCCCGCGGCTGGTGGTCGGCGGGCGAGTAGAGCAGGCTGTTGGTGCTCGCCGCCAGCTGGTGGACGGGGTGCAGCGGGGCGATGGTGGCGCCCCAGGCCTGGGCCGGCTGCGCCAGAGCGCCGAAGGGCAGCGAGAAGTTGGTCAGGGACATTTTCGCAATTTTCTCCTTCTCCTTCTTCTCTTCTATTCAACTAATTTCTCGCTTTTTGGGAACCTCTTTGAGTTTTCTTTCAGATTTCTTTCACGAGCGTCACATCAACGACATTTTCTCTCATTTCACTTCGTTTCGGGGACGCGCACGCGGGTTTCGACGTTGTTGATTTGCGTATTTTTTTTTGTTTTTTGTTTTTCCAGTATTTTTATATTCTTACTTGTACACTTTTTCTATTTGTTTATTTTTCGTTTTTCTTTTGAGTTCTTGTTTGTTTTTAGTTTCGATTTCTTAGATCTGTATTGCAAATTTTTCGGTTCTCTCTCTGTTGCTCTTGTTTCTGTTCGGCGAGTGGTTTGCGCGCGAAACCAAACGAAAGACCCGGGCAACGAACGCGAGCGCGAGCACGAGCACGAGCTGCTCCCGCTCCCACCAAGTGCCGGAGGCTCCAATAACGACGAAAGTGTTCTTCCGGATCCCGGCTTCCGCTCGGACCTGGGGGAGTCTCGAGGCGACCTCTGCTTGGAGTCACGGCCGAGGGAGCATCGAAGGTCCTTCGACGCGGGGATGCAGAAAGGCCTGCGATTCCGATGGAACGCGGTGACGAGGGGAGAAAAATGTGCAAAAGTGAACAATAGCACGAAACCGCACGGCACGACGGGCAGCGAGAAGCGAGAAGCGAGCAATGAGTGGATTTAGTCGAGTTGAAGTAATCGCGAGAAGCACACGGCCGACCGATAGGCGGAAGACCCTGGGTCGAGGGAGACGGAGCGAACTGAACCGTTCGCGACGATCACTCGCTGCAGACTGAAGTGTTCGCGCGATCGATCGAGCTGTGAAAACTTCGAAATCGCACGAAATTTAAATTGTATTGAAAACTATTGCGCTCAACATAAACAACAGCAACAGCAGCAGCAACAACATCGTGAACAAGAACAACCGCGAGTCGGCGAGAGTCGTGCAATGAAAAGCAAAAGTGATCTTTTAGCTCTTGTTAGCCTTTGTTGTTATTGCTGTTGGCCTGTTGTTATTGCTTTGATCCAACGTGCGTCTCCATTGACAGCTCGCACCTCGCCGCCCTCTCTCGCTCTCGCTCTCGCCGTCGCGCTCTCCCGCTCTCCCTCTCGCTCTCCCGCTCGCTCATTCGCCTCCGGCCGGCCGCTCGTCCGACGCGCGGCGATCGCGTGTCGCCGCTCTTGATTCATTGCCAGCGGCGGCGGCCGCGACGACGGCGGAGCGAAGCCGGCGGAAGTCGGCGTCTTATGCGAACGAGACAGAAGGAGAGAGAGGGAGAGAGCGAGAGAGAGACAGAGGCGGTGGGGGGGATCGATCAAGCGCCCAACACCTCGACTGCTGCTCTCTTCACCTCGCGCTCGTGGTGAGAATCGATCGATGGATCGATGGATCCATTGATGAATGGAGTTTAATCTCCAATCTGACTTGAGGGTCGGTGAAAAAATTTGAACTAACAATTGCTTCATTTTAACTTAAAAACATATTTATAAAAAATATAAAAAAAATCTAAAAAATTTCGTCTCGACTGAGGTGATCGAAAACAGAAGACTTAGGACACGAACTTACAGTACATTTTTTATTTGCTCGTTTTAAAGGCAAAAGAAAATGCACGAAACAAATGCCGAATTTTCACAAATTATAGCCAAAAAATGATTTATAATTATTCATGGAAAAAGCATCGTTCTAACGAGCAATTCAACATTGCGTATGAGTGACGTTTTTATCTCTCTGAATTAGTTCAAAATTAAGGAATTAAGGAAATTTGACTCCAAAGTTTCCACCCCATTGCCGACCGCCTGTGCCCTTTGCGACCGTCGACCAGCGCAGCCCGTCAACCAAAGTGCCGACAGATCCGTCCCCTTCCCCAATGACGCCAATCGGGCGACATCAGCTTTCCCAGACTTCCGTTGAAGGGCTCTCAGTGTTCTCGCTTCACTTTCAATCGACGGCTCCGACGGCCTCTTGAGTCACGGGTAAAACCACGGCTGCCAATGAATGAATTATTGAACGAAAGTGACGAAACACGACACGAAAATAAAACAAAACTCAATAAAACACATCGGAAATGTTTCCATCACAGATTATTTTTACATCAATTACAATCATTGAGCCAACAGTTACAGCCAAACACGCCAATGACAACTTAATTTGCAGAGATATCCCCACAACAACAACGAAACCGATCACATTGTTCAGAATCCAAGCGACAACAGCTCGGACGACGGGAAAGAGCGGCTGATCCACAATTAATCACAGCTCATTAAACGATCGGAATCATCCGCAGAGCACCTCCAGCTGTCGGCAATCACCGCCGCGACAGCAACAACAATCACCGTCAGATTAGAAAGAGAAAACACAGAGCAACAAAAGCAAAAACCAAATACAGTTGTAAAAGCAGAAGCGCTGACTAACGGCAGCAAGAATGTGAGCTCACTTCGAGCCGGGCTCG
Source organism: Coelopa pilipes (assembly GCA_947389925.1). Lineage (NCBI taxonomy): Eukaryota > Metazoa > Arthropoda > Insecta > Diptera > Coelopidae > Coelopa > Coelopa pilipes. The sequence continues at coordinate 70,152,559 of OX376696.1, forward strand.
GACGCCAGAACCTTTCGATTCTGGCTTTCATTGTTGTCGTTGCTGTTGGTGTCATTGTCATTGTTCTATTCTGGTTGTTGTTGTTGTTTCCGGCAGCGTTGTCAACAATCGCAAAATGTTGCATGCGCCGTCAGCCCGCCATAAATTATCGAGCCTCGCGACTCCGTGACGTTGACTTTCGGAATCCCCAAGCTCGTTTCGTTTTCGATTTGTCTTTTTGTGTTTTTATTTTCTGTCCCCCTCTTCATTTCTTTGAATGTGCTGTTTCACTTGCTGTTTCTATTTTTAGCAGCTCTTTCGAATAATCAGCTTGTCGTTATTCGCCTCGCATCCTGCTGAGATTCGATTTTTCCCCGGAAACAAGTTGGAATTTTTACAATGCCGAGCGCCTCTGATCTGGATCTGGATCTGTATCTGATGACGAGACTTGTCTTCATTTCTGTTTTTGCCCTCTCGACCGCGTCTCGGCAGGTGTTTCCTGCAATTACTCAGCCGTAGTTGGCTCCCGCGACAATTGTGTGATTTACTTTCGAATGTGATTGATATTCTTAATTTGGATTTCTGGCTCATTGCAGCGCTAATCTTTTTAATTTTCGGAAATTCCTTTGGGAATTTCGTGGTGTTTTTGCATCAAACTGAACAAGAAATTTCAATTCAAATGATTTTTTAATTTGTTTCCCACTTATAGCGCTTTTTACTTTTCAATAATTGTATTTTTGGTTTTTTCCCAAAATGCAAAAAGGTTTTTGTTTTTCTTTCAACTATTTTCAAACTTCTATCATTTATATTTATTTTTTATTTTTGTTTTTTTTTTTTGTTGTACAACTTACAAATTTATTTTATAACTGCAAGCCATTCCACTCCACTAAAGTGTTTGCGAATCTCGCGAAAACGCCCGATCTCCGCCTGGACCTCTCCGCCAACTCCTGCTCTTTCTCATCTTCTCGGGTGTTTGAGTTTCTCGAATTTTCCCCCTGCTCCATTCTTTCCCTCGACTCCCAGATGTTCGGTGACCGATTTCCGAAATTGCGTAATTAACACCGGGCGACCACCGAGTGACCTTCAGCCTTTTCCGCCACTTGGACGCGGCAACGACGACAGCGACACCAACACCAGCAACAACAACAACAACAATGCACGGGGTACCCTCGTAACTGTCAACATAATTGAATGCGCACAAGAGGCTCAAGTTGAACTCAAATGTAATTTAATCGACAGCAGACCAAAGTCGAACGACCATAACAACAACAACAACAACGACAACAGCAACGACAACAGCAACACCCGAGAATGCTGGGGCCACGTTCGAAATTCGATAATCGAACGCGGTATCGAAATCGCGCATTGACATCGAACCGATCGATGGGAGCTCGGGAAAACCCTCGATCGTAAAATAAATTGCAATTAAACAAGCGGACTGCGATTGCACGGGGCAAGTGCTTCATAATTCATATGGCAATTAATTAACAGTGGCAGCAACCACAACAACAACAACAACTACTACTACTACATCACAACAACAACAGCCCAACAACCATCACCATAGCACCGCGATTGCAGGAAACGCACGCTTGCGCCGTACGTGATAATGAAATAATTATCGACAGTCCACGAATGGCAGACGGCGAAGAGGAGGGAGGGAGTGAAGGAGGAGGA